>CM061268.1:57331622-57989122 GCA_030848825.1 Tadarida brasiliensis | reverse complement strand
AAAATTATTATCTATAAAGATCACTCTAATTGCGGTGAGAGTCTAGGTTGGCTGACCAGTATACACACAGGGAGTGCAACTTAAGAAGCTATTGCAGTAATTCAGGTGGTAAATGATGGGAACTTGGACTACAAGCTGAAAAAAAGACTGAGAGAAGTGGACAGATTTTGAAATATAGTTAAGGAGTAAATTTGATAAAGCTTAATGATTAATTAGAGTGGGATGTTGGGGAAGTGGTATTTCTTTAAACATTAGTGTCTTCTCTGTCCTAGCCCCCATATCAGGTGCTGAATATACCATTTCCTTAATTTCATAGAGTTCACCATCTAGTAGAATTAACAAAGGATGACTTTGATCTATGAAGCATAACAATTGGCAAAGACTGGTGAAGATGCAAAGTTGGAATATAAGTTTTATTTTGGACAATGTTAAGTTTAAGATGCCTATAGGAATTCCAGTGGAGATATCAAATAGGCAGTTGAACGTGCAGATCTGAGAGATCTAGCAAGGGAAATAATTGTGAATTTTTCAAGCCAAAGAAATGAAGAGATTACCTTGGAAATATATAGAATAAGAAGAGAAGAGGACCGAGGACCAAGTCTTGAATTATTCAAACATTTTGATGTAGGCTAAACGAGAGATGTTTTAATTGAATAATGCATACTCCTAGAAGTACATGGATAAATTTGTGGGACTCAGTTTTCCCATCTTTATTTGGATCTGTCCAAGAAATAATCTGCAGCTTCGTACTAATTCTTCTTTCCCATTTTTCCATTTATAATTGCTCTTCTCCCATTTTACAAATGATAGGCACATGTCTGACCCATTTCCAATCCTACTATGACTCCAATTACTACTTACTATTATTTACTATTTAGGACTATTTTTACTACATATTTAACAGTACTACTTAACCACTAGTTGTGAATAACAATCTGAAATATTATTGCCCAGGATGAGGAAGTCAATGACTCTAATGAATCTAATTAATCTTTTCTATAAATCATGTGGTTTTCTATTCTTTGCTGTTAATAAAATTGAAAAGCAATGATCATCTGGTAGATTATTAAAATAGTTTCAATAACAGATCACAGGATTTGGGGCATATAACTTGGGAGGAATTCAAAATTCTTTTTCCATTCCCATTCACTTGTTTCTGTGAACAAGTTTCTTCAGCATTTACATTTATATCACAGGATTTGGGGCATATAACTTGGAAGGAATTCAAAATTCTCTTCCCATTCTCATCTACTTGTTTCTGTGAACAAGATTTTTCAGCATTTACATTTGTAGAAATGAAAAATAGAAATTTGGAATCTTGTCTCATTCTACCCTTAATTCATATTTGTTAGTGAAAACATGAACTAATCTTTAAAAGCTCTACTCGCCCCATTAGAAACAAATCCCCAGTACATTTCTGTTTTTATTGTTTTAAAGTTATAAATTGAAATTCATAATATATTTAGGTTATTCTGACCAATGTGTACTGTTAATAATCACCATGATAACTCAGTTCACATGAAACTTTAACATTTAGAGTTTGTATCTTTGGAAGTTTGAAAATAATTGTAGGATTGATCTTTGTACATGTACTTCTGTTTCATATAAATATGTTACAATGATCCACATAAGATATTCTAACATAAAATATATTAGAATATTTTACTTCTGTGGAAGTGAAATAAAACATACGTTCAAAGAGAAAGCAACATTCCCCTATATGTATTTGAAATAAAGATGTAAGAATTTAAAATAAAATTTTACAATTCACAACAGGACAGAAATTATATCTTTTGTTATTATTTAAACTTATATTGAAAAAATTAAATATCAACTCAAAGCATGTAGAACAGAGCATGGGTTGGGTTTTGTTGTTGTTGTTGCTTTTGTTTTTAAGTATGACAATCAATAGGTTAGAGTGGAACTAAAATAAGGATTTAAAAATAAATGAGCGGAGTGGTGGGAAGAAAAGCAAGGGAGTGGCAGAGCCAGGAGAAAGGTGCTTCCGGGAGGGCAGGAGCAGCTGGCCTTAACATTGTTGTGAAATCAACTAAGATAAGGGCTAACGAGACTGTGTTAAATTGGGCCAAAACCAGTTCACTGAATTTACTGGCAACATTTTCTGTATTTTTTATGGTAGGTATATTATGAGGGAACTCAGATTAGAATGGGATAGAGATTGGGAAGGAAGAAATTGAAAGTATGTAAACAGCTCTTTTGATAAACTCGATTGTGAAAAGGAAAGAGACAAGACATTAGCCAAGGGGAGATGTTAGTTCCAGGGAAAGATTTTCAGAAGACAGGACATACCAGAGCATGTTTGAATGTCCAGAGAATGTTGAATAGAGAGACTGGGTTTGAAGACGCAGGATATAAAGAAGACGTAGGATATAAATGATCAAGTGAGGTCTTTAAGAAAATGTGAATTCATGGACCTTTGGTATCACAAGGGGTACTTTCTTCCTTGTAACAGGAGGAGGAGAGAACATGAGTTTGCATATAGTTAAGTATGCAAATCTGTCATAATAAATTGAGAGACTTCTCATCGTATGGCTTCTTTTCCTCTCTTGAAAGTATGAAGCAAATGTATATGCTGCAAGTGATGTAGAAAAGAAAGGGTTTAGAGATTGTCATTGCAGAACGAGGGTAGCAAGCTGACCAGGGTGTTTAGAGATCATGGATTTATAGTGACTCCTGTCCTGTGTGGATCTTCTCCAGCACTTCAGGGTTCAGCTACTCTGGAAAAAACAATGAGAAAGATGGATGGTTGGGTTCAGTCAGGATTGAGGTTTAGCCAGGCAATTGTAACAGAAAGACCCAGTGACAACAGCATAAACAAGAGTGATAAATGGCAAGAAAACAAGACCAGAAGCCATACAACTAATGTGTAATTTTTGTCTCTGTCTCTTATCTGCTGCATGAATTTAAGTAAGTTGCTTAACTTGTCTAATCCTCAGATTTTTTCATTTGAAAATGTAGTGATACCTTCCCGGCATATTTCTAGGCTTTGAGAACAAAACAAAATATTGTTAGACTGTTTTATAAACACTATTCCCAGAGGTTCATAGGAAATGTGTGGTTTTACTTTTGGATCTCTTTCTGTCTCCTCCATCTCCTGGAAGCTACTCTGCTAATGAAGTCCCATTGTCTACATGAACAGATACAAGGTGGGGAGGACAGACACCAATGGTTTATTGTTTTTGTTTGTGTTTTAAAAGAGAAAATTATGAATTCAAATGAACCTGATTACTGAAAGCAAGAAGATATTCATAAGCAAAGAGGTCCTTCCTGGTGCCCCTAATCCTTCTGGCTACCATCCCTCCCCAGGCCTCTGAATTTTGCCTTCACAGCTGAGACAAGTGCAGGAGAGCGAAATACCATTTGCAAAGATCAGTTTAAACATGAAATCAGGGAGCTCCAGTTGTGGTTATGAAATCACAAAATATGTCTAGTATTTCAAAATGTGTCATGAGTTTTCATCACAAAATTAATTTGAATTTATTTTATGAAACATGAGTTAGTGTAGGAAGAGATGCAAGGTATGGGTATTATGAAATCACATAAATAATAACAGCTAATTATTGTAGCTCTGTAAAGGTCAGAAAACAGCATCACTAATCATCTACTCTTGAAAATTAGTACCTCCAGGCAATTTAACATTATCGCTGTGTAGAGAATTGCTCACAGTTTTTGACAATACTAAGTAATTATAATAATTGTGGGTTTGAATTTAAGGTAGTCTTCAAGCTGGATCTATCAGAATTCAAATTTGGGCAACAAGATTGTATAAACTTTATTGTTGATAAATCCATTGCAAACTAGATAGAACTATTATTCATTTGTTTATCCCTTCATTCATTCATTAATTTGTTTTCACTATTTATTGAGTGCCTGCTATGGGCTTGGCACTGTCCTAGGCACTGAGAATAAAATGATCAACAAGACAGACACAGTTCCTGCTCTAAGGAACTTATGTTTTTGTCTGTTAGGGAAAAAATAAACAAATATATAAAATATCACAAGTTATAAGTGCTATGCAGAGAATGAAACAGTGAGGTAGAGGAGTACCTTGTGACTGCTTCAGAGTGGTTGAATAAGATAGGCTTTTCTAGGGAGGTCACATTTAAGGTAAGATCTTAACGACAAAAAGGAACGTGTCAAGCAAAACAAGGGAAAGAGTTTTAAAGCTGAGGGAATAAGTATAAGTTCCCTAAAGCAGAATTGAGCTAGGCACATATTAGAAGCAGAAGTAGGGCCAGTGTGACTGGTGTGAAGGGGACAGGCGGGAGGTGGTTGAAGATGAGAACACAAGAAGAGGTAGGAGCGAGATAAGGCAGATAAGGCGGGTAAGGGGCTTGGATTTTTATGTAATATAGGAAGAGCTTGGAGGGCTTAAGCAAGAGGTGAGTGACCATCTGATTTCATTTTAAAAACTGGGTACTCTGGTTACCATGTAGACAATGTATTATAGAGAACAAGAGTAAAATCAGTGAGCCAGTGTTTCCAGAGAAATGTGGTGGTAACTTGGTCTTGGTGGTAGCAGTGGAGATGGAGAGAAATGGGTGGATCAGAATGTATTTTGGAGTTAGAAGCAACTGATCGTGCTGATGAATTGAAGATGGTGGGTGAGGGAAGTAAAGAAATGTGGACAACTGAGTAGATGGTAGTGCCTGGTTGTGTGAGGAGCTGTGGCAGCCACTGATAGTAAAAAAGAAAATTTGAGACAAGAGTTCTTCATTTACAGACCTTGCATTCTCATAGGGAAAGATAATAAGTAATAAAACAAATAAGTTATATAGGTATCTAATTTGTTATTGAACTGTACAAATACTAAGGATTGTTTTCTTATAATAAAGAATGAAGTTACTCACTGTGAGATTTAATATCTATAACTGTAAAGTGCCGGAAATTTTATCTTGAATATTTTCCACATCTCATAAACTGCTGAAATCACTTACCATCAAATAATATGTTTTTTCTCTGCTTAAGTAAAAGTGTACAGAATGTCAATTGGCCCATAAGATACTGCATGTTTTCTTTGGGGGCATGTGAAGGCACACTTTTTATATTCATCATAAATGAAGAATAGTTAAAAATAAGGGACAAGATTACAAGCAGTTTGCCACATGGTATACTTGAATTCTTGCTTATGGTTCAGCTCTCCTCTTTCTATGAAAATTGATCTCCAAGAATTAAAATAATCATGAGAATAATAAAAACTTGAAATTAAAACTTAAATTCTAAAGGTTAAAATATGTGCTTCAGCTAGAATTAGTCTCCTATATAAATAAAATAGGCTGCTGCCCTGTGATGAGATTTGGGGCCTTCTAAATTTTCTCCTCCCAACCCCCTACATCAGGGGCCATCGGTATCTTTCTCGTCCCACACTATGTCCTCAGTGCCTGCATAATATCTGGCCCCTGTATAGCAGATGCTCAATAAATATTGGTTGAATGTGCATATGTGAGTGAGTGTTAGATATATCTCTCAAGTGACATTTGAATTCTTTTCATTGGTGATCAATTGCTTTTGTTTAGATCTCGTCTTCTCACTGGAATTCTTATTTATTTATTTTAATTTTTTTAATCATTTTTTAAAATTTTCAGTGACAGTTGAGGTGTGCAACCCCATGATTAGATATTTATATAACTTATGAAGTGATCACACTGATAAATCCAGCACCCATCTGACACCAAACATAGTTACTACAGTATTATTGACTATATTCCCTGTGCTATACTTTGCATCCCCATGACTATTCTGTAATTACAAATTTGTACTTCTCAGTCCCTTCACCTTTTTCACTAATTCCTCCCAACACTCTTCCCATACAGCAACCATCAAAATGTTCTCTGTATCTATGAGTGTTTCTGTTCTGCTTATTAGTTTATTTTGGTTTTTAGATTCCACATATAAGTAAAATCATATGGCATTTGTCTTTCTGTCTGAATTATTTCACTTAGCATAATACCTTCTAAGTCTATCCATGTTGTTGCAGATGGCAAGATTTCATTCTTTTTTATGACTGAGTCATATCCCATTGTATATATGCATACTTCTTCTTTATCCATCCACCTATTGATGGACACTTAGATTGCTTCCATATCTTGACTATTGTAAAAAATGCTGCAGTGACTATATGGATACTTGTGTCTTTTCAATTTAGTGTTTTGGGTTTCTTTAGATAAATACCCAGAAGTAAAATTACTGGGTCCTTCTTTGTCTCTTGTTATAGTCTTTGTTTTAAAGTATGCTTTGTCTGGTATAAGTATTGCTGCCCCAGTTTTTTGTTGTTGTTATTTTTTCCATTTTCATGAAATATCTTTCTCCATCCTTTTACTTTCAGTCTATGTATGTCTTTCAATCTGAAGTGAGTTTCTTGTAGACTGCATAGGTAAGGGTTTGTTTTCTTATCCATTTAGCCACCGAATATGTTTTGATTGGAGCATTTAATCCATTTACATTTCAAGTAATTGTTGATAGGTATGTATTTATTGCCGTTTTATTATTCATATTTTTAATCTTTTTTCCCCCTTCTTTTTCTTAAAGACGGCCCTTGAACATTTCTTGTAATACTGCTTTGGTGGTGTTGAAGTTCTTTAGCTTTTTCTTGTCTGGGAAGCTCTTCATCTGTCCTTTGATTTTGAATATTAGCTTCGCTAGGTGGGTTCTTGGTAGATAGCTTGGTTGTAGGTTCTTGCTTTTCATCACTTGGAATATTTCATGCCAATCCCTTCTGGCCTGCAAAGTTTCTGTTGACAGTCTTATGGTAGCTCTCTTATAGGTGACTAACTGCTTTTCTCTTGCTGCTTTTAAGGTTCTGTTTTTGTCTTTAAACTTTGCCATTTTAATTTTAATGTGTGTTGGTGTAGTCCTCTTTGGGTTCATCTTACTTGGGACTCTGCACTTCCTGGACTTGTATATATGTTTCCTTCACCAGGTTAGGGCATTTTTCTGTCATTATTTTTTCAAATGGGTTTTTAATTTCTTGCTTTCTGCTTCTCCTTCCAGCACCCCAGTATTCAAATGATGGTACCCTTGAAGTTGTCCCAGAAGCTTCTTACAATATCCTCATTTTTTTGGATTCTTATTTATTTTTACTCTTGTAATTGGGTGTTTTTTGCTTCCTTATTTTTCAAATTGCTGTTTGATCCTCTGCGTCATCTACTCTGCTGTTGGTTCCCTGAACTCTTCATTCCAGTTATTATATTCTTCATTTCTGACTAGTTATTTTTTATGTTTTCTAGTTTGGTTTTTATGTTCCTATCTCTTTGTTGAAGTTCTCACTAAGTTCATATACTCTTCCCTTAAGTTCATTGAGCATCCTTATAACCAGTGTTTTGAACTTTGCATCTGGTAGATTGCTTGTCTCCACTTTGTTTAGTTCTTTTTCTGAAGTTTTGTTCTGTTCTCTTATTTGGGACATGTTTCTTTGTTTCCTCCATTCAGCTGTCTCTGTATATTAGTTTCTATGTATTAGGTAGAGCTGATATGTCTCCCAATCTTGGTAAAGTGGCCTTATGTAGTAGGTGTCCTATAGGGCCTGGTGGCACAGCCTCCCTGATGACCCGAGCCAGCAGCTCCAGGTGTGGGCTGTGTGCACCCTCCTGTTGTCGATCAGCCTTAAGTGCTGTTGGTACATCAATGGGAGGGATTTACCCAAGATGGTCAGCTTCAAGGCCTGGCCACGACCACCATGGGGGATCTGTTGTGCAGGGGCCAACCCCACAGAGCAGAATTCTCTTCGCTGGGTCTCTGGTACTTGCTGAGTCCACCCCTTGAGTGTGTCGCTCATGGAGGAGTTTTGATGTGCTTTGGTGTGGTCTGAAGCTGTCCCCATGGTGTATTGGATCTGGGGCCTCATGTGTGGTGCAGTCCAATGTCAGAAACAACCTGTGTCTTGCCAAGGGCCACCAGGAATGAGATGCAAAGCAATTTGGAGACCAGTGCTTCTTGTGCTGGGCTTGGAGGTGCCTAGAAGAGGCCAAGCTGTGAATCCAGGCTGGCTGCCACTAGTGCCAAGCTTGGAGCTGCTAAGCAAGAGATATGAAGCATACTGAGGCCAGATGTTGCCTGTTTGTGTTTGAGAGATTTCAGGAAAGTCTGCAGCATGAGCCAAGACAGGCCATTTATATGGAAAAACCATTCATGCAAGTTGGGTGGCACAAGGTCTCCGGGAATCACCAGGGCAGGATGAACAGTGTAGCTGGCTTGATGGAGACTCAGATATGGCACCTGCCAGCTCTGTGGGTATGGGACCAGCAAAAAAACAAAAACCTCCACCAGCACCTCCACTGGGAGAAAGCTGGCCCTTTAACCCTCTCCTGATGCCAGACAACCCAGCTCCTCCCTCTATGTCCAAGACTCACTTCCCTCCAATTGCTGCCCCAGCACTGGAGCTCAGAGCAAGTAAATCTAAGAATGTAGTACGTGAGCCCTTTAACAGGAATGCCTGAAACTTGAGCAGCCTTCCATCTCACTCAGCCACAATCCCCACAGGTTTTCACAGTCAGAAATTATGGGATTTCGCTTTCCTGCCCTGGAACCCTGGGCTGGTGAGCCTGGTGTGGAGCTAGGACCCCTGTCTCCTCAGTAGGGAGCTCCACAGCTGGGATAGTCCTCCTATTTTTTAACTGCCACACGTGGGACCTGCCCATTCTGCATCTCTGACACCCTCCTACCAGTCTTGCGGTGGCTCCTTCTTTATATCCTTAGTTATAGGACTCCTGTTCAGCTAGATTTCAGGTAGTTCTAAATCATGGTTGTTCTGTAGTTTAGTTGTAAGTTTGATGTAGTTGTGGGAAGTTGTGAGTACCACATTCATCTAAGCTGCCATCTTGACCAGAAGCCTCTCTTTATTTTTATTACCTTTTATAATATTTTTATTTTTTGTTAATCCTCACCAGAGGATATTTTTCTATTGATTCTTTTAGAGAGAGTGGAAGGGAGGGAGGGAGAGAGAGAGAGAAAGAAACATTGATGTGAGAGAGACTCATCGATTGGTTGCCTCCCACACAACCCCAACTGGGACCAGGGATCGAACCTGCAACCTAGGTGCCTTCCCTTGACTAGAATCAAACCTGTGACTCTTCAGTCTGCAGGCTGTCGCTCTAACCACTGAGAAAAACCAGCTAGGGCTCTTTATTATTTTTTAATGCAAATAAACCTGGGAATGATAACCTGTTTCTTCAGGTGATTGAATTTGAGCTGATTATATTTGTAGCAGGAGAAATGAGATGACATGAGAAGACACAGCATTCTCATGAAACAAGATCACTGGAAGGATGAGAAAAAGGCATCGATACTGGCAGCAAAATGCCATGAACTAACTTCCCCACTTGTACAATTCATTTATTTATCAAGCGTATATTCATTGCCAGCTCTGTGCCTGGTGCTATAGTGGGCACTAAAGATACAAAAATAAATAAGAGAATCTCTCCCCTCAAGCGACTCATGATTTATAGTTAGAGATAAACATTTAAACAAAATGTTTCTTCTTTTTCCACGTTTCCTACATCCAACCCATTAGTATATCTAGTAAATTCTAATTAGGCCCCTTATCTGTCCCTTTCCTGCTATCCTGATTGCCACAGCCACTTGTCTAATCCAGGCTACCATACCTTTTATCACAATTATATAATGTCCTCTATTAACAATATTTGCCTTATTTTACCCTAAATCCACCCCAAAAAATCTAATTGTGTCCACATCTGTGCACTCTACTCAGAGAGGTCTTTCTAAAACACTGTTCTAACCTTAAGCATTACAATGACACCTTGTTGCCTTTAGGTTCAAGTTCAATTCCTTAACATTCCTTCAAGACTTGATCTCTGTTCCTCACCTTACCAGCCACTAAGCTGTCCCTGGGTCACTCTTTATTCACCTGGTTAACTTCTTTTTGGCCTTCAGATCTCAGCTGCCTCAGTTGCTCCAAGTTTTCTTTGGCCTCCCTAAACTATTAATAGATAAGTTCTCCCATTAATTTTAATAGTTTGTTTTTCTGTCTCCCCTGTTGAACTGTAAAGTGACTTCAGAATGGGCATTAGTCTTTAAAATGTTGGGTAAGGTACTCACACAAATGTGGGGTGTGGAGGTGGCTATTCCAGGCAGAGGAAGAAGCGTGGATCATGAACCTGCATGATGTTTAGAGAAACTATAATGATATAGCAAGAGAAAAGACTGAGAGGTAAAGAGCAACCAGATTGTAGAAAGACTTATGTGTTATGTAAAGGTATTTGAGCTTTAGAAAAAAAGAAGGAAGGAAGGAAGAAGGGAGGGAGGGAAGGAAGGGGGGGAGGGAGAGAGAGAGAAGAGAGAAAGAAAGAAAGAAAGAAAGAAAGAAAGAAAGAAAGAAAGAAAGAAAGAAAGAAAGAAAGAAAGAAAGAAAGAGGTGGACTCAACCTGTATTCCATAGAGCCCTGTGAGCATTGAACCATAGGACCATAGGAAGCCTTTATGTGAATTAGAAAATGACACCCACTTCAGGAGACACAGGTCAGCACCAGGGTACTTGGCTTGGAGCACGGGCTCGCCCTGGATTTCTTTCACTGCTCACTAGCTCCTGCTCAGTCACATGGCACCTGGACTGGATTCCTCAGAGCCCTCTGAGGGCTCACAAATGAGGCCTTCCAGATAGGCTGTGCTCAGATACCCTTTCCTCCCCACTGCAGAAATCACAGAAACTTTGCTTTTGTTCTATATAAACACTTATAAATATATATTATGTGGCTTCTGGGTAAGACTTGAAGAAAGAGCTTCTTTGTTTAGATATTAAAAATGTTTGAAAATCTGCTGTAGGAGATGGAGAGCAGTTAAAGGCTATTAAGTAGGGGATAAAGCAATCAGGTATATATTTCAGTAGCACCATTCTGGCAATAAACTGGAAGATGGGTTATAAATAAAGGGCAAAACTAGAGGCTAGAAGACTGGTTACAGTTTTTTTTTCCTCTTCAGAATCTAAGTGATTGACAATAAGGGCCAGATCTTAGATAGGATAAGTGAGGATAAAGGAAAAGTCTAAATCTAAAAAAATTAGGTGACAGATTGGATGTGTGGCTGAGAGAGAAGAACTCCCTATTTTTGTTGGTGGAATGATTTACCTTGATACAAAATAAAAAGGAAGTACAGAGTGTTCAGTGGAGTGGAGATAAGGATAATTTGGATCTCTATTTGAGGAGCACCCCAGACTTCCAAGTAGAGCTAGTGGCAAGGCTGACCTTGAACTCAGATTTATAGAACACCAGAACTAGAAGAGAATTTCAAAATCATTGAACTCAAATACAGAGATGGAAAAAAAAAAAAAAAACTGTATTGAGTGGAAAGTGGCAGAACCAGGATTAGAATTCATATCTGGTTTATAACTCAGTATTCTTCCCACCATACCATGTTCCTTGTGGTTCTTAACTTTTCACTGAAATGTTCATCGATATTATAAGTCAAATCAAAGTGAATGAGAAAATGTAAAACTATGAATTTTATATATGCTGATCCATATAAATGTATGGGATTGGAGTAGATTTGAGTATAAGAAAATAGGAAATCAAATTTAGCATTTTAAAATGTATTATTTAATGTATAGTACTCACTTCTAGATTCTTCAGGGGTATCAAATCATATATATAAGTAAGTATATATCACATCTGTATTCATCCATTGATGGACACTTAGGTTATTTCCATATCTTGGCTATTGTAAATAATGCTGCAATGAACATAGGAGTGCATATATCTTTTTAAATTAGTATGTTATTGCCACTGGATAAATACCCAGAAGAGGAATTGCCAGATCACATGGTAGTTTTATTTTTAATTTTTTGGTTTCCAAAGTGGCTGTACCAATCTACCACGTGTTTTTTGTATTTCAGGCATTATGAGCAATGAGGACTTGAGTGAAGAGGAAATATTTCATGAGGCTATGGAGTGTGAACTTGTCTTTGAATAGGGCTGATTTGGGGTGGGCATTTGGAAGGCAGAAAGCACCATGAAATAAAATGGAGACACAGGAATGAGCTCATTATGTTCTCGGCCAGTGAGGATGTAGATTGGCTGGAGCAGGAGTTGGAGAGGTATAAAAAGAGGCCAGATTTAGAGGCCCTTTCATGATGCTCATTTATTCTTCAGTAACAACGGTGTATAAGACACTAAGAACACAAAGGGTAAATTAAACACAGCTTTCATTTTATGTAGGCTAAGTGACTGTAGATGAATTTTGAGGGGAGAGGAAACAATGGCAGGGTTGCTTTAGGAAGTTGAAGCTGAGCTGGGGTTGTATGTCAGGATGAAGTGGACAGGGACTAGTTAACCTGGCATCAGGAAAACCAGCTAGAAAACCACTGCAGTAATCCATTTGGGAAGGAACAGGACCTTGTTTCTTGAAAGTTGACATACACTCCCATCTGTAGATAAAGTACTGGTCTAGTGGGCTAAGCAATCTCCAGTCCTATGATCCTCTGCCTATGAAATTCCCATTCAATGCCTCTTTTCCATGTTGCATTCACTAATTTACCTGGCTTGGGATTTGTTACTGGCCTCTCTGCTTTTCTGGGAAAGTGTCGAAAGACCAATTACTGATGCTGAAATAGCAATTTCTTCCCCCCTTGTGGAAAGCTGCGATCTTTCCCAGATGACAGCTGCAGAGAGTCCTACAAGTGTTTTATATAAAGGAAATGAAGTGGTAAATGAAAAGAGAAAAACAGTATATTCATTGTAGGAGATGGCTTCTATGGATCATAAACCTGAGTTACTATCACCCAGAATTTAGAGACAAGAGCAGAAGCCCTATTTTTTAAATGTAGAATGAAGTAGCTGTCAATTGGTCTTTGCTAAAGGAAAAGAGCCTCAGATATAAAATGAGTACTGGAAAATGGCTCACATATGCACAGTCTCACATGGCGTGGCAACTGTTGTCTCCCGGTCCAGAATCCCTTAGAGACTTCATTCCAAATAGTGAAAAGCTGCAACATTGAGGGGATTAGGTCCAGAGTCAGAGCTCAGGACTTTTGTCACAGTTAGTTAGGTCTACATAAGACTGTGTGCACCTGTTCATTTTTAAATGAACTGTAACACAAGCCAAGTAGAGTGACCCTTTCAAACCTAGGGCAGTAGTTTTCAGAGTGTGGTCCAACCAGTATCACCTAGGAACTTATCAGAAATGTGAATCTTCTCTTCTGCTCCAGACCTTCTGAATCAGACACTCTCTAGGTGTGGAGCCCAGCAATGTGTGATTTAATAAACCCTCCAAGTAACTTCAATGCACTCTGAAGTTTGAGAACCATTGATCTAGATTTTGCCATTTGGTTTGGCTTTCCTGCTTTCCAGTATGATCCTTGGCACCACTGATGGTCAGCAGTTGTGTTGGTCCTTCAATAAGTCCCAAAATTATTTTTAACAAACCGGAGAGGTGTGGATGGTGCAGTGCATGAGCTTTGAGATTACCACTTACTATCATTATAGGCCTCAGTGAGTTTTAGTTTATTTTGAAGAAGGAAGGAAGCAATATCTATCATTCAATGTTTCTGCTTAGATTAAGGAATATCTACACAGTACGCAGTGCAAATACCTCCCACTATGTGTCAAGCATTATGCCATTTGAATAAACCAAAGACCACAATTCAGTATAATAAACATGGTTCAGTCCTGGCTGGTGTGGCTCGGTTGGTTAGAGCATCTCCCCATACATCAAAAGGTGGTGGATTTGATTCCTGGTCAGGGCACATACCCAGGTTGAAGGTTCACTCCCCTGTCAGGGCGTGTGTGGCAGGCAACCGATCGATGTTTCTCTCTCTCTCTCTGAAATCAATTTTAAAAATAAGCACAACTCAGTGCTTTCATAAATACTGTATTTTTATAAATATAGTACACCTAGTTAAATTTGAATAGCAGCCAAACACAGGTAAGTTTTTATATAAGTATTTCCAAACATGATATTAAACATACTTACACTTTAAAAAAGTATTTATCTTAATAATAATTATTGTTTTTATATGAAATCCAAATTTAACTGACTGGGTGTCCTATATTTTAATTTGCTAAGTCTAGTAACCCTATTAATATTCTGCATTGGCTACTTACTGGAGAGACACTGGACTAGCCAGTTGAGCCAAGGATGACTTCCCAGAAGACAAAGTAAATTTAAGTTAAATATTAAAAGGAAAATAGGAATGAACTAAGGAAAATACGTGTAAAGTGCTGGTCACATAGTCAATCTATATTACTTAGATTTTTTTTTGGCAGGTAATGAAGACCCATCTGAGCTTACTTAATCAATGAATTTAGAAAAGCACTTTGAGCATTTTCTCCAAGGATAAATTGGACATCTGAGCCCTGGGAAGGACATCCATGGACTGTGGGGAAGTACTGTGGGGAGTCTGAGAGTATCCCTCTTTCCTTCTGAAGACCTTGCTTCTTTCCTCCTACCTTCTTTATTTCTCTTCTTCTTGCAAATAACTTTTTGCTATTTTGTAGTCAATATAGAAGAAAATTGCCCCAATATTGAGCTCTCAAGCTTCTATTTCTTCTCTTCAGACAGAACTACTGAATCTCATGGTTTCAATTTCAGATTCCTTGAAACAGGGGCTGGCCAAACTTGATAACTGGTCCTTGATAAACTTTGTGAACATGTCAGTCCTCCTGCAACCATATGGATGTTGACTGAAGAAAAAAAAATCCCAGTATACATGACTATATCAGCACATAGCTGATGCTTTTCCTTTCTGAAAACTGTTTACTTATGCTGATTTTTATGTTTTTAATCCCAGTTTTAATGGACTAATAGCACCTAATAAGGTCAATAAAATAAGTGGATTTTTAAGGTGAGAAATTTCAACAAGGAGGAACCTTAGCTGGCGGTGGGCTTTAAAGATTCTCAATGAACACTTACATATGCTTCATGAGAGAGCACAGGAAGAGAGCAGACAGAGTTACATCGATTTAGAAAAGGTGGTAATGATTTGAAGCCGTTTGGGTCAGCCTCAATTTGTGTGTGTGCTTGTGTGGGTGTTGTATTGTTTTTTTCTCTATTTGCTAGCATAAAGCACCTGTCTTTTCTTAAAGTTTTGAGTATGATTTGTTCTTAATCTACCTTTAGTGAGTCTAGGAATAAAAGAAATATAAGACATTCTTGCTACCTTAACCTTGAGAGCTTTTCTGATTTCACTGTAGTTAATATAAAACCTATCAAATTGCCCTGGCCAATATGGCTCAGTTGGTTGGAGCATCTTCCCACACACCAAAAGCTCACAGGTTCTATGCTTGGTCAGGGCATATACTTAGGTTGAGATCGGGGTGCATATGGGAGCCAACCAATTTTCTCTTACATTAATGTTTCTCTCTCTGTCTCTTTCTTCCTTCCCCTCTCTCTAAAAATCAGTGAAAATGTCCTCAGGTGAGGATAAATAAAACCTATAGAGTTATTTATTTTAAATAGATTCTGATTGTTTTAACTGATTGTTTTGTTAAGTGTATGCAGCATAATTCCCCAGCTAGTGTGTTCTATTGAATAATGTATTATTGCATTCATCCAGCACATTAAACATTGATCAGGTTTCTCCATGATGTAACCCTTTCATCTGTAATTAATTCATCTATTTGATCAAAGACAGTAGTACTAAGTGGAGACAATAAAGGATAATCAAATGAGGGAACACATCATGATAACCAATAGCTACTGCAGAGTTAAGTTTCAGACCCTGTGACCTAAATCCAGCCATTTGAATCAAGCCTTGAGAGGGTCTGAGTGTGGCTGGTGTAGTTAAATGTTCAGAGTGGGGCAAAGACAGAGTAGGCATGAGTTGGGAATTCTGCCAAGCATACTAATTTTTAGAAGCTTTCGCCAAAGCTGTCATAAAGTTATAGTTTCTATCAGAACAACTGACTGTTTTCTTGGTGGTAGGAGAGGAGGAAGATGAAAGGAGAATTAAGTCACACTGCAGAAAATAAGACTTGCATTTTTCTTCCCCCAAATCCCATTAATTCCATCTCTTCATCCTTCCTCATACAAAATTTAAAAAATTCTTTCAGTGTCTTGATTCTAGTTCCCTCTTTCTTTCTCTTCCTTTAGCATCTTTTCTTTCTCTTTCTCCACTATGTTCTCTTCTCATTCTTTCTTTCTTTTTTTTTATTATTGAAAGTATTACAGATGTCCCCTTTTTTTCCCCATTGACCCCCTCTTCCTCATTCCCACCCCCCTTCTGCTTTCCCCAACCTAATGTCTGTGTCTATTGGTTATGCATATATGCATATAAGTTCTTTCTTCTCATTCTTATCTAAATATTCCTGTCTCTTTTTCAAGACTATAATATCATAGTGTTGTTCAGGCACTGAACTAAATATTTAACACGTATTACATCATTTAATTTATACAGCAATCTTATTCCTATTTCAGATGAAGAAACTAAGGGTTTGAGATGTCAAAGTGACTTGCCCAAAATCATACAGCTCCTAAGTTCTAGAGTTGGGATAACATCCCATTTGTACCTAGATGTAACCAAGGCTCTCAGGCCCTTGTTCATAAGTTCTCTGCTATGATATATGCCCATATAAAATGTTGGAAGAAACACAAAAATAGAAATATGCTTTAAGAAATATCGATAATCTCCACTTTCACAAAGAACCAGAGCTGAAACTTTTTATTTTGTTCCAGTATTTTTAATTAAATGTATTGGGTTGACATTGTTTAGCAAGATTATATATGTTTCAAGTACAATGTTATATCAACTGTATATTTCACTTTATGCCCATCAGTCAAAGTTCAATCTCCTTCTGTCACCATATATTTAACCCCTTTACCCTCTTCAACCTCCTCCCCCCTTCCCTCTGGTAACCACTATGCTGTGTCAATGAGTATTTCTATTCTTGTTTGTTTGCTTTGTTCATTCATTTGTTGCTTTCTCTTTCATACCCCGCATAGGAGTGAAATCATGAGTCTTGTCCTTTTCTGTCTGACTTATTTCACTCAGTATGATACTCTCAAGATTCATCCATGTTGTTGCAATTGGTAGCATTGCATCTTTTTAAATGGCTGAGTAGTATTCCATTGTATATATGTATCCCATATTCTTTATCCAATTACCTATTGAAGACACTTTGGTTGTTTCTAAGTCTTGGCTACTGTGAATAAAGCTGCAATGAGAGAGGGGTACATATATCTTTACAAATAAATGTGTTCAAATTTGGGGGGCACATACCCAGAAAAAGAATTGCTGGGTCATAGGATATCTCTATTCTTAACCTTTTGAGGAAACTCCATCCTTCCAGTATCTTTTTAATGCATAATGACCAGGAATTTTAAACTTCTAACACAAGTGTTTGGTGATTATTTTTAATGAATTAGCATTCTTGAAAAATGTATAAAATCACAAATCTTATTTTACAACAGAATATACTTTAATATCTATGAAAAAAGTATATATTCATGTTATTTTAAATTATATTTTCAAAGTGGAACAAATAATTTGTTAAGTATTATTTGACTTTTCGGTGATACTATATCATGTTCCAGAATACTAAATTGTTTAGTGAAAAATTTAGATGTGATTTCATGGACATGTTAATGATGAAATCTTCTTTTTGTTTTTAAGATATTTTCTGCAAGGAAATGTACCAGAATGTACAAAGAAAATGAGACTAGAAAAAGATTAAAATTAATCTGTTAATCTCGTGGACTATTCTGGGCCACAAAAGAATATTGTAGACTTATGTCGGAAGCAACAAGCACTGAAAGAGTGAAACTATGAACTTAATTACATGGGTAGAGTAGAGAGAAAATTTATATGTAAATGGCTTTCTAAAACAATGGGTCAGAGATATGTAAAGGCTGCACTTTTTATTGGAACAGTATTTTTCTGAAGGTAGTAATACGTTGATATGTTTCAAAATAAATGCAAGTGATGGGTTTACACACAAAGGTTATCTATTAGTAGAGAAAGCAAGTTAATTTTAAATACTATGACCCTATAACAAAATGCTATTTGAAGTGATTGGGAGGAAGGGAAGTTGAACACTCTAGTTTGACTTGGTAGTCTCACCTTTTGACTTTAAGAATTTGAATATAAATTCCTGCCCTCACACTCCCAATTTCTTTTTTTAATTTAAAACAATCAATTTTGAATAACTTGATATTGGTATAGGCTCCAGAAAAAGACACACCCAGTTAGGAATCATGTTCATGTCCTCACCAACCCTGTACCTTGTCAGTAAAATTGAACTGTCTGCAAAATAAGAATCAGTCCTTTATAATTGGTCTGATTTAGGTGAGAGCAAATAAATGAAGTGACCTGAATGGTATGGCTTACCGTAGGCCCCCTAAAACTTTCCATTTTCACCCTGTTTACCTTTTGACAAATCCTTGAGCACAGCATCTTTGACTCACTGATCAATAGATCTAAGTGTCAGATGTGTCTTGTGTTACAATGTACACATACATAGATAGCTGTTATCTATCTGGTCACTCCTCCCACTAACCCTGGGCATACCCACTCTCTTTCCATGGGAAGCTGGAGTTCAAAGAGATGAAATCATTTGACCATGGTCACACAGCTGAGACTCAAATCCAAGCCTCCTGACTGCTAGTCTAATGCTCTTCTCAGTACACTAAAGCTGCCAATTTCATCCACATGTTCAGGAAAAAACATCTGATTTAGGCTGTGGTTTCCTTACCCCAGCAATCGACAATGCAGGTTTACACTATATACAAAAGGAAAGAATTTACTCGTTTGAATAGATACAGCATGCAGATTTAAAGAAAAATATATCAGCCACTCCCTTCTTTGGCAAGCAGTGTTTTAAGATATGATTAGTATTCTGAGCATAGGGTGATGGTAAACATAATGTTTTTGCATTATCATGAGATGACAAAATTACCCACTCTCAAAGGACCAGCTGCTGCAGGGAGGCTGGCACCCGTGATGCCTACATTCTCAAAAGTATTTTAATTGGTAGTTTTCCGTGAATTGTTTTTTCAGTCAGTCAGAAAGGAAATGTATGTGTAAATCTATTAAAGCCATAGCATCTGTTCGGATAAAATGACATCAATAAATCTCAGTAAGTGAAATGTTCCATTTCAGGATTTTGAGGGTAATTAGGGTTCTCTTTGCAATAAGAGTTCCTATAACTCAGCTCTTCAAATAGGTATAGAAAAATTATGGACAAAACTGATAGGAAAATTATTTCCCTTTTTTTTTGTATAATACTTCTACTGTGCTATAATTTATTTTTAAAGAATACTTTATTGATTTTTAGAGAGGAAGGGAGGGAGAAACATTGATGTGCAAGCACAATATCGATTGGCTGCCTCCTGCATGCCCCCACCACGGATCGAGCCTGCAACCCAAGCATGTGCCATTGACCAGGAATCAAACTGGCAACCACCTTGTGCACAGGACAACGCCCGACCAACTGAGCCACACCAGCCAGAGCCCATATAATTTTGAATTGATGTACATAATATACATGAAACTGTTCTTCACATTAAATATACAGCAGGTTCTCAAATAATATTGTTTCATTCAATGTCATTTCTTTATAACGTTGATGGTATATCATAGGAATTTAACTTTTATTTATATCAATTAGCCCATGGTAAACTTGGTTTTGTTATATGTCGTTTCACTTAAAGTTGCAGAACCTATCGACGACATTAAGTGAGGACTTACTTTGTGTGGTTCTAAGAGGAAAGAGCTCAAATTTTGAAATAGGAAGATGTAAGATCATATCCAATCTCTACCTAAATTCCTGACAGATTTATGCAAGGAACTTAACCAGTTGGAACAACTCTCCTGTCTATCATGTGGACAATACATTTCCACAAAATTATGGAAAGGATCCAATACTTAAGAATATTATAAATCAACAAATTTGCACTGCTTCCAATAACAGTCATTTATTAAGTGCTTGCTATATACCAGGGTCTGTGCTAACAATTTATATGTACATTATCTCATTTATTTTTCCCCCAAAGTCTTTATAGTAGGTATTGCTATTATATCTATTTTACAGAGGAGAAATGGAGGCTTAGGGAGGTTAAGAAAATTACCAATATTTATAAACTTAGGAAATACAGGGCCCAATAGTTGAACTTAGACTTATTCTTTCATTCATCTAACAAATATTTGCTAAGGAATGGATGTCCCGAACAAATTCGGGCACTGTGTGGAAGAAGGAACTGGGGAATGAGAGGTGGGTAAGCAACCAACTATGATCACTTCACCCTGGCCACTTGTGGAGAATGGATTGAAAGGTGACGAGAGAGGACCCAGGGAGGCAAGAGAGGACCCAGGGAGGGTAGTTAGGAGGCTATGGAAATAATCCAGGTGAGAGATGATGCTGACTTCAGCCAGGGTGCTGGCAGTGAAGATGAGAAACACTGGATGGATTGCAGACATACTTTGCAGATAGAGCTGAATGTGTGATGGTAGGGGGAGAGGGGAGTCAAGGAAGATTTGCCCCTTATTTTTTACTCTAAGCAACACAGTAAACTGAAATGGGAAACACTAGAAAGAATATGTAGAGTAAGGGGGGGAAAGTCTTTTTAGTCTCAAGCTACACACTCATAATCATTTGTTATGTCTATATATTCCATAGTAGTAAGTCTGTAACCCTCAGTCCAACCAATTAAAACCAATCAAAATTATGATGTAAGTGGCAGAGACCTTAAAATACGTGTCCTTGTAATTACACCTCGCCTGATGCAGTCCCAGTCAGTGTAGATAAGTTAAGGATGGGAATTGACCAATAGTGTAGTCAATGTGGGGAAGTCAGGGAAAGCTGAGAAGTTTAAGGAGAGAGAGGGAGAGAGAGAGAAAGAGAGAGAGAGAGTGAGTTTCCTTTATTTGAAATATTCTTTCCAAATTTAAGCATTCTAAAATTGCTTATATTCTTTGCTCCCCCACTTCATAAGGTTAGAAGGTCATAATAATATTCTTTGAGAAATATCCTAGACACTGCTGACCTTTGCACTTTCCCTTTTTCAGGGTCAATGACTGCATCTTGCGGGTGAATGAGGTGGATGTGTCAGAGGTTTCCCACAGCAAAGCAGTGGAAGCCCTCAAAGAGGCGGGGTCTATCGTTCGGCTCTACGTACGTAGAAGACGACCCATTTTGGAGACTGTTGTGGAAATCAAACTGTTCAAAGGACCTAAAGGTAATAAAACCATAAATGACTCACAGTAGGACACCAGTAACCAACCATTTTGTTCAAGTTTATGCTGTAATCCATCGACGACGTACTCTCTTCTTTCTTCCTCCAGTATTCAGTGTATAACAACAGATTTGAAATCCTGCAATAGTAGTTATTACACAGGATAAAAGAAACCAAAACTCTAAATGTGAACTCAGAGAAGGAAAGACTAGATTTGTGTTGGACTGTCCTTATAACCAATAATAACAACAACCATTTATATTTTTTCTATAAATTTTACAACCTAATGGGTCATCATGGCTTGGCTGGCATATTAATACTTCCTAAGTTTTCAGATATAAATGGTTACCCCTCTCATTTGGAAAAATAGTAATTATGATAACAATTGAAATAGTCTATCCTGAAATAACAATTATCATATTTTTATAACTCTTGTGATTTGTTTTGATTTTGTAATACTCTTATCTGTTATACCCAACAAGTACTAAATAACATTTATACTTGCAATATTCAAAATAAATTAAAATTTATTTCTTTGAACTGTTCACAAAAATTACCTCTCTTGAAGTAATTGCATTTACCCTGAGGAATCATATAAACAGTGAGATGAATAATTATTTTAATTTTTAGAAATAGTCCTTTGAGCTCTGCTTTTCAGAATGATGACATTTAATATTAGCTTAATAGTATTTCACATATTTTAGAAAAATCTAATAACTGGCCTAACTATTTTAAATATTTGGGAAGATTATGAGTTGATAGTTACTATAATCTTTTAGTAAATCACTTCTCTTTCCCTTAAAATTTATTTTATCTCTAATACTATATGTGATTTAAAATATTAGCTATACCACCTTTTCTGGGAAGTAGTAGTGGGTGGTATTTAAGATACCAGAAGAGCCAGACAGAACTGAGTTTAAAAGCCTTGTTCTGCCACTTGCTAGCAGAATGACGTTGATTGGACCAATCACCTAATTGTTAAGTGGATATTATATTGGCAGCATTCTGTTCCATGGGGTTCATGAGAATTAAGCTGTTAACTAATATCTGGCATGTGGTAAGCTTGCTGGTTAAAAGTGGGGACTCCAGAGCCAAACCCCTAGGTATGAACCTGAGGCCTGTTAAACTAAAAATAAAAAACCAAAGTGAGAGGAAACAAGTGTTCATTTTAGATCAAAAAGTATTGTATTTCTAGGAAGCACTGATTCAGACAGAAACCCAAAGAGTCTTACAATTATGAGGTGAAGGCAGGGGATATTTATGAGAAAGGAAAGGGCAATAATTACACGAATAGAAGGAAGGAATTTCTATTGGTTATTTAGCTAAGGATGGAATTTCTACAGGTACAAATAAGCTAGTTTATTTTCTAGCTATACATGGTGGTGCTAATTCCAAAGAATGTCCTTAATTTGCAGTCCTCCTGGTCAAAATGTCTGTTTTTCTGTTAGTTTTGCAAATAATTGCTTAGAATACGATGTTGGGTTGGCCCAGTCCACAGGTTATTTTCCCCAGTTCAAACATTCCAGAGGTTTAGGAGTTAGACTTGCAGGGCAGTTCCTCTTCGATGGAGTCTTTGACTCCATTTTAACATGGCTCCATTTCGATCATTTTTCACATTCTGCAGCTTACTAGTTCTTTGACCTTGGGCAAATTGCTTAAAATCTCTGAGCTTTAATTTTCTTTCCTATAAAATGTGAATAATAATAGCACTTGCCCCTAGAGATGTTGTGAGGATTAGATGAATCAATTCACAGAGTGGCACAAATTGACTTCTCAATATGTATTAGTTCTATATACATGTTATTTGTAGTATTCTTTGCTGCATATGGTTTTGGCCTTCATAACAATTGTTCGGCAGTGTAATGAAAATACTCAAACAATCCTCATGGGCCAAATTCAAATGCATTCAAGTCACAGAATTAGATCTGGAAAAGAGAAAGAAAGACAGAAAGAGACAGAGAGAGAGAGAGAGAGAATATGGAAGGAAGGAAGGAAGGAAGGAAGGAAGGAAGGAAGGAAGGAAGGGAGGGAGGGAGGGAGGGAGGGAGGGAGGGAGGGAGGGAGGGAGGGAGGGAGGGAGGGAGGGAGGGAGGAAGGAAGGAAGGAAGGAAGGAAGGAAGGAAGGAAGGAAGGAAGGAAGGAAAGGCATTCCCATGCCAGAGTGTCTGGTTTTATGAAAGAAAGGACTTCTATCCTACATGTTTGCTAAAATCATATTTGCAAGGTATTTTAATGCAAAACGAAATGAACATCACATTATTTCTATGAAAAAGATATACTAGCCAGGCCAGTGTGGCTCAGTGGTTGAGGGTTGACCATGCACCAAGAGGTCGCCAGTTTGATTCCTGGTCAGGGCACATGCCCAGGTTGTGGACCAAATCCCCAGGAGGGGGCATGCAGGAGGCGGCCAATCAATGTTCTCTCTCATTGATGTTTCTAGCTCTCTCTCCTTCTCCCTTCCTCTCTCTCTAAAATCAATAAAGAAAAAAATAAATAAATGAAAAGATATTCTGTATAAATAATGTGTATAAATACAGTTCAATTACCAGCAATTATTCAGCACAGCCCTGAGGCAAATAGTATTTCTAAGCTCCCAGCAAAGTATTACCATTCATTAGCAGGCCTCCGGCTAGCTGAGTCATTTGATGACCTCCAGCTGCTCAGCAGAGCACTTAAAGGCTCTAGAGAATTCACAGACAGAACTCTTTAATTTTATCAGAACATTTCACCTTTTTTTTTTTTAGTCTTTATCTTTGATACCAGAGCCCCCTCTGGCTGGTTTATTTGGCTCTGAACTGTTTTCTCCTTTGATCCTGGAATGGAGCAGGAATTGCCCTCGGACTTGGAAGAGGGGACAGATGAGCATTAATCAACCAGGAATACCCAGGCAATAACCCAATGACAGTACACAGCATAGGGACCATGGGGTTGTACCTGGGCTTGGAAACTGTTAGAACTAAATTTATATTCCTGAAGGCAGACTTCTGCCAAATGCCCATAGAGGGAGAGATGTGGGACTGTTGATCCTGTTGGGATTATGCTGGGCAAGTCATGCCTTTTTGTACTGTCACCATACAAAGGTCACTGGTGGGGATTTGTTTCTCTGTAAAAAGCTTATTGATGTACTGGGAAAGGAACTGTTTTAGTCCTTGTTTAAATTCCTAATGCCTCTTACAGTATCTTAAATGCAGGAAGAGATGAATCAGAGTAAACTGAATAATTAAATTGGATTCTATACTAAAATTGGTGATCCTTGCAATCTCATCTTCACTTAGCTTTTGTCAGTCTTTATTTTTGAATGATAATATATTTAAAAGAAATTTTTACAACAGGGAGTTATAGGGGACATCTGTAATACTATCAACATAAAAAATAATAAATTTTTATAAAAGGAAGTTTTACCAATGTTCAACTCATACCATGGAGACTCTTACACACTGTGGAGGATGAAGATGTACGGTGATTCTGAGGGGAGAGTCAGAATGTTCTAATGGGAAAGAGAGACATAAAGTCAACTCACTTTAAGGCCCAATGAAATCAGCTGTGATGAAGCTTGCACTGTTATTCCAGTAGGGCAAAAGGAAGATATGGTTTGCCTTAACCAGAAAAGACATCCTCCAGAGAATTTAAAAAGTAATGTGCCCACAGGTCCTTATCTGCCCTACTTGAGTACATGAGCACTCTCTGTAGAAAGCATCAACACTCTAGCCAACTGAGCTAACTAGCCTTGATTCTGTGTGTATAATACAGAGCTAACTGGATATGTTCATTAATTTAGTCCTTCAATGATTCCACAAACATTTAGTAAGTTTTTATTCTGTACTTGGCACAAAGCTAGACAAAAAAAAAATATAGTTTTTGTTCAAGATTATAGTCTGATGGAGAAAACACCTATAATATAAACTGGGAAAACTGGTATGAATGAACAAAAATGATTATAAGGAGGTACCAGTTAAATAGTGGGTAAATAAGACTTCTCTGAGGAAGTGCCACTTATGCTAAGCCTTGAAATAGAAATAAAAATCGAAGTTATCCAGATAAAGAGTGGAGAAGAGCATCCAGACAGAATTAAAAGCATGTGTGTGTGAAGGCCCTAATGTAGGAAAGATTGTGATACATTCTAGAAACTAAAAGAGGTCAATTATGACTGACATTTAATCGTGAAATAATGAATGACATGAAATGATATTATCAAGATAGGCAGGGCCCCTCATCATGCACAGTTTCGTTGACCATATTTAAAGATCTGTGTCTTTATGTCAAGTGCAATGAGAAGACGTTATAAGACTTTCAGCATGGGAGTGACATCATCAAATTTGTCATTTTTAGAAGCTCATTCAGCCACTGTGAAGAAAATGCACTGAAGGGGGCAAGAGTGGGAGCATAAATTAGTTAGAAGTTACTTGAAGAAAGAAGACAGAAAAAAGTGAATGCATTCAAGTTGTATGTTGGAAATATAATTGATGCACCTTATTGATAACACAGATGTGGGGTTTTTCAAGAATGAGGCCCAGTTTTCTAAATGAGCAAATGAATGGATTATGGTGTCATTTGTGACATGATGAAGACTGTGGAAAAACCTCTGGGGGGAGCAAATTAGGAATTAACTTTTGGACATGTTAGTATGGGATGCATGTTGAAAAGGGCAGAACTGTAAAACAGTCTAAAACCCTGTTAAAATAATATTCTTAATTTCTCCTATATTTTGGTAACTATCCAGATTTGGAGAAATATCTGAATAATTGACTTTCTCGCTTTTTATTAATAATCTTTAATGTAATAATTATGAATAAGGCTATTTTAGCTATAAGTATTTTTTAAATGTATTTTTAAATCATTTTTCTTTTTCAATGACAGTTGGCATATATACAACCTAGTCATTAGACATTTCTATAACTTACAAAGTGATCACCCTGATAAATCTAGTACCCATCTGACACCATACATAGTTATTACACCATATATAGTTATTGACTATATTCCCTATGCTGTACTTTGCAACCTCATGACTCTTCTGTAACCACCAATTTGTACTTCTTAATCCCTTCACCTTTTTAACTCATCCCTCCAATACCCCTCCCATCTGGCAACTGTCAGAATGTTCTCTGTATCTATGGGTCTTTCTGTTCTGCTTGTTTGTCTTTGTTTTTTAGATTCCACATATAAGTGAAATCATCTGCCATTTGTCTTTCTCTCTCTGACTCATTTTGCTCAGCACAGTACCCTCTAGGTCCATCCATGTTGGTGCAGATGGCAAGATTTCATTCTTTTTTATGGCTGAGTCATATCGCATTGTATATATGTACCACTTCTTCTTCATTCATTCATGTATTGATGGACACTTAGGTTGCTTCCATATCTTGGCTATTGTAAATAATACTGTAATGAACATAAGGATGCATATGTCTTTTTGATTTAGTGTTTGGGGTTTTTTCAGATAAATACCCAGAAGTGTAATTGCTGGATAATTTTTTTTCTCTTGTTATAGCCATTGTCTTAAAATCTATTTTTTCCTGGTATAAATATTGCTAACCTAGCTTTTTTTTCATTTACATTTTAATGAAATATCTTTTTACATCTCTTTACTCTCAGTCTGATTGTGTCTTTCGATCTCTTGTAGATAGCATATGTAAGGGTCTTCTTTTGTTATCCATTCAGCCCCATATGTCTTTTGATTGGAGCATTTACTCCATTTAAATTTAACACTAAGTTCATCTACTCTTCCCTTAAGGTCATTGAGCATCCTTATAACCAGAGGTTTGAACTTTGCATCTGATAGATCGCTTGTCTCCATTTTGTTTAGTTTTTTATCTGGAGTTTTGTTCTGTTTATTCATTTGGGGCATATTTCTTTGTCTCCTCATTTTGGCTGCCTCCCTGTGTTTGTTTCTGTGTATTAGGTAGAGCTGCTATGTCTCCTGGTCTTGGTAGCATGGCCTTATGTAGGTGTCCTGTAGGGGCCAGTGGCACAGCCTCCCTGATTACCTGAGCTGGGAGCTCCAGGTGTAGGCTGTCTGCACCCTCCTGCTGTAGTTGAACCTTGAGTGCTCTTGGCACATCGGTGGGAGGGATTTACTCCCAGGCCAATCAGCTTCAAGTACTGGCTGCAACCACTGTTGAGGGACTGCTGTACAGGGGCTAACTCCATGGAGTAGGACTCACTTCATTTATTGGGTCCCTGCTTCATTCTTGTTTCTGCTGAGTCCACCCCTTCAGTGTATCCCTCATGGAGTCACTTTGGTGTGGTCTGCAGCTGTCCACCAGGTGCGCTGGCTCTGGGACCTCCCGAGTAATGTAGGCCAAGATCAGCTACCACCTGTGCCCTGCCCCTGGGCCACCCAGCATGACCTGCAAAGCAATCTGTATGACTGATACTTCTGCTAGACTTTGAGGTGCCCGGGAGAGACCAAGCTGTGAACCAAGGCCTGGGGCCCCTTAGCAAAAGTACAGGCATGCCAAAGCCAGATGCTGTTTGTTTGAGAGATTTTAGTTAAGTCTGCAGCATGAGCCAAGACAGCATTTTTATGGAAAAGCCACTGGAACCAGCTTGGGTGAGCCAGCAAGTTGGGTAGGGTATGGTCTCAGGTAATCACCAGGGCTGGGCTAACAGTGTTGGCCAGGTTGATGGAGACTCTGATATGGTGCCCACCTGCCAGCTCTGTGGGGGGAGAGCTCAACAAAGGAACAATGAACTCTACCAGCACTTCTTTCTGGGAGAAAGCTGTCCCTCCAGCCCTTGCCCTGAAGCCAGACAATCCAGTTAGTCTTCATATGTCCTTGGTACCTTTTGAGCTGTTGCCCCAATGCTGGATTTTAGAGAGAGTGAGTCTAAGTCCCAAGCACAGGCCCTTTAAAAGGAACTGCCTGGGATTCCAGAGCCCTCCATCTCACTCAGCCTCAATCCCCTCTGGTTTTTGCAGCCAGAAGTTATGGGGACTTCTCCTCCTGGCACTGGAATCCTGGGCTGGGGGTTCTGGTGTGGGGCTGGGACCCTTCACTCCTCAGGGGGGACCTCTTTAGTGGGGGTATCCCTCCTGATTTTTAATCATCACGAGTGGGTATAGGACCAGCCCATTCTGCTTCTCTGCCCCTCCTACCTGTCTCCATGTGGCTTCTTCTTTATAGCCTTAGATATAGGACTTCTGTTGACTTATATTTCAAGTGGTTCTCAATGATGGTTGTTCTGTAGTTTAGTTGTAATTTTGATGTGATTATGGGAGAATATGAGTACTAGTATTTACCTACACCACCATCTTGCCCTGGAAGCACTATTAATTCTGTTTTATAGACGTTTTTAATGCCCAGACTATTTTTATTTTGGGATTGTTTTGAGGTGTGTTTGCTTTTACATGGGTTACATAGTAAACAGTGTTATTCCTTCCTGTTGTATAGATAAAATATTAAGGGATTCTTTAAATGAATAATTTTTGGCAGAATTAAATTTATAGTTTTTCAATTCTATACCTTATGTTTATTCTATATTTGTACAAATTACTATTTCTAAGATGACCGTTAGTGTATGTGATTGTCTTTCTGGCAGGGCTAATTTTCCCAATATTCAACTGGAATTATTTGACTGGTCATTTATGGCCATGTATTTCAGTAATGAATATTTGAGTAATATGCAATACTGATTTAGAATATCTTTTCTTAACAATATTTAAAAAATTTCCTAACCTCACAGTTATAGATTTGGTCATTGCAAGCAGCTGGGGTGGCTGTGTGTGGGCAGTCGGTTGAGAGAAAAAATGGATAATTATATACAGGAAGCAGTGATTAGGCAAATCCATTTAGACTTGCCAAGCAACCAGAAATAGGCAAGGAAGAAAATCTGAAGTACACATGTGGTTTCCCAGGAAATAGGTTTACAATAAAAGTCTTTCTAGTGACTTTCCCAAGAACACTCTAAGTCATAACTTCTAAGGAGCTATATAACTAAATGTTTCTGAGGGGGAGGAGAAACATCTGTAACAAAAATAAATTAATTAATTTAAAAAAAAAAAAGGTAAAGCTGAGGAGAACGCCCAGAAAATAGAGCACAGGGAAAAAAAAAAAAAGGCAACAAAGCATATACTCATTCCAGTGATTTGGAAGTGCCTTCCATAGTATTTTATATGATCTAGTCCTTTCGTTAGTAACTAATCTTTGTTGAATTAATGAACTGAAAGTTAATTAAAAATTTGTAACATTTGGCAGTTCCAGATGGAGCCAAAATATATTTTAGTATGTTAACTCAGATTTCTGCATATATATACACATACATATATAAAAAATATAGTGGTGTTAACATTGTATTTGCACATATATCATAAGTACAGCTGTGCTTTTCTCTCTAGCTTGATTCAAGTTCATTTTTAACAGGTCTGAGTTATGTGGCGTATGAATCTCTTTTATGAAAATGTGCAGATGTTTATATGTACATATTTTTCTTTGGTTTTCTAAGTTTGGGCATATATTTCAATAGACTCCATGTGTAGAAATATCTATAAGTGTGTTGAAAATTAACCTCATGATGTCTCCTTAACGCCAATCTCCCCCACTTGGCCCTCACTGGTGCACTCTGCTCCTGCTTCTGACCTCTCTATCCATGTTAAAGATTGTCCTTGTCACCTAAATTAGAAGGCTCAAAGTCCTTCTCTTTTGATTCTTGTCTCTTCTTTGATGCCTTTATTAAATCAGTCATCATGTCCTTTGGAAGCTCCTTCCAACTGAACTAGTTCCCTCTTTAAACTCTACTGCCACTACTATGGTGCTTATGTCTTTATCATACAGGGTGGGACAAAAGTAGGTTTACATTTGTTCGTATGGAAAGCAATACAATAATTAATAAATAATATAATACAAGAATAAACTCTATGTTTCACCTACTCACAACTCTAAACCTACATTTGCCCAACCCTGTAATTTGTCTTACCTACTGTAGTAGACTACATTGCCAATCCCTCCCTACGCACCTCTCCTAAATCCATCTGCCAAAAATCACAGCTGTTAACTATTTTCCCCTATTTCAAAAGTCTCTAGTGATTTTCCATTGTCACTAGGTAAAAATCTACATTTCTTGCTATAGTATTGCACACCCTTGATGATCTCCTTTCCTCTAACAACAAAATTTACTTTCAGCCTCCTCTTCTCTCTTCTCCCATTGCTGATCCAGGTGAGCTGGATGCTGCACAGTTTCTTAAACATGTGCCTCTAGGCCTTTGGTCATCCCTGTCCCACCCTTGGAATGCCTTCTCTTACCACTGTGACCACTACCCATTGACATCACCTCTATCCCCCATGAGCCAAGCCGATTCAGTTCTACCTTCTCCACAAAGCTCTCACTAACTGACCCAATCAAAAGCAGTATTTCACTCCTAAGAACTTCTAACATGCTTTGCTTCTTCCTCTTCTTTAGTTACCAGGCCATCTAAGCAATCCATAGGACATAGAAAGAATAGATTAGATAACAATAACTCAAATTAAAGAAAGTAACAAGCTGATAATTCTAACACTTAAGACACTGAGTTATGACCTCTACTCTGTACTACATGCAAAGCACTTAGTGAACACTTAAAAGGAAAATAAGAATTTTATGTTGAGTCTATGACTAAATCCAAGTAGAAATGGGAAGAGTTGGGCTGAAGACATGAAGGACAGTCCAAGGCAAATGATGACCATCACTGCATTATGTTATGGCAGGGCAGAAAAGGAATGGCCATGATAGAAGCTGAATTATTTCACCGTCAAAGGGAGTCCCTTAAGAGGGAAGCCCTTGTGTTGGCCCATTTTCCCCCCATAATTTACAGAAACTGTTCAAGAGATTGGGACAAAACAGTGTTTGAAGCATCTAGCACTTTGCTTAACAGGCCAATTAACCAAAAACCAATTTCTAAATTATTGAGGATATTTATATAATTTTGTTGTTGTTGTTAATCCTCACCTAAAGATATTTTTCCATTGATTTTTTGAGAGAGTGGAAAGGAGGGAAGGAGGGAGGAGGAGGAGGAGGAGGAGGAGGAGGAGGAGGAGGAAAGAGAGAGAGAGAGAGAGAGAGATATCAATGTGAGAGAGACACATCTCTCTGTTGCCTCCCACAAGCACCCCAACTGGAGCTGGAGATTGAACCTGCAACCCAGGTATGTGCCCTTGACTGGGAATCAAACCTGTGACCCTTCAGTGTGAAGACCAATGCTCTAACCACTGAAGTGCAGTGGCCAGGGCTATACAATTTATTTTCTTAATAGCCTGTATGACATATATATTGTCCAGCCTGGTTAAATACCAACTTGACATGTGTCTCATATTACAGACAATTTCTCAAATATCTAACTTGAAGGTTTCTAGATGGTCCACATCTGCATACTCATTTTCTTTCTCTAGTCTGCCCTTGTTCTTCTACCTGCTCTTGTCTTTTCTCTCTCACACTAATATGACCAGAGTGAACTTTCTCAGTATTGATGTGAGAAACCTATCTGACAGTTTTCAGAGGTGGTCATTTGATAAAGTGACTATGCAAAAAACTTGATTTTTGGTATGTGGTCCTATGTAGCTGCAGGTATTGAGCAAAAAAGTGCTCAGTGAACACTAAATAAACTAAGATTTTAATTGAAAATTAAATGTACTGTCCTTACATATAGTAAAGACATTGCCTGCATTGAAATTCTTCTTTTTATTTTTTCTGTCTATGGATAGCTTTGCTGATGGACTGCTATCGCCTGACTACAATAATTGGGAATGTTTAGGTTTCACAAAGTTTTCAGTTGTCCAGAATTCAGCTGTTTATACCAAAGCAGTTCATCAGACCACTGAGTAAAAACTAAACACAAAGGTTATGCAAATGTTTTGAATACTAGCATCCAACCATTTGGTGCATTAAGGAACACCATGCATTTCCCTTTCCCTTGCCATGGGGTAAATTATCATTTTTATTCATTTTTTAAATGTACGTGCAAATGTGTCTCTGAATGCAAGGCCCAGTTTACTCTTTATTCAGACCCATGTCCTGGGCTCTGACTTCTAAGTGGTAGGTAGATCTATTTGTAGTGAATGGTTTGACTCTTAATAAGAACAAATGGAAAATTGAGCTGTTTGGCATGAGGTCTCAAAACACTACCTTTTCCTTTCAGTGTTAAAATGTTTTTAATCCTTTTGATTTACCAAAATTGTTCCCTTGAGGACACTGAGAGATTTGCATGAGTGCACGTATAGTGCAAGCTTTTATTGAAATGTAATATTCAGAGTCAAAAAGAAAATGCCTAATTATATGTGGTAAGCCAGGGAAATAGTCTTCTTGAAAATAAAGTGTGGCTAAACCACCACTCTATGTCTCCCCAAAGAATAAATCCTTACAACACATTGATGAATTCACCTTATTCCCAGGCACTTTCTGTAGAATTTCTTGAATATGTACATGGTTTGTTTCTGATTATTTCTGGATAAAAGATATGTGCTTGTAGATTGGAATTCTCTTTCTTTCAGCTAATATTTGGTCAATTTTCATAATGATATCTGCAAAAAAAGTTCTCTCCTGAGACCTTGTAGCAAATGATTTTTATTCATGAAAAAACGAACTACAAATATTGCCCCTGCAATCCCCATTGTTTTGTGTGTTATAACATTATGGGAGAGGAAAACAATTTATTACAGTTGCTGAATCCTTTTGGAAATTAAGAAATGAAGCCACGCCTCTGATTTTCCCTTTGTAGCCATTGTGTTTTTGTTTTTGTTTTGGTTATAGTTTATTTCTGTGCTCTTTAAAGCTAGCTTATATTTTTTTAACAGAATTTATGATCAGTGGCTCCTTGAACAAATCGTTAAAGTCAAAATTATGTTTTCCATGGAAACTTCAGATTTTACAAAATGCATTGTACTGGAAGTAGTTTTGTTTTTTGACATTCAAAAGTTTTTTAATTCACACAGAAAACACTGTTTACCTAGCTGTGGATATTTGCTTAGGCAAATATTTACCTGATAACATTTTTTAAAGTTTTACAAAGGAATTGTGTTTCCATGGTAAATACTATGACTAGAAATCTTTCTAATTTTTATGATCAGCAGCAAATCAGTTTCATGAAAATCTTAAATTTCACTTAGAATTTAAACCAGCACCTAAGTTTAAATCTTTGCTGTACCTAACTTTTAAATAGGCATATTAAGTTGCTGCCTTGGTGATTGTATGGATGAAATTAGATAGTTGGTATATCTCAATGCCCAATAAATTTAAATTGTTCTTTTCCCTTGTTTACTTTTTTTATTTATTGATTAATTTTAGAGAGAGAGGAAGGAAGAGGGAGAGAAACATAGATCGGCTACCTCCTGCACACCCCCTACTGGGGATCAAACTTGAATCCCAGGCATGTGCCCTGATCAGGAATCAAACTGGTGACCTCTTATGCATGGGACAATGCTCAACCAACTAAGCCATACTGGCCAGGGCCCTTGTTTACTTTTTTAAACAGCAAATACGTGCAGAAAATAATCATCCATTTACTCAATAGATATTTCATTTTAAAAAACAATTAAAGAGTTAGTCAGTTATAGGTACTAAATCAAAGTAATGACAATAATAAAGAAGTTTTGGCTTTTCTCCCAAATACCTTCTTAGAACACTGGTTCATCTAGACTGAAATAATTCAGGCCCCCTCTGCTGGCTGGCACTGCCTTCATGCTAAATTCATCAAAATCTGCTAACTAATGTAAATGGATTTACATTTTGGTTCCCAACTCATCAACCAGTGTATGTTAAATCCTTCTATTTTTATAGAACATTGACATCCAATAAAATCAAAGCTTATGGTATTTTTTATTCATGGACCATGACTCCTAATGCTATTAGCTGTCAGTCAAAAACCATGTACTACATGGACTTTGTCTCTCAGCATAATTCAATTGCAGCTAGGTATTTGGGGTATTTTATCCCTTAAAGAATAGTAAATAAGAAAGGTAAAATAAAGTCTCTATTTTTAATATCCATAAAGAAAGCGAACTTAGGGATTTTTTAACATGGAATATGCTATGGCTTAGCCAGTTATGAGATCCCACCAGGAATCTACTGAAAGTTGGAAATTTGCACAATAAGATGGTATTAGGAAAGATGAGAATTGTCAGTCAAGGCTAAAAGGAGAGCAGTTAGGAAGAAAGAGTAAAAATAATGCAGGAAACAGACTAGGCACATTTTTCTAGGTGAGTCAGTAGCCGTGAATGAAGAAGACGTAATTTGTTCCACACAGGCCATCAGTCTTATAAGAAAAAATTCAGTAATTACTTCCCAGGAATCTAAAAATGTTTGTTGAGTATTCATAAGTAGTTGAGTCATATGGGAAAATTTGACCTTCACTGATGCATTCATTTGAATCAACTCAATGTGGTACCAGTTGTTTTTTTTTTTAATAATAATTTTGATGTGCAAGAATTCTTTGGTGTCAAATATTCTAATCTCTCAAAATACACACATTTGCTCATGTATTAACAAAATGTTAATTGAATGCCTCTGACTATAAGACTAAAAGTTGGAGACAGAGACATGGTATAACCTCAAGAGAGATAGTGGTTCTGGTATAGTGTGTGAAATGTATGTGTCCATAGATAAGTACAATACCACTGGGTAAATATTTGCATAGGCTTTTACAAGGAAACCTTGACCAAGACTTCAACTCTGCTTTAATCCTCTGGGAAGAAACAGCTTTCTAACACCAGTGGTAGCTGTTTTTTTGAGAGACTGACCCAATTGTTAGATTTGTTTTTCCCTTAATTGAGCTGAGAGTTGGAATTCCTTTAAAATTGTCCAGTAGTATTATTTCTGCCCTCTCTAGCTATGATGAACAGCTCTTTATAGGAGAGCCCTTTGCACATTTGTAGGGCACTGCCCAGTCTTCTTTTAACCCTTTCTTCTTTAGACCAAGGAACCCCAGTTTGTTCACCATTCTTGTTACATCGTGATTTTCAGACCCTTTATTTTACTGTTTCCATTCTATGAATTTGTTCAGGTTTTGCAATATTCTGCCCAAATAACAATACACAGAGTTGTATACAGAGATCCCTTGGTAGGCTTGTAAATATAGACTGTGGTGAGCAGAGCTCTGTATGTGAGCTCCATACACTGTTTATGTTAATATAATATAAAATTGTGTTAGCTATGTTTTTAGAATCTTTTTGTTGGTTCATATAAAGATTATGGACAGTTAAATACTTCATACTAGCTATGAAATATATTACATTTATGTTAGGATAATTGATTTTTAATGTAAATTTATAAATTTATATTTATCTCTATTAAATAGAATATTGAGCTGGGCCTAGCATCCAGTGCTATTGATATCATTCTTAACAGTAATTTAACAATTCCTCATACTAGCTAGCTTTTCCTTTTTTGTGTCAATTACAGGTGACCTAAAGATAGACAGTTGGAATTCTTAGCAACAGATTGGAATTTGGCAGGGACACATGTTTGCCCAGAACACATAGCTATGAAAGTGAAACCCATATATATAAGGAAAGATTGGGTTTAAAAATCATAGAAAGATAGAGAGAAAAATAATGCCTATAAGCAAAGTTTTCCACCAAGCCGAATGTATATACTACTGAAAAACAGGTGTCCAGGTTATGAGAGTAGATTAATCTTATCTGCTCAAAGAAATTCTCTCCTACAATAACTCACAAAATGAACAAACCATAAGGAAAATCAGTGACTACAACAACAAAATATTTCCCAACAGTGATGAAAGAAGGAATGAAGCACGACTTAATGCAATACCCTTAAAAAACTGTGCTGAAGGAAAGAAAAGGTGACAGAGAGGCTTAGAAAGGTCAGGTGCTTCTCAGGGCCCATTCCCCTCCTGAAACTATATAGTTGATTGACAAAATCCTGAGATTCTCACCGATACCACTAAATTTGGAGAGGAGAACACTAAACTGATAGCCTTATCTTTTTTCAAACAGTAGTTGCAACTTGTTGTTGGGAGAATCTGAAGTGGGGAAAGGGAGCAGCAATGCTGATATTCTCATGGAAGTTAAGGTTCTGCCGCCATATACCCTGAATTAGAGAAATTTCCCAACTATATGCACATTGGTATTGAACACTTAATAAAAATCTCAAAAGACAGAATTTGGGTGATCTAAGAAGAAGGACACATTTGACTACAGCCTCTATTGAGCTCTCTCCCAACTCCTTTCTCAGCTGTTGCCTCAGGCTCAGAAAGTGATTAGAATACAACATATCCAGACCACACACACACACACACACACACACACACACACACACACCCTATACTTTGAAGGAAAAACAAAATGATTATAAGTAAAAAGAAAAAGGTAAAATAGTGACATACATTATATCAGAGCAAACAGAGTGTCTGATTGAGTTGCCCAAGCATGAGCAGGATGGAAAAATTTAGTAACTCTACCACAATCAAAACCAAAAAGAAACATCACCATTGTCATCTAATTTATTAAGCACTCATTATGTTTTAGGTATTACTCTAAGTGTTTTATATATATATATAATCTTTTAGTCCTTGTAAGACTCCCCATGAGGTACTTTTATTACATATTCAAATCCGGAGGTTCAGTAACTGGCCTGACATTGCACAAATGGTGTCAGAGCCAGGATACGAATCATGGATGTCTGGCTCCAGAACTCAAGCTATTACCCCTATGTAATCTTGGTCCTTGTAACCTGTGTGTGTGTGTGGGGGGGGGGGGGGGTGGATGAAAGAAAAAAAAAAGGCTCAATCTAAAATTAAGGAACAAAAAGAAATTACTCATAATTCACAACATAGGAGAACCTAAGAAAATCAATTCAATAAAAACAAGTGTTAAGAGACATAATTATGACACTATAGACTGAGCTGCAAAGAATAATTGCACACTTAAGGAACCCAGTAAAGGGCCTAAATATCATCATTACAGAGACTGTAAATATATATTGTAAACAGAAAAAGTAGATGTCAGTGAGACTAGTGACAAAGAGCAAAGCTTGAGATAACCATGTTGAGCACAGACTTAAATAAATAAAGGGAAAGAGGAATATTTTAAAGCTATACTAAACAGGAGCTACAGAACTTTGAGAAAAAAGAGCTGATGGTTCAGGGTGACTAGACCCAGCCAAGAGTTCAAAATATATGTCGTCAACCATGCATCCTTTCTTAAAATATGTCCTTTATCACAACTATTATTTACATTATTTTTTATATGTTTGATTGAATTGAAAAGGTAAAAAGATTTAACTTTACTTGTGAAGATAAACCAGAGAAAATCATCCAAAAATGATTTCAAACAATGAAAGAATGCAATAAGGTGGCTAGTTATAAAATTAATATATAGAAATCAATAGCATATAAAATATATGAACATATATAAATTCAATGACCAATTAAAAGATATAATAGAAGAAAATATATCATTTACAATAGCAACAAAAATTGTGAACACTTAAGAATGAACATGTGAGATTTATATAAAAGTAACTTTAAAAGAATACTAACAAAGGAACATGCAAGAAGGGAACACCATAATATGTCACTGGAAGGAAAGACACAACATCAAAAAACTGTCAATTTTCACTTTTACATAAAAATTTAAAGCAAAAATACCAATGAAAAAAATTTTATTCTAAAGTTTATATAGAAAAACTAATTAGCCAGAATAGCCATGAAAATCAGAAAAAGAATAATAATGAGACAGGTCCTAGCATACCAGATATTTTAAAATACTATAAAGCTATAATAATTCAAAAGTTAAAAGGTATATCAAAGACTACAAAAATCCAAAATAGACAAGAAACAAATTCAGTATATGATACAGATGATATTTTGAAAAAGTGGAAAAAGGTAGACTATTTAATAAATCATATGGAGAAAACTGTGCATCTACCTTTAAAAAATAAAGTTGGGTCCTACTTCATAATCTAAACTAAAATAAGTTAACAATCAAATTTTTATTTTACTTTATTAAAAAATAAAGTATTCAACTATTAAGGTAGAAATGAGTAAATTGAATTATATTAAAATTAGGAACTTTTCCTCATTAAAAAGAAATCTATAGAGTGAAGATATTTCCAATAAATCTGTCATACCTTTGTATGATGCTCAACCTTACTCATAATGAAAGAATTGCAAATTAAAGTACATTTTTTTACTTTGCCCACATTCGAAAACTGTGACAATTCACTGTGTTGGCAGGTGTAGTGAAAGAGGCCCCATCATATATTGCTCCATCCTCTTGGAAAGCAATGTTAAAATATCTTGAGCGTTTTAAATGCTCAAACTATTTGGATTCTACTTCTAGGAATTTATCCTGGAAATGAACTTGTATATGTGTGAAATAACAAAGTTAATTGCAAAAATGTCTCTAGTATCGAAAATGACCATCTAAAAGACAAAAGAATGGCTATAAAAATTTTAATACATCTATATAATACTATTCCACTGTGAGAAAGAGTGAGAGGAAAAACTCTGTATGTACTGATATGGAACAAAATTCCACATATATTGTTAAACCATATGCATGATAGAAGCAATCAATATACATAATGTTTTATCATTTGTATAAAAGAAATCATTGTAAACACTGCACTTGTATATACGTAGACCATATCTAGAAGAGAATCTGGTAACGGTGATTGCCCCAGAGATAGAAATTGTGTGGGAGGAAAACTTACTTTTTTGCTGTGTATTCTTTGTAACTTTTAGATTTTCTACCACGTACACATATTACATATTTTTAAATAATAAAAATAATTTTAAAGAAAACACAGAAAGTTTAGAAACAGAAAGATGAGCAAAGAAAATATCATGGCAATATTAATACTACCAGCAAAATACAATTCATAGTTTTTAAAAAGTGTTTATTTTCTGGTTATAAAAAGTGAAAAATGCTGTGTATAATGAAATGATAATCATGCATAAGAAAGAACCTAACATTAACATTTATAACTCCAAAAGTGTTTAAATACATGAGGAAGTGGAAAGAAATACCACTCAATATAGACTCTGAAAAATGTTTGGCTAGAAAGAGAAATGCTGAGTAGATTCAGTTCAATTCAATCAACAAAAGTCTAGTTTAATATCTCTCACCACAGGCCTGGGAATATAGCGATGAATAAGACTTTCCTCTCTCCTTTGATGTTCATGATATAATTATTGGAGCCTTTGAAAGTACAGTTTTGTAGTCAGAAGTTCCTTGAACTATAGTTTTTCACATTGACATCAGTATACTATATATACAGTCTGAACAGTCTCACTTGAACCAAGATGATTCAAAACTATTGTTTCCCTGTCTGTCAAACCTACTCTTTTTTCGTAAAAAGAAACTAGACTTTTTTTTGATGGATCTTGTCTTCAGAAACTTCAACTGTTTTTTCTTTGATTCTCTGTTCTTTCTCAGGTGTATGTAGTTTGATTTTCTGATGAATTGAAGCAGTTTGCAGTTTTTTTTTTTTGTTTTTTTTTTTTAAGGAGAGAGATGTTAGAACAAAAGGTGGATACTATTCAGAAGTATCCCAAATTTAAAATAAAATTGATATTTTTCTTATTTAGTAGGAAGGGAATTAACCCTTTGAGAACTCTGCATTTACATAAACTAATAAAAATCTTTTAGGTCTACTATCATAAGGATTTCTTCACTACTCTGAATAGCTCAGAAGTGCATTCATTTGCGTGATTATGTGTCATGCATACACATTTTTACTCTAGGTTGTTACTGGCAACAAGCTTTTCAGATGGCCCTAGCAAGATCAATGGTGCTCATTTCCTGATGGCTCCTTCAGATCAGGCTTCAGAAGGGCTTTACTTTGGATGAATCCTTGGAAGCCAAATATGACAGTTGAGTGTTTGGCAGCTCACCAACTGGTTGATGACATTGAATTGCTCCCTTCTAAATCTTTCCTTCAGCACTTGGAAATTAGTCTCTATTCATTCACAGAAAGTGCCATGAGCCTTTCAGTGGGGAATCATGCGTAGTTACTTTGCTCATTAACTTAGTGGTATATTTTCTCATTGTTGGAATTCACAACTTTTAAAACTTTTATCTAGAACTTTCTCTTGGAACTTTTCTTAAGAAAACTCTTGCAATTAAAGAAAACCTAAAAAAAAAAAAAAAAAACCACAAAAATTATTGTGTACATTAGTTATAAATTCAATACCATTACTCAGGATTAAAGCATAACCAAGACAGTACTAAGAAAAATACAATGGTTGATTTTGAAAAGCTTCAACTTTGCTCCTGCCATTTGTATTCATGGTGCCTTTGAGTTAATATCAGTGATAGGATTAGATATCTGTTAGAGTGCAACATTTGATCTATTAGACAGTGTTTAAAAACAAACAACTTGAGAATTCTGGCTTAGTTTTTCTACCTTAGTTCTCAAGTCCTAGCAATAACATTTCATTTTCAAAGAGGATTTCAGATATTTTTCCAGGGAAAAGCTACTTTGGTTTTCCAGTAATATGCTCTCAAAATTTATCTGTGAAGATATATGAGAATGTAAGTCAAGGGAAGGAAATTATAGAGGTTTTCAAACATTTTCTTTGTTTAACCTCTGAAGCCTAGAGTTCCTTAGGACTCAGTGCTGACACCTCCTTATTTCTTTAGCTACCTCTCATTTCGTCCAGTGGCTTTAAATTTTATCAATATACTATAGATTTAATATAGTTACCCTAGCACTGCATATCTGATAGGCATTTCAAGATTAACATAAACCAAACACAACTTTATTTTCCAAAACCAGTTCTTCCTATAATCTTCCCTAGGTCATTTAATGGCACTCATTTTGTTAGGACAAACATGTATGAGTTATCCTTGATTTCTCTTTCTTATACTCTACATCCAATTCATTAGCAAATCCTGTCAACTCTACCCTCAAAATAAACTTTGAATCAAGTCACTTTTCACCAGCTTGACTCTTGCTACTGCCTTAATCCAAACCACCATTGCTTCTTGCCCAGACTATTGTAATAATATTCAAACTAGCCTCTGTTTCCACTTTGCTTCTTCTACAACCTATTATTCTCCACACAATAGCCAGAAAGTTTTCAAAAACATAAATCAGGTTATATCCACTCAACCTTCTGCTTCGACGATCCACTAGTTTCTTTTCCTATTTAATCAAATTTCATGGCCTTACCACAGTCTACAAGCCCCTGGCTGCCTCTTTGATTTTATTTCCTCTCAATCTCCCTTTACTCATGAGGCTTCAGTCATATGGTTTTCTTGCTGTCGATCTGAAGTTCTAAGCATGTTTTTGCCTCAGGCCTTTGTACTTGCTAGTCTTTCTGTCTGGAATAGTCTTCACTCAATGTTCACAAGACTTTTTCCCTCGCTATATTTAGGACTTTGTTTTTCTTCATAGCATATATCACCACCAGGAATTATAGTAACAATTTAGTCATTTGTTTAAAATAGAAGCCCCAGGAGGGCAGGACACTTGACTTTGTTCATTGCTGTGCCCCTAAGCACCTCCAAAAGCAGCTCTCACGGAGTAAGTGCCCAATACATGCTTGTTGGATAAATAAGAAAAATACTTGAAGAGTTGTAAAATGAACGAATTGTCAATATGGAAGGCATAACTAGGAAGAGTGGCTATTATTGGTTAGTTGACCTTGGCTTAGTGAAAAGGACAGCTTAAGAACAATGAGAACTACCTGATGCCAGAGCATGGGGCCTTGTAATGAGCGCAGTGAGCTCTTTGTTACCATAAGGGTTCAGGGTCTTGTTATTGAGGAGTTTCATTTGGGTCATGTCTTAAGACCTGTTCACCTGTAAGAGTCTATGTGAGAGGGTAGGAGGCAGAGAAAGAAGAGCTTTGTTGGATAATATGAGCATGAGGCAATTGGTTCACAGTGACAATCACTTCAGATAACTGCAAAGAATCCTCCAGAAAAAAACACAAGGTGGTCTGCCACCCCATTCATGCTCCATTCCAGGATGCCAGCCAGGCCCATCATTGTACCTATGAGCAACATTTCTGATTTCTGGAGGGCACCCAGCTCTGACCCTCTTGCTGCTTGAGGGCTGTTCACTGTCTCCTGTAGGATGTTGGATACAGTGCACTGGGTACACATGTATATGCTCTTGCTTTTTAACCTTTAGATGAGGAGCTTCCTAGAACCTCATCGATCTTCTTATTGTCAATCATAGTGAGGAAAGACTGACTTCCATCTTGGTTTTTATTCTGTGAAGGACTCGGTGAAAGTTATGATGGTGTAAAATATTCTGTAAAATATTCAAGGAAGAGCTTCAAAATAATTCAAAAATGTATGCTATATTTTTGGAAGAATTTGTCATTGAAATGAAAGAGCAGAGAAATAATACATACCAAACACCTTCTGTGTACCAAATGTTTAGATCTTTGCCGTTCATTGAACTCCAGTGCTGTTTGCAGTATTTTGTATCCATTCGTATCGAGTTTGTTGAATTTAGTAAGGTAAAAACATAAACCAGCTTTATTTTCCTCCCTCTGCCCTCCAACAAACCACTCTTGGGATAAATTCAACCCTGCCTTTGACAGAATCTCAAACATGTCACTTATAATTTAAAGTCTACTCCAATCTATGAATCCCCTAACTTTAATGCAATTAAATGTAAAATAAAAACTCTGAGCTTTTGTCTGATTTTAAATGTCTCTCCCTTCTCAGCTCCATCTTATCTCACACCAAAACAATCTGCAATGATTTGCCTCTTTGCTAAACATCTTTGCTTTCTATCTGTGTCTTCCTTCACCTTTCTTAAACAGAGCAGGCGATCATGGGGCAAGAACATAGTTTTATGGTGTGAGAGGATTGTAATCTGAATTCAATACCCTTTGGATGGCACATGTGTAATCTGGTGCTTTCTCCTCCCTGGGGTATTTGTGGTTTCCTTAGAGCTCTTCCTTCTGGCCAACTCAAAACTGTGGTCCTTAGGATGGAAAGAGTATTTCCTCTGCAAGGCAACATTTAACTCCCTTCCTCAGCCCTAGGCGATCAGTGGTCCACTCCTCTGTTTAGATGCAGGCAGCCCCCTTGAATAGAGTCCCTTTAATGATGAAACCTAGCCAGCTGCCCACCTCTGGATCCACATCTAGTCCATGGGATATATGCACTTTTCCCTGTTGTCCTAGAAATTTCTTCTCCTTCCCATTCCAGCACCCAGTCTTCACTCTGCTCCCATATGAAGCAATTCAAGGTACAGTCTCCCACCTTACATTTTCAGGTGAAGGCAACTATCCAGATTGTTTTTTATCCTCACAATCCAAAAGTCATATGTCAAGAGCTCTGAGTCAACTCAGAGAGAGTTCATCTCTCTAAACTAAGCTGAAGGGAAGCATCCCTAAGACTGACAAAACCAATTTGGGATCATCCCCTTTTCAAGTTGTGTGTAAACTTGATTCTGTATTTAATTCTGAATGTGGGGATATTTTCGGATTTTTTTCAAAACAATTGGAAGAATTGTAATTGATTCTATATCAAGTTAGTTTTTTCTTTTAAACAGTCCTATAAGGTAGATAGTATTATTGTCCAATTTTATAATTCAAGAAACTACATCTTGGAAAGTTTAAGTTACTTATCCAAGATCCCACAACTGACATTGGTGAGTGGAAAAGACATCACAGATGTTCTCACAATAGTTATTTCTTTGGGGAAGACAGAAAGTAAACCAATATACAAGGGAGAAAATGCGTACATGTGCTTTCATACATGAATACAAATTCTGAAGTGCTGTGAAGGATAAGAAAAGTGTGCAATTATATAAATTAACAGGGAGGTCAGAGAAGGTCTTTTACAAGGTTTCCTTAAGTATGTGGTTTCCTTATGAAGCATAAGAAATGAACACTCCAGGCAGAAAGACTAGCAGATGGAAAAGCCCTGAAGTGGAAATGAGTTTGGTAGGTAAAGAACAGAACACTGACCGGAACAGAGTGAGTGGGGGAAAGTTGCATAAGGCATGGTTAGACAGGTGAGCATGGGTCGGAAGACTTGGGTGAGAGTCCTGGGAGGTAGCCCTCGACTTTGTTGTATTGTAATATATGCCCCAAGATCATTGTCAGCAGGGCTCATTTCTTATACCTTGTATCACCCTGCCTTGGTGTTCTTACTGTTTCCTTCCCTCTGTAATTAGTTTTCTCTTTATAGGCCTCTTCATGCCAGCTTACCTTTATATATCTGTGGCTTACCCTTCAAACCAGGCTCTCAATTCAATTTCTTCTGTAAATCCATTAAGTTTAATAAATAGAAACAAATTCTTTTGTTTTGTTTTCTCTCTTCTCTAACCCAACCCTCTCGTCCCTATCTTTCCTTTGAAACTTGCTGTCAAAATGAGTTTACCCATAGAAGCTTAATTTTCTTTTCCTTTTTTTTAATTAATTAATTTTTGTTACAGATGTTTCTCCTTTTCCCCCCTTTGACACCATCCTTCCTGTTCCCACCCCCCATCCTGCTTTCCCCAAACTATTATCTGTATCCATTGGTTGTGCATATATGCATATATGTTCTTCAGTTTATCTCTTCCTGCCCTCCCAACCCCCTCCCTCTGAGGTTTGTCAATCTGTTCCCTACTTCCATGTCTCTGGGTCTATTTTGTTCATTATATTCCACAAATAAGTGAGATCATGTGATATTTGTCTTTCTCTAATTGGCTTATTTCACTTAGCATAATACTCTCCAGGTCCCTCCATGTCGTCTCAAAGGGTAAGAGATCTTTTCTTCCTTACAGCTGTATAGTATTCCATTGTATGTATGTACCACAGCTTTTTAATCCACTCATCTACTGATGACTGCTTGGGCTGTTTCTAGATCATAACAATTGCAAATAGTGCTGCTGTGAGGGACTTGTCTTGCTCAGTGAGACCATGGAAGCCAAGCAGAAGAGCAGGATCTGAAATAGGTTTCCAAGGGCATTCATTCTGGAAGTCAGTGTTGATGAGACAATTCAGTAAGTTCAGTAGTCAGTCTGTGTAGGGACATCTGGGTATGGGCTTCAATTAACTTCTCAAATTGTAGATGAAGAAACCTTAAGTGACTTCTTTCTTGTACTAGAAGCTTAATTTTCAACCACCAACCAACCCACTGAGCAACATACAACTAAAAGGCTGTGTGAATGACAAGCAGTTGAATAGTCTTTACTTACTGGTTTGTAATGCTGCAAAGCTGGAAGGCCTGTATCTTTTCTGTTGCCCCTCAGTCTGAACTAAGGACGGATTAGGATCTTTAGTTAGATGTGAAATTCCTTAAAATTGTAACTATAGTTTAGAGAGTTTGATTCATTTTTAGCATTTGAGAGAGTTAGAAATACAGATCTTTCTCAGGAGTTAAGAACTCGAGAATGCTTACCTTTGTAGACAAGCATTCACTGTCACATAGAAGAAAGCACAGGCCACGGAATCAGAGAGACTTGGGTTCAAATCCTGGCTTTTCTACTTATGAGTATGTTGTTTTATGTGAAGTCCTTAAATATCACTGGGCCTCAGTTTTCTCTTTTATAAATAGAGAAAATAGGATCTGCCTTATTTAGTGGTTTGTTATGAGGATTAAATGAAGCAGTGGTTGCTTATTTTTTGTCTCTATTACTGTTATTACCAAATAACAGCATAATGATTTGGGGGATTTCTGACTATGGTAGCCAAGAAAGTGTTAACAGTTAATATCCTTTAGAAAAACATTCAGGAAATAATCAAATGAACAAAAATTCAGGAAACTATCCTTTCTTCTTAGTAGTTCAGTATTTTGAAGCATTATACTTAGTTTTCTGCAGGCTCTGGACAACTTTATTAATGATGAATTAACTCACCGAATCTTCTAGTTTTTATCCCTTAAAGACCATGGGTATCTGCAGATTACATTTGTAGTAGTTGAAGGAAAGAGAGAAAGCATCTGTTACCTCGTTTAATTCTCAAAACAACTTCATTTTTAAAATGAAGAAGTTGCCTCTTCCATTAACAGTTTTTTTTTCCCCACATAATCACGTTTCCCCATGTTCGGTTGGCCCAACCAAAAGCAACAAGAGAATTATTTATTATTGCTTCTTGAGGACTTGCCTGAACATTTTGGTCACCACCTTTAAAAACATCTTGTCCACCCGGCCGGTGTGGCTCAGTGGTTGAGAGTCGACCCATGCACCAAAAGGTCGCCAGTTTGATTCCTAGCCAGGGCACGTGCCCAGGTTGTGGGCCAAATCCCCAGGCGGGGCATGCAGGAGGCGGCCAATCGATGTTCTCTCTCATCGATGTTTCTATCTCTCTCTCTCTCTGCCTTCCTCTCTCTAAAATCAATAAAGAAAAAAATTAAAAAAAACAATCTTGTTCAATAAACTATCTTTAACTCCCAGATGTGTTTCTTAAAAGCATATCAGGCAGCTTTCTTCCCACTATCCAACCCCCAAAAAACATCTTTCTGATGTTGTTTTCTCTTCAACTTGTTATTCTACTTTTTTCATTTGCTAAAATATTATTTCAACAAGGACCCATCATTTCGGTATTAAAGAGATACTTCTGTTTTTGCCCAGAAGTCAGAAGATCATGCAAAATGATGTTTGCTTCACTTACATTTTTGTTTCCTTTGGAGGAATGGAGAATGAGGAATAGGCTTTTCTTCTCCTGCTATAGCAGCTGAGTCCTTTTATTTGCCTGGCCCAGTGGGGCTTTTTGCAGTCGCAGAGAGCCCTGTGATTTTTCAAGGGCTTTTGTGTACAACATTCCTTCCTGTGGTTCTGCTCACCCAGCACATTTTGCAGGAGTTAACGTCAAAAAGACTAAGCATTGTTGAGTTTGGGTGTGTTTTATGATGTTGTTCTCCCTGCAAATCTTTCATAAACAGGGACTTAATTCTGTTGCTAAAGAGTGGATGTGTTGGCCATTTTCATTGCTTGTTTGCTTTTGGTAGTTTGGGATCAGGGAAAAGGATGCCCTCGATATATTTAACCAGTTTCACTTGTGAATATTGTTATTTCTTTCAAATATCTGTAATCTGACAGAAGAGCATCCCTGAGTGTAACAGTAGTGAAAGTTGAAATATATTTCACCTGAAATTTTGCCTGTACTGTATTCAAGGTCACCTCTTCCCTGGTGTGTTCAGTAAGAAGTGCTTGTATACACAGTTAAGAGCAAAGAATGATGAGAAGGAAGTGAAATTACATATTGATAGTTAAAAAAAAAAGTCTAAATATTTAATTTAGTCCCCCAAATTGATGTTACCACACGTCCCAGGTATCTGGATGGCGGTGATTTCTCAACCTGGAATTCCCCCTGCAGGTACACTCATGGACTCATATTTCCTAGGCTGTTGCTGCTGACAGACTCAGGGAAAAATGTCCTCCCATTAGCAGCTGGTTAAGGACCAGACTGGTGAAAATTTCAAACCTGTCAGCTCTTTCTCTTGAGAACTACTGCAGCAGCACAACCAAGGTTAGCTCTTTTGTCAAGACCAGGCTGAAATGTGAACTCTTGGAGAGAAAAGACTGTATCTCATAATGCATTGTAATCATTTTTGCTTTGTCAGCATGGCGAATTGGATAAAGTATAGGCTTGGGTGTCAGATGAGGTTCAATTCCTGTATATGATTATAAGTAGATATCTATAAACACAGAAATCCTCTGAGTCTCAGCAACTTTTTCTGTAGGTTGAGACTAATACTACCAATGTGAAGTGCAGTTTTCCCGTTTAAGTATGATGACAGCAGATGTAAAGGGGCTAGCGCATCGTAGACATTCCACCAGTGGCAGCTCTTATTATTTGTCTTTTAGAATTAAATACTCATCTCCTATGGTCCCTGTTTCTGTTTGTCAAGTGACTCTTAATACCCATTTGCTGATCCAGGACACCAAACTGCCCAAGGCCTACTGATTTAGGAAGAAAGTGCAGAGGCCTAACTCTCTTGACATTAGGGACACTTGCATAGTATCCATAGTGAGAAGTCACCCTCTAAATGCCCCTGTAATTGGCTCTAGTACATTAAGGCTGTGGAAATGTAACAAACAGAGCTGCCCACGCAATCATTTAATGGTAATAGTTGTAATTGATGGTCTTTCTATGCAGAGAAGCTGCCCAGAGGGAGTTGAAATGGGAGGCATTATTGCAGAGGGGCTATGCAGGTAGCAATACAAATGTCCTTGCCCACGAAGCATGAAAGACAAACACTGAAAATGAAAAAAGAAAAATAGCCAAGCAGTACAGTTACAGAAATAACTCTTGTGACTCCAAAACATTAAAAATAAAACTGCTTTCCTTGTGTGCCTGTCCTTGACAGTGATTTCATCTTTTTAGTTGCCTTTTAGCTGGTTTTATTTCCTGCTGGGAGAGAGAGAAACCTCTGAATGAAGAGTACTTTTTTTTTTCTTTTTCACACCGAGACATATATATATTCATGTTCTCTCTATATACATATTCATGTATAAACAAGTGTACAAATAAAAATAGGTTATTGTGTGTTTATCTAATATTTATATATACTCACACACACGTATATCTTCAGTAACACACATTCCTTATCTGTAGAAATGCATTGTTCCTCGGGTATATATTAATAAACATAAATATTATAATACCTGAACACATACAGTTCTCCATATATGCCTCAATTTATAACTGTAATGTCACAAACTCTCTGCCTTCTGGATTCACCCTTTCTTTAATATCTCAATAAGGGTTCAAGCCCTCAGCCTGCATGATGTGGGAAGCCCAGCAGCCTTCTCAGCATTTCGGAAAATTGTCTCCTGGCTCCCTCTAGTCTTCAAGTTCTTCAGCCAACTCACCACAGGGAATTTCTACCTGGTGCCTTTCCCCTTATCCCATAATTTGTCATTATTTCGCCACAGCCTGCTCTCTCCTCATATTCGTTTACCAGGGCTGCTGTGACAAAGGACCGTACACTGGGAGATTCAAGCAACAGGAATTTATTGTCTCACAGATCTGGAGGCTAGACATTTAAGGCCAAGATGATGGCAGGGTTGACTCCTTCTGAGGACTGGAGAGAGAACCTGTCCTGCCTCTCTCCTAGCTCCCAGGGGTTTGCTGACATCTTTGGCATGACTTGGCTTGTAGATACATTGTTCCAATCTCTGCCTTCATCTTCAGATGGTGTTCTCTCTGTGCATGGGTCTGTTTCTGTGTTCAAATTTCCCCTTATTAAAGAGACATAGTGATATTGCATTAGGGACCACTCCGATGACCCCATCTTAACCCAGTCATCTGCAAAGTCCCTATTTCCAAATAAGGTCACTGATAGTGGGGTTAGGACTTAAACATCTTCTTGGAGGACACAGTTCAACCGACAACACTTCCTCTAAAAAAAATTCTCCTTATAGCTTTTCTCTTTATACCTGCAGGAAAACAGTCCAAAATTCCTGGTCGTCTACTTTATAGAGAAATGTAGTTCCCTTTTTGTTTCATCCATTCTCAAGTAGCTCACTCTTGAGGCCTATTTTGACACAATTAAAAGTCCACCCAGGAATTTTCTCTAACAAACAAAAAAAATCTATCAGTGGCCTAACAGGACATTTTACATTCTTCTAAAATGGCCAGTCCAAGCTAAAGTCAGCTTTTAAAAGACTTTTTCTTTTCTTTCCTAACTAGTATATGATCTCTATAGATACATACACACAAAGGCGAATAGTGGATCCCTTTCTGTCACTTTACTTTAGTTTCCTTATCTGCTGAAGGACCCATGCCATCTGACCTGTTGAGTTTTCCAGTCCACATCTCTGATATACTCATGATATTGTTCAATGTGTCTCTCTTTCCTCTGCACTTTCCAAGATTGGCTGCAGGATTCAGAGGTATAATCAGGTGATCCCTTTGGCAACTATAAGTAATAGTATGCTCTTTTATAGATAAGCAAGTAATACCAATTTTTACTCTTTTTTAATGTTAGCAGCTATTAATGTCCAATTCTTAAATATCATATTAGAGGTAAACATAGTAATATTTTAATTATAATAATTTGTTTTTGCTTATTATCTGAAATTATTTTATTATGGGCCACTTCCCCTCATCTATTACAGTTATAAAGTTCATATAGAAAAGGCAGGGTAGGTGATTGATTCTTTCCTATTATTTACACAGTTCACAAGATAATGAGTCGATTCCTCATCATCCTCAAAAGGTATTATGAACTTATGGATTTAAATATAACTAGAGGAAAAAAGACTGAAAAATAATGAGCACAGCCTCAGTGGCCTATGCGATGATATTAAGCAGTTTAACATATGTGTAAGAAGAGGAGGGAGAAAATCAGTAGGAAAAGAAAAAATATTGACTAAAATGTTTCTAAATGCAACACAGATCCAAGGAGCTCAGTAAACTCCAAGCAGGACAAATACAAACAAATAAAATAAACTACTATAACAACAACAGAACACAGAGACACTGCAGAAAACCAAAGACAAAATAGTAAAAGCAGCCAGACAAAGGAAACACATTGCATACAGAACTAGGATCATTCCTGCTCTTTACTTTCTTTATTTGTTTATAATTTTCTGTGAACTTGTAGGCGAGAAGACTACTTTATTAAATTAATGCATTATTCAGATAAAATAATATTTGAGAAGGTTGTGCTTATGTACACATTTTACATGCCCCTCTTTAAAATCCATTGGTTAGATGTGACTGTTCCTCCCAGCTTGAAATTATAATTCTCTACAATGCTGAAGTGACACACTTGTTTCCCCAAAGTGCCATTCTCTCTCTTTCTCTCGTTGGCATCTTTGCATACAGTATATTTCCTGCCTGGGACTCCTCCTAAATACTCTCACCTGGTTAACTTTCTAATATTTTTGATAGTATGGCATGAATTCATTTGTCAGGCTTTTTTTGTTTCATTTGTTCTTGCTTCCATTTCTCTTAAAACACTTAAAGCTCTTATCACATTACCCATTTTGTCACAGGTATTATTGTGTAGCTGTTTCTCTAATCTTGTCCAATATACTTATAAAAGTTATTTCATGGTCCTTTGGAAAATGAGGAATGTTCTAGAATAGTGATTAAACCAAATCTTCACAGCTGTTGGAAACAGACCCACATCCCCAAATTACTAAACTTATATATCCAAAAGGTATGAGTTACTTGGGTCAATCACTGAGATATATTCATAGTCTCTGTACATTTGGAATTATGCTACCCATTCCAGCACAGTTCCAATGTACAGACATTGTTCATTAAATTCCGTATTATGTACAAGCAAAACCCTGATAGAGACTCTTAGAAAGACAAAGAACTCACAACTTGTACAGTTTGTAGGATAACTGGGAGGGTTCACCAAGAAGGTGATATAAGAGTGAGGGGTCAGAACCCAGATCTGTAGTGAGTCTCATTTTCTTCCATGGGAAAAACCCAATTATAATGATAAATATTTTAAGAGAGTTTGGGAAATAAAATATAAGATGATGTCACAGTGACCTCATAGTTGTGTCTGATACCTCATTTTATTCTAGTGTTTTATCATACTTTATATATTGGTAATACCTAAATATATAAATATGTGATTTACAGGTTATAAAGAATTATCACATTTGACTCTCATTACAATATTGAGAGGGAAGGCAAAGGGAATGGAAATTCTGTGGGTACTAGTACTTATGCTGCAGGGTTCCTTTTCATACATTATCCTAACTCATTATCACTGTGCTATTATGAGGTAACTATTATCCTCCTGATAAAACTGATGCTAAAAGAAGCTAAATAACTTGTTACAAAGTCACAAAGCTTTTAAATAATAGAACCAAGGTTTTTGCCATTAATCTTTCTACTACACCACACATTGATCATGGCATGTATTATTATATTCATCTTACATCTTAGCAAAAAGACCTATTGAGAGTAAGTGATTTGTTCCAAAAGTCGTTATTATTTATCATGTAAAATATGGTGTGCCTTTTTTCAAGTTTTATTGAGTTATAATTGATATATATCACTGTCTAAGTTTAAGGTGCACAGCATATTGTAAAATGACTACCACAATAAGTTTAGTTAGCATTCATCATCTCATATAGATATAATTTTAAAAAATAAGAAAAGAAAAAAAATTGTTTTTCTGTTGTAATGACAACTCCTGATTTATTACACCCTAAACAACTGTCATATATATTACACAGCATTGGTATCTGTAGTCATCATGTTGCACATTACATCCCTAGTACTTATTTGACTTATAACTGGAAGTATGTACCTTCTGATATTTCTTCAATTCCCCCTCCTCCCACCCACCTGCCTCTGAACCACACATCTGATCTCTTTTTCTATGAGGTTTTTTGTTTTTGTTTTTTATATTCCACATATAAGTGAAATCCTACAGCATTTGTCTTTCTCTGTCTGACTTATTTCCGTTAACATAATGCCTTCAAGGTCCATCCATGTGATCACAAATTGCAGGATTTCCTCATTTTTGTGTCTAAACAATATTGCATTTTGTGTGTATATATACAACTTCTTTATCCATTTATCCATCAATGGACACGTAGTGTTCTTTCCATGCCTTAACTATTGTAAATAATGCCGCAATAAACATGTTAGAGTTTTGGGGTGGGGAGAGTTTGTATATATTTTCAGAAGTGAAATTGCTGGATCCATATGGTAGTTCTATTTTTAATTTTTTGAGGCTCCTCCAGTTTTTCACAGAGGCTGCACCAGTTTGCAATGCCACCAACAGGGCACGGGATTACCCTTTCTCCACATCCTCACCAGCATTTGTTATCACTTGTCTTTTGGTGATGGCTGTTATAAGAGGTGTGAGGTGATATTTCATTGTGGTTTTGATTTGCATGTTCCTTATGACTAGTGGTGCTGAGCATCTTTTTATGTACCTGTTGGCCATTCATATATCTTCTTTGGAAAAATGTCTGTTTGGGTTGTTTTGCCCATTTAAAAAAATATTTTTATGTATTTTTTTAGAGAGAGAGAAAGGGAGAGAGAGATGGAAACATTGATGTGAGAGAGAAACATCGATCAGCTGCCTCCTGCACACACACTACTGGGGATCGGGCCCACATCCCAGGCATGTACCCTGACCAGGAATCACACTGGGACTTCTCAGTTCATGGGACAAGCTCAATCCACTGAGCCACACCGGCTGGGCTTTTTTGTCCATTTAATCGGATTATTTTATTGTTTTGTGGGGTTTTGCTGTTGAGTTGTCTGGGTTCTTTATATATTTTGTATATTAACTCTTTATCAGATACATGGTTTGCAAATATTTTCTACCAGTCTGTACATTGTCTTTTTACTTTGTTCATTATTTATTTTGTTGTGCAGAAGCTTTTCTGTTTGATGTCATCTCACTTATTTATTTTCTATTTTGTTCCCTGTGCTTTAGGTGTCATATCCCAAAATTCCAAGACCCATGGATTTTTGCCAAGACTTATGTCAAAGAACCTTTTGTTCCTAGGTTTTCTTGTAGAAGTTTCATGGTTTCAGGACTTACATTTAAGTCTTAAGTCCACTTCGAGTCCATTTTTATGAGTGGTGTAAGTTAGGAGTCTAATTTCATTCTTTTACGTGTGAATATCCAAATTTCCCAGCACCATTTATTGAAGAGACTTTCTTCTCTTTATTGAGTATTCCTGGCTCCGTTGTCAAATATTAGTTGACTGTATATGATTGGGTTTATTTCTGGGCTCTCAATTCTGTTCCATTGATCTATTTGTCTGTTTTCATGCCAGTTCCATTGTGTTTTGATTAGTATAGCTTTATAGTATGGGTTGAAATCAGAAAGTGTGATGCCTCCTGCTTTTTCTTCTCTCTCAAGATTGTTAAGCAATCTTCTAAAAATATTTAAACAGATAGCTGGATTTCCTTGTGAAAATTAAACCTACTTGGGTAAAAAGTTTAAGATTAAAGGCAAAGACACATGCTGCATGCTTTGTGCAAATAGATATACAACTTAGAATGTATTGTAAAGATTAAAGCACTTGATCTAAAACATCTTACATTTCAATGAAATGGATGTTATGGCAAAGTAAAGGTACCTTAGTTCCATTGTTTTATAATTGAAGACATTAGCACCTGTCATACATAAATTCATTAAGAGAGTTATACTCAGTGTTTCAAACATTTTCTTTAGCATGTCTGAAATCATACAATAAATACTGGTTAGCCACTTCATAAAGCTAGGCCATAGTAAGTAAGTCCTTCATTTTTTTCATAGTGAGCAAAATGTCTTTGCAAAAATAGGTACTTGTGGAATTATCTCAATTACATAACTCTCATTCTTTCTTAGGACTCAGGCTGAATCCAGATTTTATAATTAGCTCTTTTGCAAAGATGCTCCATAAGGATGATCAGATGAAGTAGGGAAGCCAAACATCTGCTGAAAAGGCCCATTTGAATTCTTTGGTGAATTACAATATGTTTATAAATAAATTTATGAATTTAGGGTTAGCTCTTTGGCAAATTACAAATGTCTGTTCATTTATATTTTAAGGTTTGGTTTTATGAATAGGCTGTGAAACACAGGTAATGGAGGAAGGGAAGAACCAGAAAAAGCTAATATCTCAAACTAAATAATGAACACAGGATTGAAGGGAAGTTTTTCCAAGTGAATTTTAATGAGCAATAACTGAATATAGTGAAGAAAAAGGCAAAATGTAGGAAGGAAAAAATACTTTGTCATAAAAAATAGAACATCCTCCCAACCACACAGAATATGATTTAATGTATGCTTTATGCAACAGCTAACACTAATGAAATAAATTGGGAGAGACTAAATCTGATCTTAAAATTCTTCAAAGCCTTCCTATTGCCACTAATATAAGGTCCAGACTCAACAGGGCACCTCTGAACCTTCATGAGCCTTTCTTCCAACTTCAGTTTTCTGTATCTCCTCCTAACCCCGTTAGCTCCTTTGACCACACTGATCATGGCTGTTGACACCTTTCTACAGGCTACTCCCTCCCTCTGCTTAGAATTCCTTGCTGCCTCTCTTCTTCTAGCCATTCAGCAGAGCTCAGCTGAGCTGTCACAGTCTCCAAGAAGTTTTCTCTGGCCTGATTCTGCCTTTTCTCCAAAACACTGGCTTATCCTCTGTTTACTTCTCATTCCTTCCACCCTGGTCTGTGAGCTCCTTGAGGACAGGAGCTGTGTCCTATTCATATTTATCTTCCCCAGTATGACTGTCATGAGTTGAATTGGGTCCCCAAAAATAGATTTTGAATTCTTAACTCCCAGTACCTGTGAATGTGACCTTATGAAAATAAGGGTTTTGCTGATGATCAATTTAAGATGACGTCTTTAATATGGGCCCTAATCCAGTATGACTGGTAATCTTATAAAAAGAGGAAAGTTGGTTGGACACAGAGATAGACACACACACCCAGGGAGAGCATTATGTGGAGATGAAGGTGGAGCTGGGGTAATGCTTTCATAAACCAAGGAATGCCAAAGATTGCCTGCAAAGTGCCAGAAGCTTGTTGAGAGGCCTGGGACAGGTTTTCCTGCACAGCCCTGAAAAGGAAGCAGTGCCTTTGATCTGGACTTCCAGCCTCCACAGTGGTCAGACAATACATTTCTATTGTTTAAGTCACCCAGTTTGTGGCACTTGATCCCAGCAGTTCTAGAAAACTAATATAACCTGGAGTTGAATGTTTTTTAATGAATGAATGAAGTAACTCACCACATTATTTTACCAGCCTGAGCTCTTCCTCGCACAGTTCATTAAAGAATGCTTATGGGAACAGGATTCAGTGATCTTTATTTAATTCATTAATTAATTTTAAAATTACTTTTGGAGTGTCTACTTTGTTCATAGCACTCCTTTATTTATAACATAAATAAAAACATTATTATTCCTTCTAAAGCAGTCAGCTAAAGGATAACATCTCTATTAATGTGAAATGCTTGACATTTAAAAGTGTATCTTTGCTATGTGGTTATTTAAACTTTGAACACGTCAATCATTAGTTCATTCTGAAAATATTTAACTGAACAATTACTGTATTCCAACACTGTGCTCAACATGGTCTATTTTAGGTAACCCCTACTTTCTAGGATCATATAATTTAGTTGAAGAGAGAAGATAAATGCACATAAAAGATTAACTTGTAAAGTGATTTAATCTAACTGCTTACATTTTCTGTGCTTACACCCAGACTTCTAAGAATTGCTGAAGGAAAAATAAACTACTAGAATAGTAATAGCCACTAAACCTTAACTAGACAATCAACCATTCCTTGCAACTTGTCTGCATTTCTCCAATTATCTCTTCCATTTTCCTTAATAGAGATTTTAAAACGTATGTACTTTGCTCAAAACTCTGACCTCACTATTTTACTCATTCTTGTTCAATGGCCACACTTTCTTGTTATCAGAGTAAATTGAAGGTGAGAACTCCTTTAGTGTCCTGCCACTAAACCTATATTCTTAATCTTTATCTACAGCATCCCTGTCTCCTTTCCTCCTAACTCAGGGGAGAAAATGTCCTCCTGTCTCTATTTATTAATGTATCCCAAAATATTTATTAAGCACACTATCAGGGAATAAGTGTAAACTGATGAGTATAAGACAGATGATTCCTCTCCTCCTGAAGCCTGTATTCTGCCTAAGATTACTTGTTGCTTTCACCTGAACTATTTTTATTTTCTCAAATAAGCCATCATCTCTCAACTCTGGGTCTTTGAATGTTATATTTTCTGCTGCATGTTCTCTCCCCACTCCCTTCTTTTTCCTGGCTCACTTTCACCTTCCAGGTCTCTGATTGATATCAGGACCTACAGTTAGCCTTCTATGGCACCCCTCCCCAACCCAAGGTAGACCACCCACATATGTGCTCCCATAGCTCCTGTTCCTCTCTTCTCGACTCACCACACTGGGTTTTCATTGCCTCTTTGTCTTACCCTCCACTAGAAGAGAATCATGATCTCTAGTTCACTGATGTGACCACAATGTTTAGGCCAGTACTTGGCCTATGATTAGTCATCAATGTGTTTGTTGAATGTGTTAACTCATTCTGTTTAAATAGAAGTGCAAAGGCTGATCCAGATCATTGGTTCTACTGGAATTCAACTTAGAAATAAACTACCATAGTAAGTTAGAATTGGCTAAGACTTGAGTGGTCTTGAAAATTAAAGTGGTGAAGGCATTTCAGATGCAGGGAATAGGCATAATAATATGAAAAACACCACAGCAAGACCAGCTTCCCCGGAGGAGATTAGGAGCAGAGAAGGAAGGAATAGTGAAAAGAGGATACGTAGAATTTCTGTAGAAAATGAACAGTGATGGACAATTTGAAGTAATAGAGCAACGTAATGAATGTAGAACTTCAGGGAAAAATAACCTGGAAAATATTTACAGAATGGGTTGGAGAACCAGGGAGGGGAAAAAGTGAAATCAGGAAATACAAATCACAAGCCTGTTACAATAAAGCAGGCATCATTGGATAAGCACTTGATTTAGTGAAGTAGCAGCATCGAGGAATAATATAATCATATTTAAATATATACACCGAGGCTTCTGATAAAACATAACAACTGCTATATTATACTACATTACAATAAATATCATCTAGCAACTCTCTGCCAAGTATCATAATAAGCCCTGGGATCCGGCAATACCAACCTCAGAGCTTCCAATTTATTCTGAAATATTAATCTAATTGGAAAACACAGAAGACAGGAAAGAAAGCCTGTTTTGAAGGGGGGTTATGAGTGCATTTTTCAAGCTTGTGAGTTTAAGGTGACAAACCAAGCCCAAGAGAGTCTTGGAGGTACAAGAAATGTGGGCACTTATCAACACTGCAGTGGTAATTGAAACTAGGGCAATGGATTCTCTACAAGAAAGAGGTTGTGGAGAGAATAGGGTTCTATGGAGTGTGCCTTGAGGAATAACTAGTATTCTAGAGAGATGGTCATCGAATTTAGCATGCATCCCCAGAGTTTCTGATTGAGGATTATCTCACATGGGCCCCAAATTCTGCATTTCTACGCAAAGGATGGGAGGACCTGGAAACTATTATCCTAAGTGAAACAAGCCAAGCAGAGAAAGACAAACATCATATGATCTCACTTATTTCTGGAATATAATGAACATAACAGTGGGAGGAGCAGGGTAGTCCGGAGGACGTGGAAGTGGGGTACAGGCTGACATCTGCCAGAAGAGGGGGCGGGGGAGGGGAGAGATGAACACAGAACTTGTACGTATGTACTCATAACCAATGGACATGGACAACAAAACGGGGACGGGACAGGGAGGGAAGGGGAGGGGGGTGTCAACGGGGGAAAAAAAGGAGAATCATCTGTAACATAAGTAAATTAATAAAAAAAAAAAAAAAAAAAAAGTGGTGAGAGTAGGCATCTTTGCCTTCTTCATGATCTTAGGGGGAAAGCTTTCAGCATTTTCTCATTGAGTATGGTAGCTGTGAGCTTGTCATTTATTGTTTTTATCATGTTGAAGTATGTTTTCCCTATACCCAGTTTATTGAAAGTTTTTAACATGAATAGATGTTGAATTTTTGAAGGCTTTTTAAAAACCTATTCAGATAATTATATGATTTTTATTCTTCATATTGTTAACATGGGATAGCACATTGATTTGTAGGTATTGAACCATCCTTGGATACCTGGAATAAATCTTGCTTGATCATGGTGTATAAAAAAAAAAAAAAAAAAAAAAAAAAAACAAATTCTGCATTTCTAACAAGCTCCCACATGATGCTAATGGTACTGGGGTGAGGACCACATTCTGAGAACCACTGTTTTAGAGCAATACAAGGAAGACGAACAAAATGGAGAAGCAATGAGAAGGAGCTGGGTGGTATAATGCTCTGAGCATAGGAATATAAGAGTAACAAGTAGAGTTGTGTGACGTGGAGAAAGAGCAAAAGTCCATCAGAAATTTTTAGGCCTTTTGGAGGAAAATTCTGTATCAATATGATTTCCATTAGAAAGGAGGAAAGAGCTAGATACACATACAACCACTCAGAGCATAAGAATTGGATGCTGTATTCATTTCCTGAGGCTGCCATAACAAATGACCACAAACTGGGTGGCTTAAAACAACAGAAATGTATTCACTATAGTGCTGAGGCTTGAAAGTCTAAAATCTAGAGCTGAGCAAGATTGATTCCTTCTGGAGCATTCTGAAGGAGTTTTTTCCATGTCTCTCTCCTAGGTTTTGGAGGTTCCTGGCAATCTTTGGTATTCCTCGGCTTGCAGATGCATGACCCCAGTCTCTGTCTCTGTCATCATGTGCACTCTTCCTTGTGTGTCTGTGTCTAAATTTCCTCTTCATACAAAGTCACCAATCACTGGATTAGGACCCACACTAATCTATTAGAACTTCATCTTAAATTGATTCCATCTGTAAAGACCTTGTTTCCAAATAAGGTCACATTCACAGGTACCAATGCCTAGGATTTCAGCATACCTTTCAAAGGGACATAATTCAACCCATAACAGATGCCATGTGAGTAAACAGCGGTGTATGGAATGAGATGGATGAGACTGAGATGGGTGTGTGTACTAAGGATATGGAGTTAATAAGTATATGCTGTTTAAAAGCTTCAGCTCTTAACAGTAAGGAGGCTGTGGTAAGTTAAAGAGATGATATTTTCAGAATAGGACAAAGCCAGAAGAGAAGAAAAAGGTTGAGTAAGAGACTGAATGTTCTAGAAATGGAGGAAAGGAATAATGAGTAAAGTCCTAGAGTGGAAGGGAAAATTTAGGTTTAGAAAAAAGGAATGATTATTGCTTTGAACAAAGGGAAAGCAGAAAGTATGAGTATAGACTTGGAGACTTTTCACAAATAATAAGCATTAAAGGCCCGGCCGGTGTGGCTCAGTGGTTGAGCATCAACCCATGCACCAAGAGGTCGCTGGTTCAATTCCTGGTCAGGGCACATGCCCAGGTTGTGGGCCCAATCCTCATTAGGGGGCATGCAGGTGGTGGTCAGTCAGTGTTCTCTCTCATCAATGTTTCTATCTCTCCCTCTCTCTCTAAAAATCAATAAAGAAAAAAATTTTTTTAAGCATTAAAGTATGTACTAAAAAGAATGAGTGGGTATTATGAGATACATAGAGAAAAATTTTGGAACTCTGTGGTAAATTAATAGGATCATCTGTTAAGACATTTTTAAAGCAGGATTGAGCGTGCTTACCCGGGGCCTCGGGAATTTTAAACAGAACCACTTCTTTCAACCCCAAACTTTGTCTTTTGAAACAAGGAAGAATCCGGAGAGTAAGAAAATAAAGCTTTGGCTTTTAATTAACTATACCTACAATGCCCAATGAGATTAATTAGTGTCTCAAATTAAAGGGAAAGGTGCATTTCTGACATTTATCTAAGCAAAGTTTTCTTTCTAAAGAGAAAGATGTGTGAAATAGTCTATTATTTGCGTAGACCAGATCCACTGGTCTACTTTGTTTCTTTTCTTGTTCTTGACTGAAATGCATGTACATTCAGAAGTTAAGTTGCCTTTGTGGGCGGGTGTGTTCTAAGAGAGGGCCAGCTGGGGTTCAGTTTGTATTCTGTGTTTCCCTCAATAAAAACATGCAGTCAAAATGTACAGGATGCTGGTGTGGCTCAGTTTTTGAGTGTTGACCCACGCACCAAGAGGTCACCAGTTTGATTCCCGGTCAGGACACATGCCCACGTTGTGGGCCTGATCCCCAGTGGGGGGCATGCAGGAGGCAGCCAGTTGATGTTCTCTCTCATTGATGTTTCTAGCTCTCCCTCCCCCTTCTTCTCTCTCTAAAATCAATAAAGAAAAAAAATTATAAAAAAGAAAAAAAGGTGCAGAATGCCACTAACGTTTTCCGTGAAGTTAAGTAAACCCCTTACCTAGCAGATCCTAGATAGATTCTTTCGGAAGCAGTGTGCTTAATAATGTCAAATTGTTTAGAGAAGTCCCAAGAAGCTCCCCTAGTCAAGTTACATCCAGTGAAGTTCAACCAAGTTACTGAATGACTGTAAGACATCTTGGGGCCTAGTTCTTTACACCCACAATGAATATGTGAGTACAGTGTAAACATGACTCTTAAGCATTTGAGTTTTTATTCTCAGCTTCTCGAGCATCGAATCAATCTATGTTGCCAAGAATTCTGCTTGCGTCCTCCACCCCTCACTGACACCTCCTCCTCAGTGTGGGTAGGCGACAAGGAAAAGGGGTGAACTGTGTTCCTCATGTTCTTTCTTTATAGGGTGCGGAAGGAATTTTGTGTGGAAAGAGGTTAAATTAAAGGTTTGAACAGGGCTCAGACATTCGCTATGCCTACATCTCTCATATTAACGCGAGGAATTGCAATTTGGGGATGTGCAAGAAATATGGGAAGGGGAACCAGCTTTAGGCAATAGATGTAAATCTGAAATTCTGTTAACACATCACATGTTTGTCAAACAAATCAGTTTTTCACTGCTTGGGGAATTAGGTGTTCAAATTTTACATGCTTTTTTTCTTTTGCTAGAGTATTGAAATATGCAGATTTTTCTTCCGTGAATTTACTTATATTTTTGTGTCAGCTTTGTGTATTATTGGCACACATAGGCATATTTAGTATAATTCTTAATAGCCAAATATTTCACAGTAGAAAGCGTTAGGGTCAGTGTTTTTGGTGAGACCTACCGACTCTTTTCACTGAGTTTATTTTATAATTGATTCGTCTACCATCCCCTGATGATCCAGGATTATTTCTTAATCATGGACACTTCTTTTCAAAATAATGACCAAATCTCTAAATTGGTCTCTTCCCCAAAATCAGTGTTTTTGCTCTAGTTAGTGTTTCTTACTCAGATCTCTATGAGTATTACTGTATTTATCCTGTTAGTGACCAATCTTGCTTATCTCATCATAAATATGTATTTTGAGTGTTTACCAGACATCTTTGTTTCAATCTTCAGCCCAGTGGAACTGGGATTTTATGAGCATCATATGACCTAGGTCAGGGCAGCTGACTGTAGTTATTTAGTCAGTCTGGAATCCAGAGGATGTGTTGGTTTGAAAGGTGCATTCTCTTTTATCAATTCTAACTTGACCTTCGAGACACAGCTCAAATGCTAAACATGTTGTTGATCCTTCTCCTGCTCGTCTAAGTAAGCCGTGCTCCCCCTGGGCTCACACAACACTAGTACCATGAGAGAACTCATCCTAACTAGTGAAAACATGTCGACATGCTTAGGCATCTGTTTTTTAAAACAACTTGAGAGTTTTTGGAGAGCAGAGAATTTTTATTTATCAAGCATCTATTATATGCCAATTACTATAGAACATAGGTATACTTATTCCCTCATTACAGATGAGTTTTACACAGTTAGTAGGTGAAAGAATCAGGATGCAAAGCTGACTGTGCTGTCAGTTCACCTGAAACAGGATCACACCTGCAACCTAGGTATGTGCCCTGACCGGGAATCGAATCTGCAACCTTTTGGTGTATGAGATGACACTCCAGCCAACTGAGCCACCCAGCCAGGGCCCACCAGCTTCATTTTTAAGGGGAGTCTTTCTCAGAGACGTATGACTTATCCTATCTTCTTATATTTATTTGTTCATTCATTTTTTAAGTAATACATATTTATGGGATAACTACAATAGTCCCCCTTTATTCAGGGGGGATATAAGAGCCCCCAGTGGGTGCCTGAAACTGGATAGTACTGAACCTTATATATACTGTGTTGTTGTTGTTTTTTAAATCCTCACACGAGAATATTTTTCTATTTATCTTCAGAGAGAGTGGGAGGGACAGGGCAGGGGGTGGGGGGGGAGAGAGAGAGAGACATCAATGTGAGAGGGACACATTGACTGGTTGCCTCCCACATGACCCCGACCAGGGCCGGGGATGAACCACAACCAAAGTACATGCCCTTGACTGGAATCAAAACTTCAACTCATTGATCCATGGGCTGACGCTCTAACCACTGAGCCAAACTGACCAGGGCATATACTATGTTTTTTTCATATACATACATACCTATGATAAAGTTTAATTTATAAATTAGGCACAATAAGAGACTGACAGCAATAACTGATAATAAACTAGAGCAATTATAACCATATGCTATAATAAAACTTATGTGAATGTGGTCTCTCTCAAAAGATCTCTTTGTACTGTATGTACAGCATGAATACACTGGAGAAAGGGATGATTCATGTCCCAGGAGGGATGGAACGGGATAGTGGGAGTTTTCATCATGCTATTCGGAGTGGCACACAACATAAAAACCTATGAATTGTTTATTTCTGGAATTTCTTATTGGATATTTCAGATGGTGGTTTACCATGGATAACTGAAACCATGAAAAGCAAAACCACGAATGAGGGTTATTACCATATATACCTTGCCTTGTTCTATTGCAGAGCATAAAACAGACAAAAATCCCTGTCATCATATAGTTTATATTTTCACCAAGGAGACAGACACAAAAATATAAAATACATACATGGCTTATGTAGTATATACTACAAGGTAACAGATGCTAAGGGAAAATGAAAAGTAGAGCAAAATAAGGAAGTGAGGGACGTGGTTAGGGAACAGGATTAAATAAGTAGGTCAGGTTCAGGCTCCTAGAGAAACTGAAATTTGTACAAAGCTCTGAAGAATGTATATTCCAGGCAAAGGGAACAGCTAGAGAGCAAATGCCCTAAGTTGGAAGTGTGTCTGGCATGTTCTAGAATCATCAAATCTGCAAGTGTGTCTAGAGTGGAATGAAGGAGGGGAAAATTAGCTAATGAGGGGAGAGAATGTTCCTGTTATATAGACAGCCTATCCCTGCTTTACCAGAGTGTATACAGGAACACCCAGCACCTCCAAATTGATCACTTGGATTTGGTCTTTTGCTCAGTAGTCCTGGCCCATATTTGCCTTCATAGGGTAGTCCTGCAAAAACCACTGGCACCCTCTGCATCTAGAACATTGCTTCAGCTGGTTTCAATCACATTCACTCATATGAACCCACTCATAGATCGTTATTTCTATAGTGCTTCTGGTCAGTCCATTCCTTTATATTATATTGGCCACAGTCAAGAGCAACAATGCATACTGTGTCCTCAGAGGGTGTTTGTTGAATGAACAGATACATGAGTGTGTTAGTAAATTAATGAATTAATGAATGAATGGAGACATTAAATCTTATAACTCTGACGGATACTCCCACATGTAAATAAACTTGTATTCTGAATGTAGAAAAGTAAGCTACATATTTACTTATGTTGAATTAAGTATCTGGAATATGGTTGAGTGTTGATTAAATGTTGATTTGTTTTAAATGAATTCATTTTCTATCCAAGTAAGGGTAATCAGGGAAATTTTTTAGATCAGTACCTTCAGAGATATTCTCTGGCTCTTACTAAAAAATATTTTGCTTCACCTTGAGCAGAGTCACCAGTTAAAAAGAAATTTTTAAACCTAACCTCAAAAAACAAAAAGTTATTTACTTTTTAGTAATACAATTTTGTCTACGGCATCTATAGTGATTTCATTACCTTGGTACAATCTTAAACTTCAAATGTCAACGACACAGTTATTCCCTTTGTTGACTTAACCTTGTTTACAGTGGTAATTTGTTTCCTTAGCTCTTCTGTAACTCAGATTGTCTGTGGCATTTACTGTTGACATAGTGGATGTAAATCAAAGTCCCTGGGTTTGTTTTAACCTTTTCTTTCTACAGTACAGAATGACTCCTGTATTACTCTGAGCGCAGTAGATTGATCGTAGCATGGGGCTTAAAAACTTCTGTAAATATATATTTTAAACTTCCCTTTAAATACAAAGTAATAGGGTTAGGAAACATGAGCTGATATGTATTTTAAATTTCATAGGAAAAGCCAATCGGGTGCATTTTATTTATTCTGGATCATCATTTGCTTGATAAAATTTTAAAATCTGAGGCAAACAAATACATGTTAAGATATGTAGAGGTCAAAGCGTCAATAAAGACTCATTACTCACTTTACTAGGAAATTAGAAAACACTTATGTTAATTGTCCTATCAACTTAAATCAATTTTCCATTTATTTTTAGCAACTATTATAGTTATTTTAACAAAAAAATTATTTCATTTCAAATATAATTTCAGAGTTCTTATTTTATAATTTACTATGCCACTGTTTCTCCATTAACTAATCATTTATGCCATCTTAAGAGCAGATAGCTCTACTCAATATTTATCCAATAAAAGTAGAGTGAAATGGAGTATTTTTTAAAGAGTTTTTATTATTTTTGTATAAAGTGCCAAAAATGTTTTCTGTTTTCACTAACAAAAGCATTTGATTTATATCTATCTTTCTGAGTAATTTGCATGTTAATTATTATTATTTTTAAATGCAATAAAAATATATGCTACAAGTATTATACTGAATGTATGTCCAATTATATTCTGAAAAGGATATTTTTATACCTTTAAAGATTCTATAAATCATTCTTTTAAAATGGCCTCATAATGATTTTAATAACAATTCTTGTTATCATTTCATAGCTTTATATAAATAAAAGCTTTCATAGTACAGTAAAATTGATTTCTCAATATAGAAAATTTTCATGTTTAAAATGATTTGATGTCCTTTGGTATGTTATAAGAGTAATAGTCAAAGAATATAGCCTGTTTCTTTAGTCTTAAGAATGTATATGGAGATAATTCATTTTGTGTGTGTGACTAGCCTCACTATTAGTAAATAAAAGTAAGGGCCAAAAAGTGTGAAAATAGGACAAAGTGCCCAAGAGAAGAAAACAGGAAATGTAAGCATCTAGCTGCTTTTCCTTACCTTCTCTCTGATACAATTACTTAAAGGCCCATTATATCTTCCTCATGGCTCTTGTCTCAAAATTTGGGGAATTTTCTAACAGTTGTACTTTTCATGCTGAAATGTCAAGAGTATCTGGGTCTCTACCCAAACAACTGGCAACACTTCTGTTCTCTGTGCTAGAGTAACAACAACCACAAAGGTGAGCCCATAGACTGACTCAGCGTGAGCAGAGCTGGACTTGTGCTTCTCCTGGCTCACCTAGGATGCTGTCACACTTTCACCTGATCCCTATTTTGGCCAGTTACCCATTAGGAGCTGACTAGCTAGGGAACAACAATGAAGTGCACGGTCAGGAAGTAGAACAATACTAACGGCCACACGAGATTGATTTCAAGAGCTTTGCCTCACTGGCATTAATCAACAAGCCTTCAAATATTTAAAGAACAAATCAACTGAAGTAGAACCCTTACTGTTATGTATCACTGTTATAATAAATTGAGGATTAAAAGTTTTAGACTGTTGAAATGTGCTCATTTCAACATTGCATTTTCTTTAAAAAAAAAAAAAAAAAAAGGCTTTTCTTTTTCTGTTTTTTTCCCATAGGTTTAGGCTTCAGTATTGCAGGAGGTGTGGGGAACCAGCACATTCCTGGAGACAACAGCATCTACGTAACTAAAATTATAGATGGCGGCGCTGCACAGAAGGATGGGAGGTTGCAAGTAGGAGACAGACTACTGATGGTGAGTGTGACTTAAGCAAGACTACGTGCATATTTATAAAGCTTTTGTTTCTCAATGTATAAATCTTAATGGGTTCAGGCTGTCATAACAAAATACCATAGACAAGGTGGCTTAAACAACAGAAAGTTTCTTATGGTTTGGAAGGTGGGAAGTTCAAAATCAACGTTCTGGCCCGTTGGGTTTCTGGTGAGGTCTCTCTTCCAGGCTTGCAGAGATCTGTCTTCTCTGTGTTTCCTCACGTGGCATTTCCTCTGTGCTTGTGCTGAGAGAGAGATAGCTCTCTCTCTTTCTCTTCTTCCAAGGCCACCAGTTCCATTGGATTAGAGCTCCACCCTTACCTCATCTAATTAATAACCTTAATTACCTCCTAAATACCCTATCTCCAAATACAGTGATATTAGCAGTCAGGACTTCAACAGATGAATTTGTGGGGAAGGGACACAAGTCACTCCATAGCAGTGATCATGGGCAGAAATAGAAAAGAAGGGAGAGCAGATTTTGTGCTAAGAGATCTCGAAAGTACACATACAATTGAATCTGACTTGTTGACATTTTAAAAACAAAAATCTAAATTATCACCAGTTTTCATAGATCACAAGGCACAGAGATTATATGTTGTTTTTCCAGTGTAATCCATCTCCTGTTAGCCAGAGAGGCTGCTGAAACAGGACTGCTAGAAAGATGGGCTTTGCATAACAAGGGGAACAACTGTCTGTTTTATTGATATGTACATTGCTAAGTCTCTGTGGTCCTTCCTTCAGTCAGTGTAGATGCAGCCCCTAACTTTCAAGAATTCATAAACTGAGTCCACATGTGTAAATAGATCTCTTCCTCCTCTCCCCTCAGACAACATTATACCTATTATATTTGCCAGCTGCCCACAGGCTTCAGGAGTCCTGGAAATGATTGATATCAACACATGACCACCCTTTCTAAGTCATGGGGTTATATGATAAACTAAGGTAACATAAGACAATTATAAGCAGTAAAACACTTAGGGTTTAACTTAATAAAATTGCTTTATCTCCCTTGACACTTTTATATCAAATCCAGAGGATAATAATCAAATACTGAAAATTAATAGAAGATAGCTCTCAAGTAAGATATCTAGTCTTATGTCTGCCCTTAGAAAATAGAGCCTCTAATGGATGTCTGCAAGGAGCCATTATCTCCAACACTTTCATTAGAGGTGTTTGGGAAGGATCAATCTATACAGTCTCAGCAGAATAGTAATTTCTAGGACACTTGTAACTTTTGTAGTTGAGCTTCCAAGTTCATTGTGCCTACTTCCCTGTTCTAGACAGCTTGTCTTTAGCCTCACTCCAATTCTATAGTTGTCAATGACTTATGTATTGAATTATTTTGACAAGACCTTTATAATATTCTTTTCTAATTTTATTATTTTTTCAGTGATTTTGGAGAGAGAGAGATGAGAAACACCGATAATTTGCCTCCCGAATGTGCCCAGACTAGGATTGAAACTACAACCTGGGTATGTGCCCTGACCAGGATTTGAACCTGCCACCTTTTAGAGTACAGGATGGTGCTCCAACCAAATGAGTTTCACTGGCTAGGGCTGTAATATTCTTGATATTTATTTGGCTTTAACTATTTTCCATGTACTTTTCAAAGTGCTTTTCTATAATGTAACATATATTTCTCACAATGGTCTATTTTATGTAAGCAAAAGGAAACTGAGGTATACAGAGACTTATTAACTTGGCATGGCATACAGTTAACAATGGGCAGAACTGGGTTTCAAATCCAGGCAATCTGGCTTGCATTCATGCTTGCAACCACTAAGCATTTGTCAGTCAGTTCTTTCCTTCCTTCAGTTATCATCCAGTCATTCATTAATTCCTTTATTTAATAAGTAATATACTAAGTACCTATAATTTCCCAGGCAATAGCCAGTACTCAGAAAATAACTCTGGTGGGAGAAACGTATGGTCAAACTGGATGGGCAAAAAAATGTAGCATTACTGACTTTAGTCAAAGTTGCAACTAAGAGTTTTTGGCTTTTTTACCACCTGAGATTGCTATCATTTTATTTTATTTTTTAAAAACTACTTTATTGAGGTATGGTTGACATGTAAAAAACTGTACACATTTAATGAATACAGCTCTATGAGTTTAGGGGTAAGTATATGCCCATGAAACTATCTCCACCATTAAGGCTATAAATATATCCATCATCTCCCAAAGTTTTCTTCCATCCCTATAGTTATTATTACTATGACTATTATTGTTATTATTTGTGTGTATATGTGCTAAGAACATTTACCAGAAGATCTAACCTAAAAACATTTGTAGTATATAATACAGGCATTATGCTTAATAGTAGAACTAACATTTTTATTAAGACTTTCTGAATTTTTTTGTTTGCTTTGTTTTTTGTGTGTGTGTGTGTGGTTTTTTGTTTTTTGTTTTTTGCCTTTCATGTAAGAGCTGGTTCTTATGAAGTTATGTCTTTTTTTTTTCAAATTTTTTTTTAAATTGATTTTTTAGAGAGAGAGGAAGGGAGAGAGAGATAGAAACATGGATGTGAGAAACATCAATCGGCTGCCTCCTGCACGCCCCCTACTGGGGATAGAGCCTGCAATCCAGGCATGTGCCCTGACCAGGCATCAAACCAGGACCTCTCAGTCCATGAGACTATGCTCACTCCACTGAGCCACACTGGCCCAGCTGAAGTTGTGTCTTTTGAACCAAAGTGTTTTGGGGCTGAAAGATCTAACAAATTCATTTCGAGAATATAAATGTTATTGTTTGTTGACTTAGGAATAAAATAAGCTGAGATATACATCTTCTACATAGTGCTAAATTGAAATTAAGAGGACAGTTTCATTCTAAAGCAATGACTGCCATAGATAGTTACTATTGTGACCCATGACTCAGTGTTCTTCTATAAGAGTTTGGTTGTAGACATCTCTTCTGGTATTTCTTCCACTACTGCTATTGTAATTTCATTCTAGATGGTGTGTGCTGATTTCTTAAGAGTTCTGTTTAAATTTTTAGCTTTATTTTCAAATGCTTATAAAAACTTGAAGTTTAAATAATGCTGTCAAAGGATTTTCCAGGCATCGTGCTATTATTTTATTTGCCATTGTCTTGATATTCATTGTAGATACAATGATTTCCAAAATAACCGTGACATAATCCTTAACTGTTTTGAGTATGAAAATAAAGAATAGCTTTAAAAAATGAAACTTCAACAATAATAGGTCTCTCTTCTCTTATGTAAGGAAAACATAATTATTACTTCCAAGGCAACTGTCAAGCTGAATTTGAAAATGAAAGAAAATGATTCATTTTATAATACTCTAAAAGAAAAACTACCGTGAGGGAGAGGATTAAGAAAAAAAAAAAAAAAACAATGGAAGCTACCCCAAAAGACCAATTATCTTGCTTCACCCCAAAAATATTTATTAATGCTCTCCCTCTGTGTTTTATTTCCACCTCCTCTTCCCTTTACTACTCTCCATTCATGTTTTTTTTTTTATCTTCCTCACCTTCTGCTCTCCTCCCCCAAAGGAAATATTTACCACCTAAACCATACTCTATAGTTTTCTCTGAATAGCTATTCTTCTTTCTAAAGCAGTTTGCACCACTTCTTAGGAAATATCCCCCTTATATTATTCATTAATAATTCTGTAAGTAAACTGATCTAAAATGAAACTCTATTAATTTCTTTAGACTTCTGTGGCTGGATAACCACACTTCAGGAAGTCTCCCTATATCTGTCCTGCAGTGAAAGCACCGTCCTTATTATTTTTTGAATCTTAGAATTAACCCTTCCAGTTTCTCAACTAAAATAGCTGAATTATACCATATATATAGGGTACTTCTTTTTCCTTAAGTACTTCTTACATCTCAGAACTGAAAAGTTTCTATATTAAATATTACCTTGTTCCAACTCTCTTTGGTACATCATAATCCCACAGAAAAGTAAGTAGTAGTCTCTCACCTCTGCTAGAACACTTTATGGATGAAGAACTTAATGCCTCCTATAAGCTGTTCATTAGATACTAACCCTCATTAGCATCATGTAATTCCTTAAAATTACAAAAAATATATTTACCTATACATTTCTTTATTTATAGCTCTGTTCTTTGGAATGGTGAATACTAATCTCTCTCCCACATTTGTTTGAAAAATTACATCTTGCTACTTTTTCATTTCTGTCTTTTAAGATGTTTTACACAGTTTTCTCTCACTCTTGCAGTAAGTTTTACACACACCTATTTATCTTCTGTAAGTAGATTACCCATTTAACAAAACATTTATTTCTTAAAATGTTATTCCCCCATCTGACCTTTACATTATTTTACTATAAGGAAAATTTATCCTGCCTATCACCTATTCAATAAGCCTCTTAGTGTTTCAAGTAAGATGACTTGAATGTCAGACCCCTCAGTTGTTTCATGAGTCACCCAGATGTTCTCTTTATCAAAACTATAACTTTTAAAAATGTCCCTGCTGCTTGGCACTAATCATTCACTGAAATTTTATTTTGTTTATTTTGTCAAATGACAATGACCTCTTATTTTTGTGGATTGTATCAGTAGCTTCATGTTGTAATCTCAGACTGAATAGATTACCTCCTGGCCCTGAACTTCATGGGACAGATCAGAAGTTAACAGAAGTAATTTTCACATTCTTTCATATATTTTTATACACTGGTTTTTATTAAGCCCTCCCAAGGAGAAACATAGAGCTACATATATTACAGAAATGTGATCATCATCGTTTCCTACATAATACCAGAAACTTTTAATCCAAGGTCGTCTGATTGCCATTTAGGGATAACATGCCGTGTTAATTGTCAAAGTCCCTTGTCACATAGTGATTTAAACTTTATAATCTCAGTCTCCCTTTTCTATAGCCTCTGTTTGACATTAAAAAAAAAAAAAGCTAGTCAGTGAGAGAGAATTTTTACAGAGAATAAGTCTGTATGGTTGTGTTTTTTTATTCTTCTTATGGAAAGCAATAGTCGAGGGAAAGGGTAACATGGGCATGGAATCAGAATGGAAAGAAACTGGACTCAGAGATAGGACAACAGGATTCAAGTCCCAGGCAGCTAGCACTAACCCTACCTAAGTGACCTTGGGCAAGTCATATACATCTGTGGTCTTCTGTTTTGGCCTCTTTACCATGGCAGCACTGCCTTAAATCAGTGTTTCTCAAGTGTGCTTTAAAATACTAGTCTCACTCCTGACTGTGTCACATGAAAAGGATTTATTGTCAAATAAGTTTGGGAAATTCTGTAACCTGTATTTCACCTCTCTTATAGATTCGCAATGACTTAGCATATTAAAGGGTCTGCGAAGTCCTGCAGTCGAGGAACTAATTTAACTTTGATTAATACCATAATTTTCAAATGCATTTTATTGTGGAATCCTTTTCTTTTCTTTTCTTTTCTTTTCTTTTCTTTGGAGTTTTTGCTCTTTTTATTTATTTTTTTCAATTACAGTTTACATTGAATATTATTTTGTATTAGTTTCAGGTTGTATAGCTTTGGTTAGACAGCCATATACTTTACAAAGTGTTCCCCTTGATATTTCCAGTGCCCATTCTGGTACCACACATAGTTATTACAATATTATTAATTATATTTCCTGTGCTGTACTGTACATCCCCATGATTATTTTATAACTACCAATCTATATACTTCTTAATCCCATCACCTTTTTCACCCAGTCCTCCCAACCCCTCCTGTCTGGCAACCATCAATCTGTTCTCTGTATCTATGAATCTATTTCTTTTTTGTTTGTGGAACGCTTCTCTTAAAGTAATATTTATAAAACACCTAAAACTACTGTTTAGTGGATTACACTCTGGGATGTGCTATCTCTTATTTTTATCCACAAATTCATATCCAATAATAAGGGCAGTAAATGGTTAGGAAATGTGCATGAAAACAATACAGTTTTCTGAATGAGTATTAATTGTGAAGACCTAAACTACTATTTTTGTTAGATTTACACAATTGCCTGGTTTCATCCAAAAAGTAATAAGGAAATCATCTTGAAGACAATGCAAATATGTAGAAATTATCTGAACAATGAACAGGACTTTAAAGCACTTTCATTGATGAGACTGACCTTAGATAAGAACTGAGAGCTGTACCCTCTCTGCACATGGCTCCTTCTTGTCACCAACACACTGCTTCCCTCTCAGAAAGATCTTCCACCTGCAGGAGCACACACAGTCTTTACTCCAAACTCGAGAGAGGGATGGGGCCGTCATTACTATTATTCTTATTTTTCAGAAAAAAAAAAACGTTGGAACTCAGAGAAGACAAAAGAACTTCCAATATTACATGACTACTAAATTATGAGATTAGGTTCAGACCTAGATATCCATGTTCTGGAAACACATTTCTTTCACCAGTTTACTCGAGCTCTCTGGTTCTCAATCCTGGTTACACATTTGAGTATTATACCAAGATTTTGAACTCTGTGGATCCCCAGGTTTCAGTCAACCCTGAGTAATCAAAACAGAATCTCTGGGGCAGGAGTCACATTTCATTGAAAAAACAATTGTTGTAAGTGTTCCAAACGATTCTAATGTGCATCCAGGTTAAGTACCGCAGTCCTACCTTTACCGAATCACATCCTAGCCCGCCCTGCTGAGGCTCAGCTGCTTCTCTTCAGGGGGACTTCGGTGGTGGCGCCCGTTCTATCAAGCCGGTACGGCATCATTTAGCAATTTCCAGCAGTGGGCTGACAGGCATTTACAAAGAGTTCATCTTAAAGCTCTGTCTCCTGAAGTTGGAGTCACTTCTGAAACACCAGAAAAAAAAAAAAATTGGGATAATTATTTCTTGGACTTCCTTCTACTTTCTCTCAAATGTAATAAAATTACAGTGCAATGAAATTGCAGTGACATTTTATGTAGGGTTTAAAGCCTTCCACTATATTTTTGTGTCATTTTCTTGCTTATATACAGTCTAATGGCCCTGTCTCTAGAACTTGCTCATGGTTATATATGGGTGCCTACTGCAGAGTGGTGGTTTTACAGTTCTTTTAATAACATACCCCATCCATAAAACACAAAGCGTTGCCTTTAATATGTGTATATTTCTCTACTTTAAATTGCATATATATATATGTGTGTGTGTGTGTATATATATATAACTATGTTAATATATTGTGCACAATTTAAAACATACACAAAAAATAGAAAGATGAAGATCAATGTGACAAATATTAATAGAAGTTCAAATATTTCTTCCTGTACCCAGTGACTTCCCAGGGGTTCATGTCATACTGTCCATTGTGGTGACTTCTGCTACAGAAGAAGCTGGAGTCAACCAATATACCACTGTCACTTGCGCTCTCTGGAATAAGATTAAGAAATACATCAATAATTAATGTAGGAGGAATAAATTTACACCGTTGGAGCTTTCATCTTGTTTCTTATAAGCTGATGAGACCTGGTGCTCACATTCTGTACCAGCCTTTCATCCTTAGATCCTATGCCTGACACAGAGTGAGTGTACAGTAACTGTGCGTTGTTGGTTGAATGACCTTCATTCCCTATTCTTTCTTCTCTGACTTAACACAAATGTAAAATAGAAACAACACAAATGCCTCATTCTCCCTATAAAATAGGGAATTTTTTTAATCACTTTTCCTTTGGTTTGCAGCACTATTTTTTTAAACTTATTTAGCTTATTATTTCAACATTTGTTAAGTGCCTACTATTTACAGTGTATCAACTGGGGGAATGCAAAGATGAAAACAATGTAATCTTTGCCCTTGAGAAGGTCAGTCCCTGAGGTGGGAAGAGGCACTGCAGGATGAAGTGTTGTGGAAGGGGGTGAGCATTTCCACAGAAAGATGCTGCACAGGAAGAAACTATTTCCAGTAGCAGGATCAGCAGACACACTAAGTCTGATTGTGATGTTTGACTACTACTTATATACTGCTTTTTATTGTGCAGTGGTTTTTCAGGTTCATGGTATCATTCCTTTCTTGTAAATCAACAAATAAACCAGTATTATCCACAAGGAAATTAATGCTCAGTAAATGTATTAACTGACCAAAGTTCATGAATCTAACAATTGAAACCAAATCTGATTCTATGTTCAAAATTGCTCTCATTATACCAAGTTGACTTTATTTCTGGAAATACCTAACGTTAAAACATGGCTAATTTTTAAAAATAAATTTAAGTCAATTCACTGGGCATGAAAAATCATCTTCCTTCTTTACCATTCCAATTTCCTTCACTCATGAGATCTTGCTATGTGTGTTTCATAATGAAGCCACTGCACTGAGTTTATATTCTTTCTTATTTAAACTTCTGTTCTTGTTCATTTTAAAAAACAAAGTTAATTTGATATTAGAAATAACTAAGACATACATGTTCATTGATGAAAAGAAAAATAAGAAAATATTGTTCAAGGTAACCATCATTAGTGTTTCCTTATTTTAAAAATCCATTTTTATAAGAATTAATTTCAGTGTACTGCAGAAATTTTCGTCTTTGGCTTATGTACATTTTTTTTTTCATATCATTGATAATTACTACATTAGATTGGTCCCCTTTTAAATTTATCTTACCTTCTAGTGATCAATTGTCTCCTTTTTAAAAGGTTAACTTTGGACTTTGTAATTTTGTTAGTGTTTCTAGATTCTCACGCTTCCTCGTAGTCTGTCTTTGGTCGCCTCTATGCCACCAATCACCTCCCATTGTGCCCCACCACATGGGTATTCCTGCATGAACATGGAAAGGTCAGGACCTCGCCATCAGTACTTTGCTCATTCTTCCTTGTCGCCACCCTCTCATGCCCCACACCTCCCATCTTTGTACTGGCACATATGTATGTGCTTACACTCCTTTGAATTCGCACCACACTTGCCATGCTCCCTGCTGGCAAGTCTCCTGGCACCTCTTCCTTCAGCTGGTGTGCCCTGTTTTATCTCCATCATCCTCAGATTCAGTGCTCCCTCCTCTGTTTGAGCGAATGAGCCATCTCGCCTCCAACCTCTCTCTCCCTTGGCCTCAGTCCATGGTCCTATTGTGTAAGTCCTAACGGACATACGACCCGGCTGCACACAGGCGCACCCCCCTGCCGTGTAGCACACGGTCACTCCAGGGAAATACTTCATCCAAATGTACGTGGGTTTGTTTCGTTTTGTTTTTTCCTGAAACCAGGCCAGTTGCTCAGTGTTCACCATTATAGGCAGATACTCGATGCAAAAGAAAGGAAAAAAGGAAAAAGACAATGAAAAACAATGACAAGAGCAACTAGCCAATCAGTATAATGTCCCTTCTCTCGTGTACAATCAGCTCCAGCTGTAGGCCCTTTATCTTGAGAGTTCATAGACTGCACCCACATAATTAACCCAAATAAACCCACTTTTGTGAAAAACATTTTGAAGACTTCAGCACAAAAGAGCACTTTTTAGTCCAGATCCTGTACTATTCTGATTTAAAAAAAAAAAAAAAACTACACAGAAGCCTCATCAACAGTACCCTAATTAAACTCATCAGTTCACAGATGTTTACAGGAAAATGCTCAGCGAAAATATTTCACCAAGAATTTCTGTTTCCTGGGAAGAGAGATGGATGATGACAATAGTAATACTAATAAGAGCTGCCCTTTAATAAGTACTTCCAGGTGCCTGTCCCTTTACATAGGTCAATACATTTAAATCCAGTGATTGTTATCATACCTATTTTACAAGTGTCAAAACTGAGGCCAAGAAGGTGAAATAAGTTCCCCAAGGTCTCACAGCAGGAAAGAGCCAGAACCAGGACTCAGATCCTGAGGCCTGTGCTCTCAGTGACTACTTCCTGTGGCCTATGTCATACCACTCATTCCATGACTAAAATTTGTGTACATTTTTTAACACTTCTTTGTCACAAATAAACACAGACGGACCTGCCACCATTTTAAACCACCTGTATTCCCTTAGTATCCTCTCTTTTCCCCACTCCTCACCTCCGCCCCGACCTCAACTTCTGCTTTCTGGTCTGAAGATTTCCCTTGCGGTCTAAGGGTCTGTTGACAAAGTCAGTCTCAGAAAATGTGCTGGAAGGTGACATCTTCTGGATTGTTTCACTGCCAACCTTAAAAATGGCAGAAATGCAAGGTAATAAACACTGCCCACATCTCTTTTTCACAGATAATCTAATGAGCTGTGTGCTTTCTGTCCCCTGGGGAGAGAGACCATGAGCTTCTCCAAAGCAGAGCTCCCGTGCTGCTTCTAATCTAATCCAGGTGGTTCTAGCCTTTGGGTCTTTATCCTCTGACTTGTCATCCCCTTTGTTATGCTGACACATTCATTTTCTATTCTGTTTTATCAATATAGTTGTTTCTGGGCCTTGGTCACAATATTCAGAGCCACCTTAGGTAATACTTCTTTGAGAGAAAACACGTCCTTGGATACACATTTTAAACTATTGTATATGAGCATTATTTGTAAAGAGTCATTATCCAGGTACACATGGTACTGTCCTAAAATAAGTGATCAAATATATAAGAAGGTTTTGAAGAGACAGATAAATCAAGCTACATTCCATTTTACTTATTTATCTTTTAACTCTGCCAATGTATTTGAATGATGCAATATGGTCACCACTGGATTAAGCAAGAAGTGTAATGATTACTCAGGCTTATATAACACTTTGGAATTTATGTTATTTCTATATGTAAACTTGGAAGGAGACTCTGTTCTCTTCAAGGGAGAAAGAATAGATGATGTAAGCCCTGGGTTTCAGTAAACCAACACTCAAGGGCAGTCTCATTTTCATTTTTCAGGAGGACTGTAATCCAACTGATGGCTTTGCCCTTTGGAGGCTGTGTGACTTCTTTGTTGCAAGCTGTCCTCTTTAAACATCTGTTTTCCTCATCTGTAAAATGGGCCTAATTATTAGTGCTTGCCTCATGGAGCTATACCCAGGATGTTATGTAATTTATGTCAAAACATATACATAGTATGCAAAAAACAAAGGACATGTAGGTTTTAAATAAATGTTAGCTATTATTATTATTATTACTGTTATTTTTCTTATTTCTCTATTACAAAAGACTGCCATGATCAATTATGTTTCCCATAGTCCCTCTATGTTCTCACTTTCTGCATGGGTCTATTCTAGCCATTCATTCTATAAACAACTGTGTCCTTAGAATGTATAAGAAAGTGAGTTTCAGGGAAGCTGGGACCTTGTCTATCTGGAAGAAGTAAGATAGATGAATAGGTAAAGTGTGGTCTCTGGGGCCAGACAGACTGGCTTTTAATTCTGCCTCTACCACTTATTAGATCAATGACTTTGGGCAGGTTTCTTAACCTCTTGAAGACATGCTTTTCTCATCTATAAAATGAAGGTAATTATAATAGCTACCTCATAGGTTGTTGTGAGGTTTGATTGTGTTGATATATGTAAAATAATTTAGAACAGTGCCTGACATGTAATACAGGCTAATAATTGTCTACTATGATTATCATTCTTATTGTTTATGGCTGTATCCCTAACACATAGAACAGTGACCTACACATAATAGGTATTCAATAAACATTTGATCAATGAATGAACAAGTGCTAGGCATTTGAAGTACCAAAGAATTTAAGAGAATGTTTCTTGTCTAGGAAAAAAAAAACTACAGGAACATAAGAAGCACTTACGGTTTACCGGGGAGTTCACAGTCAGAATTCATACTCAGCAGTCAGGTTCAATTCCCTCCAGTTCCATTGTCCCTAACTTGGGCTACACCAGCAAGGATGAACTGGCACACGGAATTTATATAACAACATGAAGCAAAAAAAAAAAAAAAAAGCAATGCTGAAAGGTATTTTGTGACTAACATGCTAATTAAATGGTACAGACAATATGTAGGGATCCAATCTTGGCACATTTATTTTAATTCTACATTATTTCAACAGAAAACTACCTGAAGAATCCTGTCATAATAAAATACTAGCCAAATAAGGATAACCTAGGTATTTAAAATACTTCCTGAATATTTTAAAATCATTGCAGACAAGTGCCGCCGAGATCCGCAGCAATGCCGCTGCCTGGAGTCATCGCTGCACTTGTATCCCAGGCTTTCTGTCCAGTAACAAAGCAGGGTTGCTGTTAAAGGTATTGGCGATAGGGAACCCTTGAACTTGCGCACCTGCAAAGCCCTAGGTCCCAACATTAGCACTCTTTCCTTAGAAAATTGACTCGTGTTAAATGGGACATTTCTATGGGAATGACTTTTAAAGTGAGAAAAGCCAAGTTTGGTGGAACTGTAGGAAAATAAGGGCTTTCCTATAGTTGGTATAAGAGTAAATTGCTTTGTGTTTCCAGCGGGCACTCTGGGAATCGGTATCAGAAGCCTTGTAATATGTATTCATGCAGTTTGGTCCGGCAATTCTGGGTGTATGATTTATCCTGAAGAAGTCATCCAAACTGTGCACAAATATAGCAAAGACTTACTGCAATATTACTTAGAGTGGAAAAAATTAGAAGCAAACTGAACATGCTTCAGTAGGAGAGTAGTTCAATCATTATGTTCCAGCCACACTAGACAATGCTCTGCAGATAAAAGTCATGTTGGTGAAGTGCATTCGCGACATGGACCAATGCTCACTCTAGGTTTAAAAAGCAGATTCCAAAACAATGTGTATAGTATGGTCAGAGATATATTCAAATAGGGAGATTATGGGTAATTTTTATTTTCTTCTTTTTTTAATTCAATGAATATGTATTACTTTTGTAATCATAAAAATTACAGCATAATAAGAAAGACATTTGACCACTGCTTTTCTTTTTCCACAAAGAGTATTCTGCTTGCCGTTATAATGTATTGCTTCATCACAGAAAAAGGCAGAAGGAACCTTGTTTTTTGGCATCAACAGCTGTACCTTATTTGCTTTGGCAAATGCCATTAATCCACCTGTTCTGTCAAAGTATGATATAGATACTGGATTATAATCATTGCAATTTAATCTTTAAATAAGATCAAAATTTGATGTATCTTCTTGCCCAAATTTCTCTTCACCTGCATAGATTTGACTCTAATATTGAATTTTTCCAACTTCCAGGTAAACAACTACAGTCTAGAAGAAGTAACACACGAAGAGGCAGTAGCAATATTGAAGAACACGTCAGATGTAGTTTATCTAAAAGTTGGCAAACCCACCACCATTTATATGACTGATCCTTATGGTCCACCTGATATTACTCACTGTGAGTACCACACTCTGTGTTATCTTCGAATAGCATGCCAGGTTTGTGAAATGGGAATTCTACGAAGCTTGGCAAAGTCCTATGCTTGCACCTTCACATTTGTTAAGCCTGTGGAAATACTTCAGAGGGATCCTGTACCTTTCTTCTTGGTTGCCTTGTAGGGCTTTACCTAGTGTTTTGAAGGTGAATCGCCTTGATGATTTGGCAAGTCCACCACTATGGAAAGGCTTAGCAATGTATGTTGTAGACAGTGTGATTGCAATAACATAGGGCAACACATTTTTACGGGCTATTTCTTAAGTCCGTAAAACATAGTATCTCTCCTGCCATAATATTTTCTCCTCCTAGTTCAGATCTATATAGAAGCAGAGTGGAAAAGGGATGCCAGCAAAGCAGACCCAGGATAATACTATGCTTCTTCCTGGGGGAGAGGATCTTATATTTGAATCGTGAAATTATCGTTCTTAATCACCATCATCATAGCTCTTACCTTTACCTGAGTTTGTTATATCGGCAGGGAAGCCAGAGAAAATTGTCAGTCACTATGGCAGTAGAGATGAGTTGGAGGTGGGGTTTCTTGGGCAATAACTAACTATGAGACACTGTGCTGCCCTGTGTTTTCTACTCTTCTTCATTGGTCAACAAGAAACTTACCTAAGGTTCTGACTTCGGGGACTAGATTTTTAAGCAATCTGTTTTTGTGAATGAATTTAAGGGGCAGTTTTTTGACATCACTATGTTATCTCATTCTGAGATTTTAAGGAGCCACTTTTGAGGTTAAGAACTCAAAATGTCTTCAGGACCTCCCATTAAATAGTACTATGGTCTTAAGGAAGTCAGTTAACCTCTCTTAGATTTAGATGTTTCTCTTGAGAGAAATTTAAAGGCTGAATTATTTTGTTACCTACCCATTATGTTAGCTATTGCTTTCTTAATGGTGATTCTAAAATGACTTGCCCCAAAATATGTCTTTTTTTTTTTAAGCAGTCAGTAATTTGAGATCAGCCTTACCTTAGGATGTGAAAGAGCTTGAACTTCAAAGTTTTACAAACTGGATGAACTTAGAAAAATCAGTCTTGAGACTCTGTAAGCCACTTTATGATGGACATATAAAGTCAATGTCAAAGAGAGAAAACAAAACTTGCTATTCAAATTAAGAAATATATATTAATTAACTTTAATAAGTGCAGAACACCTGTAAGACAATAGGTGGGATACAAAGGAGATACCATCGTGGCTTTCATTGGAAGGAAGACTAATTTAGGTATATAAATAGCAGCAACATGTGACAAAATATAAGGATGTATATGCCAGGAAAAAATATATATGTCCTTTGGGCACTCAAAAGAAGGGAATATCACATGTTTTAGAAAGATAAAAAAATATATATTTATGCACAAGGTGGCATTTGAATTTTATCCTGAAGAATGGATGAGATTTCAGTATGAGAGATGGGATAGGAGGCAGAAATTGTTGAAGTTAATACAGTGGAGTAAAGGTACAGATGTTGGAAAGAACAGGTTTTGTTTGAGGACCATGGGACATGGGTAATGGGCCAATCTTGTAAGAAAGGAGAAAGGGAGAGCAAATATTCAGTACTACCATGCCAGTGAAGAGCATTAAAGCTAAAGAACCTCACCATCAGGGCTGGAATTAATCAGTGTATAATATATATAGAGAGAGGGACAAGAGACCCAGTTAGGAGGGGTTTTCAGTCACCCCAAAGGAGGATGAGTTAGGGTGAGTGAATAGAAAAGAAAGGCCAGAGTTCTTAGCCTTTCTGGGGTGAGGGTACAGCATATTTTGGGATTACGTCTATACAAGAACTTATTCCTAGGAGCCTTCTGCTTTTGATGATTTGATATTAATTACGTGAAAAGAATGTGAGCTCTGTACTTAGAAAGCTAACATTTTTATTTCAATGGAAAAATTAATCATAGTTCTGAAAACATGTGTACTAAATCTCTCCTCTAATTCTTCTCTTCACCTAATTATACAAACTGGGCTTACAAATATAACCGCTGTTACATCTTTCCATTCCAATCCTAAAGGTCACCATGTGCTTGTATATATTAAATGCAAACAAGCAGCAACTCCCCCATCATGGAGGACAAGAAAATCCTTGACCTGTAGCAAAGCCTTTCTATTTTTAACAAAACTATAACATGACACATTGAATCACCCACATAACAGGTGTTTTTGTTTTTTTTCTTTCCTTTTTTCACCTCGTAGCTTATTCTCCTCCGATGGAAAATCATCTACTTTCTGGCAACAATGGCACTTTAGAATATAAAACCTCCCTGCCGCCCATCTCTCCAGGAAGGTACTCACCAATTCCAAAGCACATGCTTGTTGAAGACGATTACACCAGGTCAGATATGCTTGTTGGTGAATTGGGTTTGTGATCATTACCAAGAAATCGCATTTGCCTAATGTGTCAGCTATTGCTTTGGGGCTAATTGAAACTTCTGAGCACCATTCAAACTTATTATAGTCTTGCTTCCAGGGGAAATCTGCAAATACTTGTCGACATGTGTCATTGTTCTCTGTTAGGAAGCAAAATCACAAAATCTTTGTGGAGAAATAATAATACATACTTGTCTATCGCTTTGCAATTTTTTAAGACTTTCAAGATCTGATTCTACTTGGGCTTTGTAGCCATACTATAAGAAAAGTATTATTACTTGAGGAGAGAAGAAAGTGACATACCAATACTGCATATCTGGTGAATGGAAGAGTCAGAACTGAAACTCTTGTCTTTTGACTCTAAATTTCACTTCTTGCTACCAATGGCCACCCACAATTCAATAGAATTGGGAAGTCAGTCAATTCTCTGTCTCGTGCAATATCTACAGGTAGAAAGGAAAGGAGTGAAATTAACTACAAGTGGTTTGAATTTAATAAATCCTGTTAATCCCCAAGGGGAACAGGGCAGGATTTAAAGACAGAGCTCAGAATCACATTGCTTATCCCACAAAGTAAAACCATATTTAGCCAGCATACCTCTGAAAAAATCAAGTTTGACAATTCACAGAGAAGACCAACCTTTAATTATTACTACTAAGGATTCAATAAATATTGGATAATTAATAAATTAATAAACGAATAGGTAGCTAGAGACTAAAAAATGTACATTTTTTTCTTTTTTATCTTTAAATGTTTTTGTTCCAAAGTAATCTATGCTCATTGCATTTGGTGAAATAATGCAAAGATGTTCAAGAAATAAAACTCTCCTCCCAAACTCCCTCCAGGGCAACCACTGTTGAGGTTCCCAATGTGACATCTTGGCGTGAACCATTCATACCTTCTCCACGTTTATGCAAACCCATAAAATGCATACTCAGATATAGGTGGGGCTCATCACTGTTTTTGCAAAATAAGTTCAAATTTAACACATTGTTCTGCAACTTGCTTTACTCAGTGAACAATACTTTTTCCCCAAATGAGATCACATGTAGATATGTACACTTTTTTCTGAAAGTGCTTGTGTGTAAAAATACTAGAGATGAACTCTTTTGATTTTATATCCTGACTATTTAATGAAGCCATTTGTCAGTCTTTCAAAAAGTAGAGGAGACTTCCTGCACTTAATTGTCTCACTGGTATGCTTTGTTCTTTTGATATCTTTTTAAATGATTAAGCATTTTCCATTTATCTTGCAGTTGCAGGTTTGCTGAAGTAGCTTGTTACATCTATAGCCAAGGAAAGGAATGTTGAGATGCTGCAAATATGCATCTGTGGTGTAAACCAAATATAAACGTATCCCTATGCTGAAATGTCTAATCTCTGTGTTCTTAGTTGAAGTGAGTGCTGCAGCAAAGATAATCCTCTTGGCTCTCCAAAGAATTGTGTAAATATAGGCATCTTTATTCACCAGAGTAATGATCTATTTGCTCTCATCCTCTCTCTAATATTTAATATGATTTTAATTCATAAACATTTTATCTTACTAGGCCCCTTAGTGAATTAACATTATGAAACCCCCTTAATAACCCATACTCTTTGCCAGCTATTTCACACACACTATCCAATTAATCTTCCCAAAAACACAGAAAGGAGGGCTTTCATCCCCATTTTAGAGATGTAGAAATTGAAGCTCAAAGATGTTAAGGCACTTGCTTATGGTCACATAGTTTTTAAGTAGAAAAAACTGGGTACCCCAGGAGCTTTAAAATCCTAGATGTCAAGAAACACTGCAATATTCTCCTTATTTTTAAAATGAATGGCAACTCATATAAAACTCTGCTCACCGTAGAAATATGTGGCTAGAAAGGGATCCAAGAGTTTTGGTAAACTCTAAAGACAAATGTATCAGGATTGAGGCCTGTTTCTACTAGTGGCTAACTGTGTGATGCTGAGTAAATCCTTCAGCCACTGCAAGCCTCAGTTTCTTCATCAATATAATGGGAACAGCAATCACATCACCTCAATAGCTTGTTGTAACGATTAAATGACATAATGCGTGCAAACAATTTATAAGAGTGCCTCACACAAAGAATGTTAAATGAATGTTGTCTATTTACTATAGCTACCCTTATGATAATTCTTAATCCACCTAAGATGTCACATGGAATATTATAAATGGTACCCCAGGAAGAGAGTCCATTTCTTCCTACAGTGATATGCCTCAGCATCTTACTTCTTCTTTCCCCAGCTCCTCCTTTGTTCTCTGGCAAGACAATCTCATTTATAACTCTGCAAAACTCTTCTGGGTGGCTGGTACCTGGCCAGCCTGTGAAGTAAATGATATCAGTACACACACAGCTCGCCACTCTCACTACTGCTGTGCCCTCTCACAGGTGTTCTGTGCTATAGGCAGGACCACGGATCTCAGATGTATTTGCTCAGAGGCAGATTCACTGCCTCATTCATAAATATTTATTGAATACTTCCTACTAGACATAGAGCACTGCACTAGGAATGTGAAATCGAATGAGAAAAAAATCTCTAAGAACTATCAAATTGGGACAAAAATATACTTAAATCAATGAATCCCCCAAAGCCTGTTCCCTAATAATGCAGGCCTCCTCCTATGAAGTTTCCCAAAAGCTTAATCTATTAATTTTTCATCCTGAGATTTTATATTTGTGTATCAAATGACATTTCTTGTGTGGTGGCTTATTTTATCCTTACTTAGAAAATGATAAGCTGGTAACTTTACATTAGTCCTCACTTTTTAAATGGAAAGGTCTATAAAATCCCAAAGTGTGAGAACTACTAACAGAAACGAAATCAGATCAGTTCTACAAAGTATGTGTTGCCCTACCTAGCAGAGCTCCCTAGAACCACAGGGGGCACTTAGTAAATATTTATGAGAGAATTTGAGTCTTACACGAATGTCACAAGAAGAGCCTATGGCAACAGAGAAAGCTTTAAAGAGGAAGTAACTCTGGAGTTTGAGTTTGAAGGAATGTGTGGGCATTCATCAGAGAGTCAAGACATCAGGAAGGGCATTCAGGGTGGGGGATTCCACCTGCATACTCAAGAAAGAATGTGAAATAGAATAAAATGAAAACAACTATTACAGTTTGAAATGTAAGGCTCATAAAAAGAAGTAGTACCTCTCCTTAAATTATCTTTATATTCCTGTCCTTTCTCTCAACCTAGTTGTAAGATTAAAAATACATTGAGTAGTAAAAACAGAAAGATTACTGCTATGCACTATTAACACTAAGCACTTTAATGTATATTATTGCCCCTATAGTATTTATATGATATTCTTATTCTTGATTTTTTTACAGATAACAAAAATGAATTTAAGTTATTACTTCATATCAAATAGCAAAGAAATAGCAGAATCAAAATTTGAATTCCAGTCTGTCCTCGAAGGCCTCATCCCCACACCCTCACCTCCCATCCCATGCAGTCTCTTTCCATAGAGAAATGTTGGATAAAGAGAACTGAGCTTATATCAGGAGACTGGGTTCTACTACTTACTACCTAGATGACCCTGAACAAGTCATTTAATCTCTTAAGAGTCTTGATTTCCTCATCTGTAAATTTGGACACATGTAGGTTCTTCTAATTTCCTCATGAAATTTTGAGGTTTTCATGTGATAATGTGTGAAACTTGTCATCTTTAGAGGGCTATATAAAATTATATAATATTAAAATTACTAAGGTATTATAGTAGCTCCTATTTGAGGCCTATTTTGTATTTTCCTAAAACAGTAAATAACAGGAATGAATCTTTAATGATGGGATTCAGACTGATGGGGAAACATTTCTGTGAAAATAGAGCCTTCACTAACCTATAAAACCACATGAAATTGGCAGCCTTATATTTCATATGTTCATAATATCTTACACCGTTATAAGAAATATTTCTCTATTTTCTTGATTCATATTAACTTTTGTTGGCAAATATCATAAGAATTTTAAAAAGAATTTTGATTACAATGACTTAGCTGGAATTCTTTAATAAATCTCTTTCTTACTGTTTAATGAAATGTATACCTGAGTAAACTAGGAAATTTTGTTTTTCCATTGATTTATGAAAGGGAGCATAAACAAAAAGGCCTTGGGTAAAATTCTCTTAGTAGAAAGCCAATTGAGTCCCCTATAAATCAAAGTGATGTAAATACTCTGTTCTTTGATGTTTGGAAAAGAAAGCTATTACAGTGATGCTGAGATAGGTTTTTGGCACAGGAATTACAGACTATCATAGCTGGGAGGATAAATGAATATAGAGTCTGATCTTCCTCCATTCAGTGGGTAAGGAACACAAGGCCCAGCATGATTTTTTAGCTCTCCTAAGTCCCATACTAATAAGAGGTAGAATCAGATTCAGAACTCATGTCTTCAGACACCCAATCTAGCCCTCTTTCTCTTCCTCTAAGCTGATGTTCACTTTTTTTTTTTTGTATGGAATCAGAAGGTAATGATTACAAAAAGCTACAATCAGTGATCATCTACGAGCAGTGCCCACTTTGCCCATTTTGTATAGTACCTACAACTATGGATTCCACCTCTACTGGGCCAAGTCTTCCCTAACCACCTGAAAGAGATGCAGTCCACACACTCTTACCATCTGGCTAAATATTTTCAAGGTATATAAAAAAAAAAAAATTGGTGCTAAAATGATGGACACAAAAAATATTGGAGATGAAAAGTAAAACTACTCTTACAAGATATGAGGACAATTTCCCAAGTTATGAATGTGATAAGATAAATGTCATTATGAAAGCCAGGGTTCTAAACCATAACTGTGATTGATATATTTCCCAGTGATGGAAACCAAGTCCACCTGGTCCTGAACTCAGGCCACCCAGGTGTCTTTCTGACTCACTCCATGTATTGTGCCCTCATGTAATTAGGTTGATCAAAAAGCAAAAGCTAAATAAAGTCTCAAGAAAGATTTCTTGTCACCAGAAACTTTCAAGAACCACTATAAATTGTGACTTTGATATTTATCAGTTTGAATTTCTTATTTCTTATTTACTAAATAAGAAATCAGACTAGAATCTGCCTCCATTATATTCTCCCCAAATTATAGAACACTAGCTTAATGGATATAGTATCTAAAATGCATTCCAGTTGTTTTTCTCTTTCTTTCATTCGTTTGTTTACTCATGCCATGAATATTCAGTTTCTACCATGTATCAAGCACAGTTGTTAGCAAGAAAGTTACGAAGGTATACAGACCAGATAAGGTTCCTGCCCTCTTGGAGTTTACATTCCAGTTTATTGAATAAGAGCTTTATAGATAAATGAGCTAAGTGCACATAGTGATATGTGTTATAAAGAAAATGAAGGGATAACATAATAGAGAGTGATTGGGGAAGAGAAGAATATTAAGTAGGATAACCAGGGAATTCCTCTCTGAGGAGATAGCATATGGCCTGAGATATGAATTAAAAGAAAAAAGTGGTGATATAAAGATCTGAGAAAGAATGTTCCAGGAAGAGAAAGTAACAAGGCCAAAGTCCCTGAAAAAGTTGAGTATGTTCCTGGAACACAGGGACGTCCAGCTGGATGGAGAGCAATGAATGAATTAATGAGAGCATGGCAGAAAAGGTTAGAGAAGGAGCCAGGAGCCAGAGGACATAGGACTGTGTAGGTAATGATGAAAAAGTTTAGGTTTAATTTTAAGTGCATTGAGAATCCATTAAAGAGTACTCAACCAGGAGAATGAAATGATCTGATTTATTCTGATTTATGTTTTGTTTTGATTTAAAAAAACAAACAAACAACCTCTTGACTCCTGTGTGGAGTAGAGGGAGCTTTGAAAAAAGAGGGGAGAGATCATGGCAGATGAGACTGGAGAAGGGACAGCAACATGAGAGAAGGGGCCTAGAGGGATCTGAACTACACTTTAGAGCTGGATTCAACAGTCAGTGTTCCATAGGAGGATCAGGCCTGCTTTAGCCAGTCTAATTACTACTGACCATTTGTGCACCTTTGATCACCTATGGAATAATCTTTCAGGAACAGGATAAGTGGTTGCCATGGTTACTGATTATTTTCCGTTGGTGTTTAACTTTGTGGATCAGAACTGATTAGAAGCTAGACCACCCACCATTTCTCAAATGTTTCTACCACAGGCCCTGAGGCCTTGAAAAATGTATTTGTTCTCCTTGGGATGAGGTAGAACATGAAGCTTTCTGTCAAAGCATGAAACACAAAATCTTGCATTTTCTCCCAAAAGCTTGGAAAATGTCCTTGTTTGCTTTAATGTGAAAATGTTTTAATTAAACATGAACTTATTTTGATCTAAAATCTTCAAGTGAAGTTGATGCACCAGATGGGTTTTCTTCTGGGGATACTCAGTCCCTGTCAACTACCACAAATCCCAAGGTGCACACGAGTGCCCGAGTTTGAGAAGCACTGAGCTAAATTACATGAACTTGTCAGTTATTAATTCTGTGTTAAAGAAACAGCCCCTTAATTATGGTTTAAGGTTTAGGCCTCCACTAGGGACAGGCTTTCAAAGGATTGGATAACACCTTCCATGAGATTCAAGTCTGGGCTTGTTCTAGACTCTCTTCTTTTTAACTTATATTTAATGACTTTAAACCATTTCTGGATGAACAGGAAGTTCCTTCTTCTGACACAGGAAAGAAATCATTTCTTACATGCCTTTAACCAAATATAGTAGAAAAAGAACTGGTTGTGCCCTACACAGACAATTGACCCTGCTTTAGAATTAGGATAAGTATAGCAGCAGAGTGATTAGGTGTGTGGACCCAGAAGCCACCCTGCTCAGGGTCCCACCTTGACCACTTCCTACTTGTGTGACCTTGGGTACATTTTGTAGCTGCCCTTTGCCTCAGTTTTCTCATTTATAAAAGGAGCAAAATAATGCTTTCAACCTCTCAGGTTTATTGCAACAATAAACTGAGTTAATCCATGTGAAGTGCTTGGAAAAAAGTTAGTATATAATAAATGTTAGCTATTATTAATATGATTTAAAACGAGGATTTAAGATGAACTACTCCACAAATAAAGTCATTTTTTTGGTATACATCCTTCATGGAATGGAAATGTAGCCAACAGCATTATACAGCTGCCCAAAAGCAATCTTCAGTACATATACATGTTCTCAACTTATTTATATTACAGGGCACATTAGAACATTTTATTACAGAAAGTAATTACAGTCTTAATGCTTTATTAAAGATTTTTATTTTTATGGCTACAACAAGTATCTAGTACCATGTGCATTGACAATCTAATATAAGATTCATTCTGGCCTCTGTGGCTAAATACAATCTTCCTCTGGGTAATTTTTTGATCTTGTCTTTTTTTAATCATAGTAGCTCTCAGCTCACACCATGTAGCTTTTCCCTTTTTTAAAAAAAATCTGCAAAAGATGCCATCAGACTCCTCACAACCTTGATCAAGTGGATTGCAAAGCAAACAAATCAAAGATTCATCAGCGATGTCTCTCAGTTATCTGTTCCGCTCTGTGCTGCACGCCTGCTTTCTCCAGTAGAGATCAAGTCTGGCATTCATTATAATGCCTCTTTTGAAGCAAAGTGTAGCTTTGGGAAGGGGCAAGCGGGGCAAAACTAGTGAGACAGATGGAAGATAAAACATTAAGGGGAAGCTTCAAGGGGAGTTTTCTCTTTATTGATGGCAGCTCCACATAGTCATTTTGGTTAACTTACATAAACTGTGAAGCATGACAGATCGAGCTGTCCTGTTACAAATAGAGTGGGTATTCTAATGGGGAAGTTGACAAATCTTAATTAAAGGCAGATTTCCAAATACATATCAGAAAACATGTTAAGCTGCTGTTTGCTGTCAGGGAAAGAGATTTAATGTTAGGGGAAAAAAATGAAACAGTAATGGGGATTTTAAAACTGTCTTTTATAGATATTTATTATTTCCTATTCACCTAATAAATTAGCCAGACATAAGCACACAACACTAGGCCTTATAATTGTATGGAAGACGGTTATTGCACATCTATAACTATTGTTTAGTCAATGCGGCATAACATTTTAATAGAATGAGTTCATCCTTGGTCTTCAGGGCTAGTTGAAGAAAAAAGGATAAATGATGGGCAATGAAAAATTTTGGAGGGACCACAGTAGAAGCAATCAACTATTAATTGACCTCTGTCCCCTTACATTTCAAGTAACTATCACTTTCCAGCTGGTGTGCTCAGTGGTTGAGCATTGACCCATGCACCAAGAGGTCACCGGTTCGATTCCTTGTCAGGACACATGCCCAGGTTGTGGGCCCGATCCCCAGTGAGGGCATGCAGGAGGCGGCCAGTCAGTGTTCTCTCTCACTGATGTTTCTTTCTCTCTCTCCTTCTCTCTTTGTCTCTCTCTAAAATCAATAAAGGAAAAAAAAATTAAATCAAGTAACTATCACCAACACAATATATAGCTTATTGCTGACCCTTATCTGTATGATGCTGTAACAGGGTGTATAGTATGACTCAAGACAAGTAGAAATGACCTCCTTTTCTAGTTTATTTTCACATCCATATGTCAATAAAGGAATAATAGACAGAAGACAGCTGATTCCTAATTGTCCACATGTGGATGTATAATTTGAAAATTATACATGACAGCATTATAATCCCTGAGTTGATGTCCTGCCTTCTTCTCTATCATTAGCTGCTGAAAGTGAGGTTACCATATTAAATTTTTTTAAATCCTCACCTGAGGATATTTTTCCATTTTTGTTCAGATAGAGTGGGAGGAAGGGAGAGAGAGGGAGAGAGAGAGAAACATCGATGTGAGAGAGACATATCGACTGGTTGCCTCCCACACGACCCCGACAAGGGCCAGGGATGAACCACAAGCAAGGTGTGTGCCCCTGACCGAATCGAACCTAAGACTCCTTGGTCCACGGGCCAATGCTCCAACCGCTGAGCCAAACCGGCCAGGGCCACCATATTATTAATGATTGCCTTAACAGAATGTAAGGAAATTGTAGGATATAATTATTACATTCCAAAGGCTTATATTCTTTTATTTATTTTTATTGAATTTATTGGGGTGACATTGTTATTATAATTATATAGGTTTCAAGTATACAATTCTATAATACATCATAGGTATATTGTATTATGCGTTCACCACCCCAAGGTACATCTCCTTCCATCACCATTTATCCCCCTTTACCATCTTTTACCAAAGACTTATATTCTAATTTCTAACAAGTTCTACCTTCTTTTATTATTTTCCCTAATTGTAAAGTAATATCTATTTATAAAAAAGTTATAAATAACAAAAATATGAAGAAAAATGAATAAAAAGTACTCTCTTAACCACAGAAAGATAATCATTAATAATATTTGTTACATTTTTTATAGTTTTTTCTATGTTTGTATATTTCTTCATAAAATTTGGACTATACTATATGTAGTGGTTTTTTTTCTTTTCAATGTAACGTTATAATTTGAGCATATTCTCATGTTCTTAAATAGTCTTTAAAAACATATTTTTAGTAGCTGTATAATATAGAGGTACCATAGTTTACTTAACTACATTCCTATTGATGGACATTTATTTGTTTCTAGGATTTTCTTATTACATATAATGCTTGTACAATCTTTCTGACCCCACCTCTTGATAGTTTTCTTTAAGATAAATGCCTAGATCCCCACTGACTAATCAGCACCTCAATTGGTTGCCTTATAAACATCACACATTGAACATTTCCAAAAACAAACTCTGATGTTTGTCCCTAATCTTCCTTCTATAGAAAAATATGATCCCCAATCAAGAGCAAATTTAACCAACGAAAGTGACAGAGATGATAGAACTGGTGGACAAGAAGATTTTTAAAGCTATTAAAAATATGGTCAATCTCTCAAAAAGTAGGGGAAGGCATGTAAATGAAAAGGAGAGAAATGAAAGATATAAAATAAACCCTCATTAAACATTGAGTGGTGAAAATATGGTATCTGAAGTGAAAATTAATATCACAAAAGATATTGCAGAAGAATTGTGAACCTCGGAGCATAGCAATAGAACCAATTCAATAAAACAGTAAAAAGACTTAAAAAGAAAAATTATAGTGACTTGTAGCACCAGAAAAAACAGACTTTGGAGTACGAAATAGTCATAATTTTTTAACATTTGTTGAAAATTATGATCCTATTGGTCTGAGAGACTCAACCAAGCCCAAAGACGTTATAAAGAGAGGAACATAACAAAAATAGGTTTCTTGTCAGAACGAATGCAAGCCAGGAGACAAGAGAGCAGTATATTTAAACTACAGTGGGGGCTGACAGCAGAGTCTGTGGCCTGAGCAACAGCAGAGTGGAGCTGTTATTACTAAAAAGGGGAAGACTTAGACTGGGGACAAATATCAAGAGTTTGGGGAAATGTTAAATGTATGGTGTCTAGAAGGCAGTGATTTTCCATTGGTGTGCTGTGTCAGGCACACTGGTGTGCTACAGGAATGTTTAAAACATGAAATACCTGACTATTCAGTCAGGGGCATTGACCTCTTTTCCCTTAAATTGTCAAAATGACAACAACAAACACAATAGCTGTCCAGTGTGAATGAATCCAAGGTATACCTATTTTTTGCCAGATCAGCAAAAAATATATTTTAGTAATTTTAGAATTTTAGTAATTAGTTTATGTGTGCCATGAGATGAAAAAGGTTGAGCATTGCTGCTATAAAGCAACCATGTGAGATGCTGATTAAACAGTCAGGATCTAGAAATTAGCAAAGCTGGGATTTCAACACAGTCAGACTGACTCCAGAATCCATATCTTTGACCACAGTATTAAAGTTCATGCAGCTTGTACATAAAAGGATCACCATTCAAACTAACTCCAAAGTCTGGCTCTTTCTGCTACAACACATGGGGTAGCATTATTAGTTTTAAGATTTTTCTAATCTTCTCTGTGCTTCAAATTAGTCTTTGTTTTTTTGGTCCATACAGGTAGATCTAAAGTATTATATCATTGCCTCCTCCCAGCAATGCTTACGGCCTATTCAGGGTAGGCAATTGGCTTTTCTCAAGAAGTGAGGCTTCCTGGATGGTGCAGTTTCAGGCAAGGGTTCAGTCCTTAAGGCCTTAATGAACATTTTAAGTCTTCATGGAAAGCATTTAGCAGTCCCTGGGACTGTATCTGCCTCTGGGTAAACATTTAAATATCAACCCTCACCCTAGATGTTTTTCAATTATATTGACCTTGAAGTAGAACAATGGGAGCCTTCTCCTCATGGAGACTGCATCCTAATGGAAATCCTATCAGCTGATCCTCTGGAGCCCCATATTTTGTTTTATGTCTTTTTTTCCCTCCCCTAATCTTTTTCTAAAGTCTAATTTATCATCTTGAGACAGGGGATGAAGGCAGAATAAAACAGCTGAAATAAATGTGATAGCCAGAGATTTCAAAGCCAATTATGTGAGGCCTTGCTCTGAATTTTTAATAGTATTAGTAAACCCTTATAGCTGTTTAGTACTGCACAGATACTTTCCTGTTTCTCATTTAGTTCCTATAGCATCATACAAAATGAGCAGAGACATGTTATTATACCTATTTAACAAATTGAAAATCTGTGATGATAATCTATAATTTCCCCTACAACCAGTATAAAGTAAGTGGAAAATCCAGAACCCAGAATCTAGAAGCAGGGTAGCATCTTGGTTAAGAGCAGAGATATTGGAGTAGAATAACTCTAGGTTCACCACTTACTAGCTGTTGGACCTTGGATGAGTTTTGTAACCTTTAAGGAATAATCACCATTGAAAGTTTCTTGCTGTGAAGATTAAAGGTGATGACTGACGTATGTGACCAAATAGTGACTGAGAAATTTGGGGATCCTTTGTTATTGAAACTTACATTTAAACACTTCCTTTCCTACCTCACTGCCTCAAAAAATCCAGTTCCAGAGCTCAGGCAAGTCATGTAGATTTTACAGAACATTGCATGTGGACAAAAGAGAAGACTATAGGATGATTTTAAGCTCCATATTCTGCATTGCACTCTGCTGTCTGTGAGGTATCCTGAGCTGTCTTCAAGATTTTTTTATTGAATTTATTGGGGTGACATTGGTTAATAAAACCATACAGATTTCAAGTATACCAAAAAAGAAAAAAAAAATCATCTGTATTGTGCGCTCACCACCCAGTCAAGTCTCCTTCTGCTACCATTTATCACCCCTTTGCCCTCTTTCACTTCCCCCCACACCCTTTCCCTCTGCATTGCACCCTCTGGCACTGAGGTGTCCTGAACTGACATCGAGATTCTTGACACAAACCTATGGATCCATTGGCTCTTTGATGTTTTGACCATTACTTTTCACTGTATCTGTGTTTTATTATGACTCTCATGCAGTTTTGTTGCCTGATAGCCATTTTAACTGTGATCAGAATGCATGGTTCTAACATTTCTCCCATCTGCTGAATCTATATGAGATTGGTTAGGTAGAGTAGATTAAAGGTTCAGCTCTATTGATAATCTTTTTAAAAAATCTCCTCCATTTCGTTTCATTATTACTGTATCTTCATTCTAGTCTTTCATTTATAAATGTAATAGCAGCCTTCACTTCCATTGGATATACTGGTCCAGTGTTGGGATTACAAAAAACAAAAACAAAAAAAGCAGTCTTCTCTGAATCTTAGAGATAGGCCAGGAATCCTCTCCCCACATGACTTCAAGGCCAATCATCTCATCCCTCTGGGTAATCTGTGCTCTTACTCACCTGCTGGAAATACTTTGGCCAACAGTGTACAAGGAGAGATCCTGTTTAAAACTCCTCAGAGCATAAACAGGAGGAACACAGGTGTGATTTTCTCTAAAATGTGTTTTATAGAGAGAGAGAGAAGAGGTTTGGGAGGTACTGTAGTCAGAATAGTCTGGTGAATGTGGGGAGTATAGTTAATACTGGCTGAGTTCTTCCAAAGCCAAGCACTCTGATAAATCATTTGGATACTTTTGTTCTATTAATTTTTACAACGGTTCTGTCATGTCCATCAAAATTGTACAGGACTGAACATCAGAAAGATTAAGTAACTCGTCTAAATTTCCACAGCTAATAGGTAGTAGAGTTGGGACTCAAATTTGGTCTGTGTTTTAATAAAATGTGTTACCACCTAGGGAATTTAATATCTGTAAAGTTTCTAAAATATATAATATACTTAATAGCCCCAAGATTTGAGAGAGTATATTTTGTCCATTCAAGTAGAAGCTCTGCTATAAATGGGTTCATATGTTGTACACTGTCATATTTTCAGGCATATCTCCACTTCTTCTCTTAATGTCTTCATTGTCCAACCAACTTAACCAGATAACCAACTAGCTTCACCAGGCACCCTGCTTGCTCTTGCAGCACCCTCCAACAAACCTGTGCTCCCCCAGCCTTCTCTTTCTTCATGTTCACATGTTCAAATCCTATCTGTGTTTCACGGTCCAGCTCCAATGATACCTTCTCATAAGATTCTCCCTAATTCTCCCTGCTGGGTGTCATTTCCTCTTCATTTGAATTCCTAAGACAGTCTACCTTTCCCTCTCATCACACTTAACCAGTTTTAGCTTTATTTTATTGAACACACACACACACACACACACACACACACACACACACACACATACACATCTTCTTTCCAAGACAAAGTTCTTGAAGGAAGAATCTACATCTGGATCACATTTTTATCTTCCCCATCACCTAGATTAGCACAAAGAAACAATACAGCCCTGGCCAGTTTGGCTCAGCGGTTAAAGCACCGGCCCGTGGACCAGAGAGTCCCGGGTTTGGTTCCTGCTAAGGGCACGTACCTCGGTTGCAGTTTGTCCCCGCCCCAGTTGGGGTCGTGTGGGTGGCGACCAGTCGATGTGTCTCTTTCACATCGATGTTTCTCTCTCTCTTCGTCCCTCTCTCCTTCCCGCTCTATCTGAAGATAAATGCAAAATGTCCTCAGGTGAGGATAAAAGAAACAGTGCATTAAAATAGTTATGTACTGAGTACTACCATATGGAAGTGATTTGTGATGGTTTTGTATATTGTATCTCATTTAGTCTCATAACAGTCCTATAAGGTAGATTTTAAGGTAAACCATTTTCTAGATAAGGCAGCCAAGATTCAGATAATTTAAGTAATTTTCTGGAGTCACACAGCTAAGTATGTGGCAGAACAGTATTTAAACCCAGGTCTTATAGCCCGAAAGCTCATGTTCTTTCCCCGATGTTCATAGCCTCTCTGTATGTTCTCTAAGTGTGTAAATATATGTTAAATGAATGAGTAGATGCATTAGTAAAAAAGAGTCTTCATTGTCATCATGTGTATAAAGAATTTTAGCTAGCACAGCCCTGGCCAGTTTGGCTCAGCGGTTAGAGCGTCGGCCTTCGGACCAGAGAGTCCCGGTTCGGTTCCCGCTAAGGGCACATACCTCGGTTGCAGTTTGTCCCCGGCCCCAGTTGGGGTTGTGTGGGTGGCAACCACTTGATGTGTCTCTCTCACATCGATGTTTCTCTCTCTCTCCTTCTCGCTCTATCTGAAGATAAATGCAAAAAAAAAAAAATGTCCTCAAGTGAGGATTAAAAAAAAAAAAAAGAATTTTAGCTAGCACATAACTTCTCTGAAGTAGACTAAATCTTAACTGGAATCTTCTTAGTAAATAAATATATTTTCATAACTGAAAACATTTGAGATTCTGACAAATTAAAATAGTCAATATGGTGATGACAGTTAAGCCATCTTCTTAGTCATAAGCAGTTATAATGCTACATTACCACTCTTATAATACCTTGTTAGTACCTGTGCATCACAGAGAAATAAAAGTTGCTCATTATTAAAGAAAAAATAGCCCCAACATGGGAAAACTTATATTTTCTATCTCTGAGTTGTTTGTGAATCTGTAAATCTTTGGGGTTGAATTAAACAAGATCCAATACGAGTCACTAACAGTCCTCTGGAGTAGAAAAAAATATTTGTAAAAACTACTTTTAAAATATTTTATTTTAATACTATTTTAAAATAAAATATATTAATGAAATAAAAATTATTTATGATTCAGAGAAAACACTGTGAAGTACATTTCATTGACTTTCCCAAATGTACATATAGACATACAGATACGCTTCTCACAAAATTGGCATCATACTACAAGTATAGTTTATGGCTTTTTATCTCTCAGCTTATATGATGAACACTTTTTTCTGTCATTTAAAAGTCATTCAGAAAACATGTAATATTGAGAGAAAATAAAATTTTTATGTAGACATGATTCCCAGAAATGATATTTAGCAAATTCCCTGGAGTGTGCTTCCAAACTCTTTTTTTTTCTCATCACCTCTTACATAAAACTGGGATAGTACTTTATATTTTTATTATTTACCAAACTGTATATACACTATCAAACTCTATATATACTATTTTAACCTGCTTTCTCCACTTAATGTCATGACTATTTCTCCATGTCATCAAGTCTCCCACAGCAGTGTCTTTAATGCTTACTTGTCTGTTCAATACTGATGAACATGTTTTTTCCAGTGTTTTGCTTTTACAAATTATGTGACAATTACATTCTATGCACTCCTGTTGTACTCAACTTTATAGGACAGAATTGTGGAAGTGAGATGTCTGGGTCGTAGGTTCAGCCATTTATACCATTGATAATGAAGAGGGTCTTTGCAGCTATTAGAGAAGAGGTAGAAGGTGTTCTGTGTACTGATGTGGAAGAATGCCTAATATACGATGTAAAGTTTAAAAATAAAAGCAATAGCATAATAATGTATATAACATGATCTAGATCAAATTGTTGTTTTAAAAATTATGTATCTGCATGCTTATGTATGGATTTGGGGAGGACATGAATTCGGGCATAAGATGTAGTGATACAGTGTTGAGAACGGAGAATACCAAATTAAGTTAAGTACATTTGCTGATGTAAATGAATGAAGCAAACCCAAAGAAGAGTCAGAGCAAAGAAGTAAATTGTCCCACAGTGTGAATGCATATCCTGGAAGGCAGAGTCCTGGCAATGCCGGGAAGCTCCCAACGTGCAGGGCCCACTGGTTGCCAGATAAAATGACAATGCCCAGTTAAATGTTAAACACTGACAATAAATAGGCTTTTAATTATAAATATTGCCCATGTAATATTAGCACATTCACATTAAAAACTATTCATTGTTTACCTGAAAATCAAATTTAACTAAATATCCTATATTTTATTTGCTCGGGAAATTATCTCTTAAGAATAAATTCACATCCACGACAGTTAGGGGACATCTCCCAAGCACCTGTCAGGCACTGAGTGCTATTTAAGCATCAGTGCATCTAATACTCATAAGGCCCTCAGAGGTAGGCACTGTCCCTGCTCACAGGGGAAGAAATGGAAGCATAGAGGTAAGCACATTGCCCAAGATCACGTGGCTTATAAGTGATGACCTGGAACTTGAATCTAGATGGTCAGACTCACAGCTTGCTCTCTTTATGCTGTCCTCTACTACCTTCAAAATAATTACCAAGATGAACACAAAATATACTTAGATCCTTGCAGGAAACTATACGCTGGAAAAAGAGTTTCAAAAAATAAAACATAATGGTTGCACACCCTGGCTTTGCAGCCAGACAACCTGGGTTCAAAGCCCAGCCCTACCACTAACAAGCCAGCTATGTGAGGAGGAGCAAGGTAGTGCTAAGTCTTGCAGATAATAGTATTATTTATACATTTTAGGATTAATGGGAGGATTACATGATATATGATACATAAAGCATATGTCACACAGGCCCTGCCTCATAATAAGTTCCCAACATATGTGCTAGTTGTTGTTATTATTTAAAATACATCAGAGTATAAAACCAAGTGGAAATCATGAAGAATACACTGTGTGGGAGTTAAGAGAAGAATCTGTAATCAGGTGTACTTCAGAAAGCTTTGTGGAGAAAGTAGGAGAGAGAGCCTGCCAGAAACAAGGAACAACTTAGACATGCATTCACAGGAACTTCCTAAAATATAAGTTTGGAAGAAGGAACCAATATATGTAAATTTAAAAGGATGTAAACCATCAACTCCAGGGAATATATGACCTTAGTCTGTGTCTCCATCTGAGATCCCATAGAAGTGCAAGGAGTCCTCTCCAAGGAGAGCAAGGCAGTGCTACAGGGATCTCTTGTTCTGATGGATGGCTTATTCTTCCTTCTGGCCAGCAGGCAATCTTCATAACCTGCCTGCAGTAACTGTCCTAGACGAGTAAATAAGAATAGCTGCATGAAATAGAGGGTAGTGCACCATTTGGATAAAGCCACCTCATCCTTTCTGTTGATATGTCGAGAATTATATTGGAGCATTATTTTTCCTTCTAGGGAACTGCTATCATATTCAAGCTGAGCTCTCTTTGGGGTAAAGGCTTAATGGTTTTCTCCCCTATAGAGTCTGTATCAATCATTTAAAAGTGGCATACAGGAGAATATAGTGGAATTACCATTTTTCGTTCTATTTTAGAAGCTATGATTTGACTAAATGTATTCAAAAATTCTTACGTAGGTGTGAATTTTAAAACTTAGGACCCTATCAGATTTGGAAACCTTTAGTTTAGATGTTATATTATAAATAATCTTGGAGCCTCTGAGGAAAGAAAATGATTATTGTAGAGGTAGAGTTTCTGTTCTGTAATTTTACATTTTAATACCATGATATACAGAAAGAAACCCTAAGAAGATGTTAAGCTTTGCACCTTCTTCTGGGGGCCTTTTTAGCATTTTCTATATATTTCTATCATTCAAACTATTCTCTTCTGTTGCTTCCAATTTTTTCTCCAAAAGGAATGGCCTTATTTTTATCTCTATACCATCTTTGAATAATACTAGCTGAGAATATAGAGATGTAGGTAGTTACCTCACAGACCAAATCTAAGCATGCCAGTGGAATATCCAGCTCACCTCAAACACAGAAGGATAAGGTGGCTGATCCCCTAACTAGACCTGAATGCACAGGGTGTGTACTTGACCCAAAGGATGTCAGTCCAGAGGCTACCAGTGACCAATGATGTGGTTTACTCAAAAAGGTGAGCTAGATCAAATTCTCTCTTAGGAATTTTTATTGAAAAGCAGGCCAAACGAGGCAACTAGTGGTGAAAAGTGAAGCTTATAGGTCATGATGTAAAGGAGGCCAGAGGGTCCACTGTGAGTCATATGCAAGTTGATGTTATTAGGAAGCAGAAACTAAGAGGTAGAGAGTATGTATGTCATTTATAAGTCAGCTATTATAGAAAGCGGTAGGTAGAAAGACGAGAAAGAAGTAGCACAAAGAGAAAAGATATTATCTTGATGGGAAAGCTCCAGAGTAAAGATTCAGCTTATTGGATCTCACTCTTCCTAACTCTAATGGTTCAGCTTTTTTTGAGTTTCCATGCACATATGTCCTATTATCTGAAGTACCTTGAATAAGTCTGTGCCTTGCAATCAAATTTCCTTGCATTCAAAATGTTTTCTCAATGAGCAGAGGGAACATTTTATCATATTCACTACTATATACCTCCTGACTCTCTCGGCCTGGTACAGAGTAGGCCTTTGATAAATATTTATGAAATGAATGAATGAATATATAAAAGAACAGCCACAATGATTGAACTTCTTTAATGGCATTCAATGGGAAGAGCACTAACCTCCATGGCTTTTCACCACCAGTGGGATATTAGAGTCGTACTCACAACCTGCCTACCTTTTCATGTCTGCCTCCTACTCAAGCCTTTAACAAACTTCCCAAATGGGCATGTTTTCAGATTTCCTCTTTAACTTTGCATGTGTTGTTTATCACCACTTCCTAGAAAGCCCTCTTTTACCCCACCTCAATTCTGCACTGGGAACCTTACTCTCCATTGTGTTTCCTTTTACATCGCCTTAGTCCAGTCCCTTCCCAAATAGTAAGAAAAGTAGGTGCTTACACACCTCCCACTGTTCCCATGGCTCCATATACAATTTTGTATTCCATTTTATTCCAGGTTATAAAATAAAGTAGTCTCCCATATCAGTAAAATGTTTATGAATATTAACATTAATGGATATAGATTATGCTCTATACTTTGTCTCTTTGTTGGACATTTTGATTGTTTCATTTTGATGTGTTGTATTTTGCTCTCATAACAAATCACAAGAATTTCTCTCTGTGGAAACCTTTGTCCATATTTTTTTATTTTTTCCTTAGGATTGCACACTAGTGGTAGAATTACTGAACCAGAGAGCAGGATTACTTCTAAAACTCCTGAACCATATTGCCAAATTGCTTTCTTGAAATGTTGTAAAAGGGGTTTTACACTCCATAGACCAGCAATGTGAGTGTACATCTCACCAAACCACAACTCAATTGTGATTTGTCTATCTTAAAATGTTTTATTATTTTTAACAGGCAAAGGGGATATATCATTTAATTTGCATTACTTGTATTCCTAGTGAGATGAAACATTTATATTGTGTGTATATTTGTCATTTGTATTTGCTCTTTTGTGATCAATGCTAACAGCCTTTGTCTATTTTCTATTGAAAGTTTATGGTTTTGCACATTGAATTAGAAGAGCATTTTTAAAACATTGATAAACATATTTGAGCAGATGTTTCCTCAGCTTGTTGCTTGTTTATGAGGTTTTTTATTTCAATGGTTTTAAATTTTTATGTAGTCAAAGCTCTCATCTTTTATGTGATCTCATTTTTGCTTAAAATTTTCTTTTTCATCAAGATACTAGATAACTAGATACTGGATAACCTGCTTTTTTGATAGATTTATGTTATATTCTATGATTTCAGTAAAAACAAAACAAAAAAAACCACAACAAACCTTTAAAATTCGGTTTACAAAAATATGAGTTCAAACACTATGATAGGACATACTGAACCTTCCTTAAATAATTCAAATCCATGTCTCAAAGGCCTTGATGTGGCCATAATACTAACCCTATTCATCTTGGGTAATATTTGTTGAAACATCTTTCAGAATGCCATAAAATACTACTACAGCCTGGCCGGTGTGATTCAATGGTTGAGCGTCGACCCATACACCAAGACGTCACCAGTTCAATTCCCTGTCAGGGCAAATGCCCAAGTTGTGGGCCAAATCCCCAGTGGGGGGCATGCTGGAAGCTGCCATTCAGTGTTCTCTCTCATCGATGTTTCTCTCTCTCCCTTTCTCTCTCTCTAAAATCAATAAAGAAAAAAAACTTAAAAAATATATATACTACTACAACTGGACACATACCCAATACCTAGATACAGTCATCTTTACTTTGGAAATAAACCTGTTACAATCACCATTGCCAAGGCCATTGACTTTCAACTTTTTATTCCAAGAAGGCACTCCATGAACCATTTATAACTCACTATCATGACAGGGCCCAATTTTGTTGAAACCCAAACAGTTTTTGAGAAAATAAAGTACTTTAATAATTCAAAACTTTCTAAATGACTTCATGTGGTGCAGCTCTCACTCTGCCATTTTTCTCCTCAATAAGCAAACATAGCAAAATATAATTGAGAGTGATGTTTATATAAAGGAAATGGTAAATCAATCCTAATTTCTATTTTTAAAAAGTAAATATTTGAAGATTATAGTGCATAGACTACATTAATAACAAATGACTTAGAGCCCAACAATGGGATATGATTCCACACCTGTGAGCCATACAGGAAAGCAAATTACTGTGAAGGTGTAGGCAGAAATTAGGGGTTCGAGTTGGGGGTGATAACTTAGTAGAGGCAAAGAAAATAATTGAGAAGTTCAGAGAAAGTGAGCATCAATCTCCATGGCTATGATAGAGGATCAATGACCTTTCAACATGGGGAACAAAAGTGAGTCTTTAGAAAACACCATTATGCAGTTTCTCTTGTGATATTAAAATCCACTGATTCTTACTTACTTTGCTCAATCCTCTTGCAGAGAACTCACATTACATTAAAATGTTCATATGTGAACTGCCTGATTGGGGACCAATATTCTCAAAAGCTGTGCATCCCTGTGAATGTGAGTGCCTGAGCAAAAACAATGCTATTGAGTGAACTCACAGTGAGTGTCATGCACTGAGTTGGGTGCTTTACAAGCATTCTTCCTATTTCTCACAGCTATCCTGAGGCCGATATTACTATCCCCACTTTATAGGTGCACATACTGAGACTCAGAGAAGTTAAGAAACAGCAGATCACACAGGGTAGAATTTGGAAGAGCCAGAATCCAAACCTAGCTCTGTTTCTTTGCAGTCACCTCATTGTTGCATAATAATTTACTTCTGTGTATAATATTACAGTTCACAACTTTGCTGGTATATAGAGGAGGCTTTTTAGTATCACTAAAATGTGGAAGCTAAGTTTTGGGAAAGTTAAGTGAGTATGGTGCAAATAGGGATCTACTCCAAGGGCCCCGGTGGAAGTCCTTGGGGGCCCAATCTGACGGTGCTTAGAATTAAGGGGATGAATGTGTTTCTTTACAAATCATCTAGATGAATCCATTCCTCAGATTTCTCTGTTTCATACTTTTAAGTTTCTAATAGCATCTTCATCAAATGAACACTTTTCTGCTTCAAGTTCAGTGTAAGAGAAGTCAGCCTCTTCCTTAATCCTTATCATCATCATGTCAGAGTCACATGTTGAGCACGTAGTTCACAGCCTCGTCCTGTATTCTCTTTTATCCCCTAGTTACTTCCCAAAATTCCACCTTTAACACCTATTATCTCAGGCCTGGAATTCAGTCCTCTTATGCTTACTTCTCCACATCCTTGGCAAAAAAAAAAAAAAAAGTATATTATTTATGACAAGGAGCATGAGGCACTCTCATAAGATTAAAACACTTTTCTTCTGAATTATGTCAGGCAATATGCTAGATGCTTAGGGATCCAAGCCCTTAGCATCCCAGCTGCCATCATTAGTATAGTTTGGTTCTATGTCCTGCTTACATAGGATCATGAGGTTAGATGTTCCCTCTTCCTTTGGGTCAGCCAAGGAAAGCCACAGAAGAATAAGAGTTGGAGAATCTGAATGGTTTACAGATTTATCCGTATCAGTCTATAAGACAGAGAGATTTATGGTGGAAGGCATACAAATATATAACCCAAATCCTTTCTATTGCAATTTTGGGTTCTTAATTTTAGTTCTAGCTCAGCAAGCGAGAATAAAAAGTACTGATCACTTTTTCTGTCACAGCTCTATTTCTTTTCCATGGTAGTGCTTCATTCATACATTATTGTATTCAGGAAAACAATGGGGAAACAAAGATACATGAGATTCAGTCCTCATCCTCTATGAGCTAATAGTCTAGAAAATAAAGAGCCCTGAGAACTACACATTGCCAACAGTACACTGAGGTGAGAGCCCCGCCTGAGACTGCCTGAGGGCTTGCGAGCAGTCCTTTTAATGGAGGGACTCAAAGTGTGACTCACTTTAGAGAAAAACTCAATAAAGTGTGAGTCACTCTTACTGTTAACCTCTAAGAGAAGGGAGTCATATTCCTTTGACCTTGTATTTTCAGGTCCTACACAGATGAGTATTTATACTCACCATCATTGTCATTGTAATCATTGTGTTAAACATCTGTTGTCTCTGGGACAGGGCTGGGATTAAGGTGAAGAAAGTGAGATCAGCATGGCAGACACAACATTTAAGGGGACATCAGAAAACTCAGTAATTAAAATAATAATTTAGAGAATAGAATTAAAATAAAATAATTCATCATGAACAAAATATCAGAATTATAAAGACAGAATCTCAGGTACTATGGGATTACATAAGAGTCCAAGGTTTCTTCTTGTGTCTTTGAGTGGCATAGTCTAGTCGAGGTGATCTGAAAGCGAGAGTAAAAATAAAGTGCCTGTTTTATTTTCACTTTATTGATTACAAGCAAGAGATCTGACCTAAGCTCCTATAAAGGAATAGGGTGGGAGATAGAGGTCTATTTTCATTATACAGCTAATGTCACATGGGAACGAGCAGAGAAATTCAATCGCATGAGCCATAATGGCCACCTTAAAGAATGAATACAGACTGTTAGATTAGATTCAAGGAACCTCTATTCAAGGAACCTCTCGACGCCTTAGCGACCAAATTTGGAAGAGCTTCACTCTGATGCTCTGTGTTAGTTGACACAGCTACAGCTACCCTCTACATCTGTGTGTCTTGCCCTTGTGCTACCAGCTTATAATTCATTTTTCTTTCTCTTTGTTCATATTCCACAGGAGAATCCCATTGGCCTAGCTTTTTTTTTTTTTTTTTTTTTAGCCCTAGTGTCCATACATGTCATGTTTGCAAAGTCAGGAGCCCAATCCTAGTCTAAGAAACTTTGGCTATGGGAGGACTGAGTTGGGTTGAAGTCAAGTAGAGCAAATGACAAGGTAGTGTGCAGGCAAGGTAGTTTTTCTTAGAATGGGATTAAATGATACACCTCCCTTTAATATAGCAACATTATGGACCAGCAATTGAAACAGCCCAAGTGCCCATCAGTAGATGAGTGGATAAAAAAGCTGTGGTACATTTCCACAACGGAATATTATGCAGCTGTAAGAAAGAAAGATCTCTTACCCTTTGAGATGACATGGAGGGACTTGGAGAGTGTTATGCTGAGCGAAATAAGCCAGTCAAAGAAAGACAAGTACCATATGATATCACTTATTTAGGGAACATAATGAACAAAATAACCTGTGACCAAAATAGATCCAGAGTCATGGAAGTAGGGAATAGACTAACAAACCTCAGAGAAATGGGGGTGGGGGCGGGGGAAGGAATGGGAAAAGATAAACCAAAGAACTTATATACATATATGCACAACCAATGGGCACAGACAATAATATGGGGAAAGCAGGAGAGGGATAAGAGCGGGGAGGAAGGGGTCAATGGGGAAAAAGGAGGGACATCTGTAATACTTGCAACAATTAAAAATGAATAAAAAATTTTTTAAAAGAAAATGCCAAGGAAACAGAATAGCAAGTGCTAATGGAGTTCAGAGAAGAGAGATCACAGAGGGCCACGGTATGCTAATTATATGCTACAAGAGCCTGTAATTATAAACCCATCGATATGCAAATATATGCTGATGGCTCAGCACTGGAGACTATAAAGCCATTTATCTCTGGCCCCTAATAAGTGGACAACAAGATAAATGATTTGTTTATAAATTCACTTAAAGATTCCACTAAAATCTCTCCTTTTCCTGTCTTCTGGGGACATCCACAGAATGAAGAGGGACAGTAAGCACCTCAGATTGGATTTACATATTCATTATCTTCTGACCTAGGTGATTCTGAAGGTTTATAATAGGATAAAGAGGCCCTTTCAGAGTTGACTGGCTGATTCACACTGCTGCCAGCCATTTCCCATGGCACTTCTTTACTGAATAATGGGAGGTGATGGTGGTGTCTGTCTCTGCCACCCAGCTCACAAATTGACATTACTTTTCTGTCTGTCAGAGAGATCACAGAGAGTAAAACTGCGGGGGAATGCTAAGAATGCTGAGTGCTGCTTTAGGCCTTCTGGAACTCAGGGCTGAGACATCTTTGAGGAGCCCCACGCCCATGGGGTGACTCTCATAGGAACTGGGGGCAGGTGTTGCAACGGCCAGACTTGCACATACATGAAGCCCATCCCTTTGAGAGTAGACAGATCGTGCACACCAAGTACTTAAAGCTGTCAGTTCTAATTGAAAACACTGAGGTTTCTGTTCTGTATAATCTGTGAGAATTAATGATGGCCTAACATTTTAAACCTCATTAAGATATTCAAAATAACTTAGGGCTTCTTTTCTCATTTCTCTCAATGGAGAATGGTAAAATAATAATAATAAATAACTTTTCTATTCATTCAAGGAAACATCCCTCAAATTCCAACTATGTGCCATCCCCTGTGTTTAGACCGTAGCTTGCTGTCATACCTACTGGGTATTGTACTGGGGCCTCGATAGCATATAATATATGCTAGAATTCTAGGGTTGTAATGAAGCTAGCAGGCAGAAATCTTCAAATATGAACCCAGTTTATACTACTTGAAAGGAGATTCTCACTGACATTTTTTTTTAATTTTATTAAATTTTTTGGGGTGACATTGGTTAATAAAATTCTATAGGTTTCAAACGTACAATTCTATAATGTATCATCTGTATATTGCATTGTGTGTTCACCACCCAAAGTCAAATGTCCTCCCATCAACATATATTTGATCCCCTTTGCCCTTTTACTTTTTCTTTTTTTTCTTTATTGATTTTTTAGAGAGAGAGGAAGGGAGAGGGAGAGAGAGATAGAAACATCGATGAGAAAGAACATCGATTGGCTGCCTCCTGCATGCCCTGCACTGAGGATTGGGCCCACAACCTGGGCATGTGCCCTGACTGGGAATCGAACCGGCAACCTCTTAGTGCATGGGTCAATGCTCAACCAGTGAGCCACACTGGTTGGGCCCCTTTGCCCTTTTTCTACCTCCCTCCATTCCTTTTTCCCTCTGGTACACCATACATTGTCTGTGTCTATGAGTTTTTGTTTGTTTGTCTGTTTTGTTTATTTGTTGCTTTCTGTTTTATATCCCACATATGAGGGAAATTGTATGGTTCTTGACCTATTCTGTTTACCATGATATTCTGAAGATCCATTCATGTTATCATAAATGTCAGTTTTTCACCTTTTCTTGTGACTGAGTAGTATTCCATTGTACATATGTACCACATCTTCTGTATTCAATCATCTATTGAAGGACACTTTGGTTGTTTCTATGTCTTGGCCTCGATGAATAATGCTGCAGTGTACACAGGGGTACATATATCTTTATGAATATATATTTTCAAATTTTTCAGGTAGATACCCAGAAGAGAGATGGAAGGTTCATATGGTAACTGTATTCTTAATTTTTTGAGGAACTGCATACTGTTTTCCATAGTGGCTGTACCAGTTTACATTTCCACAGCAGTGAATGAGGGTTTTCTCCACAACCTCTCCAGCACTTGCTATTACTTGTCTTGTTGATAATAGCCATTCTAACAGATGTGAAGTGGTATCTTTTAAAATAATTTGTTGGTGCCCGGCCGGTGTGGCTTAGTGGTTGAGCATTGACCCATGCACTAAGAGGTCGCCAGTTCGATTCCTGGTCAGGGCACATGCCCAAGTGTGGGCCTGATCCCCAGTGTAGGGTATGCAGGAGACAGCCAGTCGATGTTCTCTCTCCCGCTCCCTTACTCTCTCTCTAAAATCAATAAAGAAAAAATTTTTTTAATAAAATATCTATTGTCCATTTTTATGTCTTTTGGGAGAAGTGTCTATTCAGGTCCTTTGCCCATGTCTTAGTTGGATTGTTTGTTGTTGAATAGTATGAGTTCTTCATATATTTTGGATATTAACCCCTTATTAGAGGTGTTGTTTGCAAAAACCTTCTCCCATTCTGATGGTTGACTGTTTCTGTGGATGGTTTCTCTTGCTGTGCAGAAGATTTTCAGTTTGATATAGTCCTATTCATTTATTTTTGCTTTTACTTCCCTTGCCTGTGAGGTCCAATTCATAAAATCCTATCAATGACCAAGGTCCATAAGTTTAGTATCTTTGTTTTCTTTTATGTATTTTATTGTTTCAGGTCTTATATATAGGGCTTTGATCCATTTTTAGTTAATTTTTGTGTATGGTGACCAACAGTCCTCTTTCGTCCTTTTGCATGTGGTTTCCAATTTCCCCACACCATTTATTGAAGAGGCTTTCATTTTTCCTTTGTATGTTTTGGCTCCTTTGTCACAAATTATCTGCCCCTATATATGTGGGTTTATTTTGGGGCTCTCAATTCTGCTCCAATGGTCTGTTTGTTCGTTTTTCTGCCGTTTCCATGTTGTTTTGATTATTGCTGCTGACATTTTTAATTTAGTTGTTTGGTTGCAAGAGGATGTTGTCATTTTTGCAACAAGCCTTAGTCAAGTTTGTCAAGTGGTTTTATTTTTAATGTTTTTTTTCTACCCATCTTCTGAGATAGCAAGTGTTCTCTCAAGAAAAGAAACTGGGTTTGATATGTCTGTTCTTCAGCCAGTGACTGTATGAAATGACATGGAAATAAATAGGGAAGGAATGAAAGACTGAATGATAGGTAAAAATGAGCCTGCAATACCAGTAGCTGTAGCTCTGCATTGACAAGGCTGTGTATGAATCATGAATATTGATGTTTAGGCAAGGAATCAATCCACTATGAAACAATTCTGGAAGTGACAGTAGGCAAAGAAATAAGGGCCTCTTTCTAAAATCTAATATATTTAAGTTTCCCCCAAATACCAAATCTGCTAAACTCATGAGTCATAAAATAATATTACACCCATAAGATGGTTCCAAAAGACGTAGATAAAAGTCTCAAGAGTTCAACAGTGTGCAATATACAAGGCTTCGTTTTTTTTGTCCTGAATTTATTGTAGTGTTTAGAGAGTAAGACATTTTCCCTTGATTTAGTTGAGTACAATTTAAGTAGGGATTTTTTTCCCTAAGATATGTATTAGCCAGCTTTGATTCTGATCATTTGTCTCAAAATATAGTGCTACTGAGGTAAAAAGGACTAGGGGAAAATTGGTAACATCATTTTCTTGGTCTGTCGAGTCAACATCAGACTAAGAAAATTGAATCAGCCCTCCTAGGCAGAAAGTACAATGTTACTGAAATGACATCATCATGAAAATGTTTTATGGCCTAAAAGAAATCATCAGTTCCTTTATTCTTAGGCCCTGTGCTGGCAGGTTAGACCGGCTACCACTTTATATATGTAATATTTTTGAACAAAGATGCAGTGAGTTCTCTAAATAGTCATACACTTTAAATTTATAGTCAGAAAAAAAAGCATTCTTTATATTTTTTCTGTGTATACAGAAGGTGTTAGATGAACCTGTGGCGTAATTAAATGTATCAGCACCTTGTGGCAGGCCCTATCTAGAGTTATTTCTTTGTATTAGGTTAATGGTCTTACATTTCATAAGAGTGTGTCTGTTAATATTAGGTCCTGTTTATATACAAAAACAAAAACACTAGCTTAAACAAGGTAGTTTCTTTTTATCCTACATAAAAGAAATCCAGAGGTATGTAGTCCAGAGGTGGTATAGTGTCACTCCATATCTTCAGTGACACAGGCTCTGACATTATGCTCTACTAGTGATGTTTGCTTTCATCCTCAAGGCTGCTCCATGGTCCAAGATGACCACTGAAGCTCCAGCCATCATGCATGGATTCCAGGTCAGCAGAGGGAGGCAGTAGAAGAGAGCAAAATTGCAGGGGTCCCAACAAAATCAGCTTCCCCTAAAGCAGTCAGCTCAGGAGTCTCACGAAACACTTCTGCTCAAATCACATTGGGCTGAACATCTTCACGGGCCACATCTGTCTACAAGGGAGGCCAAGAAATAAAGTCTTTACTACAGGAAAAGTGACAAGTGGAAAACTGGGTTTCTATTACTAAGAAAAAAGGAGTACATGGATGTTTGAGAGTCAACCTTGTGGTAACCTACCCAGAGTAATTCCCAGAGAACTTGTACATGCTCCCTCATTTCTCATTTGATTGATCTTTATGCAGCTCGTTAATACAAAGCCCTTTCAAGCTGAATTTTTGTGTGGGCAGGCACATTTTAGGTGCAGAAAAGACTGTCATCTCCCAAGGTGACTTTCTTTATCTGATCAGGATTACAGGTCTTTCTGTCTCCAAGACCATGAGAAATGTGTGCATATCTTCATAAAGTTGAACATATCAATGAAGCAAAAACAGGCTCCCCCCAAATCAAAAATAGTCTCTAATTTGACTATTTTGAAAGACATATTTCATTAGCTAACTGAAAGTAACTTTCCTTTTATATCATTTCACACAAAGTGAATTATAAATACTGATTTAAGAAAACACTTTTTAAGAATGTTTGCAGCTGCCTTTATTAAGGACTGGTGTTTACCAAATTATATGTAGGTATAACTGATAAACAGAAATTTATAAACTTGCTAGGTTTTTCTGAAAATGGAGTACTTGTCTTGACTAAAAATATTCCAACTTCTCTAAAGTAAGAACAATTTTGGTTATCTCATTTAAGAAACCTTAAATTCTATTTTTCAGTATTACCATATTAGCCACTGGGATAGAACAAGCTGACTCTATTGTCAAGTACCTCATTCTACCACTGAGATCATCATTCTGGAGGACAAAATAGGCCTCTGAATTTCTCTTACCCAATCCTCAGCCCCTCTACAGTGTTGTACAGAATAAACAGATCAAGGCTTCTCTTTCTGTGAGGTGGAAAGCTTTGTGTTAGGGAAGAATCTAGTTGCCTAGACAGTGTGTCTGCGCCAAGACTGGCTGGCAACAATATTATAAATTAGGTAAAGTTTGCTCTTAATACTTTGCTTATTCTTTTCTCCTCCCTGCTCTCCCTCTTCAATCAGCTTAGGAAGCATTGATTGAGCACCTGTTATACATTAGGGGCCATGTTGGAGGCTGGAGCGACAGAAGCATGGACTGTGTCCTCACCGAGTTTGCCACCTACATTCCCTGAACCTCTGCTCAGGCATGAGACCACCACTTGCTGCCTCTGGAGCCTCGTGGCCCCAAAAGGGGTTCTCAGCCCTATTCCCTGATCTGTTCCTTACCTTCTCAGTCAAGCTTACCCTTCCTGGGTCTGTGACCCAGGCTGCTAGATAGTTCTTCTATTTACCTTTCAGTTCTTACCTTGAATGGAAGATATTGGTAGCAATTTCAGATATGTTAAAAGTGGGGTATAGAGCTGTGGGATTTTTTTTTTTTAATAAGGACTTTTTAGTACATGGATCTTTAACCAAAAATTATAGGTAAAATTCATCTGATCATATTATGTATGGCTGTAAGTTATAACTATAAAAATGTTGCTACTTTAGATAATGTTTCAGTATCCCTATATTAATTCATTTAATAGAAATTTTACTTAAATCAGTATCCTATTTGTAGAAAACTCTATGAAATTAACTGTTGGGGAATAGTCTATAAATAAGTATTTAGAAGAAACACCTAGATCATATAAGCTATTAGATTCCTGGGTAAGGTCAACACACCCCCCCCACCCCCGCTCCTAAAAAATTGCAATATATGTGAAAAGTTGTATGCATACATTTATTCATGCAGGTATTCAATAAATATTTATGGAATGTGTACTGTGTTCCAGACTCTATTTTAGTGGCTAACAAAATAAATGAAGTCTCTGTCTTCATAAAATTTATGGTGTAGTGGCAGTGGCAATAATAAATTAAACAAAACAAACCAACAAGAAAGATTATTTCATACTGAGAAAAAATATTATGAAGTGAAATATGTGGTACAAAAAAATAGCAGGATGTCTTGGCCACAATGGTCAAGGAATGAACGTCTTTGTAAAGTACACATTTAGGACAAGACTGAAGTTTTAAAAGGAGCCATGTCAGACAATCCCAAGGTGTGGCATTTCAGACTGGATTATCCAAAAAGGCATGGCATCTATAGGTTGATTATGACACTACTGAGGGATCTGGCATATGAATTTTAGGCCAAATGTGAGCCAAAGTTCCCATTTCTAACCAGAGATCCTGTTTCCTAAAAGACTCTTAACTTAGGCCTTAGGAAGCCCATAGCATTGTTTTGGATTTCTACTTCTGCATATGGTGAAATGCTACTAGGTACACAGTTGGTCAGTATGTGTGCTAACCATGCAACATTTTCTCTTCCTCTTGTATCACCAGGCCTCCGGAACCAGTTTACAGCACTGTGAACAAACTATGTGATAAGCCTGCTTCTCCCAGGCACTATTCCCCCGTTGAGTGTGACAAAAGCTTCCTTCTCTCAGCTCCCTATCCCCACTACCACCTAGGCCTGCTCCCTGACTCTGAGATGACCAGGTACTGCATGCGCTTCCTCACTTCATCTTCTCGAACTGCATGTGCTTCCCCCGTGAGAGAATGGGTGGCATCCGCCTCTGCTCACTTCTCTTGCACTCGACATCTTCCTCAAGGTGGAGAGATGTCCTGCCCCCTTGGTGCAATGGGAGGAATTAAGGACATTGCCTTGTTTGTTTCCTGGTGTGTTCACAGAGCACTCAGACATGATCGCATGCTGCTCCAATGTTCTTGGTTCCCATGCATTTTTAATGAGGTATTAATTACATTTTTCCTGAAGAATTCGTTTTGAAATTTAAGTAACACTATTTCCCTCAATCAGAGGATAAAATAGAACATTTATTGAGTATATTTTTGGATAACACTTAGTAAACATTTATTATGTTCCAGGCATAACATAACCTAAGTAGATACTATTATCACCATTTAATATTTTCATTAAATGTTAAGTTAGTGCCATCATTTAACTGAATCCTTGGTCCATTAAACAACTTGTCCAAAACTACATAATTAGCTGGTTCTATCTAACCACAAAAAATTTATTCTTAACCTTTACAGTATGTTATCAAGTGAGGTAAATACATATGTTCTCTTATTTAGTTACTCCCATTATATATATACAAATATATATATAACAAAGTTTAAAGAAGTTAAGGCACTGCCCTCAGTATGGTATCACTAATAAGTGTGGATTCCAGATTTTACCTTAGAATGCTTTGAGTCTTTCCATAATTTTGTAAACAAATTGTTCTAAATCTAAAGATTGGATGTTAATTTTGCATTAATATTCTAGAGCATATGTATGGTAAATAATAAAACTCTATTTTTACATAGTAAGCAAAGTCAGAGAGAGAAGAGTCAGAAAGGAAAAGAGAATCCAGTGTTCCATAAGGTAGTTCCAATTCATTTAAAATTGAGAGACCTCAATTGTGAGATCCTAGATACAATGGGATGCTCACATAATTATTTTTTAAGATAGAATATTTTGTATGTCTTCATAATATTGATAGGGCTAAGAAAATATAGATTTTATGAATTCAAAGTAAAAATGAATATATCAAGAAGGTCTTAGAACATTATCTCTATTTTTTGGTATTTTCAAAGAATAAGTTTGGAAGTCAATTACTGACCTCCCTAAGGAGTTAAATAGCAAATTTTAAATTATATCTAACATTTCTAGAAATAAATGAGAAGACATATTTTTGGCTATGTAATCAGATGGGGCATTCCCACTAATTTGCAATAATTAAATCCTAATAATATTTTAGAATGCTTTATAAATATTAATTAGTATCCTTCTATATTTTTAACAAATCATAAAAACTTTTTTTTGATACAGTGAATTATACAGTTTTGAACCTAAGAGAGCAAAGTCACCATAGGCATAGGAAGTGAGAAGGTACACACACCTACAACTGCTTTCTAGTCATTATGCATCTACAGATGCATTAGTCAGCTACAGAAAGGCAGCTAACATTTATTGAGCTCTTCCTCTGTGCCAGGCATTCTGTGAAGCACTTCTTATGAGTTATTTCTTTTAACCCTGACAATCACCTTATGAGGTAGATGCTATCATTATCATTTTTAAAAAATAAGAAAATTGAGGCTTGAGAAGTCACCTGACATGCCCAAGAGCATCCACTAATAAGTGGCAGGGCTGGGATTCAAACCCAGCTGACCATTAGCACCTGCATTGGCACAGGCATGATGGCAGAGATGTTTTGCTTGCTGGAAAAATTCTCCACCCATTTCTACTTTTCTCTCCTTTCTCTATTTTTATCCTGCCTTCTCATCTCCCTTCTTCTGGCTGGGTGTCAATGAATCTTTTTTTAACCTGTACTCTTTTATGATGAACATAAATGATACATTCCTTGCATTCCACTGAGGATTTTGATGCATCCCTCTATAAAAATTCACCAAAGCCAATAAGCAGATGATACAGTCTACCTTTTGTGTAGACCCACCAGATATGATTCTTTTTAGTTTACTTTCTATAATCTGTATTATGAAGAACATTTTTTTTTATTTTTCCCAAATTAAAAAATTACAGTATAATGTCAAAGATGTCTTTTTCAAATTGCACACCCTCAGCAATCCTGAGATGCATTCAGTCCTTACCCCTACCTTCCATCACCCCTTTAGGAATTTTATTTTGTATTTATTCAAACTGTCTCCTTTTTTGTCCCCCTTTTTCTTTCCTCTTTTCATATTGTATTCTTCACTTATAGAAAAAAAGTCATACACACACACACACACACATTTTAGTTGTATTGTCACCAGTACGCTGACACTAAAATTCTTGATTTCACCCCACTTTGCTCCCCTTTTATGATCCCCAGCTCAGTAAATGGCACATACATTCACCCCATTGTCCAAGCCAAAACCTTAAGAATTATACTTAACACCTTGTTCTCCCTCGAATCCATCATTAATCAATCTTCTAGTCCTATTGATTCTACCTCCGAAGTGTACTTCAAATATATTTATTCTTCTCTACTTCTATTTCCACTTTAATCCAAGCCTCTATCATCTCCCATCTACAATAGCTCCTGATTGGTCCCACCACTTCCATTATTGCCCTCCTGGTTTATTCTCGATGCATCCAAAGTGATCTGTGAAAATACAGATCAGATCTATTTCTCCCCATTTGCATTAGTATAAATGCAAACTCATTAACAGAGCATCCAAGCTATGCATGATTTCACCCCTGCCTGCCTCTGAAACATCTTCCCTTTGCTGACCACGTTATTTACATTCACAAAATGCACCAAATCTCCTGTCTCAAGTGCTTCACACATGCTCTTTTCTCAAACTGGAAAGCTCTTCTTATACTTTGCCTGGTTAACTTCTGGTCATCTTAGATCTAAACTTAAATTACATTTCCTTGGAGAAGTTCCCTGAAAAAGAAAGTATGGTTCCCTATTGTATTCTCTGTCTCTCTTTTCCATAAGACTCAAGCAATTTATTATTGTACATTTATTTATGTGATTTTTAAACTAAATGCCTGTTTTACACTCTATGCTGTAAGCTGAACGAGTGGAATTGTGTCTGATTTGTGCGCTGCTATATTCTTAACATTTAGCATAGTGCCTGGCACAGCAGGAGCTCACAATTATTGAGTGACTGAATAAACATAGAAATAAAATCATCAGGCAGACAAGCAGATAGATATCTGTTCCAGGAACAGGTCATGGTTCAAGCTATCTTTACTTAGTTCTCAGTAGATACATAAAACAACTCCATGAATAAATGAATCCAAGTATAAACAAATAACAATACATGAGAGGCTCACTTTGTATATTATACTTTTCCCTTAAATGATCTTGATGGTCAGTGTCCACATTATAGATTAATTAGGTGACTGTCAGTTCTTCATGAAGACTGAGGAATTTCTTTCAGAGACTTTTTACTTGCTCTCCAATGGGAAATGTCTCTGAAGCAGATGTTTCTTGAAATGGGGCCAATATATTTTTTTAAAGTTCAAGGATTCTAGTTCCACTCATGACACCATCACTTGCTTTTTTCACTGTCACCTTAATATAGAATCTCAGAGGTGGATGAGAATTTAAAATTAGATAAACAAGCCCTTACCAAACTCCAGTAATGATGAGGAACCCAATCCCTTCATGGGTCTGTCTTATCTACTCTTGCTAAAATTTGTGGATATTCTGTCCTGAAAATGATATTATAAGACTGTATGCATCAATTCATTCAACCAATATTTATCAAGCTCTGACAAAGTGCAAGATAACTATATTAAGACAACTTTTACAAGGATATAAACTGAAAAAGCCAACCAAAGAAAATGTTTAAAATAATGCCTAACCTTTAAATTACAATATGTGGTAATGCATATTTTTCAGGGCATTTGAGAATTTCCAGTGTATTTCAGAAGCAGGCACATATTGACACAGCAATTACTGTCTCAGATTAAGATATGAGCTACCTCTGTGGAGTTAGCATGTGAAACCACTCATGTACCAGTTTAATTTCTAATCAGCATTCAGAAGAATGGAGACCAGTCAGCAGAAGCTGGGAGAAATCAACCATCTGTTTTCTTTGCCTTTCAATAGGAATCCCCCAATTCTCAGCTCTTTGAATTGATAGCAAACATCCAGGGATGAATTAATTGTATACACAATTTACTTCTGTAACATCAACTAAAGGAAAACAGAAAAATTGTAAGTTTTCCTTGGGAAAAACGCAAATTAGTTGGCAAAGTGCCAGTTCATAAGGCTGCATGCAGATTGTGTTTAGAGTAATTGACTTTTCAGACCTTGTAAAAACAAGAAATGGGCAGAGCCCGGAATCAAACCAACACTTGGAGCTCTGTGGAAAACAAGTAGGACTGCTGTTGGGCTCCTGCTTATCATGTATGTCTTTTTTTTTTCCTTTTTTTTTTAAGGTAGTTTTTGATGTTCTAATTGGTTTTATATTTTATATTCTAATTGGTTTTATATTTTTTTAAGGTAGTTTTTGATGTTCTAATTTATATTTTATATTTGAAGAACGGTAAATTACTCAGCTTTTGATATTCCTAGGTCAAGGAGAATAATATTCTGGTCTGTTTTCTCAACATGTATGGCATATTTTCATTCATCCTTTTACATAGCTGGTCCTAATTATTGTTATTTTGTAGTTGATAATCAGAGGCTAGATAAACCAGATGAAGGCTAATTAAAATATGTTGGCAAATTTTTGGATCAAAAATGGACTCTGAGGCATTATGTGATCATAAAATATCTTCACTCATTGAGGAGTATATATTCATGAGACTTCAATTAGGTACCAGGCATTATCCTGGATGCTGGGGATTCAGAGGTGAATAAGGCATGGTCCTTCCATTTAAAGAGTTCAAAGACGTGTAAATGAAGAATTCATCACTGTGTTGTGATTGATTTATATCTGCCACAGGCTCTCAGTTTCTCCAGTGTACCTACTAGGTTACTAAAGTCAGACTAGTAGAAGAGGTTGTGATGGAAGCAAACATGATCTTAGACTGTCCCTTCTGCAGAGGTGTGAGCATACATACAGAAATGTTTCCTACTCACACCTTGTTTCAATTCCTAATCACTTATAAAAAGTATTATTTATGGGAAATGTGCCCTTACCTTTTCATAGGTCCATCTGCTAGTATACCTACAGAACTCAGAGTCCATGTATAACTCTCTCTTTGTAAAAGTCGGCAGGCTCAAGCCATTCCCAGTGTGGGGACATAGAGCAAGGTCTTTGTCTTGCAAGACCTCAGCCACATGTTATGGTAGCCTATCTTTGGCAAGCTTTGAATTGTTGAAAAACAATAGAAAATTTATCTGGGCCTTTAATGTTTTAACTGTTTCAAAGTCTGTATATCCAAAATCAAATATAATTTCTAGACATAATGATGCCATAATAGAAGTACCAGTGAGTCTCTAAAGGTAAGCAGAGGAGGAATCACGTGACGTTTTCAGAAAGACACTGAGCTCATCAGTTGGATGAAGGAAGAAATGTGTCCCAAGTAAAAGGAATAGCACAGAGCTAAGCCTCACAGTGTGTAGAGCACAGTGCACTCTGGGGTTCCCAGGAGTTCTGTGTGGCTAAAGGTTACAGAGTGGTGATCAAGTTGGAGACATGGGAAGCTGCAGCTCATAGAGGACCTTCCTTACCAAGCTGAGGATTTGGAACTTGATCCTGTAAGTAGTGAGAAGCTGTTGAAGAGCTTCATAGCTGAGCAAAAACATACTTCGATTTATGCTTTTAAGATCACTCAGCTGTGTGGAAAGAGTTTAAAAGCAAAGAAACTAGTTAGCGTATCCACTACAGTAGAAGTCATGAAGAACTAAATTGAAGCTGTAGCGACAGAGTTCTAAATGGATCCAGAATTATTTATCAAATAGAACAGGTGGTACTTAGTGTTTGATTCAAAGAGAAGAATTTTCTTGCTTGGGGTACTCACTAGATGGTGATTGAATGACTTCTTCTCAGAAACAGTGGGTACTCTTGTTCACAATAAATGTATTCAAATATAAAACAGTGGAAGAAAACTCAGTAGAAAAAAATGTAGGCTAAGTATATTAAAGGTCTCTTGTTTGAGATGGTGGCCACCTAATGTCAAAGAAAAGCCAGGGGGTGTCCAGATTTGTCCAGATGGTCTAGAGCCAAGTCCTCCAGCCATATGAATAACATGCATTTAGCTAAGCCCTTCTTCTCCCTCAGAGCTTCTATTCACTCATGAGGAAAGGGGGAAAATAATCATATCTGTGCTGTTTTCCTCAAAGGATTGTTGTGAAGATCAAAGGCTATGGAGCAAATGAATTTTCTTCTATTCACTATCCACATTAGTTATTAATTATTGTCACAGGCTTATTTTTATATTCAAGCCTTGAGCTTGTGTATATTTATTTTTAGTGTTATCACAGATCAGATGAAAATATTTATCAGTGCAGGTAAATCCCCTGAGACCATAAGAAGCAGGTAAGCCCAATTTGAATTAAGGAAAATAAGGAGAGATTAATTATCTCCCACAAAGTCACAGAGGCTGCTCTTGCCATATTCCATTTTATAGCCTCTTCTCTCTGCATTGTGATATATGCAAGGGCTCACATTGGTTTGAAATTAATGCAGTCTTTGTGTAGATACCTTTTTTTAAAACACACTATTTACTGTTGCCCTTCACTTTAAAAGAAAATATTAAGGTGGAAATGTTCTTCCATTAAGAATTCAAGGTTTTTTAAAGAGCCCATTTAAAGTTACACTGTATAGTGTAAAGAAGGAAGGAAGACAGAGAACTCAACCTGTTCCAAATGCTCCCATTTACTCTTCTGAACCCTGGTGGGTAGGTCAAACACGGGCGGTTTGGATGAACTGAAAAATGAACACGATTTATCGTATTCCAAAATTCCTGTTCTGTGATATTCAAATAAAACTCTGTGATGAAACAATCTAGATTTAATTGATTTCCTTTTTATTTTATTTATTTATTTTTTTTTAATTAATTTACTTTTGTTACAGATGTTTCTCCTTTTTCCCCCATTGTCACCCTCCTCCCCCTCCCTCCCTGCCCCGTACCCAGTTTTGTTGTCCATGTCCATTGGTTATGAGTACATGCGTACAAGTTCTGTGGTTCATCGCTCCCCTCCCCCACCACCTCTTCTGGCAATTGTCAGTCTGTACCCTGCTTCCACGTCTCTGGGACTACACTGTTCCTCAGACTGTTATGTTCATTATATTCCAGAAATAAGTGAGATCATATGATATTTGTCTTTCTCTGCTTGTCTTTCTTCGCTTAGGATAATAGTTTCCAGGTCCTCCCATGTCGTCTCAAAGGATAACAGATCTTTCTTTCTTACAGCTGCATAGTACTCCATTGTGTATATGTACCACAGCTTTTTTATCCATTCGTCTACTGATGGACACTTGGGCTGTTTCCAGATCTTAGCTATTGTAAATAGCGCTGCAATGAACATGGGGGTACATATATTCTTTCTGATTGGTGTTTCAGGCTTCTTAGGGTATATTCCTAGGAGTGGGATCACTGGGTGAAATGGCAATTCAATTTGTAATTTTTTGAGGTAACACCATAGTGTTTTCCATAGTGGCTGCACCAGTCTGCATTCCCACCAGCAGTGTACTAGAGTCCCCTTTTCTCCACACCCTCACCAACACTTGTTGTTTGATGCTTTGTTGATGGCGGCTATTCTGACAGGTGTGAGGTGATACCTCATTGTTGTTTTAATTTGCATCTCTCTGATGATTAGTGATGTTGAGCATTTCTTCATATGTCTCTTGGCCATTTGTATGTCCTGTTTGGAGAGGTGTCTATTTAGTTCCTCTGCCCATTTTTTAATTGGGTTCTTTGTCTTCCTTTTGTTGAGATGTATGAGCACTCTATATATTTTGGAAATTAATCCCTTATCTGATATGTCATTGGCAATTATGCTCTCCCATACAGTGGGTTGCCTTTCCACTTTGATGGTTGTTTCTTTTGCTGTGCAGAAGCTTTTGAATTTGATGTAGTCCCATGTGTTCATTTTTTCCTTTGTTTCTGTTGTCTTAGGTGATATATCAGTGAAAATTCTGCTGCGTATGATGTCTGAAATATTGCTGCCTACATTTTCTTCTAGGATTTTTATGGATTCATGAGTCACATTTAAGTCTTTTATCCATTTTGAGTTTATTCTTGTGTATGGTGTAGGCTGATGGTCGAGTTTCATTTTTTTGCATGTAGCTGTCCAGTTTTCCCAACACCATTTATTAAAGAGGTTATCTTTACTCCATTGTATGCTCTTGCCATCTTTGTCGAATATTAATTGAGCATAATGTTTTGGGTCATTTTCTGGGTTCTCTGTTCTATTCCTTTGATCTATGTGCCTGTTCTTGTGCCAGTACCAGGCTGTTTTGATTACAGTAGCTTTGTAGTATAACCTGATGTCTGGTATTGTGATTCTGCCTACTTTGTCCTTCTTTTTCAAGATTGCTGTAGCTATTCGGGGTCTTTTTTTGGTTCCATATGAACTTTTGAAGTATTTGTTCTAGTTCTGTGAAATATGTCGTTGGTATTTTGATGGGGATTGCGTTAAATCTATAGATTGCTTTGGGTAGTATGGACATTTTAATGGTGTTAATTCTTCCAATCCATGAACAAGGTATGTGCTTCCACTTTTTTATATCTTCCTCTATTTCTTTTTTCAATGTCCTGTAGTTTTCTGCAAATAGGTCCTTTACTTCTTTGGTTAAGTTTATTCCTAGGTATCTTAATTTTTTTGCCGCGATGGTAAATGGGATTGTTTTTTTAGTTTCTCTTTCTGTGAGTTCATCATTGGTATATAAGAATGCCGTTGATTTCTTGACGTTAATTTTGTATCCTGCTACTTTGCCAAATTCATTTATTAAGTCTAGTAATTTTTGATGGAGTCTTTAGGGCTTTCTATGTATAATATCATGTCATCTGCGAATAATGACAGTTTCACTTCCTCCTTTCCAATTTGGATCCCTTTTATTTTTTCTTCATGTCTGATTGCTGTGGCTAAGACTTCCAGTACTATGTTAAATAAGAGTGGTGAGAGTGGGTATCCTTGTCTTGTTCCTGTTCATAAGGGAAATGCTTTTAGTTTTTGTCCATTGAGTATGATGTTGGCTGTAGGTCTTTCATATATGGCCTTTATAATGTTGAGATATGATCCCTCTTTTCCCAAATTGCTGAGCGTTTTTATCATAAATGGGTGCTGGATTTTGTCAAATGCTTTTTCAGCATCTATTGATATGGTCATGTGGTTTTTATCTTTCATTTTGTTTATGTGATGTATCACATTTATTGATTTGCGAATATTGTACCAGCCTTGCATCCCTGGGATGAATCCCACTTGGTCATGGTGAATAATTTTTTGATATATTGCTGGATCCGATTTGCTAGTATTTTGTTCAGGATTTTGGCATCTATGTTCATCAGGGATATTGGCCTGTAGTTTTCTTTCTTTGTAGTGTCTTTTTCTGGTTTTGGAATTAGAATTATGCTGGCCTCATAAAACGAGTTTGGAAGTCTTCCTTCTTCTTGAATTTTTTGAAATAGTTTGAGGAGAGTGGGTGTTAGTTCTTCTTTGAATGTTCAGTAAAACTCGCCCATGAAGCCGTCAGGGCCTGGGCTTTTGTTTGCTGGGAGGGTCTTCATTACATCTTCAATTTCCTTCGTTGTTATTGGCCTGTTCAAGTTTTCTATCTCTTGGGAGACTATGTGTTTCTAGAAATGTGTCCATTTCGCTTAGACTGTCAAATTTGTTGCCATATAAATGTTCATAGTATTTGTTAACAATCCTTTGTATTTCTGTGGTGTCAGTTGTTACTTCTCTTTCATTTCTGATTTTGCGTATTTGGGTTCTCTCTCTTTGTTTCTTGGTGAGTCTAGGTAAGGGTCCATCAATCTTGTGTATCTTTAAAAAAAACCAGCTCTTTGTTTCATTGATCCTTTGAATTGTTTTTTTGGTCTCCATGTCGTTTATTTCTACTCTGATCTTTACTATTTCCTTCCTTCTACTTGCTCTAGGGTTTTCTTTTTGTTTGCCTTCTACTTCTTTAAGTTGTGAGGTTAGGTAGTCAATTAGAAATTTTTCTTGTTTCTTGAGGTAGGCCTGTAGTGCTATGAACTTCCCTCTCAGAACTGCTTTCGCTGCATCCCATAGATTTTGTGTTGTTGTGTGTTCATTTTCATTGGTTTCCAGGAAGTTTTTAAGTTCTTCCTTGACCTCCATGGTAACCCATTCATTGTTCAGTAACATGCTATTTAGCCTCCATGTGTTCAAATGTCTTTGCATGTTCTTGTTGCAATTGATTTCTAGTTTCATGCCATTGTGATCTGAAAAGATGCTTGATGTGATATCAATCTTCTTGAACTTGTAGAGACTTAGTTTATGCCCTAACATATGGTCTATCTTTGAGAATGTCCCATGTGCACTTGAGAAGAATGTGAATTCTTCAGTTTTGGGGTGTAATTCTCTGTATATATCTATTAAATCCATTTGATCTAGTGCTTCATTTAGAGTCTCTGTTTCCTTGTTAATTTTTTGTCTAGATGATCTATCCAGTGATGTCAGTGGGGTGTTGAAGTCTCCTGCTATGATTGTATTGCGGTCGATTTCTCCTTTGAAGTCCTCCAGAAGATTTTTAATATATTTTGGTGCTCCTATATTGGGTGCATATATGTTTACCAAGGTTATATCTTCCTGTTGGATAGACCCTTTCAATATTATGTAGAGGCCTTCTTTGTCTCTAGTTATGGTCTTCAATTTGAAATCTAATTTATCAGATATGAGTATTGCTACCCCAGCTTTTTTTTCCTTTCCGTTTGCTTGGAAGATTTTTTTCCATCCCTTTACTTTCAACCTATGTGAGTCTTTTGTTGTGAGGTGGGTCTCTTGTAGACAACATATATGTGAATCATGCTTTCTTATCCAGTCAGCTACTCTGTGTCTTTTTATCGGAGCATTCAATCCATTTACATTTGAGGTGATTATTGATATGTACTTATTTATTGCCATTTTTGTTCAGTGTGGTTATATTTTTCTTCCTGTTTCTTCTACTAATTAGAGCAGTCCTTTTAACATTTCTTGCAGTGCTGGTTTGGTGCTAATATATTCCCTTAGCCTTTTTTTGTCTGGGAAGCTCTTTATTTGACCTTCTATTTTGAATGATAGCCTTGCTGGATAGAGTAGTCTTGGATTCAGATCCTTGTTTTTCATGACCTTGATTACTTCATGCCATTCCCTTCTGGCCTGTAGTGTTTCTGTTGAGAAGTCAGCTGATAGCCTTATGGGGGTTCCTTCGTAGGTAACCTGTTGCTTTTCTCTTGCTGCCTTTAGGATTCTCTCTTTGTCTTTAATTTTTGGCATTTTAATTATTATGTGTCTTGGTGTGGGCCTGTTTGGGTTCTTCTTACTTGGGGCTCTCTGTGCTTCTTGAACTTGAATGCCTTCTTCCTTCACCAGGTTAGGAAAGTTTTCTGTCACTATTTCTTCAAATATATTCTCTAACCCTTGCTCATTTTCTTCTTCTTCGGGGGCTCCTATGATGCGAATGTTATTACGTTTCCAGTTGTCCCACAGTTCTCTTAAGCTATCTTCCTGTTTTTTCATTGTTTTTTCCTTTTGGTTTTCTGATTGATTGATTTTTTTCTACTCTGTCTTCTAATTCACTGATCCGGTCCTCCACTTCCTCTACTCTGCTGTTTAGTCCTTCCAATGTGTTCTTTATTTCTGCTATGTCATTCTTTATTTCCACTTGGTTGGTTTTCATGGTGTTGATGTCCTTACTCATGCTGTTTAGTTTCCTCAAGATCATGGCTCTGAACTCTACCTCTGATAATTTGCTTAACTGCATTTCATTTATCTCATCTTTGGTAGAGTTCTCTTGTTCTTTCATTTGGTATCTGTTTCTTTGTTTCACCATTTTTGCTCTCTCAGTGGGTTTTGGAGCCTGCCAATTTTTCCCTGTGGGTGTTGGTGTTCTGTTATTTGTGGCTCCCTCTACTGGGTTTGGATGAGTGTGGAGGGCCCTCCTTAAACACCACTGTCAAGTCTCACTTTCCTGGGTAGATTTGCAAGCTCAGGAAAGGTTCAATTATGCTCTAGCTTTTTGCCTAGAGGCTATTAGCCTCAGTTACTTGAAAAGCCTTAGGATCTCAGTTGATTGAGAAACTCCCTCAGATGTTTATAGTGTAAGAGGATTTCCCGAGGGTGGGGCCGATGCTGGTTGTTAATGAGCCTCAATTTGCATTTCTTTTCCTCACCTGGGAATCTCCGAGGGAGGGGCTGCCACAGCTCCAGGAAGGAGCAAACTTGGCTGCCGTTCTGTGTAACCAGGAAGGAGCAGGGTGGCCACCACCGTCCTTTGTGGCCGCAGCTCAGCACAAACTCCTAGCGCCCTCCAAATCCCAGGTGTCCCCACAGAGTTCCAGTCCAGTCCGCCCTCTCTCTGCCAGAGCCCCAGGTGAGTGGCTGTGGCTATTTAGCACTCTGTCCCGGCCCTCTGCACTGTGGAGCAGCTTGGGCTCTCAACCCCGAGGGCCGGCGCCACCGCTGCTCACAGCTAAGGCCACTGCTGTGTGTGGGCTCCCAGCCCGCCACCCTCACGCACCTCTGCAGATCCTACCAGTCTCATTCAGTGTCCCTGGTTGTATGGTCCTCTCCCGCTGCTTTTCTGTTGCTTTTTCCCGACGATTTGTCTTTATTTTAGTTGTAATTCCTGTTTGGTCCTGGGAGATCGTCTGTGTAGCTTCCATTCACTCCATCGCCATTTTCTCCTCCTGATTTCCTTTTTTTAAAAAAGAGGCAAGCCCTGGTCAATTTGGCTCAGCAGTTGGAGCGTCCGCCTGTGGACCAAAGAGTCTCAGGTTCGATTCTGGTCAAGGGCATATACCTCTGTAGCAGTTTGGTCCCCAGCCCTGGTCGGGGTCATGTGGGAGGCAACCAATCGATGTGTCTCTCTCACATCAATGTTTCTCTCTCTCTTTCTCCCTCCAACTCTATCTGAAGATAAATGGAAAAATACCCTTGGGTGAGGATTTTTTTAAAAAAGAGCCAGATAACTTATATCTGAGATGTTAGGGATATTTTCCCTTAATTTCAGTATATATTTTTTGTGTTTTGGGAATAATTTTTATATTTAATTTAGTAACCATTATGTTAGTGGATAACAACAATAAGAAACTGAAGAATAAGCATAATTTCAAAAACAATCCTCTATGGAGGCAGTAGCTGTGAGAAAATACTAGGTAAAATCAGTATAGCAACAAGTTATAAGAACTCAGAAAGAGTCAAGACAGTACGTTAGACCATAACACCCACAACATAGACACTAATTAAAACCACTAGCATGCACTGAAGGCTTTTGTGTGTTTAGCACTGTTCTAAATTTTTATATGTACTATCTCACTTTATCCTCACAACAGACTTTGGGGTAGGTATGATTATCCCAATTTTATAGAAAACATATGGTACATATTTTAACCAACAAATGGAAACAATGGGATGTGCTAGTTGAAACTGAGTACATTAGGACTTATACTTAGAATATTGATTTTTATGAGAGCAAGATCTTTGTTTTATTTACTGTTGTATTCCCTGTGCCAAAAATGATTCCTGGCATGTAGTACTAACAGTAATAGTGATGATGATGGTGGAGATGATAAAGATGAAGATGATGGAGGAGGAAGAGAAGAAAACGATCACTGTCATTTATATAATCTTATTACCTGCCAGACTCTACATTATACAAATCAGCTTATTCATCTCCACAGGAAAGTGTTTGTTGTTATTATTATCCCTGTTTTCCAAGTGAAGAAATTGAGGTCTGTCACACAGATAGGATTTGAATCTAAGTGGCTGACACCAGAATCTGTGCTTTTAAATGTGTTCAATAAATATTTATTAAATGTTATTCTTGTCACACATAACACTCCTCAAGTATTAAGTTCTACTTGAGAAAAAAGTACACCTTATTTAACTATGGTCAAATTTCAATAGATAGATAGATACATAGATACATAGATAGATACAGATGGATAGATAGATAGACAAATAGATAATGAATATATGGTTAAGAACCTAGACTCTAGAATTAAAGTGTTAGGGTTAGAATCCTGTCTCCACAACTTCCTAGTTGTATAAACTTGGGCAAATAACTGGTCTGAGCTCCTGTATCTTCACCATATAATAGCAGTAATTGTAGTATCCATCTCATGAGGTTACTATAAGGATTTAATGAGGTTATATAGAAAGTGCTAAGAACAATGCCTGATAAATATGAAGTGCCCCATTAACATTAGCTATTATTATTAAATGACATTATGACCCCCTAAATATAGACCTCAGGCTGAGGTAGGAATGAATTTTTTATCAAAACGCTATCATAAAAGGCTGTTTTCATTTATAGCCTGATGGTAAGCTCAATGAGTTGCAAAGGGAGTTGCAATGAGTCGTTAGGGTTGGCAGTATGGGAGGAAGGGCTGTGCCAGACTACTTATGTTTATATAGAGACCTAAGTATTTTAAAATGTAGAAATTTGTTTTGATTAAGGGATCAAAATTTACCTCTCAGAGCAGAGAAAGTAAATCTTCTATTTCAATATTTTAATTCAGTTCCGTAGACCATAAGCTTATATAAAGTTGAAAGGGTCCCTTGAGCAGGGTTTTTTAAGTCAGCAGGATGTGTGTTCCAAATTGAATACTAAAACCTAAAATCACTCTATTCCAGAGAAAATAAATACATTAGAGGAAAAAAAGGAGTTTTATGGTTTCCTTTAAAAGGGGGGAGGGTATACTGGACCTACCTAAGCCAGCCAGAGCCTTTGTCCAAAATTTTTTAAAAGACTCTCCTTCTTCTGGATGAAGGACAAAATGTCCCAGGACCCAAATGTGATATGGCAAACAGAGGTCAGACTGGATTTCAGCCCTAGCTCATGCCCTCGGCCAAGAATTCTCATGAACAACCTGCCTGACAGAATAGGTTGGCCCAGGCTGAGAATGGGCATGGAGGTAAGAAATGAGAATCATATTTCTCTTTGTTATTTTCATCTCTCTCAAATTTATTCTAATGCTCTGCTTTCTTTCTAATGCCTCTGGCATAATTACAAGAATATCATTCTGTCAAACTTATAGATTTAGAATTAACGAGAAGCTAATGCACGTTCAGAGATGGAAGATATTCTAGAAACAACTTAATCTAATGTTTCTATCTTCCAGATGAGAAAACTGTCACTCAGATCACAAATATGTGTTAAACGCCTCTTATATGGTTGATACTTCTTGGAGATACACAATCCAGACATCATTGAACCCTATTCTCAAGAGAGTTAGGGACCACTCGACCCAGAGAGGGTGTGTATGTGTGTGTGTGTGTGTGTGTGTGTGTGTGTGTGTGTGTGTGTGTGACAGCTATTGATCATGTAAAAAAAGGAAAAGTCTAGAAATTTATTATGAATTGCATTTTTCAAATATATGTGAATTTTACTGAGCTTTCAGCTTTATGTATTTTGGATCCATCCTGATTTCCTAGATATTACACTTATAGGTTTGTATTCTTTGGTTTCTGAGCATTCAGACCTTTTCATGTGAAATCTGAGAGTCAAGTGACAGCCCAGATTTCCTTCCAGCTCGCCTCATTCTTGTGTGATGAATTACTTGATCAGTTCTTGCTGTCATTGGAATCTGTGTCCCTTGTAGATAGGCCTTAGCTACATATTGAGCATGAGAAAAGGGGCTGTGAGTGAAAAGGGGGTCTGTGACCAGATTTCCACAAGCACAATTGCTGGGATTCTGAGACTCCCTTTTCCTTCTTTGCAGGGTTTCTTCGTGATTTATGCATTGTCCTGCACAACCATTTCCATCTCTTACAGGACCACCTTTTCCTATTGTTTCCACATAAGAATCCCCTCATTTATAACAAATTACTTAGTCTTCTCACTTGTGTCACTGTCCCAATCCCTTAGATTGTTATTTCAGAGGAACATCTCATCTTCCACTGCCGTCCATACTGCCACTCCATGTTTAGACCAGACTTTCAGGAGCTGGGCAATGTCTGTCGGGAGCTTGAGGAGAAGCCTCTCATTTCTACCCTGGATGACCACTCCTCAATTGGAAGTCTGATGCTACAACACTGAGACCCTTTTGACAGATACCATGTGGAACGTGTGATCAGCTGGGGCATTTTCCCCCAGGCAAGGACTGTTGCCTTCCGTGTTTCTCCTCTTATCTTCCATAGAAGTTCTGTTCCTGTCCCTGTCAGATTCCCTGACCTGATTTTCATATTGGAGCCTTTCCTCTGGGGTCCTAGTGACACATAAAATTAACCTCTACTCTAGACTCTTTCTCCAGCAGAGAAACAGAAAGACAGACAGACTTTTCTTCATTGAGCAGCATTAATATTTAGTTTCTGAAGCATCAATCCTTTCTCAGAAGGTGCTCTACTTTTTTAAAACCCCAAAGTTAAAAAATTACAACATAAGGGATGGGAATAGTGACTGTGGGAAATCAGAATAGAGGTTGGTGAAAGTCTTGTCTAGAGATGCCTCCGGCAGCAGCTGGCATCCAATTGGTTAAGGGTTCCTATAGACCTCTGGTCAAAAACCTGCTGTGAATCACAGCTCCACAGTACTAGATGTCTTTCCTGAGTCCTCCTCTAAGCATATAGTGTTGGCTGCTTCTCTCTAAAAGGCCTCTTAATGAATCCTATGTCTTTGCTATACTCCTCAGTGAGACCTCTTCCATGGAATACCTTTTCCCTAGGACATTAGTGGAAATCCACATGTGCTCAAGATTCAAGCTCTTCCTAACCACACATCTGTCTTCAGACACTTTCTGTCTTCTTGCTAGGTCCAAAGTCAGCTACTGAGGCAGCTTTCAAATGATCTTTAATTCTTCTTCATGCACTTATACCCCATAATACCCAGAGGAATAGTGAACCTCAAGAACAAAGTCAATTTTTAAAAATTTCTCTACTAATAACTCTATGTAACATGAAAACAAAGTATCTCTCTGTCACCTCTTTATGGGTGAGAACCATGCATGCTTTATTCTGTCCATGTGGCACATTAGCATATAATAGACATTCAATGAATGACAGGTGGTAGGAGTTCACCTAAAATAGTGACTCAAAGCAGGAGTTTACATTTAGTGGAAGCCCTTCTCCAGGCTAAAGGCAATGCATGGATGATTTGGTAATTGGAGAGGAATCCTTCTCTCTGGGTCACAGTTCACCCTTATCCTCTTGGGAAATGGTGATCCATACAGTTTTCCCTGGGATTTCTGAGTTAGGCCACCAAAGAGATTTTCTTCATCCTACCTAATGTGAATTATAAGAGGTGGTCTACTTTTTGCTCAGTTCTCTTTTATTTGCACTCAACATATGCCGATACTAGATGCTCTGGAGAAAAGATACATCATATGTGGATTCCTCAAACATGTCTTCGAGAAGTTGGGTCACTGTAATGTGCACTGTTAGACTTTCCAAGGTAGAATCAAGGTCCATAGCAAATGAACTCCTCAGCAACTCTGATAGACCTGGTGAAGAATAATACAACAAAAATCAATTCAACAGACAGAAGATTGAAAAGAAACAGGTTAGGACATACAAAAGGACTTCAGTTACAGCACCAGTCACTCTGAAAGTTTGCTTAGCATGCTAAATAAATGCCAGTGCTTGGTAAGATGAGGGTAATTGCCATTCCGTTTCTCTGATGTTCCTGCCTCCTGCCACGAACTACAAAGAAAAAGAAAGGGAAAGATGTCTGTGTTGCAAATAAGCCCAGAGCTAATAGTATATCCTTGGGGCCCTAAGTATTATTAAATCACAGCATGCTTGATCAGAAAGGTTAGAGAAGATTACATCCAAACATTTTTTTTAATTGAGAAAGTAAGTCTAGCAAAATTAAGAAACTTACTCAAGATCACATAGTCACACAAGTAGTTTATGGCAGATATAGGACTTGGGTCAGAGATGTCAGGTGCCAGTGCTTTTATTCCTATGCCAGTTTATAATTCTAAGTAAACACAATCTTCCAGAATATTTCATGCTAAGAAATGTTACATATCATAGACCCAGCCTGGAAGGAAACAGAACTGTTACCTTAGGATAACAATGTTTATTTACCTCAGGGGAGTAGGATTGGGATGGGGAAATAAATTATCTTTTACTTTGTACAGTTTTAAATTGTTTTAATTGTTGGTAAAAATGAATTTAAGAATCTCCCATTTAGATTCAATGATTTCACTGTTAGTTATAAACCCAAGAGAAATAAAAACATGTTTACACAAAACTTGTATACAAATGTTCATAGCATTTTTTACAATAGCCAAAAGATGAAAACAGTCTAAATAGCCATCAACTGATGAATGGATAAATAGTATGTGATATAGCCATACAATGTAGTATTATTCAACCAGAAAAAGAAATGAAGTGCTGATACATGCTACAGTATGTATGAACCTTGAAAACACGCTAAGTGAAAAAAGCCAATCACAAAAGGCCACATATTTCTATGATTCCATATATGTCATGCATCCACAATAGGCAAATTTATAGAGTCAAAAAATAGATTAGTGAGTGCCTAGGGCTGGATAGGGAGGTGGCGGAAATTAAGAGTGACTGTTAATAGATATGGGATTCCTTTTGGGGTTATGAAAATGTTTTAAAGTTAGATTGTAAGGATGGTTGGACAGCTTTATTAATACTAAAACCCACTGAACAATGCACTTTAAAAAGTGGATGAATTTATGGTATGTGAATTATATCTCAATAATACTATTAAAGATTCCCACTTAAAAGTTAAGTAATTCATATAGCAACAATGAAACTAAGATTATGTCCTTATAACACTAAATGTTTAGATTAAACTAATAGAAACCCCACTTAAAAGGTTTAGATGATTTTTCTACCCTATGACAAACTATTCAAATAGTAAATTAGAAGAATTATAGGTCTTCAGACTTTTTACATTTTTAATAGGGCTACAGATCTCATTTAGTAAGTACCAATTTTTGTTAGGTGTTCTATAAACATAGTCACTAATCCTCATAATAAATCTAAAAGTAGAAATAAAAGGTATTTTTATCTCTACTTCACTAAGGAAACTAAGAGCTGAAATTTGAACCCAGTTCCACTCCCTTTTATTATACCACAAACAATCTTCCCATTATATAAAAATGATCTTTAAAACTTGCCTTCCCAGCTAGAAGAATTGTTTACACTCATTCCCTTCCTTTTGTCCCATTCACTCTTCTGAGCACTGGAGCCCGAGTTCTGCCCTGACCCCTCCACTGAAATTGTTTGCAACCAAGGTCACCAAGAGTCTTTGTTTCTAAATCCAGTGGTGACTTCTTAGTTCTTATCACATTTATCTTTCTATGCACTTGCCTCTGTTGTTTGCTCCTTTCCGAAATCTCTCTCTCTTTCTCTCTCTCTCTCTCTCTTTTTTTTTTTTTTTTACTACAATCCCACTTCCAGGCTCATGATCTCCTGACTTTCTCTTCTCTTTCTCCATAGATATTTCCTCTTCTCATCCCTTATTGGTCCATTTCACTCAGTGATGTCTGCACACTCTCCCTAGTAGAATACATCCACATCCACAGATTTGTTTGTTTCCCAAGTATGTGCTTATGTCTCCCATCTTTTTTTTTTTTTTTTTTTTTTTTTTTTTAGAGAGAAAGGAAGAGAGAAGGAGAGAGAGGTAGAAACATCGATGAGAGAGAACATTGATTGACTGCCTCCTGCATGCCCTCCACTGGGGATCGGGCCCACAACCTGGGCATGTGCCCCAACCGGGAATTGAACTGGCGACCCATTGGTGCATCAGTTGACACAACCTCTGAGCCACACTAGCCGGGCATTATGTCTCCCATCTCTATATCTGCAACCAGATCTTTTCGTGACTTATACATCTAGATACCTACTAGACATCTATCCTCAAATGCCTGAAGGGACATAAAAAAGCACACTCATCATCTTTATCTTTCAGATTGTTATCTCTAGTTATATGCACTGTTTTAATGACCATTAATAGTATGGTGTAGTATTGAAGAGCATGTGCTTGGGTTCAGATTCACCAGCTGTGTGATCTCTATGCTTTAGTTTTCTTATTAATAACATGGGAATAATAAAAGTATCCACCTCACAGAATCATTTTGAGGATTAACAAATTTATACATGAAAAGTGCCTGTCACATAGTTAGCTTAGTGCTTCTGTGGTTATAGCACCAATGTTTTCGTAGATTCCTCCTACTGATTCTCCTTAAGTTGATCTGTAAGTGTCCTACCAACATATCTTTAATATCTATTGAATAATTTATCTACAGTCTTTCCATATTACCTCTTCTCTAGATCCAGCTAGAATTATTGCTTATCTGAAGTACTTACTAACTATTCTCCAGCACAAGCTTTATGTACCTCAATCCATCTCCACATTGTAGCTCATATGGAGTCTTCTAAAATATGCATCTGATTTTGTCCACACCCTGACAAATCTGACTAATCCTCTACTTTCTACATCACTTGCTTTTCATTCAAATCAGGTTTCCTTTCAGTTCCCTCAGGGAGTGGTGGGGTGTAAAAAAACAGTCTCCCTTACCTTCAGGTTCTTGCTCATGCTTCTCTAATTTTTAAACTCCTCCTCTCTAAATAATCACACACACACACACACACACACACACACACACACACACACACAGCATTCACCTGACCATCTCAATACCAGTCCCCACTCACAGGTCTCTTCACCTGGGTAACTGCTAATAAGTCCAGGAAGTACATCTTCTGTGTTACCCCCAGAAACCCCTGCCTGATGCTCTCAGCCTGGGTGAGGGGCCCTCCTCTATCCTTACAAAGTTATAGAACTCAGTCTACTATATTATTGTTATTATTTGCTTGTCTGTCTCATCAGTTAGACCAAGCCTCTTGAGCTCAGGAACTATCTTTTAATCATGTCTTGTATGTGTAGTGCCCAGCAATGTACCTGGCAAATATTAACTCTTTATTTTTAAAAAGGCAATAAAATTATTTTTAACATTACTAATTTATTTATTGCAATAAATATTTAGAGAACCCTATATTCAGTGAGCCTGTGACAGGTCTGTGTTTTGCATTGGGAATACAAAGAGAAATCAGACATAGCTCTTTCTACAGGGACTCAATCTAATAGAAGAGACGACAGCAGACAGGAAAACAATTAGAATTCCATACAGTAGATGCTATAATAGAAAACATATGCTGACACAGGCTGTCTAGAAAGGACTGTGTTAATTTATTAACATGATTAAAATGGGGGTGAAGTTAAGAAAGATACACACACATGCTCAGTGATACTCAGAAATATGCAGAATGTTAACCTATGGAGTCAGTGATTGCATTCAATTTGATATGAAATAGGCCTCTCTTGCATATAATAATAACCCTTCCTGCCTTGCTCTTTCTGCTGTTTAAATTGTCTTGTTAAGCTAGTCCCCAATTGTTGACAAAGTCAGAGACACACTATAAAACATTCTATTCTACATAATTCCAGCATTTCTGGGTGTTCCCTCCATAGTGTTTCCCCACATTCAAATTTATAGACTGGTGTTGGTTCATCACCTAATTTCTGCTTGGGAGCGAGGGACGCAAAATGTTGGGGGGTGGACTTTGCTAAGTACACATCTACATATCAGTATTACATTGCCTGCTGTCCTTCCTTGGGAAGATTCCTTCTTGACATTATAATCTCCCTCTAATTTCAGTGTTAAACATGTTTTATTTTATGAAATTATGGTAATAATAGATAGCTGATATTGTATTCATAGCCTTAATTTGAAAAACCTAAGTAGTGGGTTTGCCTCTGGAATTGTGTGTTTAAATTCTTCCTCTCGCCATATGCTCTTGGCATGGCTCCCGATCACCCTCTCAAGTCAGCTAGCTGTGCCTTTCGTGCCCCATCCACGTGGATGGTGGGCATTGGGTTTCAATATCTGCTTGGTTCCGGCCTCCAGTTTTTTGAATGTTTTTAACTTTTTTTTTCTTTATTGATTTTAGAGAGAGAGGGAGAGAGATAGAAACATCAATGAGAGAGAACAATGACTGGCCACCTCCTGTATGCCCCCCACTGGGGATCGAACCCACAACCTGGGCATGTGTCCAGACCAGGAATCAAACCAGCGACCTCTTGGTGCATGGGTTGATGCTCAACCACTGAGCCACACCAGCCAGACCGGCCTCCAGTTTTGACTGTGGACCCTCCCTTTCTAAAGCCCTTGGACCTAGGCCTTGTAGCTTGAAGGCCAGACACATTGAATGTCCAAATAAGATAGATTTTAAATATGACAACTCAGTCATAAACTTGATAGTTAGAATACATATTAAGTCATTGATAATGTTATTTTAATGTACCTTTTTGGGTTTTGTGATATATCATGGACAACTTTTCACATCGCTAGCTTGACAGCGTGAAATTCGCAGGATTCTTTTTATTTTTGTTTTAGTATAGCTGTGGTGTATAATTGCCTTGATCTCCTGCCAGCCCCACAGCGAGTGACAGTATATGCAAACTACGGTTGCCATGTTTGCTTCTGTGCTTTGTTCATTGCTGTTTTAATCATACTTTCTTCTTTCCACTACTCTAAACTGCCTATATTATAAGCTTTGGGGTACAAATTAACAAGTTATCAGCATAACTCAAGACACCAAAATATGGAAACACATTTTATAATTGCCCTGTCCAAAGAAACCTTTTGCTTTCCTCTTAGAAATAGGCATAGAGAGTGTCATTTTATTCCCTCAGGTTTTTTTTTTGTTTTTTTTTTTGCTTTTATCCCTCTTATTTTAGTTGACTCATTACACAATGCAAGCCCTCATGAGAGAACATAATTTTGTAGCTTTGATCCTGCTAGATAGAAAAGTAAAGTGATTTAATAGCGCTATATTATTAAATATTATGAGGCTAACATGTTGGAAAGTAGAGTTGAGAACGACAGTGGCACAGAGGCCAGCAATAACACCCGGTGTGAATAAGTGTGCTGTGAAACCAGCATTCTTAAATGTCACCCATCAACACCCTGTATGCAGAGGGGCTGGTCTGAAACACAAAGGAAAAAATCCCACACATTAAAAAAATGAAAGAAAAAACCTGAGTTCACAAAAATATTCAAAGACAAAGTGCTGAGAAGTAGAAAATTATAGGTTTAGCCTCTCAATTCTGTTACTATGAAGCTGTAACCTGGAGAAAAAAATAACCATGGTAAAAGCAATACAGACTTCTAAGAAGTTTTTCACGCGAAGCCCTGCATCTTTGTTTTGAATGATCATTAATTGACTTGTCCATTCAGGCAGGTCTCTCTGCCCACCTTGAACTGCACTGCTGTCTCCATCTTCCTCCGATTTTCTAAATTCTACTATTGTACCAAATTCTAGCTCAAGTATTTACCAATTCCATGAATCCTTCCCTGAAAATTCCCACCTGCCTTCTCTGAAGTTATATCATGTTTTCCCTCCTATAGGTCAAATGATCATTACTTGGTTAATAACTTATGTTCTTCACAGACCATTCATTTCTGTAGTCATGTCTCACTAACTATATTGTAAACCTCTTGAATACAGAATCCCTTGATATTAGTGTTTTAGTGTCCCTGAACCCTAGAATAGTGGCAAAACATAGCAGGGACTCAAATACTCAGTGTTTCTTCTTCAATAATCATTGATGCAATGTTAACTGGCAGGGGAATCAACAGCTAGTAAAATGTATTATCAAAATACCTGTATGAAAACCAGATTTTGCTTTAAAATAAGATGACCGTATTTTCCTCCCGGAATAACCATTTGTAGCACAAATTGAAACAATGGAGAAATCAAGTTCCCCATGATGCCTCCAGGACCTGGTCAGTTGATGGTAATGTTTCATAGCACTTTGACCCCTTTAGTAGGAGGAAAGTTAAACTTGAGGAAAGACACTGACCATTAACCAAATATTTTCTCTGTTTCAAAGTTCTCAGCTTAGAGTTTATAGGATGTCACTTTGACGACTCTAAACCCTTCTGCCTTAAAACCAGACTTCCTGCCCTGGCCAGTTTGGCTCAGCGGTTAGAGCGTCAGCCTGCGGTCCAGAGAGACCAGGGTTCGGCCCCCGCTAAGGGCATATACCTCGGTTGCAGTTTGTCCCCGGCCCTGGTTGGGTCGTGCGGGAAGCAGCCACTCGATGTGTCCCTTTCACGTCGATGTTTCTCTCTCTCTCTCTCTCTCTCTCTCTCTCCTCTCTCTCCCTCCCACTCTATCTGAACAAAAAATGGAAAAATGTCCTTGGGTGAGGATAAAAAATAAATTAAAAAACAGACTTCCTGTGTCACCTCATAGCGTGTGTGTGCTTTTGCAATGCATATTAACTAACCAAATAGCCCATTACAGTGCTCAAGAGCTGCAATTCTCCAGGTTTGACACCTTTTCAGTCCAACTTTTTCAGGTAGCCCACATGCTACTTCACTTGGTTGACTTACTCTGTTGGGTTTATTACTAAACTCTTCATTTAATTTAATGACTAACAAAGGACTCAGATAAAATTCTTCATCCCATTTTTAGAGCCTAGCATAATTAGTCACATCTCCCACTTCTTCAGATAGCAAATTAAATTAGAATCTCCAGTGGATCGCTTTCTGGGGCACAAACAGGACGTTGAGGTCGCTTCTCTGTAACAGAGGAAGTCTTGCCAGGCTTTCTTGGTATTGACCTGTATCAGATGTTTCAGAGGAAGGTTGGACTAGAAAATAAACCTGTGAATTTTTTCAAAAGCTTGTGCAGTATTATCTTTAGGGATCAAAGTCTTTTTCTCTCAATTAGTAATCTTTTTTTTTTTTTAATCCTCACCTGGGGATATTTTTCCATTGATTTTTAGGAGTGGGATGGGAGAGGGAGAAAGAGAGAGAGAAACATCAATGTGAGAGAGACACAACGATTGGTTGCCTTCCGCATGACCCCAACCAGGAGTTTGAAGTTGAAACTACAACCCAGGTATGTACCCTTGACCAGGAATAAAACCCGAGACTCTTGGATGCATGGGCTGACCCTCCAACCGCTGAGCCAAACTGGCCAGGGCTCCACTAGTAATCTTTTGATGAAGCATGACAATTAATGACCCTTGTAGTTTCTCAGGTGGGCCAGCATGAGTCTCTCCTTGCTCAGACATTTTATTTTTTTTATTTATTTTTTTATGTGCCCTTGACCAGAATTGAACCTGCGACTCTTTGGTCCGCAGGCTGACGCTCCAACCACTGAGCCAAACCAGCCAGGGCACTCAGACATTTTATAGCTCCTGTTTTCTTTTTATCATACATTTGAAGTTGACATCATTAGATTTGAAAAGTTAAACTTTTCTTTGTTTTACAATAACCCATAATTTAAAGAAGTGTTCTTCTCACTCTCTACTACCCAATAACGTGACCTTACAGCTTTTCCTGAAAGGAAGGTCTGTAAAGGCTGAGAAGCTGCATGTTGGGTCCCTTTTCTGGCCAGTGGCCTGCTCCCAACTGTCCTGTGCAGTATTCTGTAATTCAACAAATGTTTGCTGAGCAAATAAGTATTTATATGCTAGGAATGGCTCAGTTAGATGGTTATGGTAAGATAAAAAAAGGACACTATCTTTGACCTTCAGAATAATTTTTAATGATGAGTGTGAGACAAAGGAAAATATACAGCATATTTTAATGTGTATTCATATGCACATGTGTGGGAATGAAAGAAAGAGAAGAGACAGGCATGTAATCAATAGAGCTGATCTGATTGATGAGCTCATGTAATCCTATAGGAGGCTCTGAGGAAAGAGAGCGATCTTAAGTAGTTCCGGGTTGAGGAGCAGGTCATGTGGGAAGGCTAACCTAGTGAAAAGGCCAAGGTGGTGTCACCGGCTGATAGAAACAAACAAAAAAGGGTGAAATGACTTGAATAAAAGGGGTGGAGATGAGAAAGCGTGTATGAACTCATTCACACATTCAGTAAGTGATCATTATTAAATGCTGCTTTTTGCCAGATGGTAATAGAAGTTGGGATACATATGAAAAATATGTTTCCTGACCTCAGAGAATTTGTACTCCAGACAAAACATATCAAACTTTAACAGGCATAAGAATCAGCATTTCTTATCACATGATCTCACTTATTTGTGTAATATAATGAACATAACAGCCTGAGGAACAGGGTAGACCCAGAGACGTGGAAGTAGGGTACAGACTGACATCCTCAGAAGAGGGGGTGGGAGGAGGGAAGAGATAAACCACAGAACTTATATGCATGTACGCATAACCGATGGACATGGACAACAAAGCTGAGGATGGGGTGGGGGGATGGGGAGGAAGGTGTCAATGGGGAAAAAAGGAGAAACATCTGTAACAAAAATAAATTAATAAAAAAAAATTTTTTTAAAACAAAAAAATAAAGAATCACCATTTCTAAGGAGCTCCAGAGAGGTGAGAGGTGATGCTGCTGATACTCAGGCCATACTCTAAATATCAATCACCTTCCCTAAAGATATCATTATCATCTAATATGACAGTTGCCATAATAGAGGCAAGTCCAGGGTGCCCTGGGAGCACCAGAGTGGAGATGCTGGCAGCAGGTGTGTCCTTGGAGTTGGAGAGCAGGATTTGCACATGGCATGGTACACAAGTCTGAAATCACAGTCTGCAACTATTAGGGAATGGAGGGCCTTGAATGTGGGAGCAGAAAGGAATTCAGACTTGCTGATGAACTTTTCTTATCACTGCTCCTGAGCATGGTTCTCTTTCATTTATCAGTGTTATGGGTGATAAGGATAATATCAATAATAACATAATTATTGAGCACTTATAATGGGTCAGCAGTGTACTAACATGTTCCCTTATTAGCTCATTTGATCCTCACAAGCATCCTATGAAATAGGTACTCTTATTATTACTCTTTTTGAGAATTAAAGGCTTAGAGAGGAAGTTTGGGTTATTTGGAAGTAAATCTTACCCACTGCAGGGCAGCTATCATCCCAGTTAATTCAGTGTGAAACAGACAAAGGCTCCATAATCATACATGTTCTCTTCTATCTCCCATTACTTTGTATCTTCTGTTATCACACAGTAATAATTTGTTTCCTTGCCTGTATCTCCCACTATGCTATGTGTCATTCATATTTAGTCCCAAGTGTCTAGGACATGGTAGGTGTTTGGTGAATGACTGTATTTTGTACCTCTCTTCCAGAATGATCCTCCTTCTATCTTTCATGCTTCCTTTCTCAAGCTGTTTCTCCCCCATTAAATATTCTCTCACAGTCTCTGCATCTAAAATCTCAGCCCAAGATCTTCAAATGCCATCTCCTCTTTTTCTGGTTCTTCCTCTACAGACCCCGAAGGAAATGATTCTTCCTTCCTGGCAGTTTCACAGAATTTTCTCCTGTACTTCTGCTACCGCACTTTTTCTTTTCTATCTGTGCGTGCGGTTATGTGCATGCTCTTACATCACCGCTTGACTCTACAGCTCCTCATAGGAGCCCTGGTCGGTGTGGCTCAGTTGGTTGACTTTTGTCCCATGCACTGAAGGGTTGCCGGTTCGATTCCAGGTCAGGGCACATACCCAGCTTGTGGGTTTGATCCCTGGTCAGGGTGGATACAGCAGGCAACTGATTGATGTTTCTCTTTCACATCAATATTTCTCTCTCACCCTCTCCCTTCCTCTCTCTCTCTCTAAAATCAATAAAACCATATTTTTTAAAAATTTAAAACTCCTCATAGGAATAAACAGCCCCTATGGTGTGGTTATCAATCAACTGGTTAAATTTTGGAGCCAGACTGAACTGGGATTTTTTTTAGGCTACTTTGGGGTTGGTTTGGTCGGTTTGGGTTTCTGCTTGCTTGTTATAGCATCTCTGCTCATGGACCCAATGATGTTGGACAAGCTTCTTAACCTCAGTGAGATTCATGTGCAAAATGGGGAAAATTATGTCCACCTCTAAGACTGTCTGGAGGATTACATGGCCACATGGAAAGAGTCTTTTATTACCTGCATAGTAAGCACTCGATACATGGAAGCCTTCGGCACAGTCTGGGCTCTACCCGCTCCATACCGCTTTCTCCAAAAGTAGAAGCTAATAATATTTTTGAATGAATGAATGAATAAGTGAATGTTCAACTTTTTACAATATTGTAAGCAGTTTTATTATGTTTTTCTCTACTCCCCTCTCTCCCAAATGTGTAAATATATCTCTATTAAATATTTTTATCTAATATAGCAACCTTCCCATTAGCAACCTGGAAACTTGAATTTACTTTTAACAAAATACAACCATTCGTGAAAATATTTCCAACTCCTATTTTGTGAGCTCTGGAAGTGTAAAACTGTAATTTTATTAAAATTGCTTCCTGAAAGGGGAAATTTGCATACCAGAATTTATCTGGTCCGCCCCATCTATCATACAGCTGCCTAACAGAGTTGATAATGTACAAATGGCTTCTGGCAAAGATAAATTAGACCATTAAAATGTAAAAAGCAGCAACCCCTCAAAAGATGGTAATGAAGGCTCAGTGAGGCGTTTAGGACGTTTGGTGAGTAGAAGTGCTTAACAATCAATTAGGATAAAATATTTCAATATGTTCTCAATAAGTGGTCTATAAAATATATATGTAACCAGAAATGTCCATGGTAAATATGTCTGCTTGACTGCTACATTCTTTGTTACCCCACTCCAAGCTGTGTTTTCTGCAATTCTGCTTGCATACCACAGACTGAAGTGTCTCATGGGGACAAGGCCCTTGAGTTTTGTTTATTTGAACAATATAAATATACTATTTTCACAATAAAGGCAAAAGAGCTGCATTGCAGTATATTTTAGCAATAATAAAATCAGTACCTTGCAAGCGAAATTTTAGGTTACTTGCAGTCCAGTTCACTAATCCTTTCATTCTTTCAGCACACACTTTGAGCATCTGTCATGCTAAAGCTTTGGAGAACAAAGTGGACCTTATCCCTGTGCCCATGGGTGTGTGTAGTGTGGAACACAGACAGTACATAACCAATCACAGGGCCCCTCAATTAATCATTAAATTCTCATATACTGTGGTAAGTGCCACAAAGGAAAAGCCCAGAGTTCCATGAGGAAATAAGTCTGGAGGGAAGATCAAGGAAAGGCTTTTCACCGCAAGTTTGTTTAAGCAGAGTCCCAAAGGATGGATAAGAATCAGATCACGAGCCCGGCTGGTGTGGCTCAGTGGTTGAGCGTCGACCCATGCACCAAGAGGTCACTGGTTCCATTCCCGGTCAGGGCACATGCCCAGGTTGTGGGCCAAATCCCCAGCCAGGAGCATGCAGGAGGCAGCCAATCGATGTTCTCTCTCATCGATGTTTCTATCTCTCTCTCCCTTTCCCTTCCTCTCTCTCTAAAACCAATAAAGAAAAACAAAAAAAAAGATCTGATCACGAGTAAGAGAATTCGCTTTACAGATGGGCTATGATGATTAGTGACCCTTGGTTCTTCTGAACAGCTGAAAGTACTCCTCAGTGTCCTCACCTGTTAAGTGGTTACACCAACATATCACCTATTAAGGGGTGATATTTACCCGTTAGGATTATTTTGAGGATTATATGACATGTAAAATGCTTAGTACAATGTTTGGTACTCATTAAATAATAGCCATTGCTTTTGCTGTTGCTGTTGTTACTAGCAATTTTATCCTAAATGCAAGGGATGCCACTGAAAGCAAGTTAAGTAGATTTAAGAAGGAAATGAATGTCAAGAAATGAGAACCGTCTGAGATTGTTTACCTCAGTTGTCAGCTAACGCATTAGCCTGCTATACCATCATGGAAACTGGCAAAAGATGTGAGACACCTGGAAACTTTGTTACTCAGAATAATAGTTGTAGGCAGAGTATTAGCATTTAACCATTGACTGAGCCCCAGTTCCCACAGCGCAAAACAAGAAAGGCCAGGAGATGCCCACCAGTGCAGTGGGTTGCATTATAGGAGAGGAACTCCTAGCTGAGGGAACTTGAATCTTTTATAACAAGCAGTAAACCTGCCTGGCATTTGCCATAGAGAAAGACTTTATTTTTATTGTGCTAGACAGTTAACAAAAGTACTCTTTGCTCCAGGGAGAGACACTGTTTATATCTTCCCAGCTGTTCACTATACAAATATCCTTGAAAAGACCAGAACAAAGGCAGTCAGTGTTTTAGTTAGCAAGATGTGTAGAGATGCAAGACTTAGAAAATTGTCTTCCAAGAATCATATGATCAGTTCTGAATTTTTTAATAAGATCACTGTGGCAGCTGTGGAGCTCATAAGTATTTATATAATTGTATATTCTTCATTTTTTACATCATAAGCATTTTTTTTCAAACTACTCATCATCTGTAATTATTTTTTAATCCTCACCTGAGGATATTTTTCCATTTATCTTCAGATAGAGACAGAGGGAAGGAGAGAGAGAAACATCAAAATGAAAGAGACACATCAATTGGTTGCCTCCCGCACAACCCTGACCAGAGCTGAGGACAAACTGCAACAGAGGTACATGCCCTTGGCCAGAATCAAACTCAAGACTCTTTGGTCCATGGGCTGATGCTCTAACCACTGAGCCAAACTGGTCAGGGCTATCTTTGTAATTTTTATTGATTGCACAATATATCAATTACATGATCCATAATAATTTATTTAGCTCTTCTCCTAATAGAGGAGAATTAGTTTGCTTCTAATTTTTGGAAATTAGCAAGGAACATTTGTTTTAAGACATGGGTTGGATGAAAATGTGAAGCAACTACATTTTTGGCTGAAGTAATAATATAGATGATTTAGGAAGTATTGTGAGAAGGCTAGATGCTGACATTGCCAATTTGCCTAAGTCTGCAGTTCCCAGTAAAAGATTATACTAATAATGGAACATCTTCAGCCAAAGAACAAAGGTTTACAATGTATTTCAATAAAATGCTCAATATATACATGAAATGGATTTTACTTCCCCAGAAACAATTTCTGAGACTAAGAATCAATGAGTACTATTTATAAAGCCATAAGAACTTCCTTCTATGAATTTTTGCCCTGAGAGGGTAACAGGCACAACAGAGTATATCAGATGAAGTTTAAAATGGGCTTTTTCCAACTCATTTTAAAGATCAATTTTTAGGTCAATATTCATATTTTTATTAGAAAGAAACTTTATAGTTTTAATTATTAGAAAGTTTACAGCATAGCATTAGATAGAATGCCCGATCATCAAATTTAAAACTCTTGTGTACTGCTAAGGAAACTCATTAAAAGGATGAATGAATTGTTCATGGGCATAAAGTTAAATCAATTCCCATTATTGAGCATCTTCCATGTTAAAGGAGCTGTGGTTGACACTATTAGGAATAAGAAGCCAATGACACATTTCCCATCCAGAAATAGCTTTCATTATAGTGGTTGAAGTAGAGATGCAATTTGTTACGTGGAAAGTGTTATGATAATGGTTACAACTGCAATGGAAAGGAAGAAATGTGTGTAAATCATCCTGGGAGGGCAAGAAAAAGTTGCATAGAAGATGGGGCTCTGGAGTCACTGATCTCAGGAACATTACAGCTCATCTTGTGTTTTCCTATTTGGAGCTTTAAGGCCGTCTTCAATGTCTCTTCTAGTCCCCGGACCCTGCTTTATTATCCTCAGGGGAAGGAAACTCAGTCACTCCATGCAGTCCAATCTGCCTTCCAATATGCCTGGTGATTAGAACGGGCTTTCTTTGAGATGCGTTCTGTTGGACTCTCTCTAACCTTGCCTGTTGGTTATAGTGCTACCCTCTGGGGGCACACAAGGAAAGTGCACTCACTGCCTGTTTAATATGAGGGGATTTCACATGTTTATAATTTGTTTAGAACCTACTCTTCTCCAGATTAAATGTTGCCAGTGCCTTCTTCTGCATCTCAGGTAGTGTGATTTAAAAACACTCATCATCCTGGTCCTCTTTGGATGGAAGAGTTCATTTTGTCTCTGTCTCTTTTAAATGTAGTTTTCAAATCTAAAATGGTATTCCTAATGTGGTCTGATTGGTGAAAAACAGTGCAACTATTCCCTCCCCCGCTCTTGATGCTACCTTTATTAATATAGCCCAAGACCAGTTTCTATATTTGCATAACATTCTTGATTCATTTATTACAAGCTTATCGTCAAAGGAACCCTCCAAACTTTAATTTTTCAATGAAGGCTGGTAATTCGTGATGGGTACCACAGAATGAAGATTATATCTACGGCAAGAAATAGAAGATAGGAGGAAGACATTCCAGGATGAGGGGAACCATATATGCCCAGTGACATGAAAAATACATGACATGTTTGAGAAAGGCTGAGTAGCCCAGAGTGAATATATCATAAAGTATGCAGAGAGAGATGGGGCTAAACAGGTGGGTCATGGAAGGCTTTTGAATTACATTATTGAATTAGTGTTTTTCAAGATTACTTTCATAGAAGCTTAAAGAATGAATTGGAGGAGGGGGAAAACCTTAAAGAGTGGCAAGTTACTTAATAATAATGAAAATAGCCCTGGCCGGTTTGGCTCAGATGTTAGAGGGTTGGGAGGCAACCAATTGGTGTGTCTCTCTCACATCGATGTCTCTCTCTCTCTCTCTCTCTCTCTCTCTCTCTGAAAATCAATGGAAAAATATCCTCAGGTGAGGATTAAAGATAATAATAATGAAAATAATAATAGTAATATTTTGTGACTAATTGAGTACCTATTCTACATATGTTACCTTGGATGTCACAAAAATCCTGTGAAATACTATTGTTTTCATTTTATGGATGAGGAAATTGAGACTTAATTAAGTGGACTTACCAGGGTAACCCAGCTATTTGGTGGTAGAGCTTGAATTAAATCCAGGACTTCTTCTGGCTTTGTACTTTGCTACACTGTGGTGATAACTGGAGTATTGTGAGATAGAGACCAATGTGAAAATATTCTGGAACTAGAACCAGTATCTCTTCATAAGTTGGGAAATGAGGGGGAGGGACCCATCTTTCCAGCCTGGGAGACCAAGAGGATGGATGTTGGTCTGAGACAGGCTCCAAGTGCACTACTCAGCACTAGAATAGTCCCTTTTGGGGAAATGAAACTGATTATTCCAGCCAGGAGTGTAGTTACCGAGAAAATCTGAGGCATGATTGATATGTCTTTGCTGACCATTTTCACTGGCCCAGAGTTGGCAGTAAGAGTCAGCCATGTATTCAAATACTATAGTCATTGGCACTACTTTATCAAATGGTTCAACTTGAAAATACCCTCATTCATTGTATATGAAAAATACTCTACTTGGTGCATAAATTCAGCCCTCTGACAATTGGTAATAGGAACTATGCTGTTTAATCCTCATCTATCAGAACAGAAATGCTCTCAAATTTCTGACTTGGTAAAGTTGTTAAAATAAACATGTATACCATATTATACTACATTTATATTTCTTTGGAATTATACAGGGGTATGAAAAGAAGTACAAAAGTACAGCTTGATGAAATAGAGAAATTGATGGGAACTTGTTATTAATCTGTAAATATTTGAAAGGTGTGAACATCAGGGAAAGACCAGATTTAGCCAAGGTAAAAGTAGATACTTCATGTTACAGGAATGTAGAAGTAACTGGAGAAAACTAAGTCAGTCAGAGAAAATTCGAGTTGATTATTGGGAAAAATACTCTTGCCTACGAGATGTAGTTTTATAACAGTATCTTATGGAAAGTAATAATAAGAAAAAATAAAAAGAGAAAAGACTGTTCTTCAATTCATTTGCTCAATATTTCTGTAGATTATTAAAAGAAAAAATCTCCATCATCAGTAGGCTTATAACAAATGACACAAAACATCATTGACTTTTTTAGTGTATTTATCTGCATAAAATAAAATCACAGCTTACCATTTTAGACACAAAAAATTAACTGATGCTCTGTAGCCTGAAGAAATCACTCATTTATTGCTTTCTTGAAAAGATAGAAATTTATATTTAAGAGACATTTTTATGTTTATATATACAGAATATATGTATACATATATGCATACATATGAGAGTGTGATGTATGCAAATATACTTATAAATGCATATAAATACATACTTATATAATTTTTATTATCATTCAGCCAAATATTCTCAGATTTAAGCACAGATATCCATTATTTCTTATAATACCTAAAGATTACTTTTATCTTTTATACTTTAGCAAATTTTGAGGATAGTCATTATTCAACTACTAATAGTTCTCAAGGCCTTTGTATAGGCAACATTTGTAGTGGTTTAAAGTACAGGCTTTGAACCTTAAGAGACCAGAGGAAAATCTTATCTCTTACTAGTTTTTGTGGCTGGAGACAAAGCATTTTACCTCTCTGAGCCTCAGTCTCTTCATCAGCAAAATGGGGATAAAACAACCTTAAGTGGATTAAATGAGATAATGTATAGAAAGCAATGAGCAAAGTGCTTTAGACAGTAAATTTTAAATAAATAGGAGCTACTTGTATTACTGTTTTGTTTTTCGCCCCTTACCTTTTCCCACCATGATGATGTAAGCTGAATGAGGAAAGGGATATTTTTTATTTTACTTGGTGCCTTATCTCTAGGACCTAGAAAGTATGTGGCACATATTGGGCATGCAGTAAATATCTGTGGAATAAATCAGTGGGCAAACAATTGGATGAATAATTCAGCCTCTACTTTATTCAGGATGGCCTGAATAAAGTTACTCCGTTTGCTCTCTATAATGACAAATAGTTTTTTTGTTTGTTTGTTTGTTTTCCTTGTTAGTTTATTTTGTTCACAGGATTCGACATATAAGTGAAATCATATGATACTTGTCTTTCCCTGACTGGCTTATTTCACTTAGCATAATACTCTCCAGGTCCATCCATGCTGTTGCAAAATGTAAGATTTCCTTCTTTTTTACAGCCAAATAGTACTCCACTGTGTAAATGTATCACAGCTTTTTTATCCACTCATCTACTGATGGACACTTGAGCTGCTTCCAGATTTTGGCTGATGTAAATAACGCTGCAATGAACATAGGGGTGCAAATATTCTTTCAAATTAGTGTTTCGAGCTTCTTCAGATATATTCCCAGAAGTGGAATTACTGAGTCATAAGCCAGTTGAATATTTAATTTTTTTAAGGTAACTCCATACTGCTTTCCACATAGCTAAACCAATCTACATTTCCGCCAACAGTGTACGAGGGTTCCCTTTTCTTCACAAACACTTGTCATTTGTTGATTTATTAATGGTAGCCATTCTGATAGGTATGAGGTGATATCTCATTGTGGTATTAATTTGCATTTCTCTGATGATTGGTGACATTGAGCGTCTTTTCATATGTCTGTTGGCCATGTATGTCCTCTTTGGAGAAGTGTATATTCAGGTCCTTTACCCATTTTAATTGGATTATTTTTCGTGTTGAGTTATATGAGTTCTTCATAAGTTAACACCTTATCCGATGTATCATTGGCAAATGTGTTCTCCCATTCTGTCTGTTGTCTTTTCATTTTGTTGATGGTTTCTTTTGCTGTGCAAAAACATGTTAGTGTGATGTAGTCCCATTCATTTATTTTTTCTTTTGTTTCCTTTGCCTGAGGAGATACATTAGAAAAAATATTGCTATGAGAAATGTCTGAGATTTTACTGCCTATGTTTTCTTCTAGGATTTTTATGCTTTCGAGTCTAATATTTAAGTCTTTAATCCATTTTGAGTTTATTCTTATGTATGGTGTAAGAAGGTGGTCTAGTTTCATTTTCTTGTATGTATCTGTCTGGTTTTCCCTACACCGTTTATTGAATATTCTTGCATCCTTTGTCAAATATTAGTATAATGACAAATAGTATTTTAATAGCCAAGTAAATCTTAAAGGCTGGTTTGGTAAATAGATACTAAAATAAATAGAAGTTTGAAGCAACAATCAACATTTTAAATATTTTAAATAATATACAATTTGAAGCCTGGTAGTTTTACTTAAATATCAGTTTATATTCAGAGGTAGTTAAAAGAATGGAAGAACAAAACACTTTCTCAAGGAAAATTTATGTCCTTCCCTTTCAATCTGTGCTTTTCATTTTTGCTTGTTTTCTCATTTGCTTGTTTGTTAATATTTTCCCATGCCACAAAGCTTCAAAGTCAACAGTTGTAAATCATCTGTGGCCCAAATATACAGAATTGACCAAAAGCCAAATAGCAGCTTAAATCACCATATACTGGTGGGTGTCCCATCATATTGAACTTAGCCTTAGTGGTCTGCGATTTGTGAATCCTCTGAACAAAGTACTTCTCTGACTTCAGGGCCAGAGGCAAACTCATGACTAAATATGAATGTCATTGGCGGGTGGTTCATGCCCCTAATGAGTTCCCTCATGTCCATTTACAGTTAATTCCCACATCTCCCCCAGCCCCAGACAATTACTAATCTATTTTATATCTATAAATTTGCCATTTTAGATTAACTTTTGTATTTTTAATATTCATTAATTCATGAAAAACTATCAGTAGTTAGAGGATTATTAAGAATCCTTGTTTATGGGGTCAAACTGGTTTTTTCCCTTTCTTTTTTGTTTGTTTGTTTTTATTGTCGTTGTTGTTTAACCAAAGTAAATATAGTTGTTCCATCTTTCACAGAACTAACTTAAAATGACATTTGACTGGCCTGGCCGGAGTAGCTCAGTTGGTTGAGCATCGTCCTGTGCACCAAAAGGTTGCAGTCTCAGTCCTCAGTCGGAGCACTGTAATAACAGTGAGCATCTCCATGTGGGCAGATTAGGATTCTGTAATTTTATGCTCAGCTGCACTAATGACTTTCAGCCTTGTTTAAGCAGCACCAACCATGGACAGCAGTAAGTCCTGCAACACCCTGCATGGCTGATTGCTTAAATCTTATATCTCTGTAACTTCTATGACTGCCATTTAACCCAGTGGTTCCAATGAGACACAAGTTCATTGAAACAGAGAAGAATTCGTCTATTGTTATTTTCATTTTTAAATTCCATCACAGATTTTATTCCAAAATTAAGATATACCACTGTGTTCCTTAAGTGGCAATAGATAGATCCCTTCCTTTTTTGCATTGTCCTTTTTCATGAATTTGAGATAGTCTGCTAGGGAAGTATATTTTCATTTTGAATCTTCATCAAGGGTGTTCTATACATAAACATTTAAAAAGTCTGATGTATTTATTTAGGGTTTTATTAAATGTAATCACAAATGTTTTTGCTTCACAAAATTGAATATTTTTGCTTTGGGATTCCTGTGGAAAGAGCATAACAAGCATTACAGTGCTCAGTTCGAAGAATGGGAACTGTGTTGGCATGGACTTGAGGGGCTACAGTGATTACTTCACCATGGGTGCTACCTTCATGGGGCTCACAGTCTATCTAGGGAAACAGCCATTTTTAAAATAGTGTGAGAAGTGCCTTGATACGTGTGTGCTGGGGTGCAGGGGAAACGAAGCTGAGGAAAAGGTTTCCAATCTGGGTCCGCATGAGATTAAGTCCTGAAGAAAGAATGGTAGTCAGCTGGCCAAAGAGCAATAGCAGGACAGTGGTTTTTGACACTATCTTAATGCTTTCTTTGGAGTTTTGCCTAGATATCAAATGTCATGTTTAAAGGGCCTTGTACAAAAAAAATAGCTGATTTTCTCAAAATAAAAGGCATTTGGAAATGACTCCTATTTCTAAAGGTCTACTACTCACCTAATGAATATTTCTGCTGGTGTGTTAAAACAGACAATAGTTCTTAGTAGCATAATGTTTCTAATACAGGTGTGAATGTATAATTTGTCTTATTTCTAAATGTGATCCCACTGGGATATTTAGAAATTTGAAATCGCAAAAGAAAAAGAAAAAAATAAAACATCAAAGGGCATGCTTTCTCAAAATTTTAGTATAAACAAACAAAAAATCCTTTAAAAAAAAACTATCAAAAAGCTAGGGATGGGATGGGGGGGATGAGGAGGAGGGTGTCAATGGGGGAAAAAGGAGAAACATCTGTAACAAAAATAAATTTAAAAAAATAATTAAAAAAAAAAACTATCAACCCAGCCGGTGTGGCTCAGTGGTTGAGTGTCGACCCATGCACCAAGAAGTCGCCAGTTCAATTCCCGGTCAGGGCACAAGCCCAGGTTGTGGGTCCAATCCCCAGTGTGGGGCATGCAGGAGGTAGCCAGTCAATGTTCTCTCTCACTGATGTTTCTATCTCTCTCCTTCTCTCTCTAAAATCAATAAAGAAGAAAATATTTTAAAAAAATAATAAAATAAAAATTTAAAAAAAAACTATCATTTCCCATTTGTTTTCTGAACCTCTATAAACTTCTAAGCTAAAGTGAGATCTCGTCTGTTATAGTGTTCAGTCTATTTTTTCTTTTAGTTGGTTAGTTGATCACCTACCCATCTCTCTATGTTAACTGTAAGATCCTTGATGACAAGAACTGGGCTTGCTTCCTATTTGTATCTCTCATGGTGTCTAGCATAATGCTAACTTCTAGCAGACACAGAAATGTTGACGACTGAATGTGGGATGTTACAAGAAAGCAACAAGGAGAATAATTTAGTCAATATGAGGTGGAGGATTAAGTAAAGTGAATTGTAGAATGGATTGTTGCCTGGCACATATATAGTGTTCAGTAAATGTTGGTTGAACTAGTGTACAGATAGATGAATAAGGATTTGGCATGATAAAATTTAGAGACGGATTAAAGGATTTAAACCATTTACAAACCAATGGCATGTTCAATATGAGATGTGACATAAAGTTGGAGAACACATTAATCCCTAAAAAGGTTTGACTGGATAGTCCTTCTGCAATATAATCAACACATAGTTCTTAGGTATTTCAAAGAACCAAGACAAGGAGGAAAATGGAGTCTTAGAGACCATGACTTCAGCAAGATACACAGTATGAATTAAGTGATATTGAAATAATGACCTTTGATTTAAATCAAAGAATTAAAGAATCCTGAATGAGTTCATTAGTTTACCTATCCAAATAGAGCTAAGCTAAATGTGAGTTCACAGACTTTTCCTGTTCTTTCATTCAGTAGTCATATAAGTGTGTGTGTGTGTGTGTGTGTGTGTGTTATTTATTACTACTTGTGGAATCAATACTCTCGAGAGGAAAGGATGTCAGAGAACACAAAAACGAATCAATAAATAGATCACTTCAGTGAGTAAGAAGTGCAAGTGCTATGGAGTAAATAAAGTAGTAGAAGAGGCTATTTATTGTCTGAGATGGGAGTGGAGTGTCTTTAGCAGGAAGACCAGGAAAGGCCTCTCTGGGGAGGTAACCTTTTCCTTAACCTGAAAAAGAAGACGGTGTCCACAAGAAGATCTAGGGGCAAAGCAAGCAGTTAATGCAAATGTCCTTAGAGAGAAACTAGTGAGAATATCTAAGAGTTGGGAAGGTCAGATGTCTGGGTCTTGGGAAGTGATAGACAGAGGGCTGAGCAATGGGAACTGATGTCAACAGTGACAGCAGGATCTTATAGTCCTGGAGTGACTATGAATTTTATTCTATCTATAATCAGAAATCTTTGGGGTCAACATGATCTGATTTTGTGATTTTAAAAAACCTTGTAGGCCACTCTGAGGAATGACTATAGAAGAACAGGAGGAAAACCAGTTGGGAGGCTGTTGCAATAGTCTACCAAGCAAAGGTATTGTCTCCAATAGAGTGGTAGTGCTGGAGAGGTGGGATACATTTTTGTGGTAGAAGTAAAAGAGCTTAATGAATTGGTTGCGGAAATGATGGCATGATGGTTGGAACTTAAGAATCAATGAAAAATTTTGGACTGAACAACCAGATAGTCAATGCTGCTATTTACCAAAAGGCATACTGAGAGATGATGAATTAGAATGATCAAATGAGTGGACTTATGTCTTTTCCCCCAGGTTATATTATAAATGCTTGAAGATAACAGTCCTTGATTTAGCCTTTATTGTTTTGTTTTGTTTTGTTTGTGTTTGTTTGTTTGTTTGTTTGTTTCATTATATCAGGCATAGTACTTTGCATACCATGGGTGCTATTGACAATATTGGCTGATGAGGTGATTGGAAAATTGAGATATAGAGAATTGATGCATGAGCCTTCTAATATGTTAATGAACTATACTAAAACTTTTGGCATATTATAAAGAGATGATGTTTTAAATTCTTTGAAAATCTTTAAAAATGTGAATAAGAGCTATCATAGATTTAAAAGTTTATGCCCTTTCAAAACCTCTCATTTGTATATTGATGGAGTTGTAACTTGCATCCAATTTAGTTGCTACAAGATAGTCATTTTTCATTAATGAGGATAAATATTCAGTTTCCTTCATTAAGATCCAAAGTCAAAGCATTTTAGTGTTTTGATACTTTCCTTACATTGATATTTTATGTTTGGTATTTTGCTTACATCCATAGCCCAATAACTATGAATGCTAAATATTAGCAAGCTTGTCATTGCCTTAAAGACTTAAAAAAAACAAACATTGCTTTGTCTTGGATATTAATCCCTGAGGAAAGCAAGCATTTATTCGAACAGAAAGGGTTTGCTGCTGGTGCCTGGTTTCACTTCACTGACCAAATTAAAATCTACATTAAAAAACTTAGACTGATGGACATGGACAACAAAGCTGGGGATGAGGTGGGGTGGGGGTGTGGCGGAGGGTGTCAATGGGGAAAAAAGGAGAAACATCTGTAACAAAAATAAATTAATTTAAAAAAAAGATTGTCTAACCAAAAAAAAGAAACTTAGAAAGCATTGCACTTTATCACACTACGTTTCGGTGTCCACATTTTTACTTCTGATAATAAGTAAAAGCTTAGCTGAACCAATGACTACATGGTTAACTTGAACATATTCAACCAAGGGAGAATACCAGAAAAGATAGTTCTTACTTGGACATAGAAATTGTGAAGAGTGGAGGGAAATGAACAATTTGCCTTTTACTAGTTTCATTTATGAGTGCAAAGATAGTGATGACTTCTCTATGGTGACCATTGTGAGGAGGATTCAGACTCCAGATGTCAAGTGAAACAGTTTCCCTTTTGCTACACATCTGGGCTTTTTCATGACACTCACACAAACTAATAGATTTCACCAAGCCAAGCAACCCACATTTATTTGGATGTTCCAGCTGTCTGCATGCAAATCAATAAGGCAACTAAATTGTAGAATAAGAGCAATTTTTCATTTGAAATAGAACTCAACAGCATGATAGGAAGCACAAGTCTCTATTTTTAATTAATTAAATTTTTTTTGCCTTGCTGTCTATGCTTATTTGACATGGGGAAGGTAATTATTCCATTTTTTATACAGAAAAATTATCTGAGGACTGGTCTCTAGTGATTCTAGGACAGAAAGCTTTGGTATTCATACCCAGTGTTCTTAAGATCAGCTTCCACTTGTAGCTCCTTGGCTTTCCTTAACACCTCTCTGGGTGTTTTATATATCTGGGGATTATGGAGGCTCATTCTAAACTACAAAAGTGACTATGTTTTAATATTTTAATACTGCTTAAAATGGTTTGTGATCTCCTCTTTTCCTACAGCAGAATACAATCCAAACTCCAGTGACCTGTTTTCCCTCTGTTTCATGATTAAGCTCTTTAAAGTCTTTGGTAACTGTTGACCAAACTCTCCTTGAAACTCTCTCTCTGCTTCCATTGTTAGCTGACATTACCACATATTTTCTTGGTTATACTTCTACTTCTCCATTCACTCCTTCTTAGTTTTCTTTCCAGGTTTAGCTTTCTCTGTGCATCTTAGAATGTTGGCTGTCTCCAGGTCTCCATCTCGGCTTTCAGTTTGTTTTTTATCACAATCTTTCTAGGAATACCCATGACTTTAAATGCACCTATACTATGTTGACTCCAAAATGTGCTTTTTAAAATACTTTTTTAGAACTATGTACTGAAATGGAACTTTGATATCTATCTTATGAGATATCTCTACCTTAATGTCACAGGAGTTCCCCATACTTACTATATACAATGTTAACATAATTATATTCCTCCCAAATCTGTTCTTATTCTCACATTCTCATCTCAGTTGGAAGTACCATTATTGACCCAGTCACCCCAGCCAGAAACATAGAAATTGTCCTAGACTCCTCACTCATCCCCTACTTGCAATTGCCAAATCCTCTAGATTCTATTTCCTTGATATTTCTTTGCTCTGGCCATATTTTTCTTCCTTAGTCCCATTGGTTAGTTCAAGTTCAGGTCACTAGTTTCAGACACCTTATGACCAAATCACACTGCCTCCCTGGAAAGTAATTTCCACTTACTATTCCCCGTGCTTCATACTTTACAAAATTCCTTTCACATATGTTGCTTTATTTTTCCCTTCAGAGCAATCTGAGAAGGCACTGTTATCTATGTTACACTGAGGACAGGAATAGAGATGGAGTGTTTGGTTTTTGAGGTTGTCAAAGACCTAATTAGGAAGGGTAGGAGATCCCTAACCAAGGCCATCAACTCTCAAGCTCATGCGATGGTTTGACTTATGATTATTCAACTTCATGGTGGTATGAAAATGATATTCATTCAGTAGAAACCATACTTTGGCCCTGGCTGGTTTGGTTCAGCAGTATGGAGCATCAGCCTGCAGACCAAAAAGTCACAGGTTCAATTCTGGTCAAGGGCATGTACCTCGGTTGCAGTTCAGTCCCCGGCCCTGGTCAGGATCATGCAGGAGGCAACCAATCGATGTTTATCTCTCACATTGATGTTTATTTTGCCTAGCTGGTGTGGCTCAGTTGTTGAGCATCAACCCATGCACCAAGAGGTTACTGGTTCGATTCCCGGTCAGGGCACATGCCCAGGTTGTGGGCCTGATCCCCGATGAGGGGCATGCAGGAGGCGGCCAGTCGATGTTCTCTCTCATCAATGTTTCTATCTCTCTCTCCCTCTGCTTTCCTCTCTCTCTAAAATCAATAAAAAATTTTTTGTAGAAACTGTGCTTGAATTTTAAATTTTGATTTTTTTCCAGGAAAGCAATATACAGTAAGATACTTTCTCATGCAGCTGGGCAGTGGCAGAGAGCCAAAGCTCCCAGTCAGGCACATGGTCACAGGGGTGAATAACCGATACTCTACAGTGCATTCATTGTGGTAGATGATTTTCCCAACTTCACGCTAACATAAGTGTTCTGAACACGTTTAAAGTAGGCTAGGTTAAGCTATGATGTTCAGTAAGTTAGATATATTAAATGCATTTTTGACTTACAGTGTTTTCTACTTGTAATGGGTTTATTGAGACATAACCCCATCATGAGTGGAACATCTGTACTGTTTCCCATCAATAACGTAAATGTGGGAGGCAGGAACATTTGTTTCCTATTCAAGCTGAACGAAAAATCAAAACAAAGGAGGCAAGTAAGGTAACTTATCTCAGGCCATTGAACTCTCATTAGGCAGCACAGTAGGAAAGCCTACATTTCCAATTTCTAGACTTCTACTCTTTTGTCTACACAACTCTGCTTCCTAGATGTTGTCAAAGAATAAAAACCAGAATGTGTTATCTTGAAAAATGTGTTTCCTGTGTGAAATGAAGGGATACCCAGGATCATAACAATTAAATGCCTAGAATCACAACAGGTGTACAAAAATCTCCCCATTCCAAATTCTTCATGTTGGTGCATTCCATAGTACATGTCTATATTTTATGTAAACTTCCTAACTAAAATTGGCTTCCCTTTTTGAAGTAACTGCTTCATGGTACTAGCTGACACTTCATTTAAGCTTTTATAAAATCAGCTTGCGCTTTCCTTAAAGAATTGTCTGTGTGGAATGATGTTTTTGGATAGATGTGAATACATTACCTCATTAGATGCAGCTTGTATACTCCAAAAGTCAAGAAGAATGATCCACAGTCAGCCACCCAAAAACAAAATGAATAATGGCAGGAAAGTGCCTACTGTATTGAAACACTGCATTTTGCTCCTATGTTTCAAGCTTTGAGACCAGTCACATACCATTTGGTTCAGTCCAGAGGGCAAAATACTGGGATTTCTCATTACTGCTTTAAATAAAAAATTTGTCATGGAGATTAGACCAGCATTTTTAATGTACCTTCAGAGTCTCCTAGCTACTTAACAGTGAGGAACTGGATTTTTAGAATGGCCAGTGTTTTGGCTATCATGTTCATTACCAAACTGTTGTCACAGAGAAGAGTATATGAAAAAGTGACAGTAGTGTGGGACAGGGAAAACCATGGGCTAGGAATTGGATCTGTGTTCTGATCTCACCTTAAGCACATTGTGGCCATACAATGTAACCTCTCTAGGTCTCATCTGTGAGAAGATTCTAAGGTCTCCCATGGTATTCTTTATAAGAAGAGAACTAATATCTGGGTATAATCCTGTTTAGACATTCATACACTGGAACTTCTTATAACCCACACAACCAAAACCAATTATTGATTTGTTAGTCAAAAATTGTATACAACAGTCATTATTTGGAAAGGAAAAAATACTAGCATGCCTTAATTATTTCACCTTAACTTTAAAAAAAATAACTGTATGGTGGCACAATAAAATCAATGTTTAGTGTTATTTCAAAGAAATGAGATTTCTCCCAATAAAGCTGCTCAATTTTAATTTTTTTTTTAGTTACCATGCTATTACTGACTGTTGATTGAAGCTGTTTAACCTAGCAACATTCCTAGCATGGCATCTTTGGCTATGGCATGAGAAGTTTGGGGCACTAAATATGATACAGTGCATTTCTTCATATTTAGATCCATCTGTTTGTCCCAGAATGCATGATTTCTTCATTGTTCACAATTTTAATTTTAAACAAATCATCCTCAATAGTCCAAGTTACACATTGTCTTTCTTAAATTATCAGAACTTTTCATTTGTCTGAGATCAGTTAATTAATTATGTTCTTTATCTTTCTTTTATACATTAAGATTAAGATTTTCTCTAGCATTGTCAACTTCTAGCCACAGTTTTTATAACATTTTTTCCCAACATCTAAATTGTCCATCAATTGCTTTAAAATGTTTGGTACAATAACCTGATTTAAAGGGTCAGACCTGGGGCCCATTTTTTATGAAGTTCAGTTTCATTTTTCCTGCATAAAGTATACAAGTAATTTATCATCCATGCCCTTCAGTTTGGATCTCTGTAAATTTGGATGAGAATTACAAAAGTAAACTAAGTGAAAATTTCACATTTTATAATTACTTTATGACTTTTAGGGTTGCCTCTCTCACACTAATTTGGCAGCAATGTTTATAACCACATGTAATTATTAAGTCTTTCTAGATCAGTAAGTTTACTCTTGATATGAACAATTCTTTTTTATGTGCTCATATTTCATTTTGGTAATGTTTGATTAAATTGCATAAGTATAAAAAATGAGTACAATGGGAATAGACAGATTTGAGAACAATAACTGATTCTTAGTGAACATGCAAGTCATGTGGAAGGAATAGAAATATATGAGCCATGAGCATCCCGCTTGCTGTAGGCATTGGTCAGCTGTCCCTGAGGGCATGGAGAGGATTAGTTAATCTGTAAAAAGATACTGACTAAGAGCTTTCAACAGTAAAACTTGTGAACTAACTATTAAACTTGAGGAAGACCTATGCTGATTTGCTACAATCCTTTTCTGTTATTATAATTAATAACTTGCATGAAAGTATAAAAGACATGTCATATTTGAGGATGATATAAGACTAGATGAAAGAGATAAGTTTTACGATGGCTAGCACATATTAGATGCTCAATAAATATTTATTGAGTTGAATTGATGATGCAATGTTAGCTTACCAAACTGTAAAACTAGATCAAAGTAAATACCATTAAATTTGACAAGGGTGGATATTAATAACTATATTGAGTTACCAAAAACTGAATGTACAAGTACATGATAGATTTTATTTTGAAACATTTGATGCTAAAAATATATGAGAGTTTAGGTTAACTCTTAACAATTCAACAGATTTTAAAAGTCCATGTTATCTTGGGCTGCCCTGGCAGGAGTATGGAATTCAGAGGGAGGAAAGTCAGCATCTCATTGTACTCTGCCCTGCTCTGAACATACCTGGAACTCTGAATGCATTTCTAGTTTCTGCAATGTAAGTAAAAATCAGAAGAAAAATTTAAGAGTATACAAGAAAAGATGGCTAGGAATCTTGAAACTGTCTCATAAAGTAAGAACCAAAAGTGTCAGCAATGTTTATTTGAGGAGTAAAAGATGCAAAAGAGGAAAACCAACTATGAGATGAATAATTCCATAAAAGAATGTATAGGCTTGAGTCTACAGGACTCTACTGGTCTCTGGCTCAATTTTATTCAATGACAGCATGATTTAGAAAGGCAATTGTACTGTTACCTCTCTCTGAGTCTTAAAAAGTCTGGGTAAAATTTACCTCCACAGTCACCTGATTTGACAATTCAGCCTAGCTACCTAAATATAGAGTTGGTAGCACAGGTTTTCTACCAGGTGACAGGGACTTCTTTCCCAGCATCAGCACTGTGACATGTTGCTGAGTCTTCCTCATTCTCATTTGACTCACTCACCATTCATTATCACTCAAATCCTCATCAATGTCCAGGGCTCACTAATGAGATGGTGTGAATAGGAGAGAGAAATTCCTTTATTAAATGATCTTCATTTAAAAAAAAAAGATCTTCAAAAGCCACTGACTTGCAAGTTGGACATACACCATGAGAATAATGGGTGGTATTTTGTGAAAAAAAAAAAAAAAAAAAAAAAACCCAAACTCTTCCTTTATTAAAAGTTCAGTATTTTCTAATTGGATGTGTTGGGTCCTCTACACTGAACATCCCTACTCATTTGAAAGCACACACGACTCAAAAGAAGAAACAGGCACATAAATAAATGGTTGTGATTCTTAGCCCTGGGTGCTATTATGCATGTGTGGAAAAGATGAGTTGGGGTACAGAGCAGCATGTCAGCTGTTCTGGGGAGGTGTGACTGCATAACCTAGAATGCTTCACAGAAGAGACATTTCACAGTGTCTAGGAAAAATGATACATACAAGGAGGAGGATGGGCACTTGTGGATAGGGTTGTTGTCTTTTTTAAGACAAAGAATATTTCAAGCACTTAGCTCTCCAAAGATGAGAGCTTAAAGATTTAGCTGTGCTAGTCTCTCTTGGTTCTTTCCACTCCAGTTCTCAGAATTCCAGCCAGTTGGCCTCTCTGCCAGAGGAGATAAAAGAGCCAGGCAGCAGTTACCTATAACTTCTTAGTCATGGTAGAACTAGCAACATGCTGTCTGTGTAGCCAATAATATGGAAAGAATGGAACCTGCATGGTCCAAGGAGGAGATATTTGGTGTGTTTTTTTTTAAATACCAGTTATTATCACCATGAGGTAGCTCTTCATACCCACTGCAAGTATTCCTCATGCAAGTACTGCTTAAACGTTACTGTCAGGGTACAAAAATAACCTTGTGTCCAAAGGTCTTGACTGTCAGATAATTCACGGTAATTGTCTTAGTAGAGGAAAAGGATAATTACATGTTGTAAGTCTCTGTTTGTTCCAAATGTGCATGGTGGGAGAAACTGGCTGACTTTGCATGAGTAATCTAAACGGAGTCAAATTCTCAGAGTACTTCACGGTACCTTTTGCATTTAATAGTGTCACTAAAGCTTTAAGAGGGACATTGTTAGAATAACTTAGGGAAGAATAATAAAGTGGTTAGTTTAAGGTAGTAATAAGTAAAGTGAGATTACTGAATATTCCTTTGTTTTAATTATGTGGGTGATGGTGAGGAAGCTATCAAGGATGCCAGTTACTCATTAATCTTGGTTAGTGAGCATCATTGATCTTTACACAAGAAGAACTGTTGGTACTTTCTAAACCAGTGGAAGATAAATGGTAAAGGAAAGGATTAAACAGGTTAAACAAACAAACAAAAAAATACAATTAGCAAATAAGCATATAAAAAAATGATCATTCTCACTAATAAACAAAAAAATACTCATATATCAGAAATATCATTTGTACTGATTAAATTATCAATTTTCTAAAAATTATAATGTCAGCCTGGCCAGTGTAGCTCAGTGGATTGAGTGTCGCCCCATGAACTGAGATGTTCTGGTTTGATTCTGATCAGGCACATGCCCGGGTTGCAGGTTCGATCTCCAGAAGGAGGTGTGCAGGAAGCAGCCGATTGATGTTTCCAACATCGATGTTTCTAGCTCTCTCTCTCTCTCTTCCCCTCTCTCTAAAAAAATCAATAAAAAACATATTTAAAAAATAAATAAATAAATAAAAAGTATAATATCAGTGCTTGTAAGATTGTGGTGAAACTGGTGTGTGTGTGTGTGTGTGTGTGTGTGCATTAGAAGCAATAAAATGGCATAAATCTTTTGAAAATTAATAAATCAAGGACATAATAATTTTTTTATTTGGGGGAAAACATTCAAAAGAAATTTAAACTGAGAAAAAAATCATTGATATCAGTATGTTCATTACAGAATTGTTTATAATATTAAAACAATGGAAATTAACCCAATCCCTAACTATTAAAGAATGGTTAAATTATATTTTTATAGGAAGTAACATTATATAGCACCAAAATAATAATTTTGGAGACCCTATAAGAACTGCTTAAATTATAATGTAAGGGGGGAAATGTAGGCTATGTAGTTATATATGTTCTGTGTATGTATAAAACTATATGAAACACAGAGTCAGGAGCATAGAGTGACAAGTATGTACAATTGGCAACAAGATGAGCTTTGGTTTTAACTCTGACTCCACATGTGCAAGCTATTGATCTCTGACAAGTTATTAAGTTCTATGTATTTTATTTTATTATACATACAATGGGGATACTCATACCTACCTTATAGGACAGCTGAAATAATTAAATTAGATAATTCTGTAAAGTCTGGTACAAGGTAATGGAATTATGGGTGAATTTGTTTCTCTTATTTTGAGTTCTATTAATTTTATAATGCTGTTTTTGCAATAGAAAATATATTTGATTTTAATATTGATCACCAAAGTTATACTAAAAAATATACACCTTGTAGTAGTGACTATATGGCTAACCATAGTGATCTAAATAATAATTTTTATTTAGTACCAAACATCTCAAATTACACACTGCTAAATCATATTAGTATATTTATTTAACCAACATTTATATAGCTTTTATTACCATGTAACAGGCCCTGTTCAAAACACTTAATTCATTGATTCATTGTAACCCCATGTTAAAGGTGCTATCACATCTCAATCTTACAGATGAGAAACTGACATTCAGGGAGCTTTAAGTAACTTGTGCAAGGTCACATTGGGATATGTGGTGGAGCTGGGATTTGAACTCAGGCCATTGCTACATGGTCCAGCTTCTGAATGTCATACTACTTTTTAGCTAGTCAATCAAAACATGTCCAGTGAACATGTGTGTTGCTTGGCACTGTGAGAGATGCCAGGAAACAAAGGATACAATCCTTATCCTGCAGAAAAATCATGCTCTAGGGTTTAGCTACAGACCCAAAATTCTGCTCCCTCAACTCAGATGAATGCCATTCATGTCACAACTAAATGCTATTCGTGGAGAGCCACCGCTTCTCACCCTCAATGACCAAGGTTCTAAGTGAAAATCTGGAGTCTACAGCTTGGCTTTCTGTGTCAGTACATGCTGAGAAATCCTAGCATTGTGTGAAGGAGTATCATGTCTGCAAAGATTTGACTCAAGTTTCTCTTTATACATATATTTGTGTATATACATCTTCATATACTCCAGCGGTTCTCAACCTGTGGGTCGCGACCCCTTTGAGGGTCGAACAACCCTTTCACAGGGGTCACCTAAGACCATCGGAAAACACATATTTCCGATGGTGATTCATAACAGTAGCAAAATTACAGTTATGAAGTAGCAACGAAAATAAATTTATGGTTAGGGGTCACCACAACATGAGGAACTGTATTAAAGGGTCGTGGCATTAGGAAGGTTGAGAACCACTGATAAACTCTATGCATATGTAAATAATATTGCAACTAAAATATTAAACTACTACTACAGACTAAAGTTATACATTGATGTATGTTTTTTCATACATTTTAACACATAGGAATCCCACAATGCATTCTTTTATTGCTGTTGGGTTGTCATTGTGCATACCTGAGATAAAAATATCCCTTTATCTCTAATTGAAGAATTCTGAGATTGCAAGGCTAGTTCTTTCAAACCTGAAAAATTGTTATCATTGGGGAGGTGGTATAATATGATGGTTAAGAATAATGGCTCTAGAATCAGACATCTAGATGCCATTTCAGGCACAGGTATTTACCAGATGACTTTGGATAAGTTTCTAAACCACTCTGTACTTTATTTTCCTCATCTGCTCAATGGGACAGTATATACCTCATAGGGTTATAAGATATAAAAGTTGTAAACACATAAACTTAGAAAATGTAAGTGCTCAATAAATGTTAGATATTGGAATTGTTGCAATGACTTATCTATATAATCAGTCTTTGCTTGTTACCATGCAAAAAAAACAAAACATGAGATTACATTAAATTCTAAGGTTGATGTGCAACTGGAAATCCCATTTTTCAAGTTTTTATGTTCATGCAACAGCTAAATTGTTGTTAATTGTACAAATAAGTGTTACAAATTTGAACTAATAAATTTATACTAGTTAAATACTACACCAATTTGAAAATTTGCTCTTTTAAAAATTTTGCTCGAAAAAAAATGTTCTGCACTAAAAAATAATACATTGCATCATAATGAAATTTGCTTTTATGCTCTATGTTGTCCTATTCCAAGGAGAAAAAATTACCTTTTCTAAACATGTCTGTTTCTTTTTATGTCTATTTGTGATTTAAAGCTTACTTTTGAATAATGCATGTTGAAACAAGTTATATGGAAATAGTAACGCTTTATCTGGTAGAAGGTTGTAGTTCGGGGGATTCTACTTACCATTAAAAGAACAGCGATTTAATCTCTAATATATTTCTTTCAAGATTGGTTCTTTTCTTGACAATAGGACTGATTTAAATGTGTGAAGGCACTTTCAATAAATGATCTATGTTTGTTTTCTTTCTTTTCTTGCAGTCATTCCCAACACAGCACTACAACCCGGCAGCCTTCAGTGACTCTCCAACGGGCCATCTCACTGGAAGGGTAAGATCAGAATAATACGAAGCCTTCTCTCAAACTAGACTGCAGCCTCATCACTTCAAGCACAGAGAAAGTCCTCCTTTCTTTCCTTTTCTCCCTCCCTCCCTCTTCTCTCATTCTCTCTCTCTCTCTTTTTCTTTCTCTCTCAGGAAACATCCATGAATCTCATGTTATATGCCAAACACTGTACTATGTAGTAGATTTAACAAGTCAGATTAGATCTCTTTATTCCCTCCAGAGGGCTCATTATCTAGTAGGAGTGATAGAATAAAAATACATACTTGTGTACAGCGGAAGCATCTCACAGGAGATAGGCGTGAGGGACTAATGGAGGATTCGGGAAGGGTATCTGCTGAGAATGGGTATGAGAGAGGGAGGGAGGAGCAGGTCAGGATGGCTTCAGAGAAGATGGAACTCTCAAGCTGAGGACTGAAGCATCTGTGGATGTTTGCCTGACAGACTTTAGAAAGCAGGGTACGCAGAGCATGTGCACAGTCGTGACCACATGAGCAAGCATGGTGTGTGCAAAGGCCACTGAGCAACTCAGTGCTGAGGCGCAGGGTGCGTGAGGCAGTGCAGATGACAGTGGAGATGTTGGCTGGGAGGGCTCACATGTGGAGGACTTCGTATCTTGTATTTCTAAATTTCCCAATCAGATAAAAGCTGGAGGGGCTGGGAGGAAGGGGCTAATATTTCTTTCCACTCCCCTTATACCTGCAACTGGTTTAATTACAAATATTTAATTGGTTAATGTATAAAATTATTTTATTTTTCCAATATCTGTTAGCAACTACGCTTTATTTAATCCTGTTTCCCAATTAGTCTTCCCTAGTGTCATTTCAATGCATATCTCTAACTTTATAATATATTAGTCCTTTCCATTTTAAAATCTTATGTTTTATTCAGATCTCTGCCCTTCCAACATGATTAAGTCTTGGGTTCCACCAAAGTGTTCTAGAATTGATAGAGGTATTATCTGCGCTCTCTCTCTCTCTCTCTCTCTCTCTCTCTCTCTCTCTCTCTCTCTCTCTCTCTCTCTCATACCTCCTTCTAGATCAACGATTTTCAACCTTCTTCATCTCATGACACACATAAACTAATTACTAAAATTCTGCAGCACAACAAAAAATACATTATTTTTTGCCAATCCGACAAAGCAAATAGGTATAGTTTTGATTCATTTACACTGAACGGCTATTGTTGTGTTGGCTGTTGTCATTTTTTAATTTGACAGTCTAAGGGAAAAGAGGTCAGTGCCCCTGACTAAACAGTCAGGTATTGCATGTTTTAAAAATTCTTGAGGCACACTAGTTGAAAATTGCTGCTCTAGCTCTTTCTTTCTCTTAGATTTATTTTTTGGTAATATTGGGGCAAAAAGAAGGAAAAGAGAAATGGCATTTCCTTACCATTCAACTGTAGCTGTCTCCTTTCTGCTTATTATCTCTGGTGATGTAGTCTGGGTAGGTGCAGCACCAAACATGCTGAGACTCAAACAATGCCTCCAACCTGGTGGTTGGTGCCCTGGGGGACTCAGCTGTCTCTTCCACAGAACCCTTAGTGGTGGCACACTGTAGTCCCTTGATGTGCTCACCACTTTATTCAAGCTGCAGCAATCCCTCACAAGCCCAGAATCCTCCTTTCTCACCTGTCCTCAGCAGCTTCAGATGTGAGGTTTGCAAGCATGAGCAGCATCCTTCTTTTCTACCCCTCAGGCAGAACTTTCCAGACAGTCCTTGCCTCCTCTCTCCCTGGCTGACCTCATCTTCTCTCCCCTGGGTTCTTTTCCAGCATCAGTAGTAACAGGGATGTCCATGGCTAAGTGGACATCCACCTGGGAGGGTGTTTCCTGTTTTTTTTCCTGAAACAGCATACCTTTTCATGGTGTGCCCTTTTTGACTTCAGCTAAGGAAACCCATTGAATTTCCCCAAACCCATGGAAAGGCAAGAGAAAAGAATGTGGCCATTCCATGAACACGACGCTCCCTCCAAAAGTTTACCTGCTTCTGCCTTGGCCAGTTTGGCTCAGTGGTTAGAGCATCGGCTCATGGACCAGAGAATCCCAGGTTCGGTTCCCGCTAAGGGCAAATGCCTCGGTTGTGGTTTGTCCCCGGCCCCGGTTGGGGTTGTGTGGGTGGCGACCAATCAATGTGTCTCTCTCACGTCAATGTTTCTCTCTCTCTCTTCCTCCCTCTGTCCCTCCTGCTCTATCTGAAGATAAATGCAAAAATGTCCTCAGGTGAGGATAAAAAAAAAATTTTAAAACAAGTTTATCTGCTTCTCCTGCTAGTTCCCCTCTTCTCATTTAGATGGGGGGGGGGGAGAGAGAGAGAGAGAGAGAGAGAGAGAGAGAGAGAGAGAGAGAGAGAGAGAGAGAGAAAGAGAAAGAAAGAGAAAGAAAGAAAGAAAAGAAAGAGAGAGAGAGAGAGAGAGAGAGAGAGAGAGAGAGAGAGAGAGAAAGAAAGAAAGAAAGAAAGAAAGAAAGAAAGAAAGAAAGAAAGAAAGAAAGAAAGAAAGAAAGAAAGAAAGAAAGAAAGAAAGAAAATAAAAAGAGAGAGATGGTTATAGGTTAAATACAGGGTATGGCAAAAGTTGGTTTACAGTTCTTATGGAAAATAATACAATTAATAAATAATAATACAAGAATAAACTCTGTGTTTCACATATTCACAACTATAAACCTACTTTTTCCCCACCCTGTATAACTTAGCTCTGGAGAATTAAGTAACTTTTTTCTCAGCAGGACACTATCTCCATTGTAACATTTGTTCTATTCCATGAGAAAAAACAAGAAGAAGAAATTCTCAGTCAATCCTTCACGGCAGTTGGTTCTGTAATAATATACAAGGTGGCCCAGACCGTGGATCCAAGCTAGACTCCCCAGTGCAAACCCTGGCTCTGGATCTTACTAGCTACTTGGTTTCTTTGTGTCTCTGTTTCCTCATCTGTAAAATGAAGATACTAATAACAATTCTTTAAAGGGGTTTTTAAAGAATTAAATTCATATGTATTATTTTTTTAATAGCACTGACATTATGTATGTGTGTATTATAGTAATCATTCCTGTTGTTGTTATACATAATATATATTTAATTTATCAGATGGGAGAGTTTCTTATTTATACTAAATATGTTTGTTAAAGCAGTCAGGGACTGGTGTCTCCACTATACTTTGGAGAGGCATATTCCTATATACACAGCTAAGAATCATTTGTGGAGGCAATCCAAATCATTGTTTGAGGCTGCTTCATTGCCCTGTTAATATTTACATAAAATATTTTAATTACCAAGATTATACTTAAATGCTTATTAAACACTTTAAAGAATAACTAAGCATTTTCTATATATCAGCTTATCTTCAGCTCCAAAATAAAGAAGTTAGGACCAGAATAAGAAATACTCTTACATTTCTAGTATATATATCTCAGGAAGTTTAAGACAAAATAGTCTTGAAAACACAAAATAGTCTCCCCAGCCTGGAAACATCCTCCAACTGAACTCGAGGATCCGTCGACCTCTGCGGTGCAAGTTTGTGTGACCTTGTGACTGCACCTTCCATACCGCTCCATTCAATTTTGTGTTTCTGGAAAGTGTTGTGCTTCAGAAAAACTACTGCACAAAACAAGCTGCCAGTCACATCCTCCAAGGACTGTGATCGGTTTTGAACTCTGCACGTCAAATCGGATATGTGGACAGAGCCTAGAGAGGATATCCAGAGTTAACAAAGGGAAGGGCAGCATTCTCTCAAGAACATATTGACAGTGTCAGGATTCTATATTGACAAGAAGGGGAGTTTCATTGGGTTCTTAATGAGATTATAATCAAAATGAGCAGTCTGGCCAGTGTGGCTCAGTAGTTGAGTGTTGACCCATGCACCAAGAGGTCACTGGTTCGATTCTCGGGGCACATGCCCAGGCTGTGGGCTGGATCCCCAGTGGGAGGCATGTGGGAGGCAGCCAATTGATGTTCTCTCTCATCGATGTTTCTCTCTCTCCCTCTCCCTCTAAAAAAAAATCGATAAAGAAAAAAAATTTTTTTAAATATGCACTTGTTGGGAATAAATATAGTACAAATTCATGGATATTCCTTCAAGGAAAGAGAAAAGAAACTAACATTGACTGAGTGCTTATTAGGTGGCAGGCTATATCTATCTGTCTATTGATTGGTCAATCTATCCATCCATCTGATTTTATTTCCAAAATAGTCTTATAAAATAGGCAGCCTGTTTTCTAAATCTTGATTCACAAAATAGTTAAGTCATTTTCCCAGAGCAGCTACATAGAAAGTACCAAGCTTGGATTTGAAGTCAAATTTGACTCCACTGTACAACTCCATCCCCTATAATGTGTCATGAAAAGCCTTTATTGAACTGGTCATGACATTCCTAAAGCACATTCATGGTAAGTTAGGCATAGTGAAGAACTCCCTAGCGTAAAAGTGACAGAGAACTAGAACTGACTCTAAGCCTAGAAGTCATTAAATAGAATTAAAAACCCACCATTCGGGATGGGTCTGGAATTCCATGTGCATGCTAAATGGCTGAGGTGTTGTTTGGGGTAGAGGTGAGGTTGTGACTGAGCTTACCACTGGTCTCTACCTCACCTTCCTTGTTGTTTATGAAAGCATCCATTGGCTGGGTGGCTATCATTCCACATTTTGGTCATTAGCACAAAGACCTCCTCCAGCTATGCTAAATAATAGCATTTCCTTCTAAAGCTATTTGCAAACTTTTCTTTCTTTCTTCTTATTCACAAAAGCTATTAGCAGTTTGCCAATATGCATGTTTAAGCATGTTGCCCCGTTTTCCACTTAAATGAAATGACTTCTGTGATAAATGCAATCACTAATTTTAATTTCTCTGCTAAGATGAAGCCCAAAATGTCAAGGCCATTCCCTGACTTCACAACATAAGAGTGACTCCTTTTCTACAAAAACAGTATTCTCAGCCATACTTCATTGTTCCACCTGGTACTGAGCAGATTGCCTCACAGCTAGTGAACAATGCACTAAGAAAAAGATTCTGTTCCCTGCAGTCATGGAAGAAAGCTGACTCTAGAATCAAAGAATTCGTTTTGAATCCTGGCCTCTGTGCCCCTGTTATTGTTCATCTTAAGCAGGACCTTCCCCTCTAAACACGGACTTCCTCCTCAGCCAGAAGGGCGATAGCACAGGACTCACCAACTTTCTGTAAAAGTAACAGGCACATGTGTTCTGAGAAAACAAACAAAAATTTGTTTTTATAGTCTAGATTAGTTTGAACTAAGGCCCACTTTGAACACTCGCTGTTAAATATACATCAATGTATTTATTCATATAAAACAGTTCTAAATATAAAATAAAATGTTTCAAGGAAAAATAGTTTTGCATTGCTGGAATATTTGAAGGGGATACCTCAGTAATTGTCTGTAAAGCCCAGAACACTAACGTGAATGCTATATGTGCCCAGCTGGCTATCAGATAGAGAGATTATGTGGCATATAATCATTGTCACTGAATGCATAGTGAGAAAGTTGTTTTTCACTTTGCATAGGCCAATGGGTCTTTAACAGTTTCCCATTAAGGTGTTATACTGCTGAGTGTAGGCAATCTGCTGAAATTGGAACTTCATTATTTGGAAACTCTCCTTCCTAATGCTCTTGTGAAAAGCAACTACACAGGATATTTTTTAAATGAATGTGCTTTAAAAGTCCATGCATTTATATGTTTTTCACCTAAGTTGCTATTTACTTGACATAAAATAAGTAGACATATTTTAGATTTCCAGTTAATTTGATCCACGGAGACAACAAAGCTGTCTAATTGAGCTTCCACCGAGAATTACTGCTGTTTTTAAAATTGATATCTGAATCATCTATAACTACGCCAGACATAACAAGGCAGAATACTATCCCCATTAATTCACACTGTTAACTCCTTGCTTCAGGTTCAAGTTGACAGATGTGGCCCACACCTTAACTTCCAATTCCTCCTGACACCCCATTAAAGGGAAGCAGATGCCCTGGCAGGGTAGCTTAGCTGATTACAGCATTGTCCCTATACACCAAGGTTTCTGGTTCGATCCCTGGTCAGGGCACATAAAAGACGCAACCAATTAAGGAATAAATAAGTGGAACAAGAGGTCTCTCTCTCTCTCTCTCTCTTTCTCTCTCTCTCTCCCCTCCCTCTCCCACTCTCTCTCCCTTTCTCTAAAATCAATCAATTTAAAAGAAATAAAAAGGAAGCTGATAGAATGAAAAGGGACAATTCCATAACCGTAAACAAATTGGGAGGGGCCATCAAAGACCAAAAGATGCCATCCCACTTGATTACAGAAAGCAGATGGAAGGTATAGATCCATGAAACAGAACAAAGTAGTCCCCGCCTTAGATCATCTCCGGAGGCAGGGCCATGTGCTGCCCATGCCATCTCCTAGAGCCGTTTCCAGGGACGCCGCCCACAGCAGGCCCGCCACAGTGCGTGGAGGGGCCTACAGCTCGGAAGGGAGCAGATCGGCCTGGCAGAACCCAGGAAACTCAGGGACTTCCGCATAGTGACAACAGATGGGATTGAGAGCAGAGTCTGAGAATAGGACTGAGATGCCCCCACCCAGGATCCACCCCTGCAAGCAGAGCCACTGCCAGGCAAGTACCTACCCCCAGTGAGAAAATGAAGGCTCTTTTCTAAAAAAAAAATCGAATGCCTTCTGAGGAACCCAGATGAGCTCATTTGTGCGTTACCCACACAGCAAAGGCCTTTACAGTGTGTGCCAGTAACGAGGGTAGTTCCAGGTTTGCTCACCTCATCCGATGACTTTCAGTGGAAAAACCTTGTTCTTATCTGCAACATCCCCGGTGGCCTTTCCACTACTTCGTTCTTAAATAGGACCAAATAGCGACGCGTTGTCAAGTATTTTAAGAAAACCCACAAAATGACAGAAATAAAATTGAAACACATATGCACAGAAAAAATGTATATATTCTCAAGGAAACAAAGGTAATTCTGAGAACAAAACAGAATTCAAAGAAATACTCTGGTATAAGCATATTTTTAGCAATATGGAGGTAACCACTAGACTTACAATTAAAATGGTTAAAATGATCACCTCTGGGAAGCCAGGTAGGATTTACAGGGAAGATAATACAAATTGAATTTTGAGGAATGTATTTGGAATTAGGCAGAGGTTAAAAAAAATGAAGAGGAAATCATGTGTAAACACCTAGAAATATGTGGCTAACACTGCAAAAACTATTAAGTATGTTTAACTATTCAAATAACTTTCATCCAGGAGAGGACCTACACTTTGTTCTTTCTTACCTTAGAAGATCATTTTAGCAGCAACATAAAGGCTAAGTTTTCTAAAAAATAGCATTTTCACGTCAATAAAATCACTGTTCTGGAAGATGTTGACCACCCTTTACAAGTAGCACTTAACAAGAACCTAGATGGCCATCTGCATGGATGTTACAGAAGGAATTCTTTAAGGAGTGGATGTTTAACTGACCCCAACCAAAAATATCCCCCAAATCCAGAAGTCTGTGTGTATCCAAAGGAAGGCTAAAAAGTGGTCTTATCTGTAAACAGATACATCTAAGGGAACCCATCCTCTCACATTAACTGGTCTGTGGTGATATCGTTGTCATTCTCCCTTGGTGGGACAGGCCTGTCTCTAGTAGTCCTTTATAACCTCTCTTTGGCACAAGAGACCCCTTCTCCTACACTCTAGGACCACCCCAGGCTCTTGAGACCGTGGCAGCATGGGGGCCAGAGAGCCTCTGCTGTTCCCTTGTTGGGCCTGAGCAGGTATCCTGCTCATTCTGGGAACATTCTGGGAACAGGACCTTGACTGGAATCACTGGCTCTCTTGTTCTCTACCCAACTCCTCTTCCCTTGATGGGAGAAGCTTTCTTCTAGTTCCCAGGATGAGGTAGACTGAAAATACTCAGTCTTCTTAGTCTAAGTGCCCAGATACTTGGTCCAAAAACACATGGTCACTATAGAAAGTGGAAGCATCATTGATCTGACAATCAGTAGACCCAGGTTCAAGTCTGCCACCTCTTACTGTATAATTTTTTAACAATTACCTCATGTACAAAGTGATGAGGTTCAGTTTAATAAACAATGCCTTACATTCCTTCAAATTCTAACATAGGTTCATGGGTTTTAAAAATATACAATTTTGGCTACTGGACTTACAGGAATATTTCCAGATATGGAGCCTAAGGGACCACTGGGGTCTAGACAGCAGGCCCTCAGGTGCAGTTGGCTTATGTTCTCTCTCCCCACATATGCACAGACCCAGCCATCTTTCAGGATTTGTAATCTGTGTGAACACTCAACACCCTCCAACACACTCCCTCACCCTGACCTTCGAAAGCAGTGCTAAGCAGTGTTTCCCGGAGAAACTGAGGGGGTCTGGAATCCTGAGAAATACACTCAACTACTTTTAGACTCAAAAAAGAAGCTTTATTCAGGTTATTAGTTGCTGGGGTCGCTGGTGAAAAATCTGAGCCAGATGTATAAGTGACCTCACCAAAACAGAGGACCAAGCTGGGTTAAATGGAGAGGGTTTTTGTATATATAGTTTTAATATATGTAGTTGTCACCCTCTTCTTTATTTTGCTCTCTTGCCAGCTAAAGAGTTTATTTGGGGAGAATATAGGAAATGAAAGAGACAGGCAACTACTTGGTTTTAGAAATGCTTAAAAGAAATCAAACCTTTCCCTATCCTGCGAAAATATTTTTTTTCTGCTTGTGATTTATAGTCCAGTAAAGACAGGCCAGCCTCCTGTGTAGCACTGGTGAGAGGCCAGACTTACTTCCGCAGCCAGGTCACGTGCAGAAGGATTGACCCCCTCCTTTCATCCCGGGAGGGAAGAGGGACCTCCAGGGACTCATAAGGAATCCGTCAGAACAGCAGCTATTCCCAGATCACCTGTTTCCCCCAGTTCACCATTATGTGTTTGCTTTCCATTTCTCCTTGTGTCCCTGCAGTCTCCACTCTGCTCCTGGTTGAGCTGTCAGCTCATTTTTCTTAGCCCATTTTTATTGGTCTACTGCTTCTTTTTGCTATTTCCTTACTCTATAACACATCCTTTCCTAGGCCTTCTAATCTTTCTTCCTTACATGTGTGGAGCTGAAAATATAAAAGATGTCATTACGGCAAACTTTAAGGATTGCCCAAAATTTATCAATGTTGATAAAAATTGCTGAGGCTGCAGAGAGCTAGGGAATATTTAAGGGCTACCTTACATGGAATTCTAATTCTCGAGCAGGGCCTGGATTTCTCACGCCATCTGCTGTTGAAATAACAATTGTGTGTGTGTTTTTATATGCCCAATTTCATGTATAAGAGAGAGAAAATTTTTCAGATTTGGAATTTTAAGTAAAATATCACAAAATGTTTTGAAGATGACACTGAGGATCTAGATTTATATTTTTCCAGGTAAAGACTTTTATAAACATTAACCCCATCATCATTATAATTCCATGTTTAAAAAGCTTCCTTAAATGGTAGAAACTAGGGAAGACATCAAACAATGTCTATAGAGTACTCCATCATGAAAACAGGCAGTTCAGAGACATAGACTACAAAGTTCAAACAGGATGTTTTCTATATTCAAATGCTAAAAATAAAACATTAGCCCAGCCGTGTGGCTCAGTGGTTGAGTGTCAACCCATGCACCAAGAGGTCACTGGTTCCATTCCTGATCAGGGCACATGCCCAGGTTGTGGGCCAGATCCCCATTGGGAGGCATACAGGAGGCGGCCAGTCGATGTTCTCTCTCATCGACGTTTCTATCTCTCTCTCTAAAATCAATAAAGAAAAAAATTAAAACATTAAATATTGCATATTTAATAGTAGCTGACATATTGTAAGTGCTTTATGTGGATCTCATTTGGTTCTGATGACATTATTGTTACATACGGGCACATTATTTCATTTTATGGATGAGCACACTGAGGGTTAGGAAAGTGCCTGGTGCCTCAGGTCACACAGCCAGTTAAATGGAAGAACTGGGATTTAAACGCACATTTCTAAATCACTACCATCTACCTTCTCCTGCCTCCTCAGAATTATATGTGTTTTGTTATCACAAAATGGCCAATTTGGAGGCCAGAGTAAGACATTGAAATGCCATGTGGTCAGTATGATTTCTGGGGTTTGAGAGGTTTCTCTTATTATAGTCATTGTCAAAAATCCAGTTTTATAGAGGAATGTTAGTTAACAACATTAGAATGACCACCTAATGTGATCTCACTAACCTTGAAATATGCTGAATTAGAAGCAGCAGAGGAATCATATTTCCACACTTTGGGCATTTGTTTTACTCTGTAGGACTAGGAAGATGCCCAGAAGTGACAGGTCAGGAGTCTGGTTGTCCAGAGCAGCTGGACTCTCCCACCTGGTGGCCTCGAACACTGAAGCTGCTCAATGCCAAGCAGCTGGAATGCATCTTAGATGGATGCACAGAATTCACTGGAGAATTTTGTTTGGGGTTGTTTTTAATAGTAGCCCTTATTTTCTGTGCCATAGTTCAATGCCAACATAATAACTTATCATCACTCTGCATATCTTCCTTGACAACCTTTTTATTTTTTAATAAATTGGTCCAATAAAGGACTCAAAGTAAATTGTGAGTAAACTTCCTCCTCATTATTATGTAATTATACATGCTAGAAAAAGTGTGCTGCAGAACATTCCACTAGAAAATTGCCCCTCTTCCTCTGTGCTCATAATAATTATTAATGCTAATGATAACACGATCATCTACAGTGTTGACTGAAACAGCATTGAAGAGCTAGTTAATATGCTGAATGACCCAAAGAGGAATTTAAAAAGTACTCAGTCAGGAAACGTTATTCTATGATGGGATTTAGTTGCCCAAACTGTCAGAAAGATTTATCAATTACAAACCACCCAATTACAGTCCTAGCACCAACTTCCTCCTTATATTTGTACCATTATCCCTCTTTGAATACTGCCATTTTTCTAGTATCTTTCTAGTACGCAGGCTGCCCTTGCTGACTTCAGTCTGTTTATGACCAATCAATAAATTCAGTTGGGAATATAATGATGGGCCATGCATTCACTAACCCTACCCTCAGTCTGGTGGGAAGAAGCAGACATTAATCAATAATCAAACAAGCCAATGTAAATCTCTGACTGTGTCAAATGCTATGTAAAAGTGGCTCGTGGCTTCCTGAGTGCCTGTAATGGGGGATTTGACCTTGTCGGGGAGCTCAAGGAGGTCATGGAAGTCTCTGATCCATGAGTGGGGTTAACTAGGCAAAGACAAAGGGCCATCAGCGGCTGCATAAGCAATGATTACAAATCTGAGTGTTTTTCTGAGCTGAGCACAGACTAGAACAGCATGAATTCAGTAGAGCTTGGCATTTAGAAATTTATAATGAGGAGGCTGACTCATGGTGACTGTCCCTTCTGGAGAGGCTTTCTGATGAGGACTTCCCGTTGCTTACCAAAACTGGATGCTCTCTGTGTAGATGTAATTTCCTAAATTCCATCTCTGTTGTTCCATTGTTTGTTTGTTTGTTATGTATTTGTTTGCTTGTCATGTGCCTGTGTAAGAACTCTAAGATCTTCCTTGCCACTAACTATTCCTTCCTACCCTGCTCCTTCTCTCCCAACTCCTTTCCCCGGCTCCTCTTATTTTCTGTCTTTTCCCCCCTCTCTCCTCCCTTCTCTCCATACACTTCCTCTTCCTCCTTCTGCTTTTCTTTTATTCTTTCTTCTCCATTTATTTCCTTTTTTATTCTTCTCCTCTTTTGCTGTTCACCCTGAAGGTACTAGGCTTATGATTTTACAGAGCATTGCTATTTACAAATGCATCTCACAGACATTATTCTATTTGATCTCAAAAACAATTTTGTAATGGAGGCTGGGCAAAAACCATTTATACAATTTATAGGTGTGTCAGAAGGTTACGTGGCTCCCCAGGATCATGTATCTAAGAAGGGGAGGAACTTTGACTGCAACCCAAATGCCCATCTCCCAGCCCCATACACTCACCACGAGACCATCCTGCCTCAACAGAAATGTAGAAGATATTCCAACCACGTCTTTTAGTCTGATTGACTTGAGCAGGTTCTTCTCTGTCCTGTCTTTATTATTCACGCACAAAAAATGAGTCTAGACAGAAGTTGTGGTCATAGGGGTTTTCCTGTTGCTCATCTATCATATGAGTAGAAACAGGCTCAGTCTCATCTGATGAATATTTACTGGATATTGCATTTGACCTTGAACTGAACCTCTTATAAGTAATGATTTTCATTTTACTTTTACCTTGGTTGGCTGTGACCTAGGAGGAGATATGGCAGGCATGACGAGGAATGCTTTGGGTATCATTTGTCAGCCTTCATTAGGTTACTCATCTTGAGACACCCATCTTTATACATCCAAACTGGATCTGGTGTTTTGCTCTGCACGTATTGCTAATCCCTCAGAGACCTTCAAATTCCATTAGGATTTCTGTTTACTTCCTTCTGCTGGCAAATTATAAGAGAGTTTAAAGAAAGAGCACATCCATATCTTATGCCATAGGCCAGATGCCCATCTATTACCAGAAAAGCATCCAGGGGGCTTTATCCTTTATTTAATCTCTCTGCTGATTTCCAGTCCTGGTAAATGTTTACCCCACTGAAGTATGCTTTTAAGATGTCAGGAACTTTTACTGACTGATGGATGATAGTTGTTAGAGGCTCCTGCTTCTTACATAGAAAATCAGACTGTTTAAGGAGAACTGTGGAAGAGATAAGCACCATCATTCATTCATTCATTCAATCAGTTGATTGATTTGATTAATTAACCTCTCTCTCATTCATCCTTTTGTTCAACTGAACATTTTCTGAATGTTCAGTAAATATGTGCCACACACTCAAGTGAGGCATTTGAAAAAAATCAAGAAGAAAAAAGCCCAATCCTGCCCTTGAGGAGTATGGAGTCTAGTGTGGGTGGCAGAATGTTGAAAATTGCAATAGCTCACTGAGCTTACATCTGTGTAATTTCAGAACAAAAGAACAAGCAGCTGATTTGGGGAAAACTAGTAGCACTGTTCAGGCTCCAGTTCAAATGACTACCAAACCCGAAGGGAGACAGCACCCTCTTCAGACTGAGGAAGTTCCCTGCTCATGTGAGCTGGTAGCAAGAGTTGGGAAATTATCTTTTAAACCCAGGTCTGTAAAAACTATGTGGAAGTTTAGAAGAGAGCCTTGCTTTACACAGCATATTTATTTTGCAAATGAAGAATTCTCCTGTGGTCAAGCATTAATGATGCACATGGATGGGAAATTGCATTTCATTGTCAATGTTGCATGATATTAAAATGTGTAAACATCTCTCCCCTTATGGTGCTTATTCTGTGCCTCAGAAATGCTTGCTTTTCCTCAAGCCCCTCTCCTTGGTATAGCAGCCTGGTGTAATTGAAAGAGAATTGTATTTTGGTGTATGTCTGCCTTCATTTAAATACTGCTCTTACTAGCTATATCATCTTGAGTTGTTATTGAACCTCTTTGAGCTGCTGTTTCTTTATCTATTTCATAAGATTGTTTTAAGGAATTCTTTTTTAAATATGTAAATATGCTAGCACAATTCTTAACAAACACTAGGTACTTAGTGGGTGAGTTCTCTCTCTTTTGTCACTCCCTGTCCCATCTGCCCCTTTCCTTGCTGATATTCTAGAACCTCTCCCCTGCTCCCCATACCGGGAATCAATAGACAAAATCTGCATTCATCATCCTTTTAACAAACATTTCCTGTGCATCTGTCATGTGCCCTCAAGGAGATAAGTCAGTAGGGTTGAAAGACAGTACGTCATAGAGAAACAAAGGAAAAGGAGAGAGTATGCTCCATTTAGAAAGAGACACCAAGAGTCCAAACTCCTTTCTAGATCCCCAAAATATGCATTCCTTTTTTTTTTACACTTTAAAAAAATGTTTTATTATAAAGCTTCTTTTAAAAAATGCTCAGCACATTAACTGAAACTGAAGTGACAAACATTAGATGCATTTCTTACAGCAGACTTTCAGAAGGAGTAGCATATGCCAAAGGGATACTTTTGGGCAGAGTGTCACCTCCTCCCACTTCCTTGTTTTATACATGACAGAATAAGTTCAGAGCCCATGCGCATGTGTGCCAGCTCACACACATGCACACATACATGCTCCTTCCATACCCCTGGGTCTCCAGTGATTCCCATCAGCAAAGAAAAAGAACTCATAGACACAGACTACAGTATGGTGATTGCCAGAGGGAGAGGGGGGTGGGGGAGGTAGAAGAAGGAAAAGGTGGGATAAATGGTCATCGAAGGAGACTTGCCTTGGGGTGGCGAACACACAATGCAATATACAGATGATATAGAATTGTCCACCTGAAATCTATATAATTTTATTAACCAATGTCACCCCAATGAATTCAATTTTAAAAGAGGGTCTGAGGGACCTGGAGAGTATTATCCTAAGCAAAACAAGCCAAGCACAGAAAGACAAATATCACATGATCTCACTTATTTGTGGAATATAATGAACATAACAGTCTGAAGAACAGGGTAGACCCAGAGACGTGGATGTAGGGTACAGACTGACAACCCTCAGGAGAGGGTGCGGGGTGGGGGGGAAGGGAAGAGATAAACCACAGAACTTATATGCATGTACGCATAACTGATGGACATGGACAACAATGCTGGGGATGGGGTGGGGAGGGATGGGGAGGAGGGTGTCAGTGGGGGAAAAAGGAGAAACATCTGTAACAAAAACAAATTAATAAAAAATAAAAAAAGGTCTTTAGGAAACTGGTACATACATATCGCCTGGACCCTTCTGGACTGCCTTTATAACAGACCAGATCTCTGCCACACAACCTAACGCTTGCAGTCTTTTCCTTGTTTCATATATAAGGGTTTCTCTCCCCAACTAGGCACAAAAATAATCCTAAGGGTAGCTCCTAGGTCTTATTCTATTATGTGATTATGAAGCAGTCCCCCAAACACAGACTATGTTTAACAAAGGGTGATTTGTTCAAGTCCCTTCTCCTAGTATGACCTTAGGAACAGGAGATGCATTTTCACTGAGTGACTGCTATTTTCCACCATTAATCATTTTTATGAGAGGACATTAAGGCAAATGATCATTATTCTTCTCTCTGTGCAGTTGTGTAAGGTAGTGGAAGCAGCAGCGACCTGTAGGCAGTCAGGAGTAAGTGTGCATGCCGCCGCCACCACGTTTACCAGGTTGATCTTAGATAAGAAACAACTTTTTCAAACCTCAGCTTTCTCATCTTTAAATGAGGAAAATAGTACCTAATTTAAAGGATGTCATAGGATTATGTTTAATTAAATAGCCTTCGCTCTTCATTAATGTCGGTCACTGTAATTCAAATTAAAGCTCATCTTACTGACCAAAATATAAATTTGTGTTATGTTCAGGTATGAAAAATACCAAGGCTAAGAGTAGTGGTTTCATTCTATCTTACCAATTTTATTGTGTCATTTATGACATATTTAATTGGGTTGAATGTGCTATAGTTTACAAAGCAATAGGAGTGCCAGATCACCTTCGTGTGTGTGTGTGTGTGTGTGTGTGTGTGTGTGTGTGTACAAATATATCTGAGCTAACAAATGATGTGGGCACAAGGGAAAACTAAATGCTATATCAACACCTGTCGCCTTCGGCAGGAAGAGAGTCACAGCTATCAAAGGTCAAGCCTTGTGTTTGATAGTGTATATGGCTTTTGCAGAGGAAAGATCATTATCATTACCTGGCCTTGCATGTCAGCAAAACACACATCTCTGTGGGGGGCTGCCTTGCAATAGTCTCCTAGTTTTTACTTATTCCGTGCCATTCTTCAAAAAAGGGGTTAACGTGATAATTAAAGTTGCAAATATCTAAGATATCATCATGCCCATCTGTCTAGTTTCCATAGGGGGAAACTACCTGAGGCCAGAGACAGGCATGAGATTTTCCAAGGCCACACCAAAGTCAAGACCAGAATTCAGGCTCCTAAGTGCCTGGCAAAGACTTCTCTCTTTCCAGAGGAGGATGAGAATGAACAAGAGGGATTGTTTCTCCGGTTATTCTTTTTTCACTTCCTCATGCCTTATCTGCATTTATCTTCTACCTAAAACTTAGAGGGGGTACACTGGCCCTTCTGGAAATGGGTGACTTTCATGCAAAGAGGTAAGGAGTATGTCTAAGTGACACATCCAAACACCAAGTAACCCAGATGAAATGGAGCTGTGGTTGTGGCACCATTATGAGTCATCCACAGGGTTTATGAGTTAGCCACTGTCATATCGTCCTGTAGTTGTAGACATACCAGGAGGAAGGAGACAGATTCACTTAGAGCTTTTTCTTGGTTATTGTTTTTGTTTGTTTTTATAGGGCTTCTTTTGCCTGGAGAGGGAATGATTAGAGGGAAACAGGAGTGATTTTAACAAGAGATGGTGGGAAGTGATATAAAATATCAGAAAGCATCTTGTGTGATGCTGATCCTATGACATACCCATGAAGCTATTTCTTGTCTAACAGCAAGAATTCCTTCCGTATAATTGAAAGTAGCTAGTAAGGCTTGCCAAGAACCCTAGTTTTGCCATATGTAGAACAGACCTCACACTCAGCAAGTGGACACAGGGGGCTTTCTTGATGACCCATCTCCACTCCTCCCAGACCAAATCCTCTCCTCCCTTAGCCATCCTCCCTTTGTTTTTGGTTCCTAGAGTTGCTATCTTCCTTTTATCAAAACTGACCCTTAGGATCAACTAATTCACACTGATACGTAGATGTCGGTTAGGTTTTCATTCCATGGTCATTCATTGAGCATATTGTTTGTGCCAGGTATTGTGGACATGGGAGCAGAGAAAAGAAAGCTCATATTTATTAAGCATGTTTTAGATGTCATAAATTAACTCACAAGTGAATATGGCCCTCAAGAATCTCAGAGTCGAGTGGAAAAAGCAAGCGTGCAAATAAATTATTGTCAATGTAGAAGACTGACTTCGGTTTGCCAGTTTACTCTTCTGATATACCACTCTGTTGTAAACTCCTGGGAGGCAGACTGTCTGCTTTATGGTTATAGTCCTGGTCCCAGGGGAGCCCTCCTGAAGCTAGTGGATTCTCAGTGGGTACTTGTTAAAGGGATAAAGTATGATAATTAGGATAGTCCATATAGGAGTCTGTGGCAACAGAATTGTACAGGAGCTGGTGTTAGAGCTGAGGAGAGCAAACATGCAGAAGGAAAGGCAGTTTCCCTAGCAAACAAAAGGGAAGACGCCATCTAGCTACAGGCAGAGGGGAGAGATTGTACATGCAAAGACCGAGGGAAGGAAAGAGTCGGGTGTTTGAGGAAAAGCTAGTAATTCAGAGAAAATCAAGGAGCTTTGATGTGGTTGGCATTTAGAATATTCTTGAGCATGTGCCAAGAGGTGAGGCTACCCATGTTTGTTCAGAGGAGAAAATGCTGCTGATTCTTTTAAAATCACATTGTGTTAATGTCAATGTCCAAAGTTGGCTTTCAGATTTCACCATGGGTAAAGGAACTAGTCAATGAATAACTTTAAGAATGCCATGCCCAAGAAGGTTTTGAACCAACCTCTGCTTTCTAAGGGCAGGTGTCTGGGCAGGAGAGTGTAGATCAATGACAGCAATGAATTTTCTGAATTAGAAAACACAGATGTAAAGCAATGATCTTACACTTCTTTTCCTGATGAGGAAAAAAACGGAATCAGAAAATGCATCAGTGTTCAATTAATTGTATGTAAAGCTTTCCCTGGAATTAGCAGAAAATAGAACTTATAGCAGGAAAAAGCTACTGTGACATTTATGCAAGCCAACATCTGCTCTACCCCCAGAGAAGAAAACAGATGAATATTGCTTTTCAAGGAAGAATTTTTAAGGGTCCAACTACAGCTAAAGGTTAGTGAAGTGTTGGTATTCCTTATATATTATTTTTTGAAATGAATTTCACAAAGAGTAGTGAACAAAGTGTTCGTGTTAGTGCTTTGTCATTTTTTTTTCTTTGGTAGTTCTTATTTATGTCTTAGGTGTGTGGAGATTTCTGAAATTCTGTTAACAAGGTTTATGGGAAGTCTTGCCATTTGAATATCAAGGTGAATGCCCAGGTACCTGGTGATTGCTGCCCTTTACTAATATTCTTAGCCTTGTATTTCAAATCCATTTTCTAAAGTGATGGGCAGTATAAAATAAATGTTTTAAAAGGCAGTATAAAAAAATAAAATAACATAAAGTCACAGCAATCAGGGGGATTGGGACAGCCCCCTTTCCTCACTAAGCAGGTTGTGCTCATAGCTGCCTGTATACTGGCTCATAGAGTCCCGACCAGAGAACAGTAGCTTTCTCAGGCTGCCATAGCGAATGATAGCAAACTGGGTGACTTAGCAACAGAAATCTATTGTCTCACTTTTCTGGAGGCTAAGAGTCTGAAACCAAGGTGTCCGCAGGGCCGTGCTCTCTCTGAAACCTGTAGGAGAGCCCTTCCTCGGCTCTTCCTGCTCCTGGTGTTTGCTGGCATCTTGGGTGTCTCTTGTCTTGCAGCTCACACATGACTCCTGTCTCCGCCTCCATCTTTACATGGTATTCTCCCTGTGTGGGCCTGTGTCTTCACACGGCTGTCTCCTTGTCAGACAGCCAGGCAGACAGGATAAGGGGCCCACCCTACTCTAGTATGACCTCATCTAAACTAATACATCTGCAAGGACCCAATTGCCGAATAAGGTCAGGTTTCAAGGTGCTGGCAGTTAGAACTTCAACATATCTTTATTTGCGGGGGAGGGGGTTGGGGACACAATTCTACCCATAACACAGAGTGTCCAAGCTTTGATTGTCCAAAGCCCAGCATAAGACTCTACTTGGTTCTCTTGAGAACTGAGCCTCTGCTTACCCTGCCCAGGAGCATCTTCCTGACCTGGCCTCTGCCTCTAGGTCTCCATGGCAGCCCTACTGGAATCCTACGTTCCAGTCAAGGGGGAATTCTTAGTTTTCTCCAAATACCAAGTATTTTCTCACTTTTTTTCATTCATGCATTTTCTTTTCATTAAACCTCCCCCTACTCCCCATATCTCTGTGTCAAATCACTGTTCCCCTACTGTTATAAACTTATCCCAAATGTTTCCGAACGGATATTTGTTATTATAATTAATTATTTTTGCATACCTCCCTGTCCCAATAAGGTAAGAGCTCCTTGAAGTCAGGAACTGAGTTGTGTTCATAGTTATATTCCCAGCACCAAGCATACACCAAAAGTGAATTTACCTTGAAACTCCAGGGCTCCTCAATTTCATGGGCCACTCCAAGCCCCTGTACCTCATGCCAAGCACTGGACTGGGTCCTGGAGACCTAGAGGCAGGGGAAAGGGCGTTCATAATTATTCAGCACTTTTTAGAAGTCAGGCACTAGCAGCCTGAATGAATAAAATCTCAAGGAGTATAATATCATACATGTAATATTATATTTATTAGATCTTTTAAAGAGGATCTCTCAAATTGTAAAACCTTCAGACCTTATAAAACCTGTATCTGCCCCCGCATAGCACCTACAGGGCTGAGTGATGTAATTCTAGTCATATTTTCACGTGTAATCTAAATGTAATCTCCTTCATCAAACCTTCCCCAAGCCCCATCCAGAAATTATTTATATCTAGACCATTATGGCACTATTTATGTATCTTTTTTACTTATTATATTTTCTATTAAATTATGGTTTTATATATTTGTCTTATTTTCTCCAATAGATTATGAATTCTATAATAATCAGGTCTGTGTTATAATAATCTCTATCCATACCATAAACTCTGAAATTAGTGTATGCTCAATAAATATTTGCTGAGTGAATATTAAGAGTGACCAACAACTTATTAGTGCGGTCCAGGCATTTACTTTCATTATTGCATTTAATACAAAAAGACGTGATATAAGTACCATTATTCCCATTTTAAGGATGAGAAAACTGAGGCTCAGCCAGATGAAGTTAAAATGGCAGGTCTCGTAGCTAATAAATGGAAATCCCAGTTTCAAACTTTAGATGTGTATCTGAAACCAAAGTGGTTCTTAACCACTGTGGTGAAATAAATCATTCTTCAGGAAGTTGAAAAAGATATATTTCTTATACTTAAAGAATTCCCACTTGGTAGAGGAATCAGACATGTAACTATTTTTTAAGTGATGAATGCTGTAATGCCCCCAAAACAAAATGCTCAGGGAATACCACCAGGGAGATGGCTAAATGTGCCTGGGAGAGTTGTTGAAGGATAAGCCATTCAGTCGGGATGGGCATTCAAGCAGAGGAAGAACACATGAAAAGGTGCATAGGGCCTGGCCATCAGAGCCACACAGGAAGTTACATGTGATAGGAGAGTATGAATCATAAGGAACGTGTAGAGTTGAGGTTGAAAGAATTTATGGAGCCCAAATCATGAAGGCTTCACAGGTCATGCAAAAGACACTAAGGAGGATGCTATTTCTCAGTTAGTGGAGAAGTAATGGAAGCTCTAAAAAAAGAGGATGAAATGGTTGTATTTGTTTTGTAAGAAAATTTCTCCAACAGCAGCATGAAGGAGAGTGTGGGGTGTGTGACTAGGAGGAAGACCCTAGTGAGGAATCCCTGGCAGGTGCAGGTGTGAGATTCTGTGGGTTTGAAACAAAGCGACGGTGCTAGGATGATTGGAGAGGCATTTCTCAGGCAAAACTGATTGCATTGGTTAGATGGTTGAAGTGCTAGATACGCATTAGCGAGACAATGCAGACGTTTCTGATTGCAAGATTGGGCAGACATTAACCAGATAAGGTATAAGAAAGGGGAGGGGGGGAGTCTGGTGAAAATAACGAGTTCATTCTTAGGCAGTTAAATAGAAGTTTGGAGTACAGGAGACTCTGATCTGGTCTGGAGATATGAATTAGTGACTCATCAATAGGAAAGGATAAGAATACCCATTTATTAGTTCATTCAACATCAGGACCTTGTTATGTGCCAGGCACTATGCTAAATGGTAGGGGCACAAGGTGTTGCCACTCTTTTTTTTTTAATCCTCACTCAAGGACATTTTTGCATTTATCTTCAGATAGAGGGGGAGGGAGAAAGGGAGGAAGAAAGAGAGAGAAACATCAATGTGAGAGAGACACATCGACTGGTTGCCATCCGCACAACCCCAACCTGGGCTGGGGACAAACTGCAACTGAGGTACGTGCCCTTAGCGGGAACTGAACCCGGGAGTCTTGGGTCCACGGGCCATCGCTCCAACCACTGAGCCAAACTGGCCAGGGCAAGGTGTTGCCACTCTTATAGAAATTACAGTCTAGCCCGGCCAGTGTGGCTCAGTGGATTGAGCATTGTCCCATGAACTGAGAGGTCCTGGTTCGATTCCTGGTCAGGGCACATTCCCGGGTTACAGGCTCCATCCCCAGTAGGGGACGTGCAGGAGGTGGCCAATCAATGTTTCTTTCTCACGTTGATGTTTCTATCTCTCTCCCTGCCTCTCTTCTAAAAAATCAATAAAAACATATTTAAAAAAAAAGAAATTATAGTCTAGTGGGAGATAGGCAACAAACAAAGAAATAAAATAATCTAATTGCAAGATAAGTATCATTAGGAAGACATACGGGGAGCTGTGATAAAAAATAATGGAGCAGGGGACTAGTTCCAATAGCATGGTAAGATAGTACCATTTAAACTGAGATCTAAAGGAAGAAAAGTTGTTCTGCAGGAAAGAGCTAGAGGAAAAAAATGAGAGGAGAAGGCAGCCAGGGATACAATTTTTAGAAATACCATTTATGAACAACAAGACAATGAGGGGACCCCTTCAAGGAGACTAAGAAGGAACAGACAAAGGTAAGAGAAGAAACAAACAACAACAAAAAACCTGTATTCTCTTTGAGAAGAGAGAAAGGGATTCCCTAACTGTTCTTTCTACTATAGTAGCTACTAGACACGTGTCTTTGACTATAAACTGCTTCAAATTAAATAAACTGGAAAGTGCGTTTCTCAGTCACACTAACCACATTTCAAGTGCTTAATAACACATGTGGCTAGAGGCTACCATATTGGATACACAAACATACAACATGTCCATCATCACCAAAAGTTCTATTGGCAGTGTTGATGTAGAGGAAAGTTTATATGTCAAAGCCAAAGACGGGTCAAGTTGGAGGAGAACCATGGAGCCATCCCGGTTCTGTCTACTCTCCTTAAGGTAAATCCTAAATGGGTGTGGAATCCTCAAAGGCAATTGTGGTTTTAGAAGTGGGAAACTCCCATTTCTGGTTTTCATTAAGTAGATACATGTCAGGCTAGAGTTGGAAGGGATCGTAGCAGCTCTCCTTTACCGCATTCGCCGCTCCCTCTCTCATACAGCATGGGCTGTCACTCGGAGAGGCTGCTTTCAAGGACACCCAGGGATTCACACTGGAGTCAAGACTCCAAAAAGTTTCAGTTTCCTACAGTCATATGGATGTATCCAAATTAGAGTTAAAGACAGACCTGTAAAACTTGAAACGAAAGACCTCTAGTTTAATTAATTCAAGCCATTTCCCCCTAATCACACTAATGGCAGAGGGTTTGAGCATGTAGTCATTAACTGGAATTTCATAATGCCATAGAGCTCTATTTCAAAAGACAATTTAAATAATCTTTCAGAAAATATGCTTTGCCTTTAGGAAAAATATGCAGGGTTTTTTGTGTGTGTGTGTGTGTGTGTGTGTTTTCTTTTTCTCTAATCCCATTATCAAATATTAGTTTAGCTTACACTCAGCTTTCACAGTGTTTCCAAATGATATTTCACCAGTCATGAACGCTCAAGGACAAATGTGCAACAATAAAACCTAGCTCTATAAAATGCCCATAGTTTTATTTAGTAAGATTGCTAAAATTATTCCTTTTATAATTAACCGCCCTTTAAAACTTCAAAATGTAACAGGAAGCAGAAACCAATAACTGTCATTATGGATAGTCTATATAACTAATAGGGAAGTTTTCAGGCAGAACATTTTGAAATAAAAGAAAACAGGAAGACCAATTCTATTTTCTTTTGCTTTGGTGATGAGATGATGAATGCAAGGAATGATTACGAAAAGTGAGAGCCATGCTTAACTGCTGCCTTGTTTATCTTTTTGAGAAATTTAGATAAAAGCACATTGAGATGAAACATAGTTATCATATCTGATATGTGAACAAGCAAAAACTACAAATATTTCAAAATCAAACTAATCAAGTTTAGAGTGATAAAAATCTCTAGTTGATTTATGTTTGTGGAGAGAAAACTATTTGTCTATTTGATTTATTTTGCCAAGGATATTATATGTTCTCAAATGTGTAACTAATCTGAGATTTCCTCCAGAGAGGAGAGCTAAGGGAATTTTTTTTTTTTTTTTTTTTTTTTTTTTACAAAGGTTGCAGACTAGATTCTGGCAGTTAATGCTAATGCTATTTGTTACAGCCTCAACCAAAGCCCCTTGCTCTGCAGCAGGGACCTTTAGGATGTGTAATTAAGCGCCTTACAGCAAACTTCGGAGGTCATAGAGACAAAACATAAACACTTGAGGCTCACAAACAGAAGTTGCTACATGCAAGCATTCCATGCCTTCACATTATCCAAGTATGAAGTTTGAATTCCTTTTTTTTTTGGCATTTTATCTCTGTTCCTACCCCATCTGCCTCAGTCTTCTCATTTTCCTTGACACAGACCCTACACCCCATTCAAGCTGTGAAAATCCCTATTCTCCAAACACATCTTGCATCTGCTCCCCTCTGGCCCTGGGTTCATGCCACCTACTGAAATACCATCCACTTTCTGTTCCACTTAACCGGTCTCTACCCATCCGTCAAGATCTAGCTCAGATTCCAGACTTCTCTGTGACTTAAATCTTTTTGTCTTTAAACCAGAGATTTCTCACTGTTCATGGCAATCATTTGGTACTTAACATATGTGGCCTTGCATTGTTGGTTTATTATTTTATGTATGTTTATTTTCTTTCCAAAGGTCTTAATTCCCTACAGGGAAAAGAAGTGAGTTAATATTTATTGAACACTTGTTCTGTGATTCTAGTACTTTCTATATTATTTCAATCCATCTTCACAGTGTCATAAGATAGATATTATTGTTCACAATTTACAGCTGAAAAAAATAAGACATCAAAAAATTCCAACATGATTAATCAGCTATTAATTGATATGATCTATCTAGCCCCAATGCCCTAGTCTTTCCCAATATCACAGAACACCATACTATCACCATGTAATAGAATTCTTGTTATCTCTCACACTACCAATCACAGTATATTTAGTATACTCAATATCTGTGTTGTGGCCATTTTTCTGAAGTCAGCCTATTCCCTATCGCATAATGGCTAGAGCATGGAGCCTTTGTAATGCCAGATTTCTTATCTTGTCCTCAGAACAGCAGTTCAACAAAACCCCTTTATCTTTGTGTGTCTATGTGATGTCTAATAATTTGGCTTTACTGATTATTGGACTAATTGATGAAATTAATTATTTGAATATGAGGCATACAGTGCACTTCAAGTCTTCTGAGGCACTAGGGCCTGTAGATATAAGACATCAGTCACAATCAACCAGCAGCTTTGAAGCCTCTGTGATTGGCCTCTAAGCCACCACCTTCAGCTATGCTCCTCTTCAACTTGTACTAATCTGCTTATCCTGCTGAAATGTCTCTTTCATCTCCTATTACTCTTCTTTTCCTTACCAACATTGCTCACATGACGACAGTTGCATTTATAGAGAAATAAAGATGAGAGAGCCCAGGGAGACTAGCTGGCCCTTTCTGTATGACCTCAGTGGGTAAAAGCCCCTTATTGAGTTATCGCCACACTGGATGTGGGCCTTAGCTCTGCCTGCTCTGAAACTCAGTTTCTGTCAGTGTACCCAGGGATGATTAAACTCATACACCATAATGCCAAGTTATTAATTTACAATAGGAAATGTATCTGCTCACTATAACAGAATGTGCTAATTAGCACATCCACTTCCATTAGCAAACGCACTGTGGAAAACCATAATTTAATTAACAGGTGGCTTGGTGAGCCTGAACTCTCAGAGAGGGAAATCAGCCAACCAGATGACCTTGAGCTAGGATGGCCAGATGAACCAATCTCTTGAGTTGTCCCAACCAACAAGCACATCCCTATCAGTGCCCCTGAGCTGGGCTGGAGAGCACCTCCACTGTGCAATGCTGGAGACACCTTGCCGAGTTCTTTCTCCTTACAGCCAGGAAGACTCTCCCTCTTTTCTTTTCCCAATTTATTGTCCCAACGTGTCTTGAAAAAGAAGGCCCTCCCTTTCTTCTTGCTTTGATCCAAATTCAGATCAGATATGTATCTTTGACATCATTGAGAGGCTAATACTTTTGTACTTTATCCTTCTGTTTGTGGTGCAGCTTTTCAGGGTCCTGATTTTGTCAGGGGCCTTTGATCTAACCCCCACCTCCAGGCCTACACAGTCCTTTTCTCCATGCCGCCGTCCACTCTGGGCACTGGAATACTAGCTCTCTGGGGACCTACAGAAGCTCTCTAGTCCACTGCTGGTCCCAGTACTTGCTTTCTTCTCTGAACTTGTATTCCCACTTTATTTTCAGCCTCTGATGGTTTCTCTTAATTGCATGCAAGCTTAGCCAGTCATTGAAAAATATTTTGTAAGTATTCTATTCAGAAGTTTAGCTGCTTTGTCATGAAAAGGATTTTTAGGACATCTACTCTGCCAAATGACTAGAAATAGAATCTCAATGTACACTTTCCTTTAATAGTTTTTGCTTTCTGGATGTTTTTAGCTCATTGTCTTATCTGAATATTATCACTCCCCCATGAGGCAAACATAATCCCTTGCCAAGTCATTGCCCAAGCAAGGAACCTGCCCCACAGAGAGCATTCGTGGGTTCTCACAAATCCATAAAGAGACAGAATTAGAAGTCAATATAATTTCTTCCAAACCTGCATTTGTTTTTTGTTTTTATTTGTGTAATATATTTTGTGTGTTTCTCATAAACTTGGGCTGTACTAGTTTCTAAAATTAGAAGCACACACATAGACCATGGTCTAGATCCTTCAGGACCGTGATGATTAACAGACTGGTAAGCAAAGTAATTTCAGAACAGCAGAGACAACAGCAGTGGTATAGCCAATGAAAAGACAATGTGTTTTCAAAAAAGAAGCATTCAGTCTGTCTAGAGGCAAGGGCACACAGGGCGGCAGAGAGGAGACAGCACCCAGCCTGTCTTGAAGGCCAAGTAGAAGTTCATTAGATAGATGAGGACAATGGGAGAAAAGCATCATTTTCATTGAAGAGAATCAGCTGAGAACAGACATTGAGAACAGACATTAAGGCAAGGAACAACCTGATGTGAGGAGCTGTGGTTGGCAGCTTAATATGCCTGGAACATGGGGTTCAAGGAAGCACAGTGAAGTTAGGCATTGGAGACGTAGGAGAAGGTCAGATAATGAGGAACTTTGAATGCCATGCTTGGAAGTTTAGACTTTATCCTGAGGGCATAGCGATCGCTGGAAGGCTTTTGAGCAAGGGAGTGACATGATCAGTTGTGTATTTCAGAAAGACAACTAGAAACATTTTCATAGCCTACTTCCCATTGTACCACACAGCCTCTTCCCATGGATGTTTTGGGAGTTGACCCAAGTGACTTCACAGACCTCAGAAGTTCAAAGCTCAAGGAACATCCCACTAATGTCCATGAAAAAGCCTCCAGGCTTAGGTAGTCACTTCTCTTTTTAATCTTGAACCTTCTTAAGTCATCTGGTTTAAGGAGAAAGAATCATTCCTTAGTATCCTGCTCCTGAACGCATCCCAGCTGGCTTGGAGCATCCTCCGAGACTCCAGCTAAACAAGATTATGCTGCTGCTGATCTGCCACAGCTGGGAGCGAGTCAGACTGGCGTCTCTCCAGTTGTTCGGCATCCAAGGGATTTATAATTATAAAGACCCTTTACATCATATTAAAAAGAAAAAGAAAACTGTTTCAAGGAGTGTAGCAAATTTCACCCAGGTGATAAGAAAAAGGAAATCTGCTTTAGAGGAGGACTGGTCGCTCTTCGCTCTTGGCTCCTTTAGCTTATTGCACGTTTCTGGATGAGCACTTGTCCCATTCCTGGGCTTTCGTAACTGTTCACGTGTGGCTGCTCTCACCCCAGGCTCTGTCATCTTTGTATTCACAGTGCCTGACACAAAGTAGGAACTTCATAGATGCTTGTGTATTGAAAGGTTGTATGGATGAATAAAATATGTTTTAAGTGGATAGATAAAATCCAATGTGGAAACCGAAATTAGTAGACAATACCTACTCTGCACCAGGTATTGGAGACAAAAGCAAATGGTGTGGTCCCTGCTCCCTAGTTGATCACTCTAGCTGGAGAGGGAGACAAGTAAACCAACACAGTGTAGTAAGAATTATGATAGATATACAGGGATTTTCTTAGGACAGCGAAACTATTGTGTATGATACTATAATGGTGGACACATGGCATTATACATTTGTCCAAATCCATAGAATGTACGACACCAAGAGTGACCCCTCATGTAAACTATGGACTTTGGGAGATAATGATGTGTCAGTGTAGGTTCATCAATTGTAACTCTGGTGAGGGATGTTGATAATGGGGGGTTGGCGATATGCCTGTGTGGAAGCAGGGTGTATATGGGAAATCTCTTAGGTTCCTCTTATACTGTGAACCTAAAACTGCTCTAAAAAATGTCTTTTAAAAATTAAGGAAGAAAGGGACTAGCTCTGATATTGACTTATCTAAGTATCAATAACATAAAACTTTTAATATTTCACAGGGTTTTTATCCTCTAACAGGAAAAACTACATGACAACACATTGAAATCTACAGTTTAATATAATCAGTCCTCAGTATAATGAATGTAAATTAGAAAAAGCAAATCATTTAAAGTGTGCTTAGGACATTTTATTTGCATATGATTTTACAGATTTATTTATCCTCATTATTAAAATAAGCATCATAATTCACTGCAATATAAGATTATATTTTTGAAAAGACATTTAAATCTCAAGAAAATTCCAAATAATTTGGTTTAAAGACTTGGTCAGATCATTTGAAATAAATGAGGTCCAGGTAAAATACATAAAAGCTACTATCAGTCAAGCATCACATGTTTTGTGTTCTTACAAGTAGGAAGCACCATATCAAAGTGCAGAGGTCACTAATAAAATGCTCCGACATAAGTAACATAAAGAAGTTATGGGGGATGATGTTTCACAATGCCCCTTTAAAGCTATATTCTTTCTGCAGAGAGTCACTTTGCCTATTAAACATGTAAGGATAATTCTTCCAAAGGAATGGTATTCTCTCCCATTTTTCTAAATACCTTACAGCTTTCACTTTCCCATTTTTGATAGAAGCATCAGTACAAGATGCTTCACTTTCTTCTTAACTTTGCAAGAAGTGCACATGTAATGCAGCTGACAGCTTCTTTGTCTGAGAAATATGAGAGGTGAGATGATGGCAAACTGGAGAGTAAATGGCCCGTCTAAAGAGGACCGTGCCCCAGCCAATTGTTGCTATGCAACAAGATTGAGAGCCAGTGTTGATAGTACGTCTGAGTCCATGTGAAGCCATAAATCCATATTTTATGCAAATTTTTCTAATTTTAAACATGAACAACAAATTTAAAAATGTGTAAACACTGTAGGTCAGATTGTCTTCAGCTTGCTGATTTGCAGTCTCTGGAATAGACCATGCTCTAGATAGACTCTGAGATTTTGAGTCAGAAAATGTGTGTGTTCATCTTACTTTTACAACGTACGAAACAGTAAACACTCGGGCAAGCCATTTCATTTTACTAATTTAAAACGTTGTTATAAGAATGTCTTCGTCAGGTTGTTGATTTTTCTTAAGATTCTGTGTAAAAATTTTTAAGCACAAACAAAAGTTTGAAGGAATGTACTACAAACGCACCACCTAGATGCCACTATTAACATGTTACTACACTTGGTCTGCAGGTGACCTATCCATCTGTCAGTCATCAGTCCATCTTTTGGGTCAGTTTCAAAGCAGTCTCAGACATCAGTATGCCTCCTTCATTGGCTTGCTCTGAGGAATAAATGGAACGAAGCTCAGAAAGCATCAGGCACATGGGTAAACATCAGAGGCACAATAGCCCCCATCTCTCCATCTGTGTTTACTCTGTATGGCTTGAATGTCATCGGACCCACTAAAAGTGTGTGTTTCATGCTTGGGAAGAGGGGGGTTTCTACAATAACTTTTTCATCAAAATCCTGTTGACTCTTCCCTTCAAAGTGTGTTCGGATCCTGGACTTCTGGTTCCAGCCATAATAGGGTATCCTCAATTCTTCCCTAATCTTCCCTCTTACTTAAAAATTTTTAGATATAATAAAACAAGCAAACATAGGAAGACTGATAGTTGGAAAGAAGAAGGCAGACTGGCTTGGAGAGGAATGACACTGCAATGAGTTGTCTGGGTTTTCTTTCTGTTTTTCTTTTGTCCTGGGTGGAGCCCTGGAGATGCCTACCTCGTGGAACCGCCAGCAGGCACAGACAAAAAAAAAAAAAAGCGTCAAGAAAAGCCTGCTCCTATAGCCAAAGGCCTGGGGAAAGGATGGGCTAATAGAACTGGGAACCTTTTGATAATAGTAGCCCTACTTGAGCCAAAGACCAAAGGGAGAACTACCCCCCGACTCTTACTATGCCAGTGGACTATACAATAGCTAGACTTCTAGCCTCATCAGGGTCAACCAGGACAGGCACTTATGAGATGGCCCTCCACTTCCTCCACTGGGCTGGTATCAGTGGGCCAAACAGAGCTGGACTTTCATCCCCATCAGGCAGCAAAGAGGCAGAACCAGGTGCCTGAGGATGTTCCTGGATGGGTTTAACATTTGATTTAGTATATGGAATCAAGCAGATTGCCCTTTCTAATTTGCATGACCCCAGCCAAATCATTGAGGGCCTGAGTAGAATAAAAAAGCATAGTAAGAAAACATTTTCTTTCTCTTTCTGACTGTCTTTGAGCTGGGACATTGGTCTTCTCCTGACGTTAGACTCAGACTTGAACTGAAACATCCGTCGTCGGCTCCCCTGAGGCTCCCGGTGGCCAAGTGTATATCCTGGGACGTCCCAGCATCCATGACTACATGAGCCAGTTCCTAATGATAAAATTCCTCTTATTTCTCCTGTGGCAGTCCTAGTAGCCACAAGAAACTGGATTCTGCCTACAGCCTAAGTGATGTGGAAGTGGATTTTCCCCCAGAGCTTCCCCAGAAAGCTTGGTCTGGCTGACACATTGATTTTAGTCTTGTGGAATTCTAGGCAGATGACTTAGACCAGCCCATCCAGATTTCTGACCTACAGAACTGGAGATAATTGGTGTTTTAAACTGCTAAATTTATGGTGATTTTTACTCCTTAATAGAAAACAAATACACTGACTTCTTTATCTTCTACCATTCTCCATCCTTTATTCACTCCATTGAGCCACACCAGCCTCCTCGCTCTTCCTTGACGACACAAGACACCCTCCCACATTAGGGTCTCTGCACTGGCTGTTCCTGTGGGCTGAAGTGCTCTTCCTGTAGATATCCTATGACTAGTCTCCTCACTTCTTCAGTCTTTCCTCAAGTATCACTTTCTCCATGAATCCTACCCAGGCCCATCCCTGCCACAGCCTGTCCTTCTTACAAATGCTCTGCTTTTACTTTTTCTCCAAAATATTCATTGTCTTCTAACTTACAATATAACAAACTTATTTATTGTACCTATTGCTTATTAGTGGTCTACCCTGATTAGAATGTAAGCCCAGAAGGGCAGGGATATTTGTTTTGCTTACAAACATGCTGAGCACCCAGAACATTTCCTGGCATAGTAGATGCTTACAAAGTATTTGTAGAATAAAATGAATTACCTCTATGTCAAGTTACGGCATATCGTCACATAACAAGCTGTGATGTGCAGTGTACACCCTAACTCCTAATAAGGCTAAATGTAGATGTAATGCATCTCTCTGTGCACGGAAATGTGATAGCAAATCACAGACTGTTTTTGTAGTCATTAGTATAAAAATATATTGGATGGTTCTTTGTCATTCTTACATCATTAAGAGCAGGAAAATAAAAGAGGAACTTGAATGAGTGGAACAGAGATATTTTGAAGAGGAGGTGGATGATACAAAAGGCACATTGGTCGGACTAAGGCTTTAAGAGTATATTCCTGAGGACTACTGATATAGAAAATAGAACTAGATGCTTTCTATGATCCCTTATGATCCTATATTTTGTAATTCTCTGGTCTCTTCACAGTCTCAGTGAACTGTTGCCTCAAGATTTGATCTCTCATCTTTTTTTTTTTTTTTTAATCCTCACCCGAGGATATTTTTCCATTTTTGTTCAGATAGAGTGGGAGGGAGAGAGAGAGAAACATCGATGTGAGAGAGACACGTTGACTGGTTGCCTCCTGCACGACCCTGACCAGGGCCAGGATGAACCACAACCAAGGTATGTGCCCTTGGCCGAAATCAAACCCATGACTCATTGTTCCATGGGCAGACGCTCTAACCGCTGAGCCAAACCGGCCAGGGCTGATCTCTCATCTTTTTATGGATGACCCTCAAATCTCCATTTACAGTCCTTGCTAAGGACCCAAATCCCTATCCTTGGTGTCCAATTGCTTCTAACCATCTTTACGTGGATGTTCCACCATTACCTGAAACTGTACATGTCAAAAATCATACTCACCCTCATGACCCTGGATTTCACTCCCTCCCTCCTTTTGTGATTTACTTAGATGTTCTTACTCCCCTCCTCCTCCAATGCCTGAGTCCTTGTCTGGGCTCGGTGTTTCTCCCTCCAAATTTCCTCTCTCGTGTTGTCTTTTTTATATCGTCACTGCTGTCACCCTTGTTTAGACTGTCACTTCCTGGAACCTGAATTACTTGGTCAACATCCTAGCTGATTTTCCCGCCTCCCATCATATCTTCGCGTCCCTCTCCATTGATCCTATATATGACCATTGCTTAATCTTCCTAAAATGGACTTAGCTATTCTTGGTACCTCCGAATCTTCCAATGAGTCCCCACTGCCTACAGAGTAAATTTTAATTAGCTCTGTAGATCTTTCCTGTCTGGTCTTTTCAATCTAGTTTCTTGCCCAAGTTTTCACCCTCTTTTTGGATACAACCATCCTACCAAGTACTATTTGGTGCTCAATACAAGAACAGATGTTTTAAACAAAGGCAAAGTGGCAGTAAGGCTAGTTTAAGAAAATGTGTGGGAATTAAGAAATGGCTTTGCATGGTATTTTGGCACACGTACAGTGAGGAATTCAGCACCTTCTCTGATAGCATCTTTTCTTGATGTGCGGATCTGTCTTACTTGGGGAAGCCATTTTCACAGGTAGTGAATTGCTGGTATCATATAAAAGCAAGTGAAAGCAATCGAAATCGTGGTTGGGTCACCCTGTGAGCCGTGTTCTCTGCTTGTTTCTGCAGGGAGCCCCGCAAGGTGGTCCTGCACAAAGGCTCCACTGGCCTGGGCTTCAACATCGTGGGCGGGGAAGACGGAGAAGGTATTTTTGTATCCTTCATTCTGGCCGGTGGACCAGCAGACCTGAGTGGGGAGCTCCAGAGAGGAGACCAGATCCTATCCGTGAGTATTTCTCCTTAATCTTCATTACCACCATTTGAAAAAAATTTTACTTTCAGTTATGACTCCAAAAGCATCTTAATTACAAAAAAAAAAAAAAAAAAATGAGAGCACTCTGTCTTTAGGTGCATGCTGCAGTTTAAATGTTGTTCAGGTGCTTGATGTTTGGTACTTCCTTGGACTCAGGTAAAGGTGCTAGTGTTTTTATTTAGGTTCTCTGAGAATATGTGCATCTAATTGAGAAACATGCCTCTTTAAGGTAGATTACTTATTTTTTTAATGCAATTTTTTTTCCAAATCCAGGATTCTATTCTAAAAACCGCACCTTTCCAGTGTGTACAGTCTTTGCACACAACCGTGTAAGAAATGCATGCCCTAATGCTGTACACAATTTGGTGACATTGATAAGTGGTAGCAGCATCACCATTTTACCCACGTGCAAGAATTACCAACAAGTTATTGAGCAGTTATGATTTACCAAGAATTTTATGAAAGTAATTTTCAATTCTCACCATCACCCTGAGAGGCATTTCCTCATGTTCTGATGAAGAGACTAAAGTTCAGAGAGGTTAAATAACTTGTCAGAGATTACATGACTTGAGAGAGACAGAACTGGGGCTTCAGTATTCAGTTCTAATACCCTTCACATCTTCCTTCTCTTCTCTTTCCTCCTCTATTCTTTTCTCTCTCTTTCCTTTCTTCTCCACTTCCTTTCTTTTATTCAAATATTCATTGACTGCTTCTTTCCACTATATTAAGCTATCTCCCTGGTATAAACTTTATGATAGGTAGTTAAATCCATTCTGAGTATTCATGTCTATACTGAAATTTGGTGATCACACAGATAATAATGGGGAATTACATAAGGAGCCTGGTTCTTATGACTGAGGTTATGGTTCATAACTCAGTGAAGCACTTAGTTTGTGGTTTTTATTGTGTACTTAGAAAAATGAGCCTTTGTTTTGTAGCTATGGTTTATAGCTAGAATTTCCCAAGTAACCTTATCTTTGTTAGCCATTATTCCGTCCCCCGCAAACACACACGTGAGTCACCTATATAACGTAGTCAGTCGACCTGAGTAAAATGTTCAGTGATCTTGCCTTGTGTTCCTGGGGTTCTCCCACACATGCATGCCTCTGCTCACTCGTTAGCTGGCAGACAGCTGGAAGGATTGAGTATGGGAGGAATAAGGAAGGCCCCAACCTTGTTCTGCCATCCCAGACCTGCACGTCACCTCTTCCACTACTTCCCCCACCTACTTCTTCTCTACTACTTAAACGATGTATAAGACATAACCGTAAGGTTTAATATATGCTATTAAACCTTATTGCCTATATTTATTTATGTCTTTCTTTCTCTCCTAAGCAAAAGCTCCCTGAAAGCAAATTTTCTATCTTATATGATTTTGTATCCTTGACATTTAGCAAAGTGCCTGGCACATAGCAGTCTCTCAAAAAAAAGTTTATTGAATGAAAAAGTATTGAATAAATATGATGATGCTTTAAAAAGTCACTATATTCTGAGAGATGGACTCTAAAATTCCACCTAGAGCATACTAACATACCTCATCTTCCCAGCTCAGATCTGTAGACGGGGGTCCACTCTGTCCTTTTATTATAGTTAACATTCACAGCGTCACCATGTTTTCCCAGACACAAAGCACTTTCACATGCACTAACTTGGGGGGTCTTAAAAGATAGCTTACTGTTACTCTCACTTTCCACAGCAGGGAAAGGGGACTCAGAAAGGCTCAATGATTTGTTCAAAGCTCCACAGCTACTGAATGTGATGTTGAACTCAAAATCAGGTCTCCCGACCCCAAATCAGTGTTTTTACTCCCCACAGCACAATCTCTCTTCAAAACCTGTCAACGGTCTCATTCAGCACCTTCTTAGTACACACTGCTCTGTGTACACACCACACTCAGGATCACACAGAGAGAGCTAATATTCCCATGATACTTTTGAGTCAGTCTCTATTATAACTAATTGAACCTTAAAACAGCCCTATGCCTTATTTTATGCTCACTTTAATGATGAAGAAAACAGGCGCAGTCCGGTTGGTGTGGCTCAGTGGTTGAGCATCGACCCACACACCAAGAGGTCGCTGGTTTGATTCTTGGTCAGGGCACATGCCCAGGTTGTGGGCCCGATACCCGGTGGAGGGCATGCAGGAGGCGGCCAGTCGATGTTTCTATCTCTCTCTCCCTCTCATTTCCTCTCTCTATAAAATCAATAAAGGAAAAAAAATTTTAAAAAGAAAACTGAGGCGCAGAAATGATATTAGACTCCTCAACTCTGTTAAATTGAGAAAGCCGCTAAGCCATAGGTGTTAGTCATTTTAACCTCTATGCATGTGGCAGAAGAAGGGATGAGCCAGTAATCTCCTTACAGCTCAACCAAGAAAGCTCATAAGTATTTCTACTTTCAAAAGTAGACGTATCCATTTAAATAGTATTGCCAGCACCACAGAGTAAATAAGGCAACCAATTGGAATTATATAATCTTCTTAGAGATTACAGTTCACAGAACAAAACAACAATCTCTGAAGTTCAGATATATCCTTTTTTATGTCAAACATTTGCAAGAATAGTTCAATGATGAAACTTACCTGCTCTTTTGAAAATGGAAAGGAAGACGGGACATTTCTCCTTTTTAGCTTGGGAAAATTTACTTCAACTGTGGCTAGAAAGTAGTTAGTTTCAAGGCTCAGTACTGGAATTTCACTGGTTAACACTGCGCAAGGAAAGAATAAACAGAGCTCAAACATTACAGTATGAAAACTGTCAGAACAGAATTTTTAACAGTGGATATGGAGGAAGAATATTCTGTATCCGCAGCTTGCACCGGACATATCAGGACAGCCTCTGCTTTCCTGGAAAACGCAATAACAAAAGCCAGGAATAGTAATTGAGTAAGATAAAAATTCAACACATATTATAGGTCATATAAGATTAATTGCAAACAAGTTATACTATCAGTAACATAATGTAGAGAAGACACATAGACTCCCCAGGGAGAGTAGGTCTCTGCTCTCAATTGTTCTTTATAGAGAAGAGACTTAAATAATAGATAGTTACCTTTCTGATCAGGGGTGTAATGTCCATTCCTATTTTCCAGAATTGTTCTCCTACACAGACTATAGAATCTTCCTAGATTATCTATTTTCCTAATGGCTTAACTATGTGCCAGGGTCTGTACCAGGGCTTGAAATCTCAATGATGCATGAGATAAATATCCTCAAAATGTTCACAGCCTAAAAGCAGATATATCAACATATCTAATATGTGTGTGAGTAAACAGATATAGATACAGATGGCATATGAGGAAAGAGAGGAGACAAAACACCCAGAATAGAGCATGTCATCGTGTAAATAATCAGCGCTGCTATTTCTACTAACAACTGAGCCTTAAGAATGTGTCTGATGTTTTTAAAGCGTGTCGGATAACCATGTGCAAAGAAGGCCTCTTTGGGTAGTTTCAGCCATTCCTTCTTTGGGACGGGGCTTGGACTAGATCAGCATTTCCCAAAGTGTAAAACAGCAGGACTAGGTTGCTACTAAGAGAAAGGGTCCCCTGGTACCAGGTTTCTTTGCTGAAACTTCTCAAAAACGTGTGTTACCAGTGTGCATTGGGAATCTCCTTAGAGGCAAATAAAGCACACGGTTCCTCCCAAACAGGTTTGACCACCAAAAACTCACATGAGGAGCACCTCACAGGACACCAGCAGTGGGAAATGCTGGAGTAGATACTTTTGTTGTTCCCCTGACTACTTTGCTACAGGGTAGTCGTCATACCTGCCTATAATGTCAAGTAGCTTTTTACTATGGTGCCATCTAGTGTTCATCAGTGGTCTAAACACCTAGCGCGGCCACCGGAAGATGGAGCTTCTAAACCCCGCTGTAGAGATTTATCCTCCACTCCCCCACCCCACCAGAGCTGGGGAACGCAAGTAATTAGGATGCTGAAAGATAAAGAAATCATCACCTGAGGCTACATTCCATACACATATAGTGAGGGATCTTTTCTGTCTAAATCTTCCCTTATGTATTCTGTTCCTCGGGGATTTGTTGTAGAGTCGAATCCAATCACTGAACCTTGTTCTAGAGGTATTCGTGGGGAGAATCGAGGCCACTCAGCAGACAGTCACATTAACTGGTACAGTTGTCTCCTCGGGCCTTCTTCCTGCAGAGGGAAAGGTAGAAAAACTTCTGTTATTATTTGTTTCAGTGCTTTGTTGTGGGGGGAAGAATGGGGAGCAGAGCGCATAGAGGTAATAGCCTATAAAGAGATGCTTTCCCATCTCAGCAAGCAATTTTAGGTCATTCATTCCTCGGGAGTCCGAAAAAGATCACCCCGGCCGACCTTGCCACCCCAAAGCTCCCTCTGGATGGACTGAAAGTATTTAACTAACATGACTGGGAATGTGTGCCATCGGGAGTGAAATGCTACAGCTGTTTGGGTGAAGGAACAATAGGTAATTGTGATTTTTTAAGTTCAAATTGGAATTACATTGTGGATTTCGAGAGGGTCAAAATGAGTCACAGCTGACCTGTGTTAGATTAATTCTCAGGGTACCAAGCTCTCTTCATGTGTAGATCCATGCAGAGGGGGAAAACTATTTAACAGATCCTCACTGTCAAGTTATTAAATAAAATGGAGTGCTATGTACACTATTCACCCTCCTGGGGTACTGATTAAGTCACCCTTATATCATGATCCCAAAGGACAAATCTAAATCTTATCTAGCATCATGCCTGAAATCCCCGTGCGGTGGTCCTCTTAAGAGCTTACAAACCCAGCCCTTCCAGGGGCCATGTCCTTCCCCTCCAGCTCTGCTCCCATCCCCAGGAAGGAGCCTTGCTTTTCTAGTTTTCAATGCTTGAGGGTTTCTGCTTAAGGGACTGGTTCTCGGTGTTTCTGAAACCAGTACTCCCCAAGATACCAGAGAGGCTTCTGAGCCTATGTAGAGAAGAGACAAGCGCATCTCCCCAGCTCTGTGTTGCTCTGTCACCCTGTTTCCAAAAGCACAGCAGCTTCAACTAGAAGCCTCACCTAAGCAACACCTTTAGCTTCTCTCCTCTCAATGTGTTACCAACACACAATATATCACAACTTGTAGAGATGCAGCAAAAATAGTTCTTTGGGAAACTGGCACTTAACAGCTGGACCTCTAACAGATAAGCAGAGGGTGACCACTCAGGAACCAGTTGTAGCTTTTCTAACAACTGGTATTGGTATTTTTACAAATGTGTTCTTTATAATTCCAGATCTGTGAAATGCTGCTTCAAAAAGAGTTCATAATCCAATGAAGGATCTGAGAAGTCCTGCAGCAAATAAAGAAATGCTATTAAAGCATTTTCTAACCTTATTTAATGAAAATAATTTAAAAACAAAAACATTTTTCTCTGAAATATGAATTACTATCTAATGGAACAAAACTTTTTGAAATTCTGCCTTACACTAATCCCCAGAAAAACTCAGGCAGATATTTCATTTGGGAGAAGTACTATTTTCACATTAAAATCTTACTTGCCAAGTAAGTAAGGGGGAGCAGGGGGGAGTGCTACCCAAATGCCTGAGACTAAAGAGCTACCCTCCTCAGTCTGGAAGGAGCCTCGTCAAACAGAAGTGTAACTTCAGGAGGGGGCAATGGAGCATTAGGTAAGGGGTGCTCTTTACATACCACATGTTACCTGTTCATATAAAACCAGTCTGCAGACATTGACTAGGCATTGATTGACCGGATGCCAAGAACTACTAGGCAGTGAGGATGCAACATGAAAAAAATACTTGTCCTTAGTGAACAGATAGCCTTGGGGCGAGAGACAAAGACATCAACTGGGTATTTTCAATATAACATGGGAAGTGCTAATGGTAAGTTCTGGGGACCACGTGGTCACTAAAGAGAGGCTCTCCTTAGCCCAGCCTGGGGATGTGGGAAGCCTTCGAGAAGAGAAACTTCCCAACAAAGAGGGCCCCGAGGAAGCAAGGACCGTGGAGAATTAGGGATAAAATGTCCAGTATTTCTTGAGTATAAACTTAGCACTAAGTATTGTGCTGGAGACCACACTATCATTCCATTGAATCCTGACAAGCCTTGTCGGGTTGGAGGCTCAGAGAAATTCAGTAATTTGCCCAAGATCACACACAGAATCAGCAATGATAGGGGTATGTAAAGCACCATTGTTTCGGATTTTAAAGTAATTCTTTTCTGCAGTTCCAGCCTGAAGAAAGAACATTGAATTTGGCAGTGTGCTTATGTCTGAAGCTGTCTGCACTGTAAGCTCAGGTAGTGAGGAAAACATAAATGCCCGGAATAATGGAGTATTTACAAGGAGACACATGAGCCACCATGGGAAGCCACTGCACACATAGGCACTAAGATTGAGGTCATGAGAAGCAACATCGAGAACCACCGAAGCTGCTCTTGAGGGCAATGACTGTGTCTCATCCATCTCTGCATCCCACTGATTAACGCAGAACCCAGCGACTAAGCAAATGTTGAATGAATGAATGAATGAGACATCCTTGCCCTCTTCTATGAAGGCAGCTAAGAATCTTAGGGCCTCTGTCAGTTTTATTCACCTGGACTCTTGGCCCAAAGGGCCCCTTCTGTCCTGAAGATTCAGAATATCTACGAGCTCTTATCTCTCTCTGACCAATGGAATATATTTTCCAAATCAGACAGATTCTTTCCTATTGACTTATAGGAATTCTCATAGATCAAGGAAATATTTTTTTTAAATATCCTGCTGTATACTAAGGGCTAGATACATGATGTTTGTTTAAAATCTGTTTATATCATATACTCTCCTTCCAGAAGGATGTCTAGGTGATTGAGTTCCTACACAGGCCTCAAAGGATAACACTTGATCCTCTGCCTTCTCCACTCAAACACTGGGAATGAGTGATGACAGCTGACCCCTGATGAAGGGGGAACGTTGACGAGAGATCCCAAGTTGTCCAGAAGGAGTGATCCTCAGTCAAAAGTGGATTGACTTTTAGTTCCAGTTTGGTTTGCCTGAGACTAACTTATTTTGCTGATTCCTCACAACCCTTACATTTGCTTCATCATTTCTGTGTACAAAGTCCCTTTCCATGGACCTTATCTCATTTGATCCTCACAGCATCCTTTCAGGATAGCAGGAAAATGATCCATTGGCCATTTTTATATGGTGGGAAACGAAAGAGTTCACTGACTTTTTTCTAACTCAGAGCCAGTTAGACTCCAGCATAGGCCCCTTCTATCACCACCCGCTGCCTTGCCTATAATGCTACCTACTTTAGGGGTGTGCCTGATGGGGGTGTGGACAGCGAATTCACTCGCCTGAGTTCTGGACTCCAGACAACAGACATCAGCTGTGGGTGACTTAAGTGGGGAAGGAATTTATTGGAGAAATAACGGATAGCTCACTGGATCTTTAGGAAGGCTGGGAAGCCAGGCTCGGAGGCCAGGAGGAAATTCTGTGGAAGGAGAGTCTGCTAAGGATGCTGCTCCTGGGCCATCAGCGTGAGCCGCTGTGGCCAGGTCCCACCTGCTGGAGTGGCTGTGACAAACCTCTCTCCACACCCTTGACACCTGAGTGTGGGAATTCCAAGCTCCCAGCAGGAACATCTGCTTGGCCTGTCCATGCTATGGGTACCGAGGGACGGAGAGAAGGAAAATCTGTCTCCACCCCCGCAGTTTCACTAACGGGGGACAAGGCTGTGCCTCCTTCCTATCTCAAACTGGCCCCAAATACGAAGGGTGTCTGGACACTGAGCAGTAAATGATAGATGTCTACTAGAGATCATTTGGCTCGTTGAGTTCTATTTGAGGAATACGTTAGATCTAAAATCTTGAGAATCATAATTGCTTCTTAAACAATGGACAGTATCTGTGAGGAGTGGCCTCCACTGGGAGGGGCCTCAGCCTGCATCTGGGCAGCTGGCAGTGCCTCCCTGACCCTGCTCGCCCCAGTTCGCCAGCGAGAGACGCAGGCAAGGACAGGGTATCAACTTTGCCATGACTGTGAACCATGAAGACTTCATTTTTAATGCTGATGATTTTCCATTTCAAGCACTTTGGGCCCCAAAGTAATTAAAAATGTCTTTCTGAGATACAGGGATTTACAAACCAGTGTACCTTGTCTTGAAAAGTCTGTGTAGCTCTATTGAACAGCTGCAGACGCTCTCTAACAAATGATTAAATGGGTTCTTTTCAGGGGAGTCCACATTTTGGTCTTTAAAAGAGATGAGGAGCAGGTCAAATGGGGCATGTTCTCCAACCCGTTATTTTTCACTTTTGGGGGGAAAGAAAAAATATAGAAAATTATACAGACAATACCTACGACAAATACATGTAGAAAATATACTGTCCTGCCCTGGATATGACACTGCACAGGGCTTAGAGATCTAGTGGCAAAGACGAGAGGTACCACCCTTACCCTCGGAGCGCTCTGAATGCACACAGACACTGGGGGGCACCAGCAGGGTGATCTGACCCAGACCAGGACCAAAAATATATTTCTGAAGAAGCGGTGTCTTATGTTGAGCTGAAAAGATGTATACAGGCCCAGCCAGGGGGCAGGGCAGGGGAGGGAAGGGAAGGGAAGCAGGAGATCAGCGTGTCTGGTGGCCCAGAAAGCAGGGAGAGTACACCGTGCGAAGGGCGATAAGGATGTGGAAAGTGAGAGGGAATTTGGGGAGAAGGGAGATTAGTGAGGGAGGAGGCACATCCTTCAAAGGGAATGAGGATGCAATGACAGCAGGACCTTGTGGGAAGGTTATAAGCAGAGTGGAGGTCGCAGTCGTCAATTCCAACATGGGAGGGGGCTTCCCCACATTAACAAGCAATTTTCCAACTCCAGCTGGGTCTCCTACAATTTAACTCAAATCTCACATATCTAGCCGGAGACAGCGTCAGATCCCACAGGGTAAAGGCTCAGTCCTACAAGTCTGCCCACCCCGCCCCATATCAGATGCCAGTCTCATGTCCCCGTTATCACCAGTGCTTCTGATCAGCCCTCTATAGATTGGATCAGCCCTGTCTTTGGGATTACAGACCTCAGAGAAATATTTTACGTATTAGATCACTGGTTTATTATAAAAGGATATAACTCAGAAATAGCCAGATAGAAGTGATGCAAAGGACAAGGTATGAGGAAGAGGCACAGAGACTCCATGCCCTCTCCAGGCACGCTTGTTCCACCCAGAAACTCTTCAAACCCTGTCCTTTGGGGTTTTTATGGAGGCTTCATTACACAGACACAGCTGATTAAATCATTGGCCATAGGTGATTGATTCAATCTCCAGCCTCTGTCCTCTCCCAGGAGGTCTGAGGGTTTAAGCTTTTAGTCCCAACCCTCCAAGTGCATGGTTGGTTCTCCTGGCAACCAGCCTTCATCCTTAGGTACAGCCCAAAAGTTACATCATTAACATAACTAAAGACATCTCATCACTTAGGAAATGTCAAGGGCTTTAGGAGTTCTGTGTCAGAAATGGGGATGAAGATCCAATATTTATTTCTTATTATAAATCACAACATCAAACTAGGGAATTGATAGACCTTGTGAGGCTGACTTGGAAATTGACAAAAACAAAAACAGTAACTTTGAAATCAGGCAGACCTAGGGTCCAGTCCTAGCTCTACCTTTTACTAACTGTGTGGTCTTGGTCAAGTTATTTAAACTTTCTGAGTCTCAGAATTTTACCCTGTGAGATCATAGAAATCAGAGTACATACCACATTGGAAATGCACAATAAATATCTCTTACTCCTTCCCCCTCCCACACTAAATTCAGTCATTTTATCCAGAATTGACCACAAGGGGCTTGCTGAATTACTGCTCCTGGGGCTTGCTTAGGTAATGTGAAATCCAGGAAAGAGTCCCAGGAAAATTGGCGGTGGTTGAATTTCGAAGCCAAATAGGAATTGTCATTTGAAGAGAACAACAGTCTAGTTCCAATTACAAGCAACCTTGGCTTTGGTTGTGCTGAGTTTCCGCTGCTTTGTCCACACCACATTCTTCCTACCCAACGGGCCCTGCCTAATTAGGGTTTCCTCATCATAATTTTCTATGTCAAATGGCTCTAAAGGCAGAAGGGAGAAGCTTCTATTTATATTTCTGCCAATTAAAATGCATTTATGAATGACCTTCTATGGGCCTAGCATTATACAGAACACACATGAGCATGTATACACACCTCGCAATGCATACACGCACACACATGCCGACATCCTCACTCCACACATTTCATGAAGAACAGTGAAGTTAAAGAATGCATCCAAAGTGATAAATTAAATGGAGACCTGGATATTTAGCTGCCCTTTTCTTTCTTCCTTTCTTTTCTTTTTCTTTTCTTTCTTTCTTTCTTTCTTTCTTTCTTTCTTATCCTCACCCGAGGATATTTTTCTATTTATCATCAGATAGAGTGGGAGGGAGTGAGAGAGAGGGAGAGAGAGAACCATCGACATGAGAGGGACACACTGACTGGTTACCTCCCACACGACCCGACCAGGGCTGGGGACGAACCGAGGTACGTGCCCTTGACTGGAATCGAATCCGAGACTCACTGGTTCGTGGGCCAATGATCTAACTGCTGAGCCAAACCGGCCAGGGCTAGCTGCCCTTTTCTTATACATTTTTCTAGTTTTTTCATATACTGTGATATGAGCCTAGTACAATAAATGAGCCTATCACAATCACTGTCACATTGCGACTGAGGTTATTTCCTGGAAGTCCACAAGATGGCAGTAAAGGATTTCGCACAGACTGTGTATACCAGTGGTGTCTGGTCGCTGTTGATTGTATTTGACCACAGTATTAAAACTGGTTGTTATCATAATGCTAGACCTCAAAATATAATTCAAGGAATGGAAAGTAAATTGAAATCTGAAAGTAGAATTTGTGACTTTGTTGCTTTCTCTAACAAAGCCATAGAACCAGCCAACAGACCTAAGAGCCAGGATGGCTTGAGAAAGCTCAAAATGAGAAATGTTGTTTCTTTCTGAACATAGGGATGGAATGAGTCTCCTGCTTGAGGGAAACAAAGAGGGGTCAGTGAAGGACCAATAGTCAATCTTCCATATAATGTAATTCCTTGTTATATCTCTATGTTCAAAATCTACCTTGGAGGGAAACTTTCCTGCTGGACCATGTTAGAAATGATGCTGTGATCCCAACTACAAAAGCATTTATTGCCAGTAGCTCTCATATTTCACATGCACCAGAAGCTGCGGTAAACTATCGCTGTCTTTTCATGTATTGTTATTATTCTACTGGCACATTTATGATGGAATTAAGGAGGATGGAAGCTGCATTTTTCTTTCATTGCTTTGATCTGCCTCCGTCTGAATTCAGCATACATGGACATGAGTCAGGTGTCCCTGGAATCACGAACATCCCAGAAAAGCACCCTCCTTTTGTATCTAACATAAATGTAAGGGTATGTTCATTAGCATCTCCTTTGTGTGTAGTAGACAGTTTTTAAAATTCAAAAAGATTGCCCGACCAGTGTGGTTCAGTGGTTGAGCATCGACCCATGCACCAAGAGGTTGCCGATTCGATTCCCGGTCAGGGCACATGCCCGGGTTGTGAGTCAAATCCACAGTGGGGGGCATGCAGGAGGTAGCCAATCAATGTTCTCTCTCGTCAATGTTTCTATCTCTCTCTTTTCCTCTCCCTTCCTCTCTCTCTAAAATCAATAAAGAAAAAAATTTTTTTTAACTCAAAAAGATGGCAGTAGACTGCATCAAACATAAACATTTTAGATTCAGCTTCACATACCTCTCTCTGGTTTTAAAGTCATTTGGGCACTTGTCCCACGCTGCCCCAATTTCTCTGTTTCCCTCCCTCCTGACCTTTCTTCTTTAATCATGTACTACCTTCAAATTCTCCAGCATTTTTTATTTAAAAAAATAAAAGAGAGAGTGTAACTATCATTATTTCTTACTTGCAAAGGACTCTCCTTTCTTCTCTGGTGGCTCACCTTTGCATTTTCTAAACTTGGTTTCTTCCCTGAGAAAAATTCTGATACACGCTATTAAGATCATGTATCTTTCATTCCCTTTCTAACATCTACTTAAACCTTCTGTTAGAAAATAAGATATCCCACTGTTTATTGATTCGCCCACCCCTGTCAACAACAAACTCTATGGGAGTTTTCAGTGCCCGGGGTAGCTATGAAGATGTAGTGATGACCAAGCCCTGCATATGTCCTGAAGATGCTTGTAGATGTCCCCTGTAGCAAGGGAGTTCCATAGAAGAGGCAAAACCTGACCTGGTGGTCTGGGGAAGATTTATGCTCTCCTTGGGAATGGGAACTCTCCCAGCTTCTCCCCTTGAGGCTAAGGTAAACCGTGTTTTCATCCAACCGCAGATGAGGAGCATCAGGTCCAGTGCAGAGGAGGAAGGTCAGGTGCTCAGGAATCCTGAACAGCCCAAGTCAACAAGACGTGAGATACAGACCAGTCAGGCCTCTTAATCCCAGGCTGGGGAATTGGAGCTCCAGACTCTGGTAGGAAGAGTTCCCAGGCACAGCCACGCGATGCAACCTGAGGAAATCCCTGACCCCCTCACTTCTCTGTAAAGTAAAAGGGGGGAACTTATGATCTCCAAGTCCCTTCCAGCTCCAACATACTAGGAATGTACACGGGTGGGCATAGTAGGTTTACAGTGGTGAGTATGTGAAACAGTTTTCCTTATATTATTATTTATTAGTTATTGTATTATTTATTATTATCAGCCTACTTGTGCCCACCCCTGTATATGTTTGAGAGACCCTTGGGTGATAAAAGGAAGGCCCTGAAACTTTTCTGGACAATTACTTTATAACTAATAACTTTAAAGTTTCCCCTTTAAATAATAAGGATTTAAAAAATAAAAATTGAAGCCATGCATTGTCCAAGTCCATTGGTTATAATTTAAGCATCAGACTAAAGTCTAAATCCCCTCATGTAGGTTTTTTTTTTAAGTTCCAACCTCATCTTTAACCCTACCTCCCTTCTCCATTATCTAACCACATTTAACATTGTATCCTCTTCTTCAAACACTCTCCCCCAGCCCCCCTCTTCTCCTGAATAACTCTTCTATTTATTCTTCAGATCTCACATCACTTGTTACACTCTCTAAATGCCTGCTCTCATAAATCCCACTTCACCCTCCCAAAACACAGACATGCCTTTAGGTTAGGGCTTCCTAATGCACTCATATACCCAGTACTTTCCCTATCACAACATCTGTAACAATATATCTAATAACCCATTTTCCTGACTAGATTGTAATCCAGGACAATGCCTCTCTTGTTGCCCTGACACATAATAGGTATCTTATAAATATTTAATGACTGAATGAATAAAGTTGGATTATTATTTTAAGTCAGTAGATTCTTCGTGAAGACCTAATAAAATAGCACACAGCCAGTAATACGTGGCATTGTACATCTCTATTATGCAGGGCATGGTGGTAGGGACTGTCCTTATAGGTTGACCCTTGAAGGGTTACCAACTGACAAGAATGTGTACAACCTAACTATGCCTCAAAAATGCTTATAGGACTGCCCAGCATCCCCCAAATAAAAATGTAGTTATGTCTTCCGTATAACAACCACTAGAGGGCAATGAAAGCAAACTTTGAGCATCTATTAAAGGGAAAAGAGAATTTTTTTTTTTTTTTTCCTTATTCAAATTTGAACAGATGATCTTATGTTTGGGGTAGTTTTAGGACCTGTATGCTGTAGTTTCTGTGATTACAGGCTTGGTAGTTATAATTACCCTACTAATATGGTATTAAAACCTAGATTATCTGTGATAATCACACCACCTTACATTTTGTACATTATCTCATCTGAACCTCCCACAAAACTAGCGGGGAATATATTGTCCCATTTTCCAATAAAGATACCGAGGTTCAGAGGTGTTAAAACAGTAAGTAGCCATAAGAAGGCAAACTATTGGCACAAACCTTATAATTACTTATTTACTGCTTACATTTTCCCGGTGTACAAAAGTCCTTGCTAAAGTAGACAGTCTGGGAAAATACAGCCCCTAAAATTAATTGTACCAGTTTGGAATGGAAATATATGGCAGCTGCTCCTTAGAAGATCTTCTGGTTTTAGGTGACTACAAGGTAGCCATCTGATGATTCTGCCAAAATATCTACCTAGAACCTATTTATAGAAATGTACCTAGGAAAAAGACATACTTCTTTCTGGACCCCCCCTGGTTAGATGCTTCTTAGGATTATATGTCTCATTCTAGTTGCTGCATTTTTTATAAAGAAATTGAGAATCAACAGATTAGGGTTAGTGCATATGGTCTATGAGAGGGTGAAAGGGGAACTGGTGTGTCCCGAAGAAGGTTAAGACCAAGGCAGAAGGAGTTAGATATCGTGATGCTTCAATGTGTTAGCTCTGGAGTCAGAGAGTGGGTCTCCCTCGGCATACACACTAAAAATAAGCAACTAATAATCCCAGGAGTTTGGGTTGGCCTGTTTGCATGTAAAATATGGAAAGCAATACATGTTTGTAAAACGATGCCTCTAGGATTCACTTACTAGAGAAGAAGCCCCTCCGCTGCCACAGTCTGCGAAGACATGAGAAGTCCTGTCTGCAAGCCCCAGGGAGGCCCACGCGAGGTGGGCATGGCCCTGCACAGCTGCCCAGGCTGGGTGAGGGGAGCTAAAACCCTCAGTGGCTTCCTCTCTTTGCGCTCAATGAGTGGGCCTCCAATCTCTTCCTCCACCTGTTGGGTGAGCCGTCAGGAGCTGGGCAGTCCTGCAGGCTGGTGGCGAGCAGGTGCTGCAGGAGGGGTTTCCTTCCCTTGGGATGGCGCTGTGAGCCTGGCAGGTGGCGGGCCTCCCTCGGGCTCCACTGGCCCTTCACCCCCATCTCCAAGAATGGCAACTCTCAAGTATGAATTTATGACACATTTCACTTCTGAGGAGATCGTTCATCACAATAAGGTCTCCGTCATAGGGGCTGAATCAGTTGGCACGGCCCGTGCTATCACCATGTTATTAGAAGGCTTGAGTGATGAGCGTGCCTTTGTGGATGTTGATGAAGCAAACAGAAGGGTGGGGCAGGGGGTCTTAAACGTGGCAGTCCTTGCATGAAAAAGCCAAATACTGTTGCCAGCAAAGATTTCCTTGTCACTGAAAACACCTATTTAGTGATTATCGCAGCAGGTGCATGCCAGAAAAAAGGAGAAATATGCCTTAATTTAAAATAGGGAACTGTGGCCATGTTTAACTTAATGATTTACAATATTACCCAGTACGGTGTGTGCTACAAACTGATTATTGTCTGCAGTCCAATGACCAGCTTAACTTGGGTAGCCTGAGTTTAGTGAATTTCCCTAAAACTGTGTTATTGAAAGTGGCTGACTGCCTGTTTTTGTTTCTTGATTGAACCACTCTGAAAGCCGTCATGGGTGGGTCCTTGGAGAGCATTGAGACTCAAGTGTGCCTTCCTGAAGTGGAGTTAGTGTTGCTGGTGTCCCTCTGAAGGATCTGAACTCAGATAGATGAGAACTGATAAAGATCCTGAGCAGTGGAAAAGTATCTACAAAGAGGTGATTGCCAGTGTCGATGAAATTATCAAAATAATAGGCAATACATCTTGGACCATTGGCCTATCTGTAGTTGATTTAATGCAAAATCTTAGAAGAGGACATTTATTTTCCACCTTCAGCAAGGGCCTCTATGGAATACATGAAGAAGTATTCCTCAGTGTGCCTTGAGAATGATATTATAGACCCCATAGAGGTAAAGCTGAACCCTGAAGAGAAGGCATTTGAAAAAGAGTGCAGAAACACTGAGGATTTCAGAAGGAGCTCAAGCTTTAAAGTTGTTTAAAGCTACCATCTAAAGTTATTAAAGAAGAGATCGTAGATATGGGACATTCTGTGTTAAGCTTTTGAATAAACTTGAAACTGAAAGCTGGAAACAGGAAAATGGGTAGACTGACTCCCCTATTTATTTAGCCTTCCTGCTCTTTTATTTAGCATCCAGATGCTGGATGACACTAATTTTTCACCATTCCTAAGTGACTGCATCAAAGGAGGTGTTTTTGGTACCTCTAATGTACAATACTTGTCTTCTCTATAATGTGTAGTTGCCATTTGGTCCAAAAGGATGTATGATGTAGGTGTTTATTGTGTTAAAAGAAGTCTTATTCTAAGCTGAAAAATAAAGGAAATAATCTGAATTCTTTTAAGTACATACTAATCATTTTGTTCTGGTTGGCTAATACTTATGTTTATTTATATACTATTTTTAAAAGTTGTAACTACCTCTGCAATGTAAAGATAAAAGTATGTACACAGTGGGGGGGAAATGTGGATCTAGTTCCTGACTCTGGAATTATAATAGTGAACTTGGGCATTGCGCTTCTCTGTGCCTCAGTTTCCTCATTGTTAAAATGATGACTCTGTCTACTTACAGAGCTGTTATGGGAAAGAATCTCCATTGTCTTGTGATATTGAGCATTTACTGTGAGTCTTCACTGTGCTAAATCCAGTGGGTAGACAGATAGGGTCTCATTTCACTCTGTTGTAGTTACTCAAAAGGGGCCAACTGACCAACCACAGGGATTTAGGGGCCTTGGGAGAATGTATTCCTGCAAAGGATGGAACTTTTTATTAAATCTCAAAGGATCCTATCAGGAGTATTTCTTTCTACTCTTGAAAATATTAGAAATAAAATTGGTTATCATATTCAAGTTGTCTCCATCTGGTGTGTCATAAACTGGTTCTCAAGTGGACAGTTATTCGAAATTATTTCCCTTGAAATAGCATTTAGCCTTTAAGGGTGACTGAATCCGTATTTCCCAAGAAGGGAAAATGGGGGGCTTTGGAACCAGAGGTTTCAACCCAGCTTTATTGAGACTTTCAGCCAAGTACTAACCTCCCTGAACTGAGTCTTCTCGTCTATAAAGTAGGGCTGACTTTTACCTGAAAGGGTTCTTAGGGGGCGTACATGTGCCAGGATGGATAGAACACCCAGCATGGTACCTGGCACAGAGTGCCTCAGCAGTGCCACTAGGAGACCCATTTCACAGCCCTGTGAGCCAGCCTCAGACTCCAAAAACAGTAGACATTGGCCTTTGTTATGGTGATTGCCCGTTTCCGGGACCCGGTGACACTGCTCCTGTGGGTGACAGTTGACCTCTGAGACACTTCCCACACTTCTGGTCTGTGAACTCTCCTTCCTCACACTCTGTGCGTCCCTGGGGTTCTGGTGTCCTCATGCTCTTTTTGTGCCCTCCATGGAAGCCTATCTCTTGATAAATCAGAACAACAGTTCACATTGAGGCTGAACGTCAGGGAAAAAGGCAATGTATTGTCCCAACTATATCACGATTTTAATATATAACAAGCTTACAGCTGAAGCATTGAACCTGAAATGGCAGAATTATAGGATTTCCAGTAGTCCCTATGAGGAAAGACTTTCAGAAACATAGTAAAGTCTTTTATAACATGAGTACATTTTTACATTTTATGAGGCTATGATGTCCCTTATGCCAAACCCAAGTCTTATTTTTATTGATTCCAGTACATGGCATAGCCTCTGGCACATTGTAGGCACATAAATGTAGACACAATGGACTTGAGGCCATGTCAGATGGACAGATTTATTTCTTAGCCCATACATTACTGCTAAACACAAACACAAACCATTCACAAAGCACCTGGGAGTAGGGAGTTGGAAGGAGTCCTTTGCTTAGTTTTGAGCATGGAGGAAGTAAATGCCCTTTACTTGCTAGAAGAATTTCAGTAGGATTTGAATTGGGCTTCCCAAGGCCAAGGTGACCCTGTGTCACGTGGCTGTCAACAACACAGAGGGTTCCCAGCCCAGCAGACGGCACAGGTGGACGTTCAAAAGCTACTAGCTATCTGAGGTTCTGATGACAACACTAGAAGTACTTGGTCTCAATAGCTGCTGTTGAAAACCTGAACCCTGTGCTCAGCGGACAACTTTCCTGCTCCATTTTAGTTTCCTTTGAACATTTTAAACACTTTTTCTCCCACATATCCTCACACTTCTCCTACACACTCCCAGTCCTCCATCTTTCCCACCTAGATAGCCAAAAAAAAGTCTCTCCTTCTCTCTTTATACTAATTTCCTCTAATCTTTTGCTTAGTAATGTGTCACAGTGAGAACAAGTTTCAGCTCATTAGTTGGCAGTCTTAATGCTGTTCCCTTAAAATAGTCAAAGATTTGCTCTTTTCCTTAATAGCCAACAATAAATATGAATTTTATAGCCCTTACCCCATTGCCTGAGGCTGAAGTTTTCACAATACCGAACTTAAACTCGAGCTTTCTAAAACCACCCTGGACAAGGGAAACACACAGATTTATTTTACCATTTCTCCCTTAATCTAAAAGCAAATAAAATGGATTTTACTCATTTAACATTTTTTAAACCAGGAAATAACTACCCCCCCCAAAAAAAAACAATTCTTAAATTTTACATGCCATTCACATTAAAAAGTACAAAATTGAAATTTGCTCTTAGTCGTGCCGGTAGTAGTATTAGGTTGAATCATATGCAATTCACACTTTCGTAGGTCCAGCCTAATACTGGCAGTTATGCATAATTCAAACTAATGTGGATTCTTATCTATCTATCACCCACAGAATCCTCACAGGTGTCTTGGTCCTAGAACTCTTGGGTAGAGGTTATAGCCATAGATGATGGTATATAAAGAATCCTCAGAGGTTTTAGGCCAAAAAAAGCTACCTCTATTGATTTACTTACTTGAAAAGGATGTTAAATAACAAAAGAAGATTTTCCAACTTTTAATATTGAAAATAATCGCCATCATTCATTGAGTAGGTTTTTATATGCATCATCTTGTTCAGTCCTCACTTTAACTCTGCAGCTCTGGAAGTAGATATCCCTATCTTCATGTCATAGATGTGAAAATTGAGTCTCAGAGCTGGTAACTGGCTCAGGATCACACAGCAGATGAGAGGCAGCACCCAAATTTCAAACCTGAATCTGCTGGACAAAACCCACCCTCGAAAGAGGGGAGTGAGGAGCAAAGAAAAAGAGATAAGGGAAGGGAGGGAGGGAGGAAGAAACTTTGACTTTCACAATTAGGCCTTTAAGATGAAATTCTATAAAGTAGATCCTCTTATAGACCCAGAGCTCCTCAGGAACAGACGTTGTATCTAAATAATGTTGGCATCCTTGGGGTATGGCATAAGATCTGAAACAATCCCAAATAAATGCTTCTAGAACGAATGTTTGAATGAGTAAATGAATGGATGACTTTTATAACGTAAGGAGGCAAAAGAGGTACTTAGCTGTTTGCAAAATTAAACATCGAACAGTATCTATGTATTTATTTAACCACATGATTGAATCACAGAATCATAACTCTGAATGGGACCTCATAGACTCCCTTGCACAATGTTTGTTTGTGTAGTAAATCAAGGAACTAAAGCACAAAATTCCAAAGCTAACGGGTAACAGAAGCTAGAGCTCTATCCATTGAACATTCTTTGAAATATACTTATCCTAGGATTTTGCCACCTACTGGGACATGAAAGCACTAATCTAAACCACTGAATTATGCTAACTTCTTTATAGTTTGATACATAGGATATATATGTGTGTGTGTGTGTGTGTGTGTATATATATATATATGAGTATACATTTACATACATATAAATAAATGCAGAACAATTTACTTTAAGGAAATACTAAAGTTAATTGTTTCAGTTGCACATAGCAATTGATAAAGATCAACATTAGCCAGGAATTTCTAGATGGCAAAAAGCCAAAGACAAGTTCTTTGCTTTGAGAAGCACCCATTTATTAATCCTCAGGTGGGTTAGTGTTTCAGAAAGGAAACTGCATGACCAGACACTCACAAGCCAGGAAAAAAGAGAAAAGCAAAAAAAAAAAAAAAAAGACTTTTTGTACATATGACATATACTTTTACACACATTATCCTAAAAAACACGCTGTACAATTATACATATTTTGTCTCAGTGATTTATACTTTTTGTGCACATTTATTTTGTCTCCTATTCATTGAAAAAGCCACGCCTTATTCCTAGTTTACCTGACTTTCTCATTACACCTAACTTTGAGGAGAAGCATTTCCTGCTGCATTTCCTGCATTTGGATGGTATGCACGCATAATCATCTATTATCTAACACGATATTCGTGGTTTTCTATCAGTGGCTGCACATGTCTCCAGTGTGACTTTTCCTGAATGCTTCCTTAACCTTGTATTTTACATCTGAGGTACACACTAAAATTGCATCGACACAGTGATGTTCACGCTTTGAAGAGGGGATGAGTTGTTGGCAAAGGCTGGGTCACAAATGGAGGTGATGTAAAGCTTGAGCTATGCACAGACCCAAAAGCCCCGAGTTAAGCTACTGTTGACTGACTGGTCTAATCAAGGACCAAGGGACAGATGGGGAGGCCACCTTGGAGTTAGAACATTCAGCTTGTGATGACAATGTTAAGGAGTTTGAACATTCAGTCAGTTCCTTGCTATGCAGCAAGGCTCCACGTTAGACAGAAACAAATGGGTTTGGGGGAAAAAAAATGTTTTACAGCAGCTCCAGGGCTCTGTAAATTCTAGGGAGCTTCCCCAGACACCCAACATAGAAAAACCCTAACTTAAAGCTTGTCCCTGACTTAGAGTCACAGGGCATTAAATATAAACAAGACAGCCTGAGGTGGCATTTCAGAATGCAAGCAGAGATCACTTTATTTCCGTTGGAGTGTAAGCTCCTTGGGTTTACCAATATTTGACAGCCAACCCGATGTTTTAGTTGTATTAATGGAACGAGAATACTTTCTATTTTTTTATTAGCATAATTATAGGGTTCTCACAGCAAGTCAGTTTAGACTTCAAATGGGCAGCACAATTCCAGAACTCTGTGCTAGGTGGTAAACACGGTAAGTGGTAGGCTGTCTTTCCAGCAGAGCAGGAGAAATCAACCAGAGAAGGGAAAAAAAAAAAAAAAGGGATAGAGCAGAAAGTCTAGGCAGATCGCAGATCGGTCAGAGGGAGGGGTAGGAGAAAGGCGAGAGAGATCAGCGCAGGAGGAGGAAATAGGCAGCCGCAGAGAAAAGGTAAGGAAGGCAGAACAAGAGAGTGGAGTCACAGACACAGATGCAAGAGCTCAGGAGAGGATCACAGAGGTGAGACCCAGAGGCTGGGAGGCGGGGGGAGGGGAGCGAGAAACTGGCTAGTGATCAAGGGACCCCACCTCTGCAGGGCAGTGTTTGTGGTAACTTTTCCAGGTGGCTAAGTGTTTGGCAAAAGAGTAAATTGCAAGAGGAAGCTGCATGCAGTGCTAAACCATAAGGGTAAAAGATGGAGCAAGGCATTTTAAAGAATCCGGAATTATGCCTCTGGGTTCCACAGAACTCCCAGTGCCAAGAACAACAAGGGCGAGTCATGTGTATTTTATTCTGATGCTGGCAACTGTTAGGGCAGTGAATGCAGTTTGAGAGTTCCAGGTCCGGGTTTCAGACAGCCTCCAGTGCTGCTTCTCCTTCTCCGGTCCCCATGCTTATTGATTGATTGCTGGTCATTCTCACAAGATGTGGCAAAGGCTGAGCCCCGCTTTCATGGAACTGACCCCAGGTGCTGGGTGGGGAGGCGCTGAACTTGGCCATAGGGATATGAAAGGCTTTGATATTGATTCAGATGCTGGGGGGTGGGGGGGATTGTTGAGCACTCTGTAATGTCCTAAGTGGCAGAAGGGCTGAGAGGGGCTGGCCCCTGCACTGACCAGTTGGGGTTGAAAGGAGCAGCCCCTAGGGAGCAGGACTGGAAAACATGCCTGTAGGGGACTGTTAAGGAAAATGGAAAAGCAAAGTGGCCCACAGTGATGACAGGAGCTGGCAGGAGCTGGCAGGAGCTGGAGCTGCTGTTAAAAAGGCGTCCTCTCGTGATATCATGGTGAAGGGAGTTTGGTTTGGGGGGGCACTGATTCAGCAGCACCTTGGCATAGGTGGCTGTCAAGGTTATTACCTGCAGACCTGAGGTGTGTGTGTTTGGGGGGGGGGGATACGACACAGTCTGTGTTTCACACAGACACAACTCTTACCCAGCTCTGACGTTGCAGAAGCTTTTAAACTCTCTGTGCCTCAGTTTCCTCTTTTTAAAAGTTGAGCTCAGCTAAGCTCTTGGGAGGATTAGCAATAACGAACTCAGCACAGCCCTTTTGCTCAATATTTGCTTCTTTGTATATTATCTTTTTTAGTAATCACCCCCCGTCCACATTTAAATGTCTGGTTCCAGACAGATTGAGGAAACCCGGTTTCACTGGAGTCTTTCCCTCTTTATTCCCTCTCTTTTTTCTTTCATTTTTGTTCTCATGTTTCTCTTTTCCCCTCCTTCCCATTATTTACTGAGCTTTTACTTTGTGCAAGGAAGTGAACCAAGGCAGTGGAACCTGATTCCTTGGTGTTTTTGTTCTTTAATTCGGGGAGTGTGGCTTTTCAGCTCTGTTCACATCCGGAGCTCCGAAACTAACCATGGAAACTCAGACTTCGCTGGGGAGCTGCTTTAAGGAGTGGCGTTCTCTGTGCTAAATTAGGAGGGCTAGGAGGAGGGAATTGGTTGTAATTAGGAAAGATTTAAATGACTGAAAATACATTCCTGATTATGTAAATGGAAAATTTTCTGATGCTTACAGTATTCCCTTGGGACTGATGGTAAAAGACTGCGCACAGTCTTGGCTGCTTTTATGAAGCCCTGATATGTGTTTGAGAGAACAAAGAAAGTGATGGAGATGTAATTCTAGAGGGTAGCTGCTCTTCCACGCTCTTGGTTTTATGACGCTCGTCTTCTCAGAAGAGTTTTGAACTGATGTTGTTGCTTCTTCTGGGTCTCCGATTGGCCAGAAAGCAGATGTTTATGAAATCATTGACTCTTAGGGGGAGGGCTGTATGGTATGTGGTCCAGCTAGCACTTCCTGAAAGAGACCACATTCAAGAGGGCAGCTCCAGCAGGGAAAACCCACCCCAGAAGGAAAGCCAATGCCCTGCCCTCCTTTTCAGGGTCCATTCATTCTTCTGCCATCCCTTCCTCTTCTAGTTTGTCTCCTTCTTATTATCAGCCACTGTAATTGGCCACCAAATCCTTCGTGCCCTGGTTAATAATGCTTTTTTAGAGGAATGGGAGTTTTGTGAACCTTAAAACCTCTTCAAAGGAGAGGAAGAGATACATCAGGCACGTGTAATTACAATCACCCCCACTAATAATCTATGAGGAAGGGAATTTATGTCACATCCTAGGAATACAAGAAGACTAACTAACACCATGGTTGGTCCTAGCCTCATGAGGTTTACAGTCTAATTGGTGACATTTATTTATAAAAGGGTAATTTATCTATTTTTTTAATTTTTTTTCTTTATTGATTTTAGAGAGAGAGGAAGGGAGAGGGAGGGAGGGAGAGAGATAGAAACATCAATGAGAGAGAACATCAACTAGCCACCCTCTGCATGCCCCCCACCGGGGATCGGGCCCACAACCCGGGCATATGCCCTGACTGGGAATCGAACCAGCAACATCTTGGTGCTTGGGTCAACACTCAAGCAGTGAGCCACACCAGCCTGGCCATAAAAGGGTAATTTAAATAGAAAAAGAAAGTGAATTATACAACAATGTGTCGTATGATCTATTTTTTAAAACATTAACTATATATGAAGATAAGTATATGTGCTTTTGCATATATATATTCACTCACTCACATGTACCATATGCTATTGTAGACATCAGGAATATAGCTGAGGATGTTATTTATATGTGTGTGGGAAAAACATATAGACAGTATATATTCAATTTATTAGCAGGGTTCACCTGAAGGTTAGAGTAGAAAAAGAGGTATTCAATTTATTTGCTGTTCTTTCGTATTGTTTTAATTAGTTAAAATGAGCTTGAATCATTTCTATACCTTAAAATATAATAACAAAGCACTGAAGGGGGATGAAAATTAATATTATGCTGCCAGGTTGTGAGCTGATGGCCAAGTGAGTAGCACAGACCGTCAACAGGCTGTCTGGGAAAGTGGGACTTGACCTGGACGTGAAGGAAGATCGGGACTTCAGAGAATCCAGGAAACAGGAAGTGGGTCAGGAAGGAGGAAGAGACCCATGAGGGTGACGTGGTATAGGGATGTGCGTGAAGCTTCTGGCTGCAGGAGAGGGTCCGCGTAGGACAGGGGGTGTGCAGTGTCGGGAACCGAGCAGGCACTTCCATCTCGGCTCTGCGACAAAAACACTGTGTGACCCTGCAAGTGACTCTGTTCCCTGGGCCTCAGTCTTCTGACCTATGAGATGGGAGGATTGGAGAAGATCGACTCTAATATTTCCTCACATTAGAGAAGTCTGAGGTCTTAAGAAACTAGAGAGGGATTAGTAAAAGCCATATTATGGAAGGCCTTAAAGGTGAGGATAAGGAATTTAACCTACAAGCAGGGAGGAGCATGGAAGACTATGAGAATCTGTATCAGGTGTAACTGTGAAAAGCAGTATTGGAAATAAGAAGATTGGCCATGAAATACAAGATGACTGTCAAAGTGGTAGAAGTAAAAAGAAGAGAGGGGATAAGGGTGAGAGAGAGAATTTAGAGAAAGGCTTGCAGATGAATTAGAAGTCTGCTGCGCAGTAATGAACTGTAATGTCTCCATAAAACAAAAAACCATGAGTCCTCACCTGGCTGGTGTGGCTCAGTGGACTGAACATCGTCCCATGGACCGAGAGGTCCCAGTTCGATTGCTGGTCAGGGCACATGCCCAGGTTGTGGGCTCCATCCCCAGTAGGGGGCCTGCAGGAGGCAGCCAACTGATGTATCTCTCTCACATTGATGTTTCTATCTCTCTCTCCCTTCCTCTCTCTCTAAAAAATCAATAAAAACATATTTTAAAATGTAAAATTAAAAATAAAAGTGAAGATTCTTTTTTTTTTTTTCTTCATTGATTTTAGAGAGAGGGGAAAGGAGAGGTTGAGACAGACAGAAACATCAATGAAAGAGAACATTGATTGGCTGCCTCCTACATGTCCCCCACTGGGGATTGGGCCCACAACCTGGGTATGTGCCCTGACTGGGATCGAACTGGCGACCTATTGGTGCATGGGTCAACACTCAACCACTGAGCCACACCAGCCAGACAAAAGTGAAGATTCTTGAATTCATCCTCAAAGAGTCTGATCCATCGAATCCAGTTAATCAAACATTCTCTCCCTACATGACAAATCCCTTCTGAAAAGGCCTCTCATCAGTATCTTGCTCTCAAGAAACATGCAATAAATGATTGTCAAATAAGTTTTAATGATTTAAATAAAATTATGTGATCTAACAATAATAAGCATTTATTAATTCAAGAAATATTAAGTATCTGTGTAGGGCTCCAGGTATCAGAGATTTGGAGGTAAAAGAGACAAAGTCTCTACTCACAGGAAGCATTTCTTAGAGTGGGTGAGATAATGAACAAGCAAAATATCAGGTAGGCCTAAGTTCTGTAAGAAATTAAAGCAGGATGTTAACGATAGGCTGGAAAGCTACTTTAAATGGAGTAGTCAGCAAAGAGCTCTCTGAGGATTTGGCCTTTAATCTGAGACTTATGAACATATGGGATGGGATCTGAGAAGACCTAGGGAAGAGCACCCCAGTCAGAAAGACAGCTGCTACAGGTGCCCTACGGCTGGAGGGAGCTGGATTTTGGGGAAGCAGAACAAAGCATCTTCTAGTTGTAGAACGGTGGAGGAGGTAGACAGTGGACTGAGACAGAATCCAAAGGATGAGTTGAGGTTAAGGTGAGACATTTGGATTTTATCCAAAGTACAAAAACTTAGTGGAAAAAAATTTAACAAGAGATAGACATGATCTGATATACAGTTTGAAAAGATCATTCTGACTGTAGGGTCAAGAATAGATAGAAGAAGCTGGGGGAACAAGAGTGAGAGCAGAGAGCCTGACAAAGAAGCCATTGCAGTGTCCCCGGGAGGAATGGTGGAGCTGGAGAAAGTGGATGGAACTGAAATAGGGTTCGGAGCTGGAGTCAACAGACATGCTGATGGGTTACATGGGGAGGTGGAAGGGAAAGAGAAATAAGGTTGGCGCGTAGGTCCCGGTTTGAGTGGTTGATGTCGGTACTACTATTTGCTCAAAGTGGAAACATTCCCCAGAAAGAGGTTTGGAAGAAAATTAAGAGTTTGTTTTTCAGCATGATAAGTTTGAAAAATTTAGACATCCAATCAGAGAGGTCAAGGAAGCCAATAGACTTACAATATAGAGTTAAGAGAAAAATCAGAGCTGGAGATACTAATATCATCTTATAGTTGTATAACATATATAAGGAAGGTTTCAACTATTTTGTATTTATATAGTCTTATAAAGATAGTTACCTGATAACCCAAAATTCATGAATCCTAAACACTATTTACTGTGTTTTGGCCGGAAGGAAGTGGGTTTGGATGGCCAAATTATATCTTATCATTTTCAACTAAATACTAAAATGATTAGTCCTCTATAAATGCTCTGGTAAACCAAAACATTTCTAAAGCTTTTTCTTTTAAATATCTGCCCATTTTTGCATCAGCAAGCCCTGTTTAAAAGGGAGTTGATTTTAACTGCTTAGACATGTACACATCCAACATCAGTGTTTCATTTTGCCTCTGCTCCAGGAGTCTGGTGTTGAGCTCTTATGCAGCGAATGTCAGAAATGTTATCACTCTCCACTGAGTGTAACAGCCTCCAGGAGGAGAAGGGAACTTAATTAGAAATTTCCACTTCAAATACAATTTATAGTTCATTCACTCTGAGGTGTGCTAGAGGGTATTATAAAAGCTGAATGCTGAAATGCTGAATGAACTGTTTGTTTATCTCAAGTTGTCAACAAGATACATATTGGGCATAGAATATATTTGTGTATTACGCACAGGAAGGGACCTCCGAGATGTATCATGAGGCTGTCTTTCTAGATGAGGAAACTGAGGCCTAGAGAGGTAAAGGGACTGCCCAAAGTAAAATAAACTAACAGCAGGATGGGACTGCAACTCTGGACTCCTGACTCCTAGGACAGTGCTTTCCAGAGTAGCATGCTTCCTCTCGAAAGGTCCACAACCCTGGCACTTCTCCTGGGTCTGCTGAGTCTTTATTGAGATCATTTTACACTAGCCCAGATCATCCTTTGTGTGTGTCAGGGGAGGGATCAGTGATAGCTAATAATTATATGTCCTTCTGTATAGCAGGCCCATTGTAAGTGTTTTACATGCATTAACTAATCTAACCTCACAGCAACTCTGTGAAGGGGGTACTCTTTTTTTTTTCCTTATTTATTTTAGAAAGGAAGGGATGGGGAGAGAGAGTCAGAAACATCGATGAGAGAGAACATCTATTGGCTGCCTTCTGCATGCCCCCCACTGGGGATCAGGCCCGCAACCTGGGCATGTGTTCTGACTAGGAATCGAACCAGGAACCTCCTGGTGCATGGGTCGACGCTCAACCACTGAGCCACACCAGCCAAGCATGAGCAATTTCTTAACAAAATATAAAGGGTTACAGTTTAAATTAAGACTAGAAAACACAAATGTAACAGTATAAACCCTAAAAGATACCAGTTTAATAGCCACACTGGTGGGGCTGAAGTGAGTACTCTTACTATCCCCATTTTGTATAACAAGACTCTTCTACATCTGCATCTAGTCAGATCAAGGCACTCACCTTAGAAACAGCAAGACTAAAATGATTATTAATATTAACTCTTTTTCTAAGCTCCAGATAGATATTTTCCAACTGCCTGAAAGATGTCCAGTAGACACAGCAAACTCAACGTATCTTAAAATGAATTGTCCTCTTTCCAAACCCACTTTTCACGCTGTGTTCCCATCTTGATTGATGGTATCATCTCTCCTCTAATCATCTTTCTCATCTCCCACTTCCAATCCATTCAGCACTATGAATATTACTTACGCTCTGTTTGGTTCCCAGAGCTATTTGAGGAGAGTAGCTGTGTAGAACCTCCCTGTGTCCTCTCTCAAGTCTGGGCCCATTTTCCACCGTCCATTCCATTCTCATTTTTCTAATTCAGGTCTCCATCATCTACCATTTGTAATATTGCAATAGTCTCCCATCTGATATCCCATTTTTCATCACTTAGTTCTTCAACACCAACATTTCACTGTTGCCATAGTTACACCCACCCCCAACACAAATAAAGCCCTCCCCTGACCACTTATTGACAAAACTACTTAACCTGGCGTTCAAGGTCCACTTCTGCCGACACCATTGTTCTGTTTTCTCTCCATGTTCTGTGCCCGCCTCCCCAGCCTGCTCACCAGTCAGGATTAGATGGGATATTTATAGTTTCCTTGCTTCCCTCACAAGTGTGTGATAAGGATCAGTTAATGCATGTGAATACTTTTATTATGTTTGTTTGTTTATGTCTCACCTTGTTCAGTAAGAAATGTGAGGTGGGAAAACAGCTTTCTTACTGTAAAACGCTTTTGAGATGTTATTTTTAAACCATGGAAATCATTGAATTCTGAATCACAGGGGCCCCTAGAGATGGTGAGACCTAGCACCTTCCATTTTCCACAGCAGTGTATCCACTGGCCTGAGTCAGTAAGTGGCCGAGTTAGCAACTGAACCAAATTTCCACCTCACTACGTGGCATCACTTCAGGAAAATTGAAAACAGACTGTTTTTCCCCTCTGGAGAAAAGATGGAGCCTTCCACATTTATTCAATTCACTGGTGATACATCTGCTCATCTTACCATCTTAGTCTCTGAATAAAGGAGAAATTGTTCGGGTCCTGCCCCAGTTTCTACCCTGCTGTCCCCCTGCCACACACCAAGCAGACCCCCAACAGTGAAGTAATTTGTTTGAACTGGTCCCTTGTGTTCTGGACCTGACTTCTTTTCATTGAAATCTAGTGCCAATTATCTAGCCCATTCCCACCGCGTCACCCCTTTGTATTTTGTCACAATAAACAATTCAGTTAAATCTGTGGTTCTTAGCTACTCTCAGCTATTCCAAGGCAATCTTACACCTAATCTATGATTTAATTTTATCATTGCTAAGGAAAAAAAAAAAAGACCTTTTAAAGTTTGGATTTCATATATAATGGATATGCTATAATACAAATAGCAACCATTGACTGAGTACCTACTCAGTGTGCCAAGTGTTAAATACTTTATTTGCATCATCTCTAATTAGCTAAACAACAACCCAGCACAATGAAAATTAACATCTTTTGTTGCATATGAGGAAACTGAAGGTCAAAGGGATTAAGTAACTTACCCAAGTACCCAAGAGTTAACAAGTAAGGAGACCAAGATGTGACTCTTGTCCTTCCCGAGTTTAAACCCAGCGTTCTTCCCATGGCACCGTTTCCATAGCAGGCAGATGGCATAAGCTGGGATGGAAAGCTCAGCAGCCACAAGCAGTGGTGTGTCTCCTGAGAAGCATCTCCAAAGGCACCAGTTCACCTTGGGAAGCTCTTAATAGGGCTGGCCACAGCACACAGCTCCTGCATATTCCCTGTAAACACTCCTGGGGTATAGGAGTAATGATAAGATAATATTTCTCAATTCTGAGCTGAGGAATGGTTTCCCATTGCAGTCTCAATACACTCCAAATTCACAAAAATGGCTTATCAGTCCTGTACCACCAAATCCTTGAGAGGCAGTAATGTGTCATGTGTCATGGTTAGGAATGCAGACTCTTAAACCAGACAGGCTTTGCCATGATTTGCAGTGAAACCTTGGGCAAGTTACTTAATCTGTCTATGCCCCAGTGGGTTCCTCGATAAAATGGGCATTGTTATGTGCTCTTACAGCACAGAGCTGTTATGAGGGTTAAAGGAATTGGTATATAGAAAATGTATAGAACTGCACCTGCCATGGACTAAGTAAGTACATACATGTCAGCTTTCACCACCACCTCCGTCACCATCATCATCCACATCATCACCTTCATTTCTCCTATCTCATCTCTCACCTCTTTCCCACTCTCTTTTCTTCCCCCTCTTCCCTTCAGTAACGACTTTCTTTTCTTTAGATGTGCCAGACCCTCACTCACCTCCACACTACCCTTTTGCTTCCCTCTCTGCCTAGAATACTCTTGCTACTCCTCTGCCCATCCATCTCTCCACAGCCCTTCCTGGATAACTCATTCAGATCTTGCTTCTGATATTACTTCTTCCAGAAAGCCTTCTCAGATTTCTTCATACCTCAGTAGCGGCCCCTCCTCTGGGTCCCAGAGCATTCTGACCTTTTCTTGTCATAGTTCTTACTACCAGGTGCTTATTTGTATGTTTACCTGTCATTGTCCTCTACTGAATGGTCAATGGCTCAACAATGGCTATGTGTCAGTCTGGTTCACTCCTTCCCTTAAATTGGAAGAGGAAATGACTAAAATGGATATTTTAAAGAAACAGAATGTATATAGTATCTAGAGCTAATACACTAGGAGCACATTAAAGGAAAATAATTTTAGTGACTATCCATGTTGCCATAATTGACCTCATATGCTCTCAGCTGAGTCTGATGAGGTGTTAAATAATATCAAGATGCTGAAAAAGAATACTCATAAGAGCCATCCCAAACTGGAATGGACAGACTAGAAAAGAGCGAGTTTCCTGTCACTGGAGGCATGTAAGCATAGGCAAATTGTCACGTTGGTGAGAACGATATGAAGGGATAGGGAAGGGAGCGAGGTTGTTTAACCTGGTAAAAAAGAGAAAACTGTCTTCAACTATGAGAAACACCTGAAACCTATATAATTTTATTAGCCAATGCCACACTAATAAATTTAATTTTTGAAATATTAGAAAGAGGGCCATGTAAAAGAAGAGATCATAAAAAGAAGATTCTGTGAACTCTCAGAGGGCAGAACTTGAACCAAGAGAGGTAAAAAGTACCAAGAAGATGATCTAGCTTCAACCCAGAGAATTTTTTTTTATTGCTGGAGCTGACCCCAAGTGGAATGGATTTCCCTGACAGATACTGAGTTCTTCATCAGTATAACATGTATAACATATAACATCAGTAGAGCCAGGATCACATAAAGCTTGGATGACCATTGGCCTGGAATAACATAGTGCTAATATCTTTTTCACTCATTCACTTGCCTATTCACCCACCTCTTCAGTTATTGTGCACCTACTATTTGCCGGGCACTGTGCTAGGGACACAAGTTCCAGTAAGACAAGCTCCTACCTTTAGGGGTTCACAAATAAGCACATTCCACAAATCCATTCAGACTGAATCTTTAAGGACTAGTGGAAGTTTTCCAGGTGAGGGATAAGGGAAATCATCTGTGCAAGGATGCAGAAATGCCTGAATCAGAGAAATACAAAAGCTCAACATGGTGAGGGTGGGGGGAGCAGGGCACGTGAATAATGCGCTTGCATCACCTTAAAGGTATACACACATTGATGGCTGCAGAGGACCACAAAGGCTCTCCCATTTCTGAAATTCTCTCATTCTGGTATTATCCTTTCTATAATACTAAGAAATAAATAAATGTAGTTCTAGAGAACATAGAGTTATTTATTCAGGGAACCCCGGAGCCCCAGGCCAGGGGTCCTAGTGGCTGATGTACCAAACATAATACTCACCTTAAAAAAAAAAAGTTGATTCTGGACATGGTACACCATTCTCCTTTACACCAGCATCTTAGAGAAAAAACAAAAACTAGAATTACTTGAATTACCTAGAAGTCCTAAACTTCCTATCTATTACTGACTTAGTTGTGAAAAGGGTGTCATAACAAATAGAATTTAATGTTTTCTATGATCTAATGACAGTTGTCTACATAAGGAGATGGCAATAGGTGGAATTTTTCTAGCCTCCCCAAAGCCTTTTGCTTCAACCCTACATAATCTAATCATCATAAGCTGGGCCGTAATGTCTAAACAAGGTTGCTTGGGCCCATTACTGAGCTGACCAGCATGTCACACCCAATTGTGGGCTGTCAGTCTCGGGGAGCTTGAAAGGCAACCTTCAGAATTGAAATCTTGCAGGCGTAGACCCTCAGAATTAGGATATTGAAGGAAGAACAATAGGCAATGGTAGTAAGAGCTCAAGAGTTTTAGTTAGAATTTATTTTAAATTCTTAACCTCTTCCAACTGGAACAAGTTTAATCTTGAACAAGTTAGTGATTCTGTCTGAGCTCAGTTTTCTTATTTATAAAACCAGATTGAATGCGATAATGTATAAATACCACCTCTATATGTGAGCATGCCTGATAATCAGTGAATGTTAACAATGACTATCATTATTAATCTCAAAAATATTTAATGTCATCCAGTCTCCCAGTTTATGCTTCAAGAAGGGAACATTCAAATTGAGGCAGAAAAATAGAAATAATAAATATATGAGGCTGTGTCACCCTTGGTATTTTAAAATGTCATGTCAGTGATGTAAACTGTTTTTTAAATGCCTCTGAAAAATGTTATTTGAGCAAAGATTACCGATAAAAACTCAAACCATAGGGATATAAATAAGAAGCAAAATGACCTTGAAAAGTTTGAAAGACTGAAAGAGAACATGTGTGCTAAAACCTGGAGGAAAGCAATGTGGCATTGTTCAGGATGGTGGCAGCATCAAATGCTCTACAAATGTGGAGATCCATGTAGAAAAAGGCCTAAGATGAACAAGGTTTGGTTATTACTGGCCCAGTGGTAAACAGGTGCACAGCCCTCAAAGGGAACATCTGCTGCAGTGGAAAGAAGCCTGGGCTGGGCAAGAGAAGCCCTGGCTGGTCCTGACCCTGTACTAACTCTGGTTTGACTTAGGGCAAGTCCCTTCCCCTAGTGGGATCATCTCTAATGTGTAAGTGCTGGGTGAACAAGCTTCTAAGTCTCTTCCAGTGCTGAAATTGGGTGTTCCTAAGGGGGAATAAAAATGGAGTAACACATATACTATTGTCTGTATTGGTTAATTTCTATTAGCTTTTATTTCATCACTTATAATCACAGCTCTTTGAAGAAATACGGTAATGATAGATACTATTTGTTGAGTGCCTATTTGTGCCAGGCTCCGTGTTAAGGGCTTTACAGATATTGTCTCATTTATTTCATGAAATAGCCCTAATATGTAGGTAGTGTACCCATTTTACAGGTAAGGAAGTTGAGGTTGAAAGAATTTAAGTGACTTTCCCAAGTTACTCAGATGTAACTGGTAGACTCAGGATAAACCCAGTTCTCTCTGACTTCAAATATTTTGTTTCTTCTCACTTTTCCATGCTCCTTTAGTTTACTAACTGCAAAAAAATTAGAACGTAATTAGAATATTGAAAGATGTAGACATTTGATACTGTTAAAAAAAAAAAAAGGTCCAAGAAAGGGTGGTTTTTCACCTGGTTCATACATCAAACACCAAAATATATTCCAGTAGATGAAAGAGTAAATGGCTAAAAATTAAACTATAGTTATACTAAAAGAAAACATTGGTAATTTGTTAAATATATTAAAGAAGGGAAGATATAATACAAAACTTAAAAGCTAAAAACGGAAAACAAGTGATAAATATGACTATATAAAATATTTTAAACTTCTGTATGGCAAGAAATAAAATACAAGAGAGTAGCTAAAATACAATAACACAAAATACAAATACCAAACTAGTAAGAATAGTTGCAATAGTTATGTGAGAGAGAGCACTAATATTTCTAATATGCAGGTAAATTTTTAAAAGAGCAAACTCTCCAAATAAAAAATAAGCAAACTAAGTGAACAGGCATTTTATACAAAAATAAATTTATATAATCAACAAACATATTAAAAAGATGCTCAACCTCATAATTGGAGAAATGCAAAAAATTTGAATACAATTATCTAACTATCAGAATGGCAAAGGTCAAATATTGGTATATGTGCAATTTTTACAAGAGTGTGAAAAAGTAGCCAATTATTAGTGGGAGTATAAATTAATGTTACATTTTGGAAGCAACTTGGCAATAGCTATCAAAATTTAACACTCATACCCTTTATCCAACAACTTATTGTTAAACGATATTTATCACAGGATTGTTTATAATAGCAAAATGCTGAGGCAACCTACGTGTCCATCGACTGTACACTGGTAAAAAAAAAAAAAAATTGTTTTACCTTGAATAATACAACTCTCCACAGTTATTTTTAAAAATTGGCAATATATCATAATATGTGAATGAAGAAAGCTCTCTAAGATATATAGGGGTGGGCAAAAGTAGGTTAATAATAATAAATAATATCATAATTAATTAATAATACAAGATTAAACTGTTTCACATGCTCACAACTGTAAACCTACTTTTCCCACCCCTGTTTGTTCAGGGAATTTATCCTTCAGAAACATGTTCATAAGTGTTTGTAGTAGCAAAGAGCTAGACACAATCCTAACCACATCAATAGGGATACTGTTGAAAAAATGCTGGTACATCCATACCATGGAATAGGCTTCCATTGAAAGGTAGAATGGTATCAGCTGATACTGAAGATATCCAACATAATGGCTAAATGAAAAGTAAAACAAGCACAAGTTATGGAATTATATATGTATGATATGATCCTATTCACTTCAATAAATAGGCAATAATATATTAAAATACTTAGAGAAAGAAAGGGAAATAGAAAGTCACGCACTTGCATGTACACAGTAGATTTCTATAAAGTATGCACAAGATACTGCTAACAGTGGTTACCATGGGAGTGCAGACAGTGAAGAGACTTTTACTTTTCCTTGTATACCTTTCTGAAACATCAGAATTCATTTACCATGATCATGTATTATTTTTTCATAAAAAGCTAACTAATCATTTGACAAGAGATTATTTGGTCCATGACTTGTTCATTCAGCTTCCTGTAGGCAAGAGCCTAGATCAAATTACTCTTCCTGTTTCTTCCTGCTCTGAGTCATACCTCTGACTCATCAATACCTGGATAGTCTCTGAAATGACTGTCATCTACCAAGGAGTTAATCTAAAGTTTTATAGTTCAAAGGAACTGTTAGAATCAAAGAGCAGAAGAGAACTGAGGCTGAGACCAGCGATAGACAGTCACTCAGCCGGTGAGTGGCACAGGCAGGCCAAGCCTAGCTCAGCAGGCTTCCCAATTTACTGTGCTTTCAGTAAGTTCACCAGAATAGAAAGCCAGGAAGTGGCCAGGAAAGTTATAAAAGTGAATAAGGTTATTACGAAGGACTAGATATTCTAGGCCTCATAGGGAAACAGAGTAGTAACCCCCTACCCATCCATAGCATTGCCAAAGAGAATTCAGGAGAGGCCAAATAAGATGCTATACTTTATGTGTAGATAAACTGAATAAGAAAACTTTCATTCTTTTTCATGGGCTATTGGCCATATTCCCTGTAAATAAAAGGAAGGAGAATTCTGGTATCGTCTGCAAAAAACCCGCCTCTGTAGGTTAGAGAACTGGACTTGCAATGAGCTCAGCTGAAGCAAAGGGCTTCCTTGGGCTGGTCTTGTTCACCATGGATCCCCACCCACCGCCCCTCTCCTGGGGCAGACAGGAGCCCTGTCGCTGAAAAGCGCTCAGTAATTATATTCTGTTGCCTTAGACTGAATTGATTGGAGAAAGATTTTGGCTTTTGCTTCTCATTAAATTTGACTTCAGAATGAATTTTCCCTCTCGGCAGTTTTGTGCTTGTTTTTAGATACTCTGTTTCTCTTTTGGCATGGGCCCCAAAATGGGAGTTAGCGGCAGCAACATAAACTCCAGGCATTCTTTATTTCATTTTGTCAGAATTCACGCTGGAATTGTACATGAGAAATGGGGCAGTCAAGTTTATTTTGGAACAAGGCTCAGGGCTATCTAACCAAGCTCAGGATGACAAGACCAGGCATATGACCAAAGAGGGGGTTTTGGCAGGCAGCCAGCCCCAGTGCATATAGTGTCCCCAGAACCCCATCTGTCAGCACATGCTTGTCTAAGTACATTACATGTATCTCTCTTTATTACCCTGTTTTCCCTCTCATTTTGAAGGCTCCTGTCTACCCTAGAAATCTAGGAAACTCACAGAGGCATATGAAATGCACACACTCAAATCCTAGTGGCTGTGGGTATACAAAAAAATGTCAACCTGGTCAGACCATAGCACAAACGCCACAAGATGAAATTGCGTGTGCCTGCTAACTAAAATTTCTCAAGAGCATAAAACCTACTATGTTAACACACAAATGCCTGGGTAGGACATGAGGGGTTTTGAGGCAGGTGACATTATCTTAGATAGCCTCTCCATTTTGGGAAACTTTTTTCTTCTGTCTGTGAGAATAATATGCCTTATGAAACACCAAAATTCTCTGGCTTCCTATCTTTCAGGTGAATGGCATTGACCTTCGTGGAGCATCCCACGAGCAGGCTGCTGCTGCCCTGAAGGGGGCTGGACAGACAGTGACGATTATAGCACAATACCAACCTGAAGGTCAGTGGGCACCCACACGTCTAATGTTCTGATATGCGAATGTGCGATGTGGACCCGTGCTTCCGATCACCTGTGTTAACTCGTCACTGCCAACAAGGAAAATCGATGCTTTATGTGCCAAAATCATGAGGCTGTGTTACCCTTAATCTTCCAAGGAAAACATCAGATAGTTAGGCCTGTTTGAAATATGAATTCAAATAAATAACAACTAGCATCAGCTTTATTTCATTTCTATTCTTAGCTGGTACATACTTTTTTTGGTCAGCAATGGATACTATAAAAACAGTTAAAATTTAGGAAGCAAGGGGGAGAGATTTCATCTACAGAAATAGACCATGATCAGTAGGTCATATTCTCTCCTTGTGGCATTTACTCTTGTTAACACTGACATGGTTTTTGGATGCCCTTGATCTGGATTTTTTTTGTTTGTTTTTTGGGATTTTTGTTTTGTTTTGCCTTTTCTGCTACACTATGACATGTTTGCAGTGCGTCACTATAAACCCTGAGACTTGGTGAGCTGTCATAAATCCAATTAGCCTACCGAAACTTGATGATATGTCCTAAATTGGATTAGCTATACCCTGCTCTTTGGTTTGTATCAACATCTGTTTCTGTGATCAGAATGATGTGTAATGACACAGCTGGGATGTTATCTATTGTAGTTGATTTCTTAGCAAATTTGTGTGTAGAATGCTCCCTTGTTCATGAAACATAGTTAATTAAGCACACAACTGTGGGCTAGACTTTGTGTTTAAAAAAAAACAAAAACAAAAAGCAAAGGAATATGGCTTCTATCTTCAAGAAATACAGTTAATTGCTTTTTGGACTACATGGCTAGCAAACAGGAGTATTAAACAGCCAAACATGAAAATACAAGATGCCATCAAGGAAGGGCCTTTGTGCCTGTGGGTATATAGAACTTCTTTGGCCTTTCCAAATGATTCTTTCTTAACGTCAGTTGGTCTATTGTTGTTTGAAAGACTGAGTTTTGTGTCTTGCCTGTGGCATCTTAGATTTTACCATTAATGGTGGCCAACCACGTGTTTACCTGAGAACAGAGAACACAGTCTGCCAAGTGTGTTTGGTACATTATCTTCACGTCACCTGGCTTTAGAATTAGAATCTTCAATTGTTAGACCCCCCCACCCACCCACCCAAAAATTATTAAAGGCTTTCTCTTATTGCCCCAGCCCAGGCGTGGCTAGAGAGCTGGGGAAGAGGGCATACGTTGGTGGTCGGCAAAAGAAGAACGATGACAGCACTGAGGGAACATGTTCTTTCCAGACAGTTTTGAGAAAACTTTCGACTTCTTAAAAATTAGTAGTCATGTCTTCTCATAGGAAAAAATGGTTCCAAAAGTATCTATTGCAAATCAGAAAATGAAAAGATCTGGGTTAGCACAATCTGATGAACAAATTTTAGTTCATATAGAATAATAACTTTTTCCTGGGATCTTTCACTTTCTTGATAGCTATTTTCTTTTGGTCTTATAACCTGGCACATGGCATAAATATCCTGGGCTGTTTTCCCAGTTTGGAAAAATTTCATCTCAAACAATTCTACAGACTGATAAGATGGTCAGAATTATAGTTATACCAATTAGAAGCTCTTGATAGTGAAGACTGTCATTCAAATAACCTTGAACAGCATGATTTCAAGCCTTAAAGGCTACAATAAAGGGCAAACTTGTCCTAATTCTATCAGCATAAATCATCTTAAGCCTCCTTACAACTTAGTTTCCTTTAAGCAATATACTTAATTTAGGTACTGTGTTGTACTTTATCAAGATGCCTGTTCAAAGCATGTCTTATAAATCACATAACTCAATTTTTAAAGTGCTTCTGAAGAAACCTGCAAATAACAACAAGAAGCTTATTTTAAAATGCCAAAGTACAGGTCAGATTCACAGAATGACTTCCCTATTTTAATACTTTAACTGGATTGTCATTTGTTACAGCTTTAAATCAGTTGGAAATGTAGTTACGCAACATCAAGCAATCATTTTTTCTTCTTTGCAAATTTAATGTGCAGCTAAGCCTTAATTTAACTATTGTTTGAACTGAAAGACTGATTGGATTGTTGTGTAGGTCATTTAGGGTGATTTAAATTCTGCAACATCTTTAGGAAATAATGAACAACTGACCTTTAAAATAACAAGTGGAAAGAAGAGTATGCCATGAGATTCCATTAAGAAATTCTCACCAAGTCCCCTTCATTTGAACCAGTATTGTGAGATGTCCATGCTAAGACAAATGTTATTGACATCCCTTTTGGTATAGTCAAAAACCACGCTTTCAGTAAATAAGTTTTCAGTTACACTCAAATGCTTTTACCAGAAATATTCTAGATGCCTTGCTCAGTATTACCAAATATTCAGAAAATGTGACCCTTATCCCCCATCCCAAGTCTTTGTCTGTAAGGAATTTTTTTATCTTATTGAGGAGAAAGAACTTAGGTACTTTTAATAGAGATCAGTTCCTGATGACATAGGACCAAAATTCTATAATAATGGTACCATCTCTATGAAGCATGAAATGTCAGAGAATGGATAAACCTGCAGGAGCCAGAATAGTGCAAAGAGTATTTCATGGAAATGAGGGAATGGAGCCAGACTTTGAAGAATGGCTGAGATTTCTCTTCAGGAGAGGAGGAAGAAAGAATAGCTTGCTAAACTCCACAAGATTGTGAGCTCCATACATGCAGAACCAAAAACTAGCTATATTTTGTTCACTGATAAATCTGCCTTTCAGTGTTGTACTACAATTGGTATTTCTTAAAGAGTTGCTGAACTAATAAATAAAAGTTTACCATTTTTCAGTACTTGAATTTCCACTTGAAGGTAATTGAAGATTGAAGAGATTCATTTTTACTCCTTGAATTTTCTTATTTTTGCTTCAAAACAGAAAATAAGTGCTAAACAAGTGGGTGTTACAAAATATAAAACCATTTCCAATTGTGTTTTTCATAGTACTTAGCATATTTTTTTAAATAATTATAAATAACTTATAAATACCATAATGTAGCAATAAATGTCTTTCTTGGCAAGTTTCACTGCCCAAAGTAAGTTGTTATACTCACTTCTGCCTAAAATGATATTGGCCCCAGTTGTCTGAATTACTCTGTCCATCCTCAATCTTATTCAACGTCTAGTTCTGGGTGGTGGAATTGAAGAGTCACATACAAACTGTGTTTCTTTCTGCTAGGGTGATTGTGATTCATTTTTGCCATCTTTTTTTATCCAATTTGTATCAGGTTTATTTTGAAATTAACATGTATTACATTAATAATAGGAAGAAAATGAAGTTATTTTCGCTTTTTTAAAAAAGGGATCATATATCTGATGCTTCAGGAATAATTCTGTTTAAGCAATATGAAGAGTTAATTCTTGTAAAAACTTCAATGACCTATATTCAATTAGTGAAATTACTCCAACATCATTCCAAAAAGGAAACATAATACCTGCCTCCACCCACCAAATATACATACACATGTCCTTACTCTTCTTAGCCATCTTCCCATTCCTTTTAGAATTATGTTTTTAAAAGATGTGATCCCATTGTACCTGTGTACAAACTCCTTGCCCTTCACAATATGGTCCCAGCCAACATTTATGTCCCGTCCCCCCCCAACTCATCCACATCCACAAACATCATCCTTTAAAAAACAAAACAAACAAAAAGAAAACTATGTTTTTATTGATTTTAGAGAGAGGGAGAAAGAGAAACATTGATCAGTTGCCCCTTACACACCCCATACTGGGGATTGAGCCCGCAACCCAGGCACATGCCCTGATGGGGAATTGAACCTGTGACCCCTCGGTGCATGGGATGATGCTAAACCAACTGAGCCACACCAGGCAGGGCCAACAATCATCTTTTTTCATCCTCCACTCCCACTGCTGCACAAGACTGTCCCCTGCTCCTACACTTGATCCTGAATTGTCATGTTTCTGGGCCTTTCTTTGCTCGTGTGGGTTACTCTACTTGGAATTCCCTTTTTTTTCCCTTTTCACCAGTAGGATTTCTAATCATCTTAAGGACCCCCAGATGTCAATTCCATTAAGAAGTCATCTTTATTCTGCTAAGACAACATTAGTTGATTCTTGTTTTGCGCTCCCTAGATCTGTATTCAGGTACCTGGTGTGTCCCTCATCCTGATTTGCACATTTCTCTACTCAAGTCAGCTTCTAGAGGGCAAGGACCCTTCTATTATTCATTTTATCTCCCATGTTAATTTGCTCAATATGAACCTGACTGTGCTTAATTAAAGAGTTATCAAATGGTTCTCCCCTTGTTTTAGAAGTACAATATAGTATTTTCAGTGTGTTGGCCAATATTAATAATAGGCACTTAAGAAATAGTTGATGGCCCTGACTGGTTTGACTCAGCAGTTAGAGCATCAGCCAGTGGACCCAAGGGTCATGAGTTTGATTCCCAGTCAAAGGTACATGCCTAGATTGCAGGTTCAATCCTTGGCCTTGGTCAGGGTCATGCAGGAGGCAACCAATTGATGTGTCTCTCTCACATGGATGTCTCTCTCTCTCTCTCTCTCTATCTATCTATCTATCTATCTATCTATCTCTATCTCTCTCTCTCTCTCCCTCCTTCCCTCCCTCCCTTTCTCCCTTCCACTCTATTTAAAAATCAATGGAAAAATATCCTTGGGTAAAGATTAACAAAAAAAGAGAGAGAGAGAGAGAGAGAGAAATAGTTGATGAATGAATATTGAATGAATGGCCTAGAGTTTTGATATTAGATACAGAAATGATAAGAATCCCTAGATTGGACATTTGGTATTAATGCAATTTTTAGATGGTGTATTTTAGGTTTTTGTTACAAAACCTTTAGTGACCAGAAAATCACAGAATATTTACAGCTGTTGCTCTGCAATATAGCACAAAGAATAGATAATTAAAGCTCTAACATTTTTTTACAGTTCTGAAACCCAACTTTAACACTTGATGACTAAAAAATGGCATTGATTACAACCTAATTATCCATTTTTCAAAAAGGATCTAACATAGCATTCCTCTGGGTCAGACTGGGGCAAATCATTATAGCATGTGTTGCCTTCTTACTAGTGTAATAATACCAATATTTAATGTGAAAGTACTGACTGCAGTTGAAATAATAGACTACCAGATATTCACTAAGAGAGCCAAGTGAACAATATAAATTGTTGGATAAAGCACAAAATGGAGACAATTAATGGCCAAACTGTTCCTATGAAAGTCACCAATATCCTCTTGCCTTTAATATGTCTACTCAGGCCCGGTAGGTGTGGCTCAGTGGTTGAGCATCAACCTATGCACTAAGAGGTTGCCAGTTCTATTCCTTGTCAGGGCACATGCCCAGGTTGTGGGCCAAATCCCCAGTGGGGGGCATGCAGGAGGCAGCCAGTCAGTGTTCTCGCTCATTGATGTTTCTATCTCCCTCTTCCTCTTCCTTCCTCGCTCTAAAATCAATAAAGAAAAAAAATTTAATATGTCTACTCAAGGCATTGTTGGGAACACTTCAAGGGCTTCAGAAGGGACTGCAAGTAAAAAAGAGGAAGTTGATGGGTCCTCATCAGCCAGCAGATAGCTCCATGAACTTGAGGACAGTGGAGGAACTCAAGAATACTACTGGAGTTCCTAAAAGAAAAGCCCAAAGGACTGAGTTGATTATTGCCTGGAGACTCATAATTGTGGTGTGGTTTATGGAATTGTAGTAGAGTGGCCATGTGTTTTGTATATACATTCAGTCATTCAATAGATGTTTTTCTGGATACTTGACTATGCCTCAGTCAATGTTCTAGGGAAATGATGAGTGGTAAATCAATATAAATAAATATAAAATGTGTGAGAGTGATAAGTAGTATAAATAAACATGAAAAAGGGTAAAGATGACAGTGACAGAGAAATAAAATACATGTTGGGAAGGGAAGGCCTTGCTCGTAAGGTGATATTTCAGCAGAGACTTCAAAAAAGTGAGGGGGTAAGCCATGGAGGAAGGTGGGGGAAGAAATTAATTATTCTAGGGTCTTGGTCTACCAAGAGTGGTCCATGAACCAGCAGCATAAATATCAACTGAGAGCTTGTTAGAAATGCACAATCTCAAGCCCCCACTCAGAGCTACTAAGTCAGAATCTGCATATTTTCAAGATCCACAGGTTATTTGTGCATACATTAAAGTTTGAGCACTGCTCCAGAATTGTCATTTGTCACCACTGAATTGGACTCTACCTGGCATAGTGGGGAAAGTCATATGAGGCTGCATCACCAGGTTTGATTTCTGGCAAGTATCACTCAATGATTAGTTGTACCTCGGTGGTTTTATTAGGGATATGTTAGGGGATCTAGGAAATTCATGTGTCATCCACCTCTACTTTGTCTATCCTCTTCTCTAAATACAGATTTTCAAGCAAATGCATAAACCTTGTTCAAAGTCCTCAGTTAGTAAGGCAATGAACCTATTCATAAGGCTTCATTTTCTTTAATTATAGTCTCTCCTGCAGGTGACTAAAGAAACATTGTGTTGAGGTGGGGTCAGATTGAATCCCATCCTGATGGATAGCTCCATGAACTGAAAGAAAGTCATCAAGGCATCATTATAAAATTTCTTTGAGTAATTTACTATATTTTAAAGCAGAAGTTCATTTAAATAATCTTTTTCACTCCTTTTAAATTGTGAAGCTGTTTCAGAAAGAAAAGTGGGTATTCTTTCAGCATGAAGTGAAACTTGGTTGTTATTCAGAGTAACCACTCTGAATTAAGTCACCAAGCTTAAACTAGAATTGGATCCTATGGTGCATTTCTCTTCAGGGTCAAAGATATGGTAAGAGCTTCAAATGAATATCTAATTTACCCTCTGAAGAATATAGATGCCTTCTATACTTGGAGGTTCTCAGAAATGAAAGCATATACAACATCCAAAAAGCTTACTTAAAATGTATGCTATATTTCTTTCTTTAAATCTACGTCTACATAAGTTTATGCATATGAATGAGCAGCTGTGGCATGTTGAAATGTTTTCTCAGTGCAAATAACTGCATCTTAAATGTCCAGGCAAGATTCATAAATTCTAGCTGTGGGTCTTGGTCAGGAATTGCATCAGCATCCTCAGGGAACATTTAAGTTGAGCTTTGGAATGGAAAGTACTGTGCAAGACTCTGAACTGGGAAGAGATCAATATTCTAGTGCCAACTCTAACTTAAGCTGTGTGACCTTGTGGTAGTTATTCATCTTTATGAGCCTCAGTGTTCTCAATGATAAAGAAAGAAAAACATAAACGGTTGGGATGCATGAGACATCATCAAAATAACCCTCCAGTTATTAAATTCTAGATTTAAATCTCAGGTAGTTTAGAAGCATAAGTTCCCTTACTTGAAAGTGTCATCACATGTATTACATCTTCATACTTTGCAGTTTTTTTTCATTCTTTAAGAAGAAATGAAAGCACAATCTAGTTAATGCACTCTTCGTGGTTTAAATAGAATCATTGAAAAATAGAAATTAAGATTTGGAAGAATCCTTAAAGATCATCTTGTCTAGCTTCATCATTTCACAAATATGGGGAGCTGAAGCTCAGTCAGCATTCATTTAGGAAAACAGTTCAGTATCTTAAAAGTTGCCATAACTACTGAAGCTGAGGCTAGATGAACAGCTAGTAAATTCCCTAATTCGTTTTATTCACTATAGTAGCTCATGACGGCAGATGGCTTAAATAGCCCAAGGACTCTAACTCAATATGTCCCCAAAGGACATAAAGGGGTTAAAAAATTCTCATGGAGTCTCAGGGCTTTCTCATGTATACAACTTCACTATCATTTCTAATTTGTTACTGTTGTTAATTGCCGTTATTTATGTATCACAGTTGAATGATGTATAAAAGAAAGCTTTAAAAATATAAACAGTTATTGTTAACATAAAAAATAACCACCTATCTTGCAATACTGGTAGTCCAATAAATAGTTCAAATATATTATGATTTTCCTCATCCCAATTGTAACTTCTTCCTGCAACACCCTTTATCCTTTCATATATCCTACCATCCGTCCATCCATTCACCTATCTGTTCATCCATTCATCTATCCATCATCAATCAGTTCATCTTTCATGATCGTCTATATTGCCATGTATCAGATTTCTCCAAAGGTAGTACATTAAATCTGGTTTAATTAATCTGGTTGGCATATTCTAATTTTACCAAAATGTTACGAAGGAAACTTAAATAAATGTTTACATGACTAGAATTTTTATTGCTTAACCATGTCTTTCTTCACAGCTCTTTCTCACACACATACATTCTACTAACAGCTACTGTCTCCTCCTGCAACTAAAACTCTCCCAGGATATCCCCTTGCTCAATGTATCCTTTTTTTTAGCCTTCTCCTCACTGCTTTTGTTTCCTCCCCAACCTCCATCTAACAAATAGCACCACAGAATATGACTGGAAAGATGACTTCTATATCCTGCAAGTAGAGTCTGCAGATTCATAGGAGGTTCTCTCCAGGTGCTTTAATAATTCATCATGCTGCATCCCTCTCTCCAAGATCATGCCCCAGTCTGGGCCTAGAGAAATGTAATGAAGACAAAGAGAGGTATCAATTCCTGACTCTTAGAAAACTCTCTTGATCTCATGATCTATCCTGGGAATATAACATCTCAAACTCATATCAAAGGAGTTAAAAATATTTACAAAGTTGATTATAGGTCATGCCTCATCCCCCTGTATCACCTCTGTCCCCATCCCCATAACAGTTCTCATTCCATAATTAAATACATTGATGGTTTGGGTGTCTCATTCTGTTATTTTATATTATTTGGGAAGTCTCCTGGCATCTAGTGACATAAAGTGCTCACTTGTTAATACAAAGAAGTTACATAAATCCTTTACTAAACACATTTTGAAAATCAAAAAGATCTCTTAGATCCATACCTGTCTTTAGTAACACCCAGATCCAATACATGGAAATAAAGGGTTTAAATCCTATTATTAATTATACAAGTATTACAAATTGAGCACAGCTCCTCAGTAGATAACCTTTCCACTTGATACAACATTTCAGGATACTAGAGAACTATAGAAGTATATTCTGCAGAGCCCTGGCCAGTTTGGCTCAGTGGTTGGAGTGTTGGCCTATGGACCAAGGGTCAAGGGTTTGATTCCCGATCGAGGGCGTGTACCTGGGTTTCGGGTTCAATCCCCTAACCCAGTTGGGGTTGTTTGGGAGGTAGCCGGTCGATGTGTCTCTCTCAGGTCGATGTTTCTCTCTCTCTCTCTCCCTCCCTTCCTTCCTTCCACTCTATCTAAAAAAATCAATGGAAAAAATATATCCTTGGGTGAAGATTAACCAAAAAAAAAAAAAAGTATATTCTGCAGAGACAGGGGGGAATATAAATCAAGACAGATTTAAAATACCTATTAACTTAACTCCATAATCTGAGTTTTCAGTCTAATTTATCCCCACATCTGTTTGAATATAACCTCTATTTAAGCCAATCCTCGAATTTAATAATGATTAATGAGGCATCCTTCTTCTCCTTTTCCTGATTCTGCAGCCGATGCTTTATTGACCACATCAAAGCCACCTCACTTTTCTAAACATTGATTCCCTTGTTTGTTAACTAAGATGGTTAGAGAAATTATTGTTCAGGCTCTTTCCAGATGACATTCTGTGAAATTTAGTTTACTGTGTTTCCTCATTAAAACTTGTCATCAAAGAACAATAGTTACAAACAGATCATTTCTAAATGTTCTCTTTTTATTCCACACATTTTAAAACATGGAAATTCTGCTTTCACCTGCTTGTGGAAGGGGAAAAATCAATATCTGTGGAAATTGCTCTCTCTCTGTTAAATAGGATTTGAAGTCTCCAATAATGGTTTTAAGTTTAATTCAAATAGAAGCACTTATTGCTTGTCAGGCTTTCAGGATAAACAACTTACTGTAAAGGGTTTCTTTGTTTATTGAACCATTGTAGTCTAAATCTTATCAACCTAATAAATTAAATTATAATTACCAAGCCTGTAAATAGATTTATTGAGGCTGAAAAGATGTAATATAAAAAAAAATAATTTCAGGAAATCAAGAGTGCAGGAAGTTGAAACAGTGGCAATGCCTTGAATTCTCAGAATCACAAATAATAGCAACTTTAAAATGGAAAAGCCAAGCATAGGAAGTATATGCATCTTCAATGGGATTTATAGATCCCTAATCCAAATAGGATTCCTAGTAGACTCAATTACTAAGTCTGTAAAAGGCAAAGGTATCTAAACTCCACTTTGGTTCAAGGTAATCTTTTCTATTTTCCCTCTCAATTTCCTCATGTTCATGTTCCCACTGCTAAGGGTAATTGTTTTCTCAATAAAGAGTTGCTGACCTATTACAAAAATTGAGTAATGGCAGAACAAACATTGGCTCATTCAATCTTCATTCACCTAATGTTTATTTAATGCTTCTGGTAAGTGGTACGCTGCCCTGGACATTAGAGATAGAATGATGAGCAAAATAGGTAAACATGGCCCTTTTCCTAATGTACCTGTAGTTAACCAAGTAAATCACACTAGTGAATTATATAAACTAAGGTTCATCTAGAAAAAGAAAAGAACTTGGATCTAGATTATTAGAGTCTAGAAATTCAAGTATACTCTTAGAATGTATTAAGACAGACCAAACCAAAACAGTCAAAAACTCTGACCTAGATAGAGGGTCAAGGAGGCAACACTTTCTTTCATCTGAAGGTTGAGTAGGCATTGATTTATCAGAGCAGAGGAAGGAGTTTTAAGGAAGGGGAGGGAAAGGTGTGTGAAGTCACCTGTGAAGGAGAGAGGTCGGTGCTATGGAATGACTGTCAGCAAACCGGGGAAAGTGGGAGAACACTGCATTAGATGGTGAAAGAGGGAGGATGAGGCAGATAGATCATGCAGGACTGTGTTGAGTATTTGGTTCTTTCTCCTGAAAGCAATAGTGTTGAAAGGTTTTAAGCCAGATACTGACAGAATCAGATTTGCTTTTCAAAAAGATGAACATGGTTACTGAATGGAGAATAGGCCCAAGAGCTCTGAAGGAACTTGGGAAGGGCCAGTTGAAAGACACTCATCAAGGTGAGAAGAGGTGGTGGTTGGATCAGAGTAGAAGCAAAATAGTTGGAGAGAAGTAGACTCAAGGGGAAAAGTAGGTGATAAAACCAATAGACATACATATTGGCTTATAAAAACATATAAATTCTCCCATTTCATGAAAGTATGACAAACCATTATTGACTATTTACAAGATAATACATTTCTCAGGGAAAAGCATGTTATATTCATTTTTACATACCCAGTCCCTAGCACAGTGCCTAGCTCATAATAGGTATGTAATAAATGTAGACTTAATGAAAAAATGAATGTAAGAATCTAATGAATAAATATATCTATTTACAGGATATTTACAGGAAGTCTCTTTTTACATTTTTAAATTTTAACTAAAGAAAAACAAAATATAGGTGAGAGAAAAAGAAAAATGGAAAGAGAAAGAGAGATGATTGCAAGGAAGAATAATTAAAACCAGCTTCTATGGAGCACTCACCCTGAGCCTGCCAACATTCTAATATCTCTGTATATGTTGACTCATTTAAACTTCTCGAAAACCTAGAACATAGGTTCTGTTCCTTTGCCTATTTGCTCATTTACAAATGAGGAGACTGAGAATCATGAAGCCTTAGTGGTTTTCCCGAGGTCAGACAACTCACCAATACAGTGAAACTAGGATTCAATCTCAGGAAGAAGAATTCCAGAACAACCATTGCTCTAGACTGCTTCTCATAGGAGAAGGGAAGAGGAACCAGATTTATGGCATGCTAAAAGGGTTGGAGGGAAAAATGAGAAGGGGTAAAGGGTATGGAGAATCCAAAGAAGGAAAGATGCCATGTACTGAGGGAGAGAAAGAGGGCACAGAGGGGGCGAAGTGAGTCTAACAGGGAAATAGAGCATTCAGGCTAGGCTGGGTCAGCGGGTGGGCGGGATCGGGCAGTCTAGTGATCAGGTGTGATTGAGGATGGAGGCAGGCTTGGAGTAGAACCTGGACTGGGGAGCAGATCCATTGAGGAAAATGTATTCACCTTCTATTTATTATTGTGTTTGTTCTCTTCAGGATATAGGAGTCTTGGGCCTGCAGCTCGGCTCTGGATATAGTTGTGCTCCCAAAATGGCATAAAGGCAGGCAGGTAACTCACCCCTTAGTACCTGTGAGGCCTTAAATGACTGAGTGACAACCTCTCTGAGCCTGAACTTCTTCACCTATAGCATAGAGATGATTATATTTACCTTCAAAAGTTCCCAGAAGAATTGGAGAAAATGGATGTAGAAAGTTTAGAATGTGGTGGGCTGTCCATAAATGACAACTAGTATCACAACACTCAACAAGCTTGCTTGAGTAAATGCTGTGCTCCTCTCTGCCCCACTCAGTACTCTGCACTGTATCTAGAACTATCCCTGAGTGTCAAAGAGCTTCATAGAGTCCAGGAAGCTCAGTGGTTAGGAGTTCCTGCTGTGAAATCAGATAGATATGGTTCCAATTCCAGCTCTACTATTAATAGTTGTGTGACCTTGGGCACATTACCTCTCGAAATATCATTTTTTACCTGCAAAATGGGGATTCGCACCCATGTCGCTGAACGATTTTGAGGATTACATTAGTCAATTCGTGTAAAATGCCAAATACAGTTCCTGACAAATAGCAGATCTTAAATAAGTGGTAACTATCATTTTTATGGGGATTATGAGAAAGACCAGAAAGCCTATTATGTGGTCATTATGTGGAGAGAGAGACAGAAGCAGACCCAGAAGGGAAAAGGACCTTGAAAATGCCCTTGGAAGGCTGTGGATACAGGGTTTTGAGGGATTTTTCAGGTAACAGAATTGATATTGAGATAACTCCATCTGTGGGAGTGTCAAGTGAACTGCTCTCTGAGGACTCCTAGGGTCTAAAAGGAACTGTAGGAGCCAGGAGTGGGAAGTATGGGAGGAGACAGCCCGGGCCCTGGCCTCAATCCTACTCCAACCAGAACAGGCTTTATTGTTTTTCATATTTTTCTTGGATATAGGAACCAAGGATTCTGCCACCAGAAAAAAAAACAAAACACAGTTTTAAGTTTTTTTAGCAGAAGGCAAGAAAACCTATTCAAATTAAGGTGTGTGTATGGTTAGGATCTAAAAAATCGGTAAGCTCAGTTAATTTTCCATAAGATTGCAAACTCTGTGAGAGCAAATTTTGTCTATTTTGATCATTGCTGTGTCCTCAAGGCCTAGAACAGTGCCTGACACACAATAGGTGTGCAGTAAATATTTGTACAATAAATGAATGAATGAGCTAAACAAATGTTTATGCCTTGAAGTTTTCTTGAACTGTGAGTGGCAGAGCATATTCATCCCCACTGAAATGCCTGTTAGGAGGCATGTTAGTTAACTAGAGCTCTCAAACATTGATTTTGCATGCTAAAAAAAAAATATTCAGATGATGTCATCCCAAGATTGATTCTGGCATCACTGCTGACACCCTCAGTTTTACTTCCATTGTCTGGTATGTGAAAGCAAGAACATTAAGCAAACCAATAGACATGTTTCCCCAATGAACCTAATAGTGGCTTTGTGCATTTTTGTAAGTCTTGGAAACATTAAATTAAATATAAAATATTAGGTAGCACAACTTTTAAGACTTTGCTGTTTCTCATCGGACCTACAGAACAACTGAGTCAAATAGACAGGTAGTGTTGTAGTCATTCTAATTCATAGAAAAATGAAGCTCAGTGAAGTTCAGGGACTTGTCCAAGGTCATGGTACTAGTAATGCTGTGACTTGAACTTGCACCCAGATCCTCTTATTCCATTTCTTGTGCTTCATACTTTGTTCTTCAAATATTCATCAGCATCATACTGTTTTAAACTTCTTTTATCCAAACAAGAAGAGTTGAGTAAATCTAGAATTATCAGGCTTTCCCTAAGCTTACTAAATAAGCATATTTTGAGAAAATTTATGTTTGGTAGGTGAATGTTTGATAGTATATCATTTTAACTTTATTTTTTAATAGTAGTTTAATTACATGGATCCAAAAATCAAAATAGTATTAGAAGTTGTACACTGAGAGGTCTCATTTCCACTTTGTCTCCATTGACCTCATTTCCTGTTGTCCTTATAGGCAGCCATTTAATTAATGAGTAACTTATTTAAATAAAAACTGAAGCTAAGACCATAGAGGAATATAGGTAAATCCTACTTGCAGTGTTTTAAAGGAGAAAAATGCTAAATATGAAGATACTTAATAGCCTGGAGAGTTAAGGAATAAAAAATTGTATTTCTTAGCTGGGTTACCATTTACATCAGCTACTCATACTTTAAGATATTTTCCCAAGTCAGAAGTAATTTTATAAATATTAATATTCTTTCAATGTGACAATATAATACCCAGTTTCTGTGTAAAATGCCAAGGGATCACAAGTTCTAAAAGAAACGTTCATGAAATTATTCTTCTTAACTGATATGCTTTTTTCCTAAAAAATTTGGGACACTTAATATCCTTTAAAGAGGTCACTGGAGTCTAAAGGGATCTGAAATCAAGGTTAAAGCCACCCCATTTCCTTGGAAACATATGCAAAGCTTACCTAGTTTCATACAATAGACATCTGCGTATAAAATATATAATAATCTTTCTTTATGTGATATTGTATATATAAATTCCTCTTTGTTTAAGGTCAATCAGAAGATTCTTTATAAGTAATTGATTTCTTAGTAATGTGAATAATCATACACTATATAATCTAAATTTTTAATATTTTTATTTTCTTTTAAATATTTGGATTTCTTAAAAATAGGTATCTTTCATTAGGGGACATTTTTTCAGGAAGCAAAGCAGGAATGTTAAGAGTTTTAATGATGATTTCCAACTGTTAGTACTTAGCAATGAGCAACAAAAATACAAAGGGTATTTTAAAAGAAGCACAATTACCTATACAATTGCAGACAAATAGTTGCTTTGGGCAACTATTAGTGAAAAATAATGAAAATAGAGTGTCTACATAATCATCATCAAAACACAGCTGATTCAGTCCAAACAAATGAAGATGTGAAGATTGTTGGGGTGGGGGATGGGGGCGGCAGGGAGCCCATGCAGAGAAAATTGCTAGGAAAAATCAAGAGTTTTCAACTTGGATAGTTCTATTTACAATTAGGAACACATTTTTCCCTCCTAGCAAATTCAAGAGAAAACATTTTCAATAGTCTTCTGATAAATGAAAATTGAATTTTCTTCTTGAAAGCAAAGAAAGTGGATTTTCTTGTTGATCTTTTATTTGCTCATTCTGTAGTTGTTGATGGTATTGAAATATTAACTATGCATTATTTTAGTTTTTTCTCTGAGCTGTTAAATTTCTCTCATAATTTGTGTTTTCTCATTGCAGTTCCATATCTTTATTTTTCCTAATTATGAACCAAAAACAATAAAACTTTACAGAGAGCCTGAGACTATAGAACGAGCCATAAAGAAGATACAAATATAATATCTGAATATAAATTATAATCTACTTTATGTTATAAGATGAGAGTTGGTCTTTAGAATAAAACTTAAGTGCACCTATCGAGTACTGTATGCCAGGCATAGTCCTCTTAGGTACTTTTCATCTAAATGCCTATATTTAAATGTAAGTCTCCTCTCACATCCCCAGCTATACCTCTCCTTGAGCTTTATATTCTAATGACAACAAATTGCTTATCATTTGCCTAACAAGCCTTGATGTTTTGTCTCTGTGTCTGTCCAGAATTCCCTTCTTTCCTTGTCTACTTGACAAACACTTTTTCTTTCAAAGAACAAGCTAGAGATCAGCTCCTTCAGGAAGCCCTCCTGGCTGCATCACTCCATCCCTCAAATAACACTGCTTACTCTGTGCTAACTCAGTGTCTTGCATTGTTGCATTTCTCCCTCCATTTTGCAGTTTATGTAAACCAATGTCCAGTCTCTCTGCAGACTATAAATCTCATGGAGGAAGGATGTGACCATAGTAGGTTGTCAATGAATGTTTGATGAATGACTCATTCAATCAACCAATGAAGATTTGAGTGCTGGTGGTTTTTTTGAGTCTATGCATCTTGAAAATGGGTTGGACCATGTGGAAAAGGTAACAGTAGCTCTAAAGATAATAGTAAAGATAAATGGCAAACAGTTGGGTGGAAGCAAAAGAGAGCTTCTACTTTATTCCACCATAAATTGTCCACATATCAAGGAAGGAACTAGGTTCAAGGACTCAAACAGCCACAATTTCACATGGAGAGAGTAGGTAACAACTAATAATAATTATTATCATTATGCCCAGTATGTCTACATAGTTCTATATGTTATGCCATTTAACCCTCACAAACACTATAACATGTTTATCCCTATTTTGCGCATGAAGGAATAAAATATTAGAGAAGTTACACAATTAAGTGGAAGAAGCAAAATTCCAAGTGGTCACCCTGATTCAGGTGACCATGTGCAACATCTCCAAGTAGGGCCAATAGTCAATCAACAGTTCATCTCAGCTACCACCCTCCATGACCTCCAGTCAGTCATCAGTTCATCTCAACTACCACCGTCCATGTCCTCACCTATTCCGCATGGCCACATGACTAGTGTAGGCTGATTTACAGATTTGATAGCATTTCCTCCTCAAAGCCTCATTAAACGTGTTAAATGCATAGTCTTGGAATCTGCACAGCTACATTGTACTGCTAAGCCCTGAAGCTTTAGCACTCTCCTTTGCTCTAAGAGCACACTTTTCTTAAATCTGGCACGATGTTGCTTAATAAAATACACAGCAAGTGTCCGAGCAATTGAAGGAAGAGAGTAGTGATTATGGTTTAAAACTGGATATAAAAAGAAAGCAGATTACCACTGAAGTGAGGATTTCTGCATGTCATTTGTTTTAAATGGAACTGTGATTAGGAAGAGAAAAAAGACTTCTGAAAAGGTCATAAAAAATAGTAGCAATTTTGAATTTCAACTAAATGGATAAAATCTGGAGCATCACAAATGGAAATACTTTCTAAAGCTCTCTGTACCAAAGCATTTAATGTAAAAAGTAAAAATGCCACAGGAAACTATATGTAACCTCTATGGGGCAACATAGTTGACTGATAATTCTATTTGAATAAAATATTATCATATATAAAATATCTTGCTAAGATGAACAGCTGAAATTTAGGCAGTGGCAAAATAGACATATAAAAGGAAAAAACTATCAAAATCAGAAAAGAGAAAACCTTTTGAAGGATGAATTTTATTGTCAGTGAATATATATTCTCTTTCTAGTCACAAACATGAGATTTTGGATATAATGGGCTTAATAACTGAGACACTGGAAAGTAAATATTTGGAAAAAACAGAACTTCTTATGAAGAGAGACAGACGTTTAAGGACAGAGCAGAAGTCAAAGGCAGTGCTTTTGCTACTTTCTTGCTATATAACCTCATGAAAGTTATTTAGCCTCTCTAACCTTCAGATTTTCCATCTGGGAAAAGGAGTAATAATAGCTTCTTCACAGGGTAATTGTGATGAATAAGTCATAATCGTAATTCCTGGCTCATAGAAAGTACCGAGTTGCAAAGTGCCTAATATATGCCAGACATCGTTCTAAGGGCTCTACATATATAACCATGCAATCCCTAAAGCAAGCCCCTCAGACAGTGGCTAAGATTGTCCCCATTTTAGAGATGAAGAAACTAAGGTATAGAAAGGCTAAATAACTTGCCCAAGATCACGCATCAAGGAAGTGTTAGGGCTGGGATTCTGACTCTGGTCTGGCTCCGGTGTCCCTGTTCTTGGCCGTGATAACATGCTACCTTTCATCCTAAAATGATAGCCTGTTTTAATTTCTCCACTGAACTTATCACTGTATAAAGTTATCTCATTTGTTTATTTATGTATGATCTTTCTTCTCCCACTTGAAAATAAGCCTCAAGAGAACAAGAGCCTTGATTGCTGATTTATTAGTTTATCTTCAGCAACTAGAATAGGTACAAAGTAGGTATCTAAAAATTTATTTATGGCATGTTTATATCTGCCATTGATAAAGAAGCATGTTGAGAAACCATAAAAGGTGATGAAGGAATCAAATTTAAAAATAAAGGAAATAGCCTGGTCGGTGTGCCTCAGTGGATTGAGCATTGGCCCATGCACTAAGAGTTCCCAGTTTGATTTCCAGTTAGGGCACATGCCTGGGTTGTGGGCTCAATCCCCAGTAGGGGGTGTGCAGGAGACAGCCAATTGATGTTTCTCTCTCATGGATGTTCCTATCTCTCTCTCTCCCTTCACCTCTCTCTTAAAAAATCAATAAAAAACATTTTTAAAAATTAAGGAAATATATGTAAGAAATTAAGATTCTGAGCTCATAAAAAAAATCGTTGCTACTAATGAATCAGAAGCACCCCCCAGAATTAACAGTGACAGTTTATTTACGAAAGATAGTCTTGGAAAAATACATGGAACAGATGTTTTCCCTCAATTTTTGATAACAGAATTAAAAACAGGCACAATCTCATTTTTCTTCATTTTCCAAACTGATAAGAAGAAGGAACGCAGTAGAATGCAGCATTGCCATGGAGCACAAAGAAGAAATACTAGAATCAAATAGGCTTACCTCATAACTCATGGTCAAAGAAGATCCCCCAAGATTCATCTTAATAGCCATGTCGTTTATAACAAGAAAATATCATCATAGCATCAGCCAACATCCAAGTTACTGAGCAAAGCTCAACGTGAAGGAAGCAAAATGGACATCATACGTTGCCAAGTGCTCTCCGGATCCCACATGGGCCCACTTTTCATTTAGCATCCACATCTGCAGCCGAGGCAAAGAGACCCTATCACTCCGCTGTGTCTATTTGAGTCATAAAATGATGCCTTTGCTTTCCACAGTAGGAGTAACATCAGGCAGCACTTTCCTCTCTCTGTCCAGTTAGAGAAAACCAGGAATACACTGCTTGTGCTGCTTTGTTCCAACCCTTTGCTCGGCACCGGGAACAAAGCCTTCCCACTCTCAAAGGCCGAAAAAGCACGGTCTTTTTGACTACGCTGTTTTTCTGAGGTATCTGTCTACATACTGGGTCCTAACCCCTGTCTTTGGAAAACTCCTAAACTATCCGTAAAAACCGAAGGCATGTTGTTAGTGGCGAGTACCAGGGCCCAGATCCAGTCTACTGTGCACACTCGGACAGTCTTGTGATTTCTGTTAGAAGACAAGCCCAAATTAAAACACTTGTTTTCGATCTGGATATAAAATAACAATGCAGGAGCCAACATTTTTATTTAGAATATAGTAACAGTGTGGAATTTTTAAGACAGAAACTAAGACATCAGGAGAATTTACAAAACAAATCTGCTACCTCTAAGTGTTTCAATTAATTCTTCTATTTTACAGTAATAAAAAAAGTATTTGCTGTTGATTGTATCCTATTAAAATGCTAATTTCCCATCCCAAGAGATTGGGAGAAAATGGAGGCTTTTTAAAAACTGTTTTAAACACTCTGATAAAAGAACTGGGTTGACATGTAACTACGGAAATTTCCCTAGAGCTTTCTTTAGGCTACATTTCTGCAACACCAGGGACAAAAAAGAACAAAGTCAACACATTTTCTCCAACATTAGTTCTTTCTGGCCTGGAAAAGAAGAAAATGAAGAAAGAGATAAATCATTTTAATACTATAATGGAACAGGCAGTTTGGGGTAAAGTTTTGAATGGTCTTTCCAGAAACCTGGATCATGTCCAAGTCAAATCCAGATGTGTGCCTTCCTACCTGCCAACACCTACAGCGCAGGCTTAGTAGCTTAACTTCTTGCAGCCTAAGAGCTGACTTTGTTTCTTTGCAAGGCTTGGACAGACTGCAGACATCTGGCCTCAAAGGAGCTATGATTATAGTGGCTAAAATATTTACAGAGCACCTGCTGGGTGAATGAAGAGGCATTGTAGTAGAGTGAGTGGTCAAAGTACAGATTCTGGAGCCAGACTTCCTGTATTCCAATCTTAATCCTGTCCCTCTCCAGCTGTGAGACCTTAGGCAAGGTACATCACCTCTTGGTGCATCAGTCTCCTCATTAGTAAAACAGAGAGAATAATAGAAGCTATCTTACAAGGTCATTATGAAGAGGAAATGAGTTAATATTTGTAAAGCTCTTAGAATAGTGCCTTGCAGATAATGTGTCCTAAGTATTGATAGAGAGATAGAGTGACTCCCATCTAACCTTATGACCAAGGCAAGGTCAGTGATATGAGCCTTCTACCTCTTCTATGCATCCCTCAAGGGCAACTGGCATTTGTGATTTTCATTACTTTCCAGCACCACTCATTCAGATTGCTTTAACCTGATTTTGCCTGGCTAGATGTGGTCATTCATGCAACCACCATATATTGACTATCTTCCAGACATCAGCATTCTCTAGGCCCAGGAGCTGGGGGTGGTAAGGCAGGACACTGCCCTTCCAACCATCACCCACACCATCACCCCCACGCTGATTTTCCCAGCTCTGAACCTGTCCTAGAAGAGCTGGTAGCCAATGCCTAGTTATGTATATGTTCCTGGCCAAGTGATAGTATTGTTGTGATTTTAGATAAACTGGTATCAAACAATGTTCCCATTCATTTAGAAATGGCCTATCATTTCTAAGCAACTCATCCAGTTAGGCTCTTGCTCACACACTTGGCTGGTTGGCTTACCTTGTGTTCTGAATGTGCTGGACAGGTGCAATGCCCGTTTTATAAATGGAAACATTTTACACGATTATGAAATCTGACACACAGAAACACTCGATTTTTTTTAATGAGCTATTAATATTAAAGGACTAGAGAGAGGGGAAGACTGTAACTTTGAGGGCAATATTATAGGGACCAATGAGCCTGAGAGAGAAATGTCTAAATAAGGAGTGGGATGAGGGCTCTGGAGTAATTAACCTTGAATTTAAAATGCAACTAATGTAAAATGCAGTATTATTTTATGTTCCATTAAAAAAAGAAATGAAAAAAAAAATCCTGCCTATTATAACTGTAGGACACCATTGACTATAAGATGCATTCCTTAACCAGAGGTCTTAAAATGTAAAAACAAAAATGGCACTTTACAATTGATGAAATATAATCATTCATATTTTCCCTATAACTCACACAGGGGACAGTCTCCCTTGACACACCCTGGGCTATGGCATAAGTGAGATGGGCTGTGGATTCTGTGGGCCTTTCTAGGCATACATGATAACTTCGCTTTGTGAATTCCTACTCAAGAGACCAATTTGAAAATCAAGTGATTGTAAGAATACTGTTATAGAAGCAACCTTGATTCACACTCCATTATTAAATATCATGTTTTTCATGATTCCCATGTTTTAGTATTATTACTAAAAAAAAATTTTTTTTCATATTTATCAGGTGCCAAATTTCACTTCTTTGAGTATAATTACAAAAATGTCACATGATATATCTCACCACCAATGGTGACATATCAGTATGTAATTACACCATGGATGAGAATTGATGTCCCAAGCTAGTTAGAGGGTATTAATTGGAAGCCCTTTCTTAACAGTTTTCCCTTCTGGGTTAGGCAGGAAGTTTGACTCTCAAAAATTCAACTTTGTGGATGGGGTGAGAAAACAATAAACCTTGATGTCCTAAACCACATCACAGACCTTGACCCAGATTTTCAAAGCTTCAAAGATACTGCCACATTACAACACGTAATCTCTGTGCTTAAATTCACCATCATCATTAACATGAAAAGTACTACTGAACTCCTAAACTCACACCACAGTCTAGCGTGGTACAGTCAATGAAATCTCTTAGCAAAATGCAAGGTGATGGTAGCTTGTGGCGCCATTTGCTCCATAATTTTGTTGGAAAGCCTTTGAAGCTTCAGGATAACCCAGCTTCAACACGGCCTTCCCTGCTGCGCTGGGTATCTTCAGACAGCTACCTTCAAGGACCAGAGCCTTGTTAAAAACACCTTGAAATTGTTTCGAGTCAGCAGTAGCTAATAGATTTTTGGAAATTGGCAGGAATAAAGGATCAGATATTTGATTCACTGGGGAAATCTTATATTTAAAGAAATCTGTTTTCATAATGCCTTCTTCCAAATAAAAACTAATATTTGGATCTGTCTCTTACTTAAAGTGAAATTTCACGTATATGTGAACTTATTGGAGCCCTTAAATAACCGGTGAGGTAGACCTGGGGACTGTGGGCTCCTCAAGAATGAGAGCAGTGTCTTTTCACAGCTTTTTGGTATTTGCTCAGAGCCTAGCATATAGTAGTTATAATAACTCCCTGGGAGATTCCAGGGAAAGTTTCAAACCAAGTAAGAACTGAAAAGAAAAGACCTTCCCATTTAAATAAAAATATATTTCACTGAAATAGTATTTGTTGAGTAGCTACCATGTCCTAGGCTCTGTAATAGATGGTGAGTTTACAGGAATGAAGGCGACACAGCACCTAGCCTCCAAAGGCATGTCTGGTAGGAAACACACATCAATGATTGTTAGGGGTGGTACAATATGGGGAAGCATAAGGGGCCAAGAGAAATCTAGTGCTTCCAGTTGCATTAATTGGGAGCAGTTCACAATTGAAGTGAAGACCTGAAGGACGGGGTTGGGGACAATGGGAACCTGGGGAGAGGGAATGCAATTGAGGCAGAAGGAATAACATGTACAAAGCTCAGAGAAGAGTGATCAGGGCATACTTGTTCCAGAGACTACCATTATTCAATATAATTCCAAATTAAGGTATAAACAGGGGGATTGGCCAAATATCAGTTGAGGTCTTGGGAGGAAATATCTAATGGATTCAAAGTGATTAATTTGAAGAGAGTTTAACACAGGAGTTATTTACAGATGAGTGGGAAAGATATATTAAAACCTAAGAGAAACTTCAGGACTGTTAACCACGGGAGCTCTTACTTCTAGACTGGAAGGGACAATGGAAGGAAGTAGTTGCTGGAATCCACAGAGAAAAAGGTCCACCTGATAGGACTGGGGCCCTGCAGGGAGAAACCCAGCAGAATATACGCCCATTCTCACTGCTACCCCTCACTCTGATCTCTTGTTCATGTTCTCCTTTTGCCAAACCCAACAAGAAGCTATGTATGGTCCATGTTTACCAGCTTCTAGGCACAGAGCAGCATGAAGAGTTGAGAAGTCAACAAACAAAATTTATACAGCACAAGTCTGAAGAGGAAAAATTGGCTAAACCTTGAAAGGTCTTACATCCTATGTTAAGAAGTTTATCCTTTATTTTTAAGACAATGAGGAATTCAAAAGTTGTTTAATGGGGACTATTTTGAAAAGACTACAGTGTGTTCCATGTAGATAGAACATTGGAGCCAGTCTAGAGACAGGGAGAGCAGTTGGTAAACTGCTGCTGTTATCCAGGAACGACTGTGATAATGAACTAGGAAGGCAGCAGTAGAAATGGAGAGAAGAGACTGGATTCGTGATTGATCTATTTGGAAAAGGCTTTTTAGGATAGATGGAGCTGGTGAGGTTAGAGAAGACAGAGAGCAGGCATTGAATTGGAAGTCTAGCAAAGAGAGAGAGCAGGTGTTCAGGATTTGGGTCTCAGCTGTTGTACTCATGCACCTATGTGACACATTCTGTTCTTTTTCATTCACCTTGAGCCTGGAGATAATTTCTACATACCAGGTGCAGAGATTTTCATGAACTGAGCATGTCCCAGAACTTCAGGAACTCACAGGAAGGTCCTGGTGATAATGCCCAGCTACGGGGCTTAGGGGCATTGACTTTGTTAAACAATTCTGCTATAAATGCGTTTGAGTTTATGTGAGTGAACAGAAACCTCCCATGCAGGGAAAGTCAGTATGTCCTCTCTGCCCTCCAAAAATCACAAACCAAGTTCGATATTAACCATGCTGGGATAATTTAATAGAACATCTTCAGGAACTTCAAGAGACTCCCTTTCTGGTGCCCTACTTGTAGGTTCTGTGATCTGGGACAGAGCAGGACTGAGCTGGTAATTATTATCAGTGTTGTAATTATTAATTTGGGTTCCTGGGTGTTTTTTATAGAACCTTCCCTACTGAAGAACAGCAGTTTGGCTGATCTACCTCAACTGTTGGTATAAATTTGACTGTCAAGATATGTATGTATTTTAAACCACTATGAACAGAAAGCCTTCAAAGGTCCTAGCTAACATTTCATAATTTGTGTTAACAGGAATCTCTCTAAGAGGGAAGTCACTTTTCAGAAAAAAAAACAGGTAGTATGGCAGGATAGCAGCATGAGTGTGACTAGTTTAACAGTGAATCCAGAGTCTGGCTGAAAATTAAAGTCCTACAACCAAAAAGCAATAAAAACAGCTGGAAAACAAAGGCATTTACTGAAGTCTTTAAGGTCACAGTTGTGTTAATTAAAAGGAAATCCAGGGGGTCAAGTGAATTTGGAAAAAGGATTTTTTTTAGTTGAATTTATTGGGGTGAATTTGTTAATAAAATTATATATGTTTCAGGTGTACAATTCTATAATACATCATCTGTATATTGTATTGTGAGTTTACCACCCCAAGTCAAATCTCCTTCCATCACCTTTTATCCCCACCCCTTACCCTCTTCTACCTCCCCTCCACCCCCCTTTCCCTCTGGCAATCACCATACTGTTGTCTGTATCTATATGTTTTTTTTCTTTGCTGATGATTAGTGACGTTGAGCATCTTTTCACATGTCTATTGGACATCTGTATATTCTCTTTGGAGAAGTGTCTATTCAGATCCTTTGCCCATGTTTTAATTGGATTGTTTGGTTTTTTTTGGTGTTGAGTTGTACGAGTTCTTCATAAACTTTGATATTAACCCCTTGTCAGATGAATCAGTGACTATGTTCTCCATTCAGTGGGTTTTTTCATTTTGTTAATGGTTTTTTCGCTGTGCAAAATCTTTTAAGTTTGACGTAGTCCCATTTGTTTAATTTTTTTTTTCATTTGTTTCGTTGCCCAAGGAGATATATCAGAAAAAATATTACTAAGAGAAATGTCTAAGATTTTACTGCCTATGTTTTCTTCTAGGATTTTTATGGTATCAAGTCTTATATTTAAGTCTTTATTCCATTTTCAGTTTATTCTTGTTTATGGTGTAAGAAAGTGATCTACTTTCTTTTTGTTTGTTTATTTTTTTTTTGCACTTACTTGCCCAATTTTTCCAACACCGTTTATTGAAGAGACTGTCTTTACTCCATTGTATGTTCTTGCCTTCTTTGTCAAATACTAATTGACCATATAGGCATGAGTTTATTTCCGGTCTCTCTCTTCTGTTCTATTGATCTTTATCAGACTTTGGGAAATTTGCTTAACCTTTCTGAGCCTCAGTTTCCTCAGGATGAAAATGGGTATCATATAAGTACCTCAAAAGTAAGTTATGTGAGTAAGATAATACAGACAAAACCCCCCTGGTAAATAACCAAGAACAAAATAGGCACTCAGTGAATGGGAGAAATGATGATATCACCACAGACACATTTGCCACCATGTACTTTATAGACACATTTAATATAGAATCAATGACTTATATTTTTATATTAGTATTTTATACAGAGTGAGGCAAATGTAGGTTTACGTTTGTGAGTATATGAAACACAGAGTTCATTCTTGTATTATTATTTATTAATCATTGTATTATTTTCCATACAAACAACTATAAACCTACTTTTTGCCCCACTCTGTATATCTAATAGTGCCTAAGACATAGTCTGATACACAGTGTATGCTCAATAAATATTTGCTGAACAGAATTGAAAGGCTAAATGTAATGATTGTTTTGTCATACAAATGTTATATTTTATGGTAAAGAATAAACTCTAAGTCTCCTGAAGAAAGCTGACTCTATATGATGGTTCCCAGTATCAATTAGAAAGATAGAAAAAGGTTCTATTTGTTTGTATATTCCTTCAGAACTGTTTTGGATTACATTCATTGAGTGCTTTCTATGGTGTCAGACACTGTCAAGTACTTTGCATACATTAGCTCATTTAATTCTCACAAGAACACTGTGAAGGTATCTCCTTTGCAGATGAGGAATCTGAGACAGGAAGGTGTAAAGCCACTTGCTCTGGCTCACAGCTTGTAAGGGGGAGACCTGGGACTCAAACCAGAAAATCGAGCTTTAGATCCTGGACTTGAAACTACTATAATGTCTTTCTATATGTTTTATTGTTGTTTTGTTCTTTGTTTTAGCATAAAAACTATAAAAGTTAGCAACATAACTCAGTTTTTCAAAGCATGGTAAAAATAAATGCACTTGGCAATATTATATACTTTGTAACTGTATAATTACACTGGGTGAATAGTTTTTTGCCCTTTTTACCACACAAAACTTAGTAAGTTCTCACTTGAGAAAGAAATATGTGGCCCACACAGGCAGTGAATAATGGCTCTAAAGCAAGTCATGCTTTCTGGATTTTACTCTGGACACACAAAGTGTGGGTTATCTCAGCTAGCTCTAAGTTGATGGTGTCTCTCCATAATGATACTTTTGGCTGTAGTTTACATAGTTAATCAAAGGATTCATTGGGAAGAACTAAATACACTGAAGGATGAATAACACTGTTTAATTAATCTTTTACTGAAGCAAAAATATATACAGTAGAACCTTGATGTTTTGAGTGTGACTCTGAAGGTCAACGGCCTGCAATTTTTTTTTTTATAATTTTTTTTGGCTTGTAATGTGTAATTTTATTAGATGGATATGTAGAAATAAACCATTATCTAGTAAGAGAGTCTACTGACTACCTAAACCTACTTTTCAGGAAAACCTTGTTCTTATCATTAATTGCATAGTAACTCCATGCTTCTCTAAAAGAAAAAAATAATAATAATAACAATGGCTTTAAAAAGAAACACAGGAAATAGAACAGAAAGAAATTGGGAAAATAATTATTCTTTGCCAGAGAGTAAAATTCTTATGGTGGGGATGGTGGTCAGGACAGCTATTATAACCGAAACACAGGTTCTACTGCCTGCCCCAACAAAAGCCAAACTTGTGAGACAAGTGCTTGTATAAAAGAAAAGAGGTTTATTCAGGTGCCATGACCTGGGAGAATGGTGAACTCCCATCTCAAAGACCATACCCCTTCCTGCTCAAACCTGGGGTTCTTATAGGGATAGGAAAGGGATGGCTTTTTATATCCAATTATCTTACTAGCTTTTGGTGCTCAGGCCCTGTCCATTCATCTGTCTAGCTTTTGGTGCACTTAGTGTAAGAACCTCCTCCTGCACCATCTTGGCCAATAGGGGAGACTACTCTGGCTCTCCGACTGCCTGTCTATGGTAACACTATTATGACTAAAATGTTATTTGATAATTTGGGGATCTTGGGTGATCTGGGGATGGGTGGCTGAGAAATGCCAACGGTCCACTCTCTAGTGAAATACAAAATATATGGCTCCCCTAGATTTGTAACCACAGTGTGGTTCTGGTGTTGACTACTACACCCTCTTCCTGTTGATTGTTGATGTGATTGCCTTTTTTAGCTGAGGGAATTAGTCATCTCTGCCTTGGTTCTGGTCAGGGACTGCCTCTCTAGTATTTTGCTGCTTTTCTTCTGCCTCTGTGCTGGTCGGTTTCCCAAACACATGCACTATAGAGAATTCTCAGCCTTCATGTATAAATTCAAAGAATCTATAGGCTGAGTTGTACTCCATCACCATGTCAGCATAGCACTGGCTGTTTTAGTTTTCTATTTGCTATCCCATAGATGGTGCAATCTACAGACTTGAGCAATTATGTCCTTCTCTCTTCTATTTCTACTGAAATTTCTATTGTGGCTGTCCACAGCAAAACACCTTCCCCCCCCCCCCTGCTGAGACTGTGAGAGCAAATGCTTCTATAGATAATCCTGACTTCAGGTAGGAAGAGAACCCTTTTTCATACCACCAAAGGAGTCTCTCCTCTACATCTCTTCTTCAACTAGAAAACTTTCACTCTGTAGTCATTTCCAGTGTCTCACTGTCCTCTTTCTCCTTCCTCTCAGAAGCAGAGCTGTATTTAAAATGGTCTAGTAACTGACTTCTGGGGTTTGTGTGGTTTACAATTTCATGTCCACTTACATATGTATTATTAATTGCTCAGACTCCTGACCAATAAAAATGGGAGTCCATTAATCTGCCTAATCTAATCTGTCTAATTTATGACCATTGAATTTTGGGAACTGAAGAAATCAAAATAATATTTGTTGAGTCTGTAAAAGTAATAGACTATCCTTACGTTTACCCATTGTTTATAATTCTAAATATATTTTCTAGATGCTTAGCATCTATTACATTTAAAATGTTCTTTGTAAATGCATGTATGTACATTTATATTTATATATGTGAGAATTATTAATTTGAAAACACAGTTGTCATCATAGTCACACCTAGTATTTGCTGTTTGCTTATGGACATAATCTACTAGATTGACTTGAGCTCTGACAAACGTATCACATATTCTCAGCACCAGATTGGAGTCAATTTTGAGTAGTATAAAGCAGTCATTCAGTGCATAATTTATGTTGGATATGTAAAAAAAAAAATGCTTGGTAAAAAAATTAACTTGTAGTCTTTATTTATTGCATTTATTTATTTTAGCAATCTATTATTAAATAAAACTGCTTTATTTACATAATCTTTGAAAAAAAGGTAAAAGTAGATAAGAACTTGCAACATCAATTTACCTTTCGAATGTTAATCATAGGCAACACTGATTTAAATTATCTCATAAACAGATGGTCCTGACATTTAAACTCTCCTGGTATTTAGAAATTAGGAATATGTTCTAATATTTACCTTAAGTAATTCTGGAAGCAAGTTAACCTTTTTTTCTTTTTTATTGAAAACTAGTATAGCAATTGGAATAATAAATAATGATAAATAAAATTATCATTGATATTATTCCAGCATTTTCAGCCTTATGTTTGTCAACATTGTTCTATAACTATTTCACATCACTCTCTTTGCTTTCATGTTACTTCTTTTTTACATAGTGAATTATTTTCTTGTGACTCTTTCCTCCTGTTATCTTATGTTTCACTGCAGTGCTCATAACCTCTTACGTGATATATTTGAGCAATCACAGGTAAGGCCTTTAACCACTGATTTCCCACCACCACCATTCTCTAATCAAATCAGAGGCCAGAAAAGCAGATGCCAAAGGGAGGATGATCAAGTGATCAAGCTCAATAGGCCCTCGTTTTATTTAGCATCAGGGAGGACAAGAGCTCCCTACCTTCTCAATGTAAACAATAAATATTTCACATGCACTTTACCCACCTTAATTTGCAGATATACTGCTTCTCCATAATGGGTGTCCTGAGCACAGATTTCAACATGATAAATTAAACACAATTAGGCAAGACAAAGTCAAATTCATTATTTGTAATGTCAATCCTTTTATTGAATATACCTGACATTCAATGTAAATAATGTTGGAAATCCATTGGCTCTCAGTGAGTGTTCATAATGTGTATTTATTTATAACATAGTAGGTACTCATTAAAAAGTTAATTTTAAAACCTCTATACTCCCCCATGAAAAGTAAATCACCTTTGATTTTAATAAATGTTTTTTGCTACTAGTAATTTTGTAAGATAGTCTACTAGTAACGTATTAAGATAGTTATTTGGATAATATGGGATAAATTTTGCCAATTATAAACCCAGCATTTTTAACTAAATGAGCTCCATGTATAAGACAAAGGCATCTTTCGTTGCAGGGAGGGAGCAAGGGAAGAATGGGACAGAGGCAGGACTCAGTTGAGCTGTTGTATTACTGTCTTCTTTATGTCATTTGACATGTAACTCCATTACATAAAGCTGGGAAATAGACCCTAAATATATAAAAATATTGATGGAGATGAAATGAAAGCCCTAAGTGTAGAACAGATTAAAGTATAAATGATTGTAGGGTAAGGCAAGGAAAACAGCCTCTCTCAGTTGCTTCTCTGACACCCCAGAACAGAGTTTAAAAGTAACTGGAGTCTACAGTTATTTATTCAAAAAGATCTATTCTACATATAAGATCTCTTATTGGTCTGATTATTCAATTAACCAGAAGATCCCATTCTTTTACTGTAGTTAATTAATATTACTGTATTAGGAATGTTAGGGAAATACTACTCATATTTGTTAATAGTGTTGTATATGGTCAGGAGACTCAATGCTAGAATGCAGACTAGATTACCAGCGGGACTTCCCATGGGAAGATAGAGAATGCTAGGCAAAGTCACATTCTTTTCTCCTAAATAAGTTGTATCCTTAAATCTAGGGACAGTGAGCTGGGTCATATGAAAATCTTGGGGGGGGGGGGTTCCTCCTGATGTTTTAACTTAAAAACTACAGCAAAGACAAGCCTGAGCATTCTTTTCTGGTGACCCCTTTTGGTCTCTGTCCTTGATTTTTTCTTAGCACAAATCAGACCTCTTCCTCCCTGAGAATGAAAGGGAACATGGGTCTAGTTAGTTCATGGCAATCTGGTCCCAGAGGATAGTGTTTATTCAATAGCACAGGTGGCTATAAGTAGGACACTCTTTGTGATTAATAGCAACATAATTCTTACTAGGAAGCAAAGAAATGCTTTACTTATTTCATCTCATGAGGTCAGGTTTCATGGCCTTCCTCTCTTTAGAATAAAACTTCAGTATTTACAAAACATACCTATAGTAGACAATTTAAAGGTATCTGCCAATTTCCTCCATGTAAGTCCCTAATACACACTGGTATGAAATGATCCTACCTCCCTGTGCACAGCCAGGTATGAACCAAAGTGAATTTATCAGACTCCATTCCAAGATTTGAAATTGGGTCTTAGAGATGGTCATCTCTCTGTGGTGGTGCTTTAACTCGATGATGTAAAGCTGGGACTGGAGCTGGAGCTGCAGTGTGGGGCCATGTGTGGGGAGAAAGTGGGTCTGCAGAGGGAAAGAAGAATGAAATGGACCCAGGAGAGAAGCAAGAGAAGATTGAATGGCAGGGAGAGAGAGAGATGGTGGAAACAATAACTGAAAAGTCCGTTTCTAGACCCTTTCAAGGCCGAGTTCCACAGTCTTTCTCTTGGGCTCCAAGAAGTCACTTGTATCCTGACAATAAAATTCGCTCTTTAGCTTAAGCAATTTAAATGAGTATCTGTTTTTGCAACAAAATTATTCCTGAAAGGGACACTATTATGACCAACATATTCAAGAAGAAAGGCCAAACCCTGGCAGCCATGACTTGATTCTATGGCCTTCCTTCCATGCTAATCATCACTGCCCCTCGCATAAGTTTTGTGCTGCTAGAATTTCAATGTGGCAGCTGTCTGTGCATGTCTAGAAAGAACTATCTCTTGTAATGGTCAACCCCATAAAAGTCGTATGTGGAACCATGACCAGTAATGACCTTCATACTACAGCTGCCACAGAGTCCATCCAAACCCACATGAGTGACCAATAGTATTTTTCCCATAAAAGTTTAAAGTGTTAGAAAATGTTTTAAATATAAATCAATCTGATCTTGTCAGAGGGTATAGAAAACATTTTCTTTCATTTATTTCATTTCAAATGAAGGGCAAATAAACCCCCCCAAAAAACTGAACAATTGCTTCTTAGTTTAGGGGGAAATAGAGAGAGAACAAAGTTAGAGAAATTACATTTTGGAGCTAAAATGAAAAATTGTACATTTTCTAATACCAATAGAAACAGTGCACATTAAAGGTACACTTCAATTATATGCAAAAGACAAGGAGAAAAATGCAAGCCATCATTGTTTTGAGGTAGTTTAAATATTGCCTTCTTCGTGAAGCCATCCCTGACCCTTCCATCTCAGGCAGAGTCCTATCTCCCGACCTCCTTGGCCTTTTGGGTATATCCGTGTAACTGTACACATGCCCATGGTAACGATTGGTTTATTTGTCTCTCTCCTCCACTAAACAGTGAACATCTTGTGTGTGAAGTAGGCCTGTTAAACAAGAGAAATAACAGAAAAAGTAGGTTTATTGGCATTGGGGTGCAGTGGGGAATGGGAAATCTTATAGTTCAGTTTAGGTTGATCCTGAGGTACCTTTGAGACTTGCAGGTGAGATATCCAGTTGATTATATGTATTAAGAGAACAGGCTAGGGCTCTAATCTGCAGTTAGAGATCTAGAAATAATCAGGATAGTTAAAACTATAATAATCAGTAATGTTGTACTGGGAGAACACATCAAGTGGAAAGAGAAAAAAGCCAAAGGCAGAACCCTGGTGACTATATATCAAGGATAAACTATATATTCTAAGGTAGTATCTTTAAACTTTAACAGAATAAATACAGACTCTATCCAAAGGGAGGCAGCATTCTACATGGTTAAAGGCAGGGACTCTGTCTGGAACCAGCTTGCCTGGATTGAAATCCCAGCTGCACCTCTTACTAGCTGTGTGACCTTGGGAGAGTTATTAATCTCTCTGTGCCTCAGAGATGTCTCCTTAGCAAAGTGGGGATAATAATAATACCTACATCATAAGGTTATTATAAGAATTACATAAATGTGTTAATACTTAAAACAATATCTGGCATATAGTAAACTCTCTATAAGATTTTGTAAAATAAAATTTTAAGTAATAAAGGGAAAAAATTCATCAGTAGCCTCAATTTGGCTTAAAATTACTTAAATACATATGTACATAAACTAGATATAAATTATCTATACTTACAGCACTAATACAACCAAGAAACCAAAACATGCTTATAAATGAAATGTAAAGAAACTTCTAAAGCCAGTTTAATTCAAACTTACAATATTATCAAATTAAAAAACCATTCTCAACATGAACTGTGGTACTGACCACAGGTTGTTTTAGTTTGGCATATGCTTCTACTTCCCTGTGCCAGGTAATGACTCAACCCTCCTGCCACCTTTCCATTTCTGTACAGTGCCCCCCAAGACATGCCCACCCCGTCTTTTCTCCTCAGTCCAAGACAATTAAAGCAATACCAGTTGATGTCAAAGTATTCAGATATACAAAGTTAAAAGGCACTAACAGTTCATGGTACTATTTGGTTATAGGACAGTTATCTAGATGATCTATAATGTGTTTGCATCATTATTCAAGATAACTATGAAAATGAAAACATAAACTTAATATTTTTATGAAGAACTCGTGCGCCTTAGTAATACATCACGTGGCCCAATCTTAGGAATAAAGTTGTAAGGAGTTGCTTTGAAAGACGTAGGTATTCACTGGAGGGAGTAATAGTGTCACGGTCTTTTAAGAAAGAAGAAACTTGAACACATTTAATTGTTGCAGGAAAGGATCTCGGAAGGGGAGAGAGGTTCAAGATAAAGTGAGGGACTGACTGAAAGTAAGATCTTGGAAGACACAGGAGGGAGATTTCGGAATCAAGAGCAGAAGAGGAAAGATGGGAGTAGAGCGGGAGAAAGCTAAATCCAGTGCGAACTTGCCATGTGGTTCAGAGATAGTGTTGGACATCTCCTCCCCTCCCCCACTAAAAAACTTTTAGGCTGCTTTTTGCTATGTAAGGAACACAACCAGTAAAATTTGTCTTGATGGCATCTGGCTAGGTTTTGATTCCACAGTGTGCCTTCCAAGCACTGAGAATATATTTGTGGGTTAAATCCTGAAAGGAAAGTCCTCAGGATTGGTAGATGAGTTGATCAGGACGCATGGGAAGCAGACTGGAGTGCCAATATCCAGAGTTTGGGAACTGAGATTAGTATTTTTGGTTGTTTTTGCTAATTGCTAATGACAAGTATGAATGTTACAGCATCCTTAAAAGACAGCTGGCATGGAGCCCGGATTAACATTCTAAGCACGGGAAGCACCTTATTTTTCCTCTCAATGGAAAAGGTTCTGGAAATTAATCATTTTACTTCAGAAGGAAACCTGATGGGCACAGGGCAAGCCTGGGCGGCTAACTTAACATAGTTTTAGCTCCTGTGTAGGTGGAATAAAAAACTTCCTGAAACCCTTGTTTATACCAAAGCCTGGTGCCAAGCAGGTATCTCAGACGCCCAGAGGTGGTGAATCATAAACATTCACGTGGCATTTTCTTTGTCAGTGTTTTCAGATTAAAGTGGCAATGGATCCAGAGCACACTGGAAAATCACTGTTATGTGAGAATGGTCATTTCAGGATAGCAGAAGGTGGTGATGTCTCCACATTCAGCACAGGAAATGAGTTCATAGATTTGCCAAAAGCGACACCTGACAGGTTGAATTCCTTATAAAGCACAGAGCTTGGTGTATCCCAGCCCCATACTCATGTGTAGGTCCACCGGTCTCCATGTGATCCATCGAAGTTCGTAAGAGAAATAGAAACCATCCTATGTGGCATTAGAAAGAAATTTAATTCAGGGAATTAAGCATTTGTAGTATCACAGAAGAATTAGTAAATCACCATACTTGCAATCTAGAGATAAGGGACAGCAGTTGCTGGATCCTCCACCCCCTCTACTCAGTTCTGGATGATCTGTTGACAGCAGGAAGACAAGAGAAACTTGCCCCTACCAAAACCTTCCAAATCTGGAAGAAAGGCATCTAACGATAGGAACTTAGTTTGCATTATGAACCGTACCTGGAAGGGAGTCTAAAAAATATGGTTTTTAGCTATGCAGGCTCTGTAGTAAGGAAATTCATTTAGGAATAGATGCTAAGGGCTAAGAGACCATACCCAGTACATCATCATAAAAATAGCCACCCTTTATTGAACATTCACTATTTTCTGGGTACTTTGTTTTCACTCATTTAATGCCCATAGCAACTCTATGAGGTACATGATTCTTATACCCAATTTATAGATGAGGAAACTAAAGCACTGAGAACTTAAGCTAGCCTGCCCAAGGTCATAACCTTGAAAGTAGAAGATCCAGGATTCAAACCAGGCAATCCAGCTCCACAGATACCTACCCTTCCACAGAACTACCATTTATATAATAGCTGACACTATGCCTTTCATATAATGTCTAACATTTTTCTGCTGTTTTTTAGACTTACAAGCTCAAAACAGTTTATGAAATATTTATCTGCCAAGCAGGTAGGAAATCTTCACAGCTGGCATATCAGGGAAAACTTCTCAGAGGAGGTAGGGCATAAACTGAAATGTGCAGGGTAAATAAGAGTTTATCAGATAGATTAATAGAGGGAGGGCCACCCTGGCCGGTGTGGCTCAGTTGGTTGGGCGTCATCCTGTGCCTGAAAGGTTGCTGGTTGATTCCTGGTCAGGGCACATGCCCGGGTTGTGGGCTCGATCTCCAGTAGCTGGAGTGTGCAAAATGTTTCTCTCTCTCCCCCTCCCTTCCTCTCTCTAAAAATGAATAAATTATTTTTTTTAATATAGATGGGGGGCCTTCTACAAGTAACATCATTGAGTAAGAGACCCAAGAGTGAAGTGAGTTCTGGGAACCACAAGGAGCCTCAAGTCTGAGGGTAGGACTGGTGAGGGGAGACACTGAGCAGTTTTAAAGGGGCAGGATCATGACATATAGTGCAGTTTGATTCTTAGACTCTGAAATGTATCTCCAAACTTTTTCTATCAAATAACCTTTGAGCACTCTCATTATTTTTATGTGTATTTATACTATGTTGGGCTTACCAATTAGTAGCTATGTAACTTGGGCGAACTATAAAATAGAAATAATAATAATAGTGATTATCTCATAGGATTATTGTAAGAATTAAATGAGTTAATATGTGAAAAAATGTTTAGGAAAATAGTGCTTAACACCTAAAAACTGATCAACAAGTACTAATTATTACTTTTGTTATTTTATTAAGTTAATAATTACTTGCTATAAACGAAATGTTTGTGTCCCCAAAATTCATGTTACTGAATTAGTAATTGGTTGCTATAGACTAATTGTGTTCCCCAAAATTTATATGTTAAAACCTAATCCCCAGTGTGATGGTATTTGGAGGTGGATCCTTTGGGAAGTGATTAGGACATGAGGTGGTGCCCTCATGAATGAGATTAGTGTCCTTATAAAAGAGACCCCAAAGAGAGCTCCCTCACCCCTTTCATCTCTTAAGAATGCAGTGAAAAAGGACACAGTTCGTGCCTATGAACCAAAAATTGAATCTGCCAGCACCGTGATCTTGGACTTCCCATCCTCCAGAACTGTGAGGAAGAAATTTCTGGTGTTAATAAGCCACCCAGTTTACAGTATTCGGTTATAGCAGTCTGAGCAGACCAAGACGTTGCTAAAGTCACTATATCACAAAGTAGTAAACCAAGAGTATTCATACTGATATTATTAATAATAGTTTAAAATCCACTGAAACTTCTCATTTGGAAAATTTTTGAACAGGATAAAAACGGTGTCCCCATGACTTTTAGTGTGTAGAGAGCTCACGTACAAATCATTTTGAACAGCAAAGGCAGATAGCAATAAAACAATTTCTGAACTCTTATTTTCAGAATGCTCTTTCATGGCACAAGTGTTTGCAAAAGGTGAGAAAGCAGTTCCTTTCTCACCTTTCTCTAAAATATAACCTTTATATCATGAGGCGTAGAGAAAATATACTTATTTTTATCATTTTTATAAAATTGTCATTGAAGTATAACATACAGACAGGAAAGCTCACACGTCAGAAGGGTACAGCTTGTGTTATTACATAGTAAATACACCCATGTAATCACCACTTAGATCAAGAGATAAGACAGTACCTTTTTTTTTTTTTTTTGCCTCTCCCAACAATTCCCCTCTGCCTCTTTCCCCAAGGTAACCACTAGTCTAACTTCTAACACCCTTCATTAGTTTTTGCCTGGTTTGCACTTAAAATAAGTAAAATCATACAGTATGTATTCTTTTGTATTACCCTGCTTCATGTTCCTGAGGTTTATCCATGTTGTTAGGTACAGTGTAGTTCATTCCATTTTATTGCTATATAGTATCCATTGTGGGAAATACAATAATTCACTTACCCATTCTAACGTTAATAATCATTTAGGTTATTTCTGGTACTTGACAATTATTGATAATGCTTCTACGAATACTTTTGTATGTGTCCTTTCAGGCAAAGGTATACATATTTAGGAGAGAAATGGCTGGAATATAGGGTATGATTATTATAGTTTTAGGAGATATTGCTAAACAGTTTTCTAAAGTGAAAGTGAGTTTACAACCCCATATAAGTTCTTCATCCTCACCAACACTTGATATCATCAGTCTTCTTTATTTTAACCATTTATTCCAGTGTGTGTGCGTGTGTATTTGTGTATGAGAGAGAGAGAGAGAGAGAGAGAGAGAGAGAATGAGAAATAAAAATTGATATTTTATTTCTTGTCTGCAAATACATAGTCTACAAAACTAAATTAGTTTGGGACATGGATCAATTCCATTAATCTACCATAGCTAACAGAAATCTTACTCAACCTGATCATCTTGATCATTAAAAATATCCAATCTTGCCCTGGTTAGTTTTGCCCAGTGGTTAGAGCATCGGCCTATGGTCCAGGGAGACCCGGGTTTGGTTCCTGCTAAGGGCACGTACTTCGGTTGCAGTTTGTCCCCGGCCCTGGTTGGGTCATGTGGGTGGCAGCCACTTGATGTGTCCCTTTCACGTCAATGTTTCTCTCTCTCTCTCTTCCTCTCTCCCCCTCCCACTCTATCTGAACAAAAAATGGAAAAATGTCCTCAGGTGAGGATAAAAAAATATATATATATCCAATCTAAATTTTTCTTTATTATTTGCTTCTGCTTTTATTTTACCACTTTAACACTCAATACCCAATTGAGGAAGAGACAGTTTTGAATAAAATCACAATTGCTTTACTCAACTGTATATGAAATTCTAACATTTCATAAATTGCTTTGGCCCTAGCATTTAAGCGTGAGCATTCTTCACAAAATGCTATTCATTTAAAAAAGAATTATAGCCAAGGAGAAAAATTTGTAAACCCAGCTTTCCTTTTCTTTTTGATATATTGGGCCACATTTTATTTTGTTGTTTGTTTTACTTTCTGTTTTGTGTCTTTTGTTCTCTCTGGGTTTTATTTCTCTGTTTACTTGCTCCTGCCTTTCTGTTACTTGAATATTGTTTTGAATTCCATTTTTATTTATCTTAGTGTTTTTAAAGGTGTTGGTTTGTAACTTTCTGTCATTTGTGCTAGATATTACATTTTATATATAATATTATCTCTCTCTCTCTCATCCAAGGGTATTAGTGTTGAATTTTACTAGTTTGAGAAGTGTAGAAACTTTACTTCCCTTTATGTCCCTTTACCCTCCCAATTTATAATATAATTGTCTTAACCATTTCCTCTATAGACATTGAGAACCACATTAAACATTTTTATAATTTTTCTTCAAATGTCAAACATAATTTCAAAAACTCAGCAGAAGGAATGTCTTGTATTTACCCATAATTTTGCTCTTAGCATGTACAGTACAAAAGGCATTTTTCCTCCTGTTTAGAGACCTTTTTCAGCTATTCTTTTAGGGTAGATTGGCTGGACTTTTCTGCCCTGCCCTCTTTCTCATCTCCTTCTGGCTCTCAGACACCCTGAAGGTTAATTAGATCTTTTGTTATGGTCCACAGGTCCCTGAGTCTCTGTTTACTTATTTTTTCCAATCTAGTTTAACTCTGTTGTTCAGGTTAGAGAGTTTCTATTTTTTTTTAACCACTTTATTGGGGTATGGTTGGCATACAAAAACCTATAGTTAATGTATACAACTTGATAAGAGTTTCTGTTGTTTTATCTTCAAGCTCGCCTTGCAGGTGATCTTTGAGTTACCTGTCTCCTCATTATGCTGCTGAGCTCATCCTTTGAGGTTTTTATTTCAGTCCTTGTACTTTTTAGTTCTAAAATTTCCATTTAGTTTTTCTTTCTATCTTTTGTTTCTTTGCTGAGACTTTCTACTTCTTTTTATTTGTTTCAAGCATATTTGTAGTTGCTCAGTGAATCAATGAAACTCAATGAAGGTCAGCGGCCGCTTTAAATTCTTGTCAGAAAATTCCAACATCTGTATTATGTATTAGTGTCTGTTGATTGTTTTTTTTGTGTGTGTGTTTTCTCATTAGATTTGAGATCTTCCTGGTTTTTGGTAAGGCAAGTAATCTTCGACTAAAACCTGGGTATTTGGGATGTCATAAGCTCTGGGTCCTATCTAAATCTTGTGCTTCAGGAAGCCTCCTCTGACCCTGCCCTGACAGGTGAAGGGGGACCTTATTACTTCTAGGATGGGGTAGAGGTAAGGTTCCTCACTTGGGCCCCAGAAGGTAAGGGAGGGTTAGGGACTGGTTGTTGCTACTGGGTGGGAATGGGAGCTCAGAACCCCTACTAGGGTCCTCCATTATCATCCAAAGGGAGAGAGAGGGCACCTCATTACTGTCTGTGGAGGTGAAAGTCCAGTTTCCCCACATGGTCTCCATGACACCATGGTCACCACTTAACCACCTGGTGGGGATGGAAATCCTGGTTCCCTACTCAGCCTCTATTCCTGATGGTGGTGAAGGGGATGAGGGTTACTTTGGTGGTATTTGGCTGGAGTAAAGCTGTTGTTGTCTAAAAGTTTTGTTTTATTAGATTGCTCATTTCCTGGTCCTTAGCTGGCTAGTGCAGGCTTTGAAGGTTTTTGTTGTTGTTGTTCATTTGTTTGTTTGTTTTTGTTAGCTCCTGCTGGTATTCCTGGGTTGCCACCTTCTCCAGCACCCAGTCTGGAATACACAAGGCAGTAAGAGAACCTGGGGAATTCAACACTGTGGTGGAATAGAGAAAAATAAGTCTACTTTGTCTCCTTGGGAAAGCCTCATTTTGGTTTAAATTGCATTTCTCTAAAGACTAATAAGGTTGAGGCTGAACTCTTTTCATATGTTTATTGGCTATTTAAATATCCTTGATTGTTTCTATTGAGTTATCTCTTTTTCCCTATTAATTTGTAGGAATACTGTATTTATTCTACATCAGCTCTTTGATGGTTATAGTAGCTATGGTTTGTCCTTCACTCTCTTAGTGATATATTTAGAGAAACAGAAATTTCTCATTTCAATATAATCAGATCTTTTTCTTTATGATTAGTGGTTCGTCTCCTGTCCTATAAATATTTGCCTATGTTAACTTCATGAAACTTTTATATTATATTCTATAAGCATTCTTATTTTACCTTTCAAGTTTAGATCTACCACGCAAGGCCTGTTGATTCACATTTTTCTTGGCATCCCTCTGTCTTTGGAGATATGCACGCTCCTTCTCCATGGTATAGGGAGAGTACTTCTCACATGAGGGTTTTAAGACCTGCTTCAGGGAAAGGTCAGAGAGTCCTTCCTGCTCCTGCCATTTCCTGAACCCTGTCATTTGCTATGTGATATTTATGATAACAATTTATCCACAGAAAAGGCAGGCAAAATTTGAATGCTTTTCAAAAAATAAAAATGCATAATTTATTATTATGGCTAAGTACCACTTAAGTAATTTAAAGAATATAACCAATGAATCTCTGTGTAGAACAAAAGACTCTGACAGCCACTTTCTAGCTTTTCACAAAATACGATAAATATTCTACAATTCAGATCCTCTTGACGAGGCCCACAAAAACCAATGGGTCACACTATTGCCCTTCTGCTTTGCGAAACTCCTCTCTTTTCTACAATCCTTAAACAGAAGAGAGGTGTACTGAAAGAGGCCTGAGTGAAAGCATCAGGAGCAATGCACATACTGAATATAGCAATACTGGCTTGATTTCTGATTGTTAAAAGAAGCACAATACAGCCCTGGCCAGTGTGGCTCATTTGGTTGGGCGTCATCCTGTGCACTGAAAGGTTGCAGGTTCAATTCCCGGTCAGGATACATGCCCGAGTTGCAGGCTCAATCCCCAGTGAGGGATGTGCAGGAGGTAGCCGATTGATGTTTCACTCTTACATCGATCTTTCTCTCTTTCTCTCTCATTCTCCCTTCCTCTCTCTCTAAAATTCAGATTTAAAAAAAGAAGAAGTGTATTTTTCCTGACATGTACACTATTGTGTGCACTCCCTGAGCTGTGCTCACCCCCAGCACTTTGGAGCTCACTGCTATAAACAGTGGGTAAATTTTAAAGGATTTTGAGCAGCAGTTGTGTGTTAAAAGTCCACCCTGATAGCCATGAGGAGGATGGATCAGAATGAAGCAGAGAGGCCCTGGCCAAGTGACTACATTGGTTGGAGTGTCGGCCGGTGGACCAAAAGGTTGCAGGTTCAATACCCGATCAGGGCACATACCTACGTTGCAGGTATGTCGGGACTCATTTGGGAGGCAACCAATGTCTCTCTCCTCCCCCCCCCCCTCACTCCCCCATTCCTCTCTCTCTCTCAAAAAAAAAAAATCAATAAAAACATATTCTTAAAAATATAAAAGCAAATAAAGCAGGGAGGTTATTGTCTTGGCCCAAGGTGAGAGACAATGAAGCTAGAGAAACACTTAAGAGGTAGGCTTGATAGGACTTGGTAATTAGGATATGATGCTCAGGCATTTGGGTGGATGGAGAACCTCTCAGGAGAGCAGATTTCAGAGGGATGACAAAAGTGATGGCTGCTTGCCCTGGTCAATGTGGCTCACTTGGTTGGACCCTTGTCCCTTACACTGAAAGGTTGAGGGCTCCATTCCTGGTCAGGGCACATCCCTGGGTTGTGGGTTCTATCCCCAGTCGAGGTGTGTAAAAAAGTCAACCAATCTAGGTTTCTCTCTCACATCAATGTTTCTCTCTCTCTCTCCCACTTCCTCTCTCTCTGAAAATCAATAAAAACATATCCCCAGGTGAGGATTAAAAAATAAATAAGCAGCCTGGCCGGTGTGGTTCAGTGGTTGAGCGTCAACCCATGCACCAAGAGGTCACCAGTTCGATTCCTGGTCAGGGCACATGCCCAGGTGTGGGCCAAATCCCCAGTGGGGGGCATGCAGGAGGCGGCCAATCGATGTTCTCTTTCATTGATGTTTCTATCTTTCTCCTTTCCTCTCCCTCTCTAAAATCAATAAAGAAAGAAGAAATAAAAATTTAAAAAATAAATAAATAAAGAAGCAAAGATGGAGGAGATGCAGAATGTTCCAGAGAGGGAAGAAACTTCCTAGAGATGAGCCAACTTGAGTCCTTGAAGGAGGACTGTGAAAAGTCAGGGGACCAAAGAGGAGGAAAGACCTCTTCGAGATCCCTGGACTCATTGCTTAACCAGTTATGTGGATATATTTGAGAATGCTCTTATATAAAACACCTAGAGCTTAAAATCACTGAATTTCCTTTCTAGAATTTTTCTGTAAACAGTATTACTAAGCAATCTGCATTATAAACTAAATGGCTGCCCTCTGTATTCACTTGGCTACAGAAATATCAACAGCAAAGAGTGAGAACTCACCAAGTGCTAGACACTGTTTAACATGCTTTAACAGAATGATGGACATAATCTTTGTAACAACCCTATGAGGTCAGGCTAAGGACTGAATTGTGTCCCTCCCCCCAAATTCACATTTTGAAGCCCCAATGTGATGATATTTGCAGGTGGGGCCTTTGGGGGCTAACTAGGTTTCGATGAGGCCATGTAGGGGGGGCCGTCATGATGGGATAAGTACCTTTAGAAGGTTAGACACCAGAGAGTTCTCTCTCTCCACACATACACACTGAGGGAAAGTTGTGTGAGCACACAGTGAGAAGGTGGCTATCTGCAAGCCAGAAAGAGGTTTCGTCAGAACCTGACCATGCTGGCACCTTGATCTTGAACTTCTAGTCTTCAGATCTATGAGAAAACAAGTTTCTGTTGGTTAAACCACCAGTGTGTGGTGTTCCATATGGCAGCCCAAGCTGACTGATACAGGTCAGTAAAATCATTATTCTCTTTTTATATGAGGAAACTGAGAGATGGAGAGGTTAAGTCTTGCCCAAGACAGCACACTAGTAATGGGAAGAAGTGGGACTCAAATCCAAGCAGGCTGCATCCAGAGCCTTTGCTCTTTACCACAGTGATCTACTCCCAACCTGTAATAAGTGTGTGCTTAACTGCCTTTACTGTGTTTCCCAAGTCATTTCACAAACTGGTTTGATCATCCTTCACACACTGCAATGTAGGCAGAGCAGACGTCACTGTCCTATTTTTATAGCTGAGAAAATGGACAGATTAGGTGGAATGGCCAAGAACAATACTCCAGGGACCAAGAGAACCAAGAATAAATTAAAGACAATTAGTAATTTTCTAAACTGTGATGTCATGAACGCCACGAGATCCTGTATGTCCAACACCTAGAATAATACCTGATCGGAAGAAAGTACTACATCAATTATTGAATGTCAAATGAATGGGTCGAAAAATGACTTGAAACCCCAAAGTCAAAGCAGTGTTGAGTAGAGGAATCTTTTATTCCTAATCACGAGCTTAATTATTAATCAATTTGTTGTTTTATGGATCGTTCATTTAACAATTATCTCGAGTTGACAGTGGAACAAGCATACAGTTCTAGTTCTATCCTTTTCCAGTCGATGTTTCCTGAGACAATGTACTTTGAGATACCTTGTCACTGAATATATTGGTACTTGAAATGCATCTTAAATAGAAAAATATATCTTTTAGATCCAAGAGAAAGGGAGAGAAAAACATAGATCCAAGAAAGGAGGAAAACTTACTCCATTCACCAAAACATGGTGTGAAAAGTCAACCACGCCTGGCCAGTGTGGCTCAGTGGTTGAGCGTCCACCCATGCACCAAGAGGTCGCTGGTTCAATTCCCGGTCAGGGCACATGCCCAGGTTGTAGGTCAAATCCCCAGTGTGGGGCATGCGAGAAGCAGCCAGTCGATGTTCTCTCTCATCGATGCTTCTATCTCTCTCTCCCTCTCCCTTCCTCACTCTTTACAATCAATAAAGAAAAGAATTTTTTTTTAATCAACCAATATTTCATTTCTCAACAAACCCTCTCATCTTTTCTTGTTGAATTAATTGACTTTCTTCTGCTCAATTCACTTTTTCTTCATGAGCATTTGTAGAAGTATAGTGAAATGTAATCCATACATAATTCATTTGATAAAAAGAGTCATATTTTTATTCTAGCCCCACACCTGAAATCTGGGAGGTACAGAATCCTTCACACCATCGCTGTAGCTGTTCCTAAGCCTCCTCGTTCTAAATCACATGGTGAAGAGGCACAGCTTCCGTGGCCTGATCTGTTTTTCACTTGTATCCAAGCAGATGGGTTTTTTGGAGCCCTATAGTGTGACCCATCACTTAATTACACACGGAGATTTTATACTGAGGTTTTCTTTCACCTAATCAAATGATGCCTGTGGATGGACTATTTGGGTTTTGAGTTGATCTTGGGATTGTACCACCCACAGTGTCCCAAATTCTGTCACATACAGGTGCTCAGTAAATTGAATGTCACCTACAGAAAAGTAATTAGTCTGCATCAGGTCACATTGGAATCACTTTGCTGCACTTCGATTTACCCTTAAGTTGTTGTTTTCTCTCTACCTCACAAGCTAAACAAAGCTATTCTTCAAGTTTGGATGCTTTCTTCTTCTGCTTTTTCAGTGTTTACAGTAAGACTGCAGTTTAACTGCCTGGAGAATAAACAGGCACTTTAGAGAGCAACCATATTTTCAAAAATAGATTAAATAAAAACAGAGCAACAAATCATACACACAGTTGACTTTCCGTCTCAGCCTTTCTGTTTTCTTTATTAACCCATGTTGTCTGCAGAGAGAAATAGCACTTTTGAGATGGCCATTGGCAACTGTAAAGCCAAATGCCAGTCACACAAATAAATAGCCAGTCTTGCCAAGGAAAGAGGTCAAAAATTTCTGTCTCTGCAAAAGACTTTCGTGCCTGAAAATGCATTTCAGAACAAGTCTGTCAAGTTGCCCTAACTTGTGAGTTTCAGGAATAATAATAATAATAGCAAACACTTATATAGTATTCTGTTCCCCTTCCAGGACGCTGTAAAACAGAACATGGCCAGGCAGTATAGGTGCCGAGACTTGATCTCAGGCAATTTGGCTAAAGTCTATGTTCTTAACAAACATACTGTGTTGATTCTCACGTGAAAATTAAGATCTCAGAATAGCATAGGCAGCATTTATTAAACTAATACAGTTTCGTCTGAACGATATAAAAGTGCCAGCATTTGACAGTTTTTGACCTAAAAAATCTGCACTTATATTGTTCAGCCTAATAATGTAAGTAATACAAGTGACTGAGCACACAGCTAGGAGGCCTCTGCTCTCGGTCAGGCTCCGTGTTCTGAGGCGTAGCTGGAGTTGGAGTGATTTGAGGGCAGAGAGAGAATCTGGAAACCTGAGTTCTTGTCCAGGTATCTTTGCTGGTCTTAACTAGTCAGCTCATCTCCTTGGAACTCAGTCTTTTTATCTATAAAATGGGTGGATCTCAAACTTTTTAGCATTCAGTTCACTTAGAAAGGGTAAAACACCCCATGTCTCATTTACACCAATAACTCTTCATTTCCAGTAGCAAACAACCCCGCTGGTGATGAAGAATGTGACTGTAAAAACAGACTGTGGGCGTGAGGAGGATTATATTTGCAGGTGCTTTAGCAATCGGGATATATTTATCCCTGTTTAGGGATGATAAATATACACATCTTGAAGCCTAATATTGGAAAATGTTAAGCCAAAATGTAGTTAATGCAAATTATGTATCATTAAGAGTTAATAAATGTATTCATAACAAATAGAAGGGATAAGAGTAAACCTAAACTAAATTTATAATTAAAAGCAAGAATTGCCCTGGCCAGTTTGGCTCAGCGGTTAGAGCTTCAGCCTGCAGACCAGAGAGTCCCAGGTTCAGTTCCCAATAAGGGCACGTACCTCAGTTGCAGTTTGTCCCTGGCCCCAGTTGGGGTCGTGTGGGTGGCAACCAGTCGATGTGTCTCTCTCACATCGATGTTTCTCTCTCTCTTCCCCCTTTTTCCCTCCCGCTCTATCTGAAGATGAATGCAAAAATGTCCTCGAGTGAGGATTAAAAAAAAAAAAAAGCAAGAATAATAAGTGATAACCATGACCAACCCAAGAAAACATTTGATGTTTTGGATGCAGTGTTGTTTTAAAAAGCATCTTGCCCCCAAATTTTGGAATGTCCACCTCTCTACCTGTGCAGTAGAAGCTGGGAGACCTACACTCCGCATGGCACTAGCCTTCCTGGAGGAATACCAAATTAAAGTTCTTAATGAATCCTAGCAACCCACTAATTTGAGGACCTAATTAATAATCCTTAATTCTCTCATAGTTACTGGTCAGCATCTTCAGTCATGTTCAAAAATGAATCCCTATGAAATTGCAAGTGATTTACCTAACAGTACCAAAGAAAGTATTTGTCTGGCATGATTGTGATGCCCCAACTCTGTCCAATTGACCAATTTGATATCAAACATTTTTTGTAAATGCTAGCTTACAATAAGAAATATATGTACTTTAAAACTCAGGGCACACAACATAGTCACCCCTTATATCAATGCTGTTTGAGCCCTACACAGAAGTACCAGGACAAGCAGGTGAGTAGGGGCTAATACTTAAGCCAAATTATGTACATCTTGTGGGATGCCCTGCATGTTTGTGTGTATGACAAGTATGCATAAATATATCAATATTTAGCCCGGCCAGTGTGGTTCAGTGGTTGAGCATCGACCCATGCACCAAGAGGTCTCCGGTTCGATTCCCAGTCAGGGCACATGCCCAGGTTGTGGACCCAGCCCCAGTGAGGGGCATGCAGGAGGCGGCCAATCAATGTTCTCTTTCATCGGTGTTTCTATCTTTCTCCCTCTCCCTTTCTCTTTCTCTAAAAATCAATAAAGAAAAAAAATTTTTTTTAATATATCAATATTTATACAAAACAGCACACACACTTAAATTTACTTTGTAACCCTCCTATGGGTCGTGATGTGCCACTTAAAAAACATTACTCTTAAAAAATGTTGCCCAGAGTACTAGACTTAGCAGGGTGACCACTTTGTAAGTTATATAAATGTCCAATCACTTTGTTGGACACCTGAAACTAATCTAATATTGTATGTCAACTGTAATTGGAAGATAAAAAACATTTTTTTTAGATGTTGCCCAGATATGAATTTACTGTGATCTCCAGAGACAGCATAGGAGCTTCTTCTTCTGTCTTAGAGATCTCAAGTGAGATCTTTTTATCATTAAAAACAAACACACAAATGCACATTTGGATGTTTCTTGAAGAATGGGTTTGAAGATGTGTGTCATAAGAAAAGATGGCAGGAACTGGAGATGGTTAGCCTGGAGGAAAGCAGTGATGACCAATGCTTCAGTAGCTACCAGGGTAACCAGTTATTGAAGGGACTAGACATTTATCTATGACCCTTAGGGATGGATATTGACTCACTCAGTGTCCTGAGCATTTATTGAGTACCATCTACTTGCCAGCTCCTGTGCTGGAGACTACAAATAGAAAAATAATAGCAAATACAGTCAGGTAAACTTTATGCAAAGAAACTTGCTTTTCCAATGTTAAGCATGCCTGATGGCTGACACAAATCTATGGAGATATGATCCGTAGTATTGAAAGACGGTGAATTTTTTTAAGTTCCATCGAGTGGCTTTAGTGACTCGTATCACCCCTTGTTTACCAAGGTTGACATTTGATGTCAATTTCCAAGAACGTCTAAGCATTCCCTTCTGAGCAGAACGAGGTTTAGTAATGGAGAAGCAAGCGTCCTTGGAGGATGAGCTCACACACCCGCCAAAACGTGTCCCCAGCCTGCCTCTCCCCAGTCTGCTCCCCACATGAGACATGAAACTATAGAAGAGTTTCCATATGACCTTTAAAGGAGCCTTTAAGAATTCTAGTTTTAGACTTTTTTTTTTCCCTGAGAAAATTCATTAAGCTTTTCTTTTATTTTAGATTATTCAATTTGCGGGAAAGCACACATGATAATGAATACATAAATCTTCTCAATTTCTCGCAAAGTCTGAGCAATGCAGCCTTGGTTTTACTGCCTTTGGGCTCTCACCAATCTCTTTTAAACTCCCAAATAAATCAATTAGAGGCTGAGATCCCCACTGTTTCACTGAATTGAAAATTCAATGTTAAAGCTTGTTTGGGATGATCTGTGAGTTTACTATTATGTTGAAGTTATAGAGAGACATATTTTGGTTCAATAGCAAATGGATTTTCTAAGGTGAGAGCTACCTTGGTAAATAAGTTTCCCCATGTGAGAAATGTTCAAGAATAGTCAAAGGTCACCTGGCATCTGGTTGGAGTGAGGGGAGAGATGTTACACACAATTACCATTCAGCTCCCTACAAACCTAGAGATTGTATGTTTCCATTAAACTGACTTCACCAGCTCTTGACTGGCTTCTTTTCCAGAAAAGAGCTACCTGTACCTCCCTTCTGGAATCACATAACATCAATCATTGTTCTTAAATAGCTAACATTTATTGACGGTTGTGTGGCAAATTCTGAGCTAAGTACTTTAAAGGCACTAATTTAATGATAACCCTATCAGGGGGCACAACTCTTATTCTCAGCAAAGAATAAGAAAACTGAGACAAGGGGATTGCATAACACAGAAGGGCACTCGGACAAGACAGACCAGAATGTGAAGCCAGGGAGTGTGCCACCTCCAGAGAATGAACTCATGACCACTAGTCTACATGTAATGTCTATTATTTAGGTGTTTCTGGCCCTTTAATATCTATTTAGTTATCGAAACTATTTGGGAATATCATATACATCATTGTGTAAATAGCCAATCTTACAATATTTTTAAATGTCTTTTTTTATTATTGAATTTTTTTTTTTTAAGAGAGAGAGGGAGAGAGAGAGAGAAACATCAGACAAGAGAGAACATTGATTGGCTGCCTTCCGCAGGCCCCCTTACTGGGGATTGGGCCCACATTCCCAGGCATGTGCCCCGACCAGAAATCAAACCAGTGACCTCTTGGTGTATGGATTGACGCCAACTGAGCCACACATACCAGCGCAAAATTTGAAATCTTGTATCATAAAATTTTAACAACAGGGAAATGGTTAACTAATTTGCAATCATTAAAGTACTCTTGCCACAGAGCTACTTAAGCTGGGAAAAATGTGTGCAATTATAGCAAATGAAATAGTAAAGGGCAAATTTTTTGTGCTGTGTGACCTCAACTGTGTTTTAAAAATGTTCATGGAAGGAAATGACCAAAATACATGCAATGATTGACCTTGGGTCAGTATCTATTTTATTCTAATACTTTTTTCTTAAAAAAAAATATATATATCTTCTTTTTTTAAATGAATTTGTTTTTTTTTTTTAACAATTCCAAAAAGTTTTTTTTTTAATTTTGGTTCATAAAGCGATTTAATTTTCTGATACAAGTCGCATGGTTTCCGATCTAGCTTGATGGTATATAAAGTATCATGTTCTCTCTTCTTAAATGAAGATGTAGTTAAATGGTCACATGTTTATTTAGCAGTAAATGAACCTGCACAGAAACAGCCAACTCAGCTTCACAGTAAAACATTAATTATTAAGGTGCATAAAGTCTGCTGATTCTACTTTGCCCAGAATGGAGTCAAAAGGCCGGAAGCTTCCCTGAGTCGGCTCCTGCTGAGTTCCTTATCAGTGGCACTGAGAAGGATGAGCCAGTATTTTTTCAGCTCACAGATGATGGTGAAGACCGGTTGGGCTGGTTTAGAGGACTTAATAAGAAGCAATGTGATTTACAGTCAATTCCAGCAAGTCTTTCTAAGTGTCAATTGTCCCCAGGCCCCAGGCCCCAGGATTTCAGTGGGCGGCCCCGGGGGCTGAAGAAGAATAATTTCTATATGACTAGGCATGATTAACCTGGGGAGGCGTAAGGTGTTTCTTTTTCCTGAAGGTTTTGGCTGTCCATGTTATTTCACATGTTTTTGGAAAACTCTTCCCACCTTATTCTTGATTCATAGTCACCTAAGTGCCACAGGAAACCTCTGCTTAATTACGTCCCCTGTCCCTTTTTGGTTTTGAGTCTGAATGGAAATCATCCAGTGTTAGACTTTGCATGTAGAGTCATTTACAGAATAACTTTTAATACTACCCTTTATGGCATTGAGTGAATAAGGGTAGGGCAAAACATCAGGAGAATTTCAGCCTTCTAATTTTGCCTGCTAAGCAGTTGATCCATAACAAAAATATGTTTTGCCCTGGCTGGTGTGGCTCAATTGGTTGGAGCGTCATCCATACACAAAAAGGTCGCTGGTTCCATTCCTGATCAGAGCACATACCTGGGTTGCAGGTTCGATCCCCAGGTGAAGGTTCAAAAAAAAGAAAGAAAGATATGTTTTACAAATGTATGCACCTCTCTCCTGTGCAGAACTGTTCCTAACCTAGAATTGTCTAAAATAATTTATTCAGAGATTTCATGGTGGAGAACCCCAAAAGCTGCCTGCCAGGAAGTTACTACACTGATTCCTGCATTTCCATCACTGTGATATACAGGCTCCCAAGTCCCCATTTAGTTCAAATTTCAGTTAGTGAAGGTGGGGGCAGTTAGGGATAGGCTCTCAGGAACTGTATCTGTTCCTTGGAGGAGGAGTCTGTGAGTCAGGCTTAAGCCAAGGGTGTTGCCATTATGACAGAGGCCACTGCCGGAAGTAGCGTAGAGATGGCTCCTTGCCCCAGAGCTGTCAGGTGTGCCCAGGGATTGATGTGGAGTCTTCCATAATTCATTCAAACCAGGATAGCAGAAATGCTACGCTGGGTTCTACCAGTGGTAGCTCCAGCCACACCAGGCTCCAAAACAGTACAAGCTGATGTGAGAAATGCTGGACTAAGAGGTACGTAGCAGGTGCTGTGGGAACAGCAGGGTGGTCATTAACTCCATCTGTGACATTCAGAAGGAGTCCCAGAGGCAGCTATGGTGAGTGTGTTTGAGAAGAATGAGTGGAGTCAGCAGACAAAAAGGAAGAAGGAGCTGTCTGTGCAAAGTCACCGAGTTCTCCAGGAAGAAGACGGTGAGAAGAGAGGCTGTCGGGAGAGCAGGTGTGGGAAGGAGGACTGTGCTTCGCGAAGAACATAGGCTTTTATACTGCAGTTGATGAGGGATCAGCAAAAGCTTTTAAGAGGAGAGACCACTTTTTTTTTTTAAATCATTAAAAAAATTTTTTTTTTTCTTTAGAGGAGAGACCACTTTAGAAAGAGTTCTCTGGCTGCTGGCATGGCTAATGCATTGAGGGAAGGTGAGATCAGAGGGAGGGAACCAGTTTTGGGAGCGCCTCATTCATACCCATGATAGTGTTGACAAAGAAGGACATACAGACTAGAAAGATGTTTTGGAGATAAAACTGATGGGATTTTACGCCTGGTTAGATGTGGAATCAAGGAGTGAGGCTGAAGTGTATAGCCTAGATCACTAGGAGAACTGTGAAGCCATTAAGCAAAGACTTCATGCCCTATAAAAACCATGATTTGCCTGAAACCTTCTCAAAACTGTAGTATGACTTCAACTGTATACGAGTTCTGTGGCATCTGACATTTGTACTAAAGTTTGAACTTTCCAGAGTACTTCCTCTTGTTTGGCTGAATTAAATAATTTGTTTGAGAGATGAAAAAACTAAATGTAAGTGATCTGACTAAATTTGTCTGGCTGGATTTAGCTGAGGTGGCACTAGACCAAATCTCCAGACTCCCTACTTTTAAATCAAATCCCAGATCTGATCATCTTGCACCCCATGCCCCTCGCTGTTTTTTCTATTCTGCATAAATGACCTTTGAATAGAAAGGGAAGCTGGGAGCTTTGGAAAAGCCACAAAGAAATCTTGAAAACTTCTGGAGAGGAAGAGGTAGCCCGCAGAGGGGCAAAGAGGAGCAAATGACAGTGAGCATTCCAGGTCTTCCAGAGGTCAGTGTTTATATCACTCACAATGCAAAGACATCCTGGTGTATTAGTTTCCCTATAAGCTTCATCCCTGCGCATCACATTAGCCCTGGGTGATGAGGACTGAAAGGTGGGGAGGGACCAGCTGGTAATGGCTGTGGATGGCCATTATAGTGGCCTTTGCTTAGGATAGTCCCTGTGTTGCAGGAGAAAGAGTGGACCAAATTTTTCCATTGCTAGTAGGAGTGAGGTTCTTGAGGTATCACTGGAATAAGCATTTTCAGAGGCCCCCATGGGAGAATGAGGTGTGGTAAAGACTCTATTTGTCTGCAGTTATATTCCTCGGGTTGCAAAGTCCCAGTTCCCTTAAGCAAGTCCTGAAAGAGGGGTAGCTGGGGTTTCAGCAGAGCTAGAAGTAGGGCCAGTGTCCCGAGCTTTTATTCCACAGTGTAGCATCAGGCATCCAGCTAGATTCAATTATGTGGAGTCCACATGACCGTGAGCCATGTGGGCGAATGCAGGGGGAAGTGCCCCCTGCAATTGGAGAGCCAAGCAAGAGAGAGAGAGAGCAATTCCTTTGTTCAGGAGTTTATGTATTTATGTATCTCATATTTCACACCTTTGTGGTGGCCACGACTATTCTGGCCACTGACTTGTTCCCAGGTGTGATTGACAGGTGAGCACCCCCCCCCATCAAGACCCTTCCCGCAGCGATCTGCAGGGAGTAGACCTAGAGAGTGTTAACTGCAGCTTCCTGGCAAAGCTGTATAAATGGCATGCCTATATTATCTAGTCTTTCCTTTACTCCTTTCCTGTTAAATAATAACCAGATTATTATTACAGTATCATCTGGACCCCTCAGATCTGTTCAGAGGGTCCTGTGCAGCTTAATAATCAGCATTACCCTCAAAATCTGTCCCAAGGAAATCTCTATCACAGAATAAGTAGATTTGTTGATCTACTGATTTATTGGGTGAGATTATCCACGCAGAAGCTTTGAAAATAAGCCTGTTCAGCCCTGCCGGTGTGGCTTAGTGGTTGAGCATCAACCCATGCACCAAGAGGTCGTCGGTTCGATTCCTAGTCAGGGCACATGCCCAGGTTGTGGGCCCAGTCCCCAGTGGGGGGCATGCAGGAAGTGGCCAGTAGATGTTCTATCTCATTGATGTTTCTATCTCTCTCTCCCTCTCCCTTCCTCTCTCTCTAAAAATCAATAAAGAAAAAAAAATTTTTTTAAAGAAAAGAAAAGAAGCCTGTTCAATTTAAAGTGGAATCTCAAACTCAGTGAGCAGAGGAAATAATGAGTCTTGGTCCCAAGTGTTGCTCTTAGGTAAGAATAAAAGTTATCCTAATTTCCTAATTTTTTGTATCATGTCTCTATTAGAAATAGTAGGGAGAGTCATTTTGCAATTATTCTCTGTCCATGTCGGTGATTGGGAAGAGGCAAAACACTTCTCTCAGACAAGAGAGACATATGTGGGCAGGAAGAGAGTTTTCATCTGCAGGGGTCATTACTGTCTGTTTCTAGGAGCCAAAGGGGCAATGGTTTTAGGGTGCCTCAAGAGAGAAAAAAAGAGAGGATTCTTGATGAAAACTCCTCAATGTCCTCTTTTCCCTTAAGTCAGATGCGATGCCTCAGAGGGTCAACAATAACAGCCTTGCCCTAGTGATAGCTCTCACTTGTGGCTGACTGACTTGGAAATGGTGGTCAAATAATTGTACTTAACAGAGGACACGATCGCTAATTCTACAGCCCTCATTCTGCTGGGGACTTTCATTGATTATCTGTCTCCCTGCCTGGACTCCAAGCACCTGCCTCAGGAACTCATCTGATCTCAGCATGCTGCCTTGTCATCTGGAACTCCAGTCAGCAGGCTCAGTAACTACTTGTAAAATAAATAAGCAGAATACTGCTTTTAAAGAAAGATTTTTTAAAAACGTTTTTTTTTCCCCTAATGTTTTTGTGTGTGGGGTGGAAGAGAAAGCCATATAGAAAAATGCACTCCCACACCCATAGGTGTGGTTTAAGCAGACTTTGTTTAGTTTGTGACCCGACCTGACCCTGGGAGACTCCCACAGCTTTCTAGCCCATCGAGGCAGCCAGTCTGTCAAGACCAGAGTGTTAGTGATAATCCCATTTTATCCCTGAAAACCACTTTGAACATTTAAAAAAAATCTCTAAGCAGATTCAAATCCCTTACTTCTCATTTTTAGTCATAATTTGTTTCTGATGAACACATTTACAACTTTTTTTTAAAACAAAACAAAACATTTATACTAAAATGATTCCTCATCTTAGGTGAGCTTGACCGATTCCTATTTGAGGTTGTTAAAAAAAACAACAAAAAAAAAACCCATAGGATTTTCTAGCCTGTGCACTTCAAGTTTGATAAACAGAATAATAGGGAGAAAGAGTAGGTGGTTACCATGGTGACCACAGCATCTGATCTGTGTATCAACAGATACAGCAAGGAAACAGTGCCACACTAAACTGAATTACAATTATGATCAATAGTTGAGAGAGGAAATTTAAATGTCTGGGCTCCACGTAGCAACTGGTTAATCAATCAACACATGAAGATCATTGTTTGCACCTTGGCTTCACTTGCTATACTGTACCGATCAAAACAAAAAGAAAACTGCAGCATATATGAAAATGAAGAGTCCTTAAGTATATTTGGAAAATGCTCTTAGGTAAGAATAAAAATTATCCAAATTTCAAATTTTAGCTATTCATCCTGAAATATCGAGAAAAGCTTTAGACAAAGTCTTGGTGCTGGCATTAGGAGACTTCCTAGTTCAAAAGAAATGAGGCCCGGCCGGTGTGTCTCAGTGGTTGAGCGTCAACCCATGCACCAAGAGGTTCGATTCCTGGTCAGGGCACATGCCCAGGTTGTGGGCCCAATCCCCATTGGGGGGCATGCAGGAAGTGGCCAATCAATGTTCTCTCTCATCGATATTTCTATCTCTTGCTCCCTTCCTCTCTTTCTAAAAATCAATAAAGAAAAAAATTTTTAAAAACATTAAAAAAAAAAAAAAAGGAAAGAAATGAGAAGAGGGGTTGATGTCTCAGATTGGGGGCACCTAGTTTGTGGCTTGGTGTGACCACACAAGAAGGTGAAGTTAGGTCAGCTTCCCTAAACCATCTTTTCTGAATACTCCTCTCATCTAAAGGCTGCTGTAAGCAGGCATTTCCTGGCCTAGGGGAACTTGCAAATTCCAGCCTGCCAGCTGAAGAATTAACTCTACAGTGTGAATAACTTTGTTTAGTCTCTTCTACATTTTAAAAGAGGATACCAGACTACCACTCAGTGTTGGAATTTCAAACGCCAGTAGCTAGTTAAAGGGCATTGTGGGATTTGGGGGTCACAAGTCTTCCAGGCCCCCTTCATCAGGCACCCAGGCAGCTTCCACCTCCTCTAGCTTTGCAGTGCTAAGGCCTTTTTAGCTGAGAAGAGACAGAAAAAGAGGTGAATAAAACAGCCAACATCGGGAAAGTGGTGGTTTGTTATTGCTTTTAAAAGGGCTGAATGGAGAAAGTAATCCCATCTCTTCAAGTGGCCCTTTTGTGTTGCAAAGCATCTCAAACTAGCTGTGCCACTGGCCTGGGAACCTGGCTCCACCTGCTTCACTCCTGAGAGGCTTTGGCCACAGCTCAAGAGCTTCAGGAGTGTGTGTTGGCAGACGGAGTTTATACCACACAACTCAGCCAGGAGGAGGGCAGTGGAGCTGAATTTGGGGAGCAGCTGCCTGCTATGCTGAAAACCTCTGGAAACTGGCTAAGGAGCTGTGGTGAGAACCTTGCTGCTTTTATCAGACCCACTTCTCTTGACAGACCAGTGGGGAACCGTTTCTTAGCACCCACTGCTTGCAGGCATCTTCTTAAGGCTGCCTCTTTTCAAACCTGTTGCTACCTGTGTTCTGGGGGAACAACAGTCCATGAATTTCTCTCCTCCACCTCAGTCAGTGCAGCCCTGAAACCATACTCTGAGTTTGACTCACCACTGGCCTCTTCACAGTAAGCCTGTCTCATGTGAGCTGCTAGACTCTGGATACTGTGTATCACAGAGAGAGAGATTTGGGAATGTGAAATTCTTGTTGCTAACTTAAATGGGTTCCAGAGATGCCTGGATGCACATAGATTTCACATCAGATATTTGATGTATGCAAGTTCTGTTCAAATAGCCAGAGCTAAAGCATAGTTATAATGCAAGGAGGCAGGCTTCCATGTCTGAAAGAATCAACAGATTTACAAGGTTGAGTCTTGCCTTTACTCATTATAAGCTATGCAGCCTCGGAAAACCACTGAATTTGGCCTTCAGTTTTCTCATCTATAAAATGGGAATTATATTCCTTACTTAGTAAGGTTGTTTAGAAATTGGTAGTTGTATGTAGAAAGCTGGACTCTAAGGTCCTCTAGAGAACAAGGACTATGGTTACCTAATTTAGGGGCATATGATTAAGTATCCAGAAAAGGTTCCTTATTAACAATTGTGGTATAGTGGTCATTAAGAATGTCAGCTCAGATCCTTCAGCCTGACTTCGAATCCCAGCTCCCTCATGGTTAGCTTAGGTTAGCGGAATAACATAAGCCTGTTTCCACCATGCTAATAGGAGTAGTAACCCTTTAATGGATGTGTGGGAATTTAAAGACATAGTGCTTCATATGGAAAGCCCTAAGCATTGTACCTAACACACAGTAAATAGTCAGTGTTGGCTGTTGTTATTATGAAGCAGGGATCTGACTGTGGAGCTAGACAGTTGGCCTCCCTACACTAAATTCACCTCATCTGATCTTTTCCCTGCAGAGATGGGACAGGAGAACCCAAAGGAGCCTCCCACCTTGACAGCTGTGTTCCTAGGTGCATTCACATGCATATCACAGAGCCCCACAGCTTCCTTGGAAAGGGCAATGAATTAAAACTTCAACATTTTATGATGGAAAAACAACCCAACATAATATACATTTTGGACTTAAAAACCATAGGCCGTGCATAAAGCCAGATGTGTCATTTCATATATTCTCATGAAGTGGTTTCTGGAAGATATGCATTTTCGCAGGCCCAGATGCTCCTTTGCGTGCCTGTGGCCTTGGGGACATAGAGATGTGGGTCCAAACACTTCGTGCTGGTTTTAAGAGACTTTATTCACACCAGTTGGCTGAGAGTGGCACGTGTTAGCATTTCTAGTTTCTGCATTTTTTTTTGAAAAGGAACCTTAACCTGCACTTCAGCAATTAGCATGCATCTGGTATTACAACCGAGCTGCTGGCAGCCAGTTTAAAAACCAGCCCAGAGCCCTGGCCAGTTTGGCTCAGAGGTTAGAGCGTCGGCCTGCGGTACAGAGAGACCCGGGTTCGGTTCCCGCTAAGGGCATGTGCCTCGGTTGCAGTTCGTCCCCGGCCCTGGTTGGTCGTGCGGGTGGCAGCCACTCGATGTGTCCCTTTCACGTCGATGTTTCTCTCTCTCTCTCTTCCTCTCTCTCCCTCCCACTCTATCTGAACAAAAAATGAAAAAATGTCCTCAGGTGAGTATTAAATAAATAAATAAATAAATAAATAAATAAATAAATAAATAAAAACCAGCCCAGAGCCCTCCGCGCCCTGCCTCTGCAGAGAGGAAGTAGACTGGCTGGGCTGGGGAGATTTGTATTCTCTTCAGACCTGGACGCCCTCCACCCCCAGTCTGGACTTCCTTGGCTACTTTAGTCTCTCCATCCCTCCTACCAAATCTACTTCCCACAGCTTCTCTAAATCCCTGTGGGTTCTCTGAGCTAGGCTAGCACTCCCATTAACCATAGTCAAATGGTCACAGGTCTTTAGAATTAATTTGTTGAATGTAAGACACCAAGAGGGTAGGGACTGCTTTTCTGGTGCATATAATGCAGGCAGTCCTTGCTCTTTGCATGGTAGTGCGAAGACATCCTAATAACCAATAGGAAAAACTACCGTTCGAAGTGTTTGTCGAAACATTATCAACTTCCTTTTTGTTGGCTATAAATGTATAGGGAATTGAAAAAAATAATAAAATGAATATTTGTTGATCACACTGTTACTTCAAATATTAGAAACATTAAGAATTAAAGTGTTTTATTTCTTTTTTAAAAAGAGTAGTTTAGCTGACTGGTGTGGCTCAGTGGTTGAGCGTTGACCCATGCACCAAGAGGTCGCCGGTTCGATTCCTAGTCAGGGCACATGCCCAGGTTGTGTGCCTGATCCCCAGTGGGGGGCATATAGGAGGCGGCCTATCGATGTTCTCTCTCATCGATGTTTCTATCTCTCTCTCTCCCTCTCCCTTCCTCTCACGCTAAAATCAATTAAGAAAAAACATTTTTTTTTAAAAAGTAGTTTAAATAGGGTTTGACTTTTTCTTTTCTTTTCTTTTTTTTTTTTTCCTTTTTCTTTCTGCCGGTCATGTAACTTACAACACTGAGCAAGCATCTTTGCTGTGCCTTGGCGGATTGTCAGAGTCCTCTCTAAGTGTGGATCAGCTTTCAACCTGTTACCCTTTGCCCTCTCGGTGTGATGAACTATCTCCACGAGTTCCTTTAATGCGAAGTTTTTGCCAGTGTTATTTCCTCTGGAACATTTTCATCCTTTTCGTCTCAACCACTTAACTCACTTATGTTGATAAATTTCCCCTTACTAAGCTCCCCTGGCCGCCTCTCTGGGTTTCTCAAAGGGTGGTACAGTCAGCATTCCCACCATCAGCTCTTTCTTCTTCAATTCTACTGTTCCACTTGAATTTCATTTTGTCTATGTTCTCTTTTTTTTATTTCTATGCTGCACTTTCATCTCTGTGGGCAAACTCCCTCTTTGGATTACCCATTTTTAGAAAATGTTACATGGGGTTATCATTGGGGGACAAGGAAGCAAATAGGCTACATGCTTTGCTGCCTGTGTGTGACCCCTACGAAGTGTGCTGTGACCCGTTATGGACAGAATTTCAGAAGCTACAAGGTGAGTTTCTGATAATGATGTTCATCTGTTGTTACATAGTGATTTGGGGACTGAAGGGCTATAGAAAGTTTATATTTTTCACTCACAGTATACTGTGGTAACTAAAATTTGAATCATGTTTTCAGGGAACTGATGGCATTTAATTAAACCATAGTAATAGAAATACATGCATATTGGAACCATGCAAACTAAAAAACTGCCCGTGGTCAGTGGCTCAGTAATGTATGTCTGTAGAATGAATGGATGGACGCATACATTCACACCGAGCTTGATGTCCTGATAGCCTTGCCCACAACTGTCCGCCTTCCTTCCTGTATAATATGTCCAAAATAGCAGGTAACAGCATTTCTGCTAAATCTGGCTTTGAACTCTGAGCCTCATGTCTCATGTGCTAAAAGCCCAACTATTTCTTTTCTTATCAAAATCCTCCCGGGGTGCCCAGCTTCACTTCTAAAAGGAACTAATTGGATCAACAGATTTATACACTAAACGCTAAAGGGCCTGTCAGGCTCCCAGGGTAGTTTGATGTCTTCCCCTGAGACGGAGGATAAGTCCTTGTGGACAGAAGGACAGAGGGGTCTTATGTTGGCAGTACTTCCCTGATCCTTTTCTCTCTGTTCTAAAATCCAGTAATTAAAAAAATAATAATAATAAGTGGAGGAGGTCTGGGGGAGGTCTGGGGACTCAAAGATAGTCCTGAACTTTACTTAGCCTTTGATCTGCAGGAGTGAATAGTCCGAATGGGCTGCAAATCCTGGAGACAGAGAGCAGTGGCAGAGGGGTGAGTGCCAGCACTGGTTTTGTCTGGTGTGGGTTCAGGATCGGCTCTGTCGCTCCCTGGCTCAGTGAGCCTTCCTAAGTTACTGAGGCTCTCAGAAAGCCCTTTCTGCATCTGTAGCCTGCAGTAATGATCTCCAAGGGTTGTGGAGGGTCTTGAACAAGGTAAGGAATGCAATGCACTTAGGGTAGTATCTTTTCTAGACTCAGAGCTTGGGAAGCAGAAACGATTTTACTGAGACATAATTCAGGTGGATGTCATCCTTCTTACTAAGCTCGCTTGTCCACAGTGGGCAGAGTTCTGGTCGCAGCCTCAGAGTGTGACATACACGTGCAACTCAACAGAAGTTACCCACCCTGTTCAGAGAGGACGAAGGCTAGCACCTGTGTTGTCTCTGCCTCCTTACTGATTGCCATTTGGTGATTAAGAATCTGCATTCTCTTCTGCCTTTGTAGAGTCAGCCCCCTAAATTCCTCTGGGTGTGTTCAAAGGCATTTCCGAAGCTTTCAATACCATGGCACTCAAGTCGCAAAGTGGCAGGGCCCTGCTTGCTCTGCCGAAGTGCTGCCTCCCCTGGAATGAGCAGCTGGCCCCAGGGCCATGCCCCTCCGGTTACCGTGTGTCCCTGCAGCCATATGCACACACTTGGAGACTGTTTGAGTAATAGTCACTGCTGTGCCCAGCTGCTGACCAGGCCATGGCTCACAGTTCTGCCTGTGGGGGCATTTACAAAGTGTAGATTCTTCCAGGGAGTCTGAATCAGTTGGTCTGGAGTGGAGCAGAGGCACTGGCATTTTAAAAAACGTTCTTCAGAGGAGGGGGGAGCTGAGAAGGGCTGCTTTAGCACCTATAGGTGCCAGAACAAAAGGACAGAACTAGCCCAGCTGGTGTTGCTCAGTGGTTTGAGCATCATCCCATGGACTGAGAGGTCCCGGTTCGATTCCTGGTCAGGACACATGCCCAGGTTCCAGGCTCGATCCCCAGTAGCGGGCGTGCAGGAGGCAGCCAATGAATGTTTCTCTTTCACATCGATGTTTCTATCTCTCTCTCCCTTCCTCTCTCTCTAGAAAATCAATAAAAACATATTTTTAAAAAGGAAAAAAAAACAAAAGGACAGAACTAGCCCTGGCTGCAATTGTCCAGACAGGAATGTGACCTTCACTGGCCTGGAGACGCCCTGGGAGGCACAAGCTGGCCTGATAGTGTGTAGTGTGTCAGGACCTGGCTACTGCTATTTCTTCTTACGTTGGGGCAACATTTCCTCAGGTCCCACTGTCTTACAGAACTTTTTGTAATAGCAGCCGAACTGGCCTCGATTTCACTTCCTTCTATTAGCCCTCAGTCCACTCTCCACTCTGCCTGCAAAGTCATCTTGCTAAAAAGAGAATTCCATTGCTACTCCCCATCTTCCAGCCACAAAGACCTGCTCCTTGTTTCCAGCATGAGAAACTGTTTCTCTGCTGGAACACCGTTCCTCCAGTAGTAATAATATGACTTTCATACCTAACAGAAGATTTCTTTATTTGACACTGTAGTCTTTGTTAGATCCTCTGCTAGGTGTTTTCCATACATTTGACAAACTCTTAATGGCCTTCGCAGCCCAGTTCTGAGACCTGAGACTTCTCTGCCCAGCACTGCCCAACAGCAGAGCGAGGCATCCTTTCCTCCACCCTTTCCTCTGGGCCCCTACAGCGCAAAGAATCCAGCCTATGGCATTGTAATTTGCTGTTTACGATCTATCTGTCCTCCCAAGGGCAAGTGCTGCGGTTGTCTTTGTAATCCCTTGAGCAGAATGGGCCACCAGCAGTCAGGAGTCACCAAGGGGACTGGGGGAGCCAGTTTGAGGGCAAATCATCTTCAGTCTTAAAGAAACACCTGCATGCAGATGGTTCATTTGACAGTGGATCAGTAGCCCAAATGGTGTCATTGTAAGTCACTTGGGCACAGAAAAGATGTATCCCAAAGGCTCCGCCTTTACACACAGCAGTGTGACGTGGCACCTGGCTCCCTGGGAATTCCAGGTAGGACTGCCTACCTTTCTGTGCTCAGCAGACCAGACCTCCCACCACAGCTGCCACCTCACTGGGTTCACTTTGTTACCGGGGAAGGCTGAACTGCATCACATCATCTACATGGAGGGTGTTCACCAACGAACCAACGAAGGTTTGCCAAACAGGGCTGTGTATTTTTTGTCTTTCTTTGGGCCCTGTGTTTTTACAGGCAGACATTGTAATCAGCTATCATGATAGCTATAATCAATTAGCTTATGGGCTGTTTTTTTGTTTTGTTTTTTTCCATCTGGACTAATTGAATAATTGTTTTGTTTTTATTTTTGCTTTCCCCTCTCTACTCATTCCCCCACTGTTACTATTGAACCATATGACTAAGACCTTACAAAACCTTCAGCTGCTCCTCCTTTAATCCATTAATCTCCAGGAAGATTTGCATCTTCATTACTATCTAGGAGGTATTTATTTGAGAAATATATGTGTGGCTCAGTTGGTTGAGCGTCGTCCTGTGCACTGAAAGATTGCTGGTTGGATTCTCCATCAGGGCACATGCCCGGGTTACAGGTTCTATCTCCAGTATGGGATGGGGGGTTGTGTGCAGGAGGCAGCCAATTGATGTTTTCCTCTCCCTCTAAAAGAAAGAAAGAAAAATATGTGTGAGTGCTCTTTTGTTAAAGTGAAAAGCAAAACTTTAACTCATCTAAGTTAGATGAGTTAAGATTTAAATGTAAAATTGCAGAGGATTGCTTTTATTCTGTTTTTATTAGTGCTGGTGTGGTTGGGAGCTGGCTCTGCAAATCATGTCCTCTGCAGCTTCAAAGGAAAAAATAGCTAGGACTTCTTAATATTGAAAGGTACCTTGCGCTTCCTTGAAAAGATAGGCGCTCCATTTCACTGAAGAAATGTAAGCGGAGTGTAAGATCAGTAGAATTGAGAGAGGTGGAGGGTACTAGAAAATATGTTCCTTTTGAAGCTGAGATTTCTCTTCAATAAGCCACAGGCAGTGGTTGGCAGAGCACTGTAAGAGCTAGACAGTCATTGCAGCAACGTTTTCATGTCTACACAGTTCCAGATCCTAAGCTAGAGACAAAAAGTAAGACCTAGCCCTTGCTGCAAGGAGTTAAAGTCTAATAGAAAAAGAAAGATTTGTTTTCAAAAACAACACAATAAAGCATTTATTGTGGTGTGAGGGAAGTGTGTACAATGGGGCAAAAGGGAAGAAGGGGGGTTGGGGAGGGGGGAATCCCTTTTCCAAAACCTTCTGTTATGTGCTCAAGAGGAAATAATTCCTGACTTTGTGTTTAGGTTTCTATCCACAAAATGGGTACAGTCTTGTGCCAGTGATCTACTTCTTTGGGGCATGAATGTTGAAGAAGAAGAGCATTCGGAAAGGACTTTGAACAGTGCACTCCCCCAAAGATAGCTATTAAATAAATTCCATGTTAAAAACATAGTATATCTAACACAATCCCCATTGAACTATTAATAAAATTTTATCACCAGCTCCTATAAAAATTACTGCAGAGCCCTGAAGTTCTTGTAGAAATGAAAAACTAAGCAACTGGTATTAATTCCGCTGGTTAGGTAAGGAAAGCCAGGACACTAGGGTAAGAGACTTGGTCAAGGAGCCTGGACTCGCTGCCAGGGCTGCTGGCTCCTTGTAATTTTTTTTTTTCTTAATCCTCACCTGAGGATATTTTCCATTGATTTTAAGATAGAGTGAGAGGGAGAGGGAGAGAGAGAGAAACATCGATGTGAGAGTGACATATCAATTGGTTGCCTTCTGCACAACCCCAACCAGAGCCAGGGATCAGACTGCAACCGAGGTATGTGCCCTTGACAGGAATTAAACCTACAATTCTAACCGCTGAGCCAAACCAGCCAGGGCCTTGTAATTATTTTTAATGTCTTTATGCTTGAGGCTCTGACTATAGATTTATTGATGTGTAGTTTTCTTTTTCATGGAATTAAAATAAACAAACAAATAAAAAACCCCACAAACAAACAAAAAAACTGTGCTCCCTCCTTTGGAGATAGGACTCTTTGCATGAAGTTTAAAAATGTATTCAGCATAGCTTTTTTGAGCACCTGCTATGTGCTAGGCATGGTGCTAGGTATTGGAAAACATGGCAGACATGGTCTCCATCCTCACAGAGCTTAGAATCCAGTGATGGGGCCATTGTGATGCAGTGTGATCAATGCTAGGGGAGTCTTTTAGGCTGCTGAGGGAGGAACCCAACTCAGCTTGATAATACAATCATAGAAGCTCCCTGGAAGAAGTGTGGAAGCTTGGATGTGAAATTGCAAGAAATGAGCCCTGATGAGTAGAAAGGAAGAACGCTAAGTAGAAGGAGCTCTCAGCCTGTCTGTCCCAGGAAGTGAAAGTAGTTCAGTAGGTTGGAGCTTGGACCGATGTCTGAGGGAGCCTGGATTGCTGAGGACGGCCCAGGTGGCAGAGGAACTTTATGCCCAGCTGGAGTTTGATCTTTAGTCTGGAGGCCGTGGGGCCAGTTAAATGGTTTTAAGCAGGATAGTGACAGGATCAATTTTGCCATTAGAAAAAAAATCATTTACCTCTGCTGTGAACAGAATGGATAAGAGGAAGGACATTAAGAAAACAGGGATGAAGATTGTCACTATAAGGCATAGAGACATCAGATATAGGCCTCAGCTGGCCACTCTCACTACCCTCTTCTGTGTGGAACACTGTTAGGATTATACTCATGGTCCTCCCCAGACTTTTTGAATACAAGGAGTCCCTTTATAAGGACCTGAGAGGGACTGTATTTTTAGATTTTGTTAGTAGTGATAATACTTAAAGATACAGTGATACATTGAATTAAACTTAATGTATATTTAATTAATCACAGTGCAACCTATGTACATTTAACATGTAGTAGGACATATATGTTGGAGACATTGCTGATTTAGTCTATACAATGTTTGGTGCCTGGTAGATTTGAGGATTCTTTGCCAAAACACCGAGGATTCCAGGAGCTTTTGATCCTCACTTTTGAACCAGAGGATTTAGCATTGTAGTTATCAACAATTAGTATGTTAACTAATCCTTTTCAATGTGATTTTGGGCAAATCACTTAATCTCTAGTAGAATCTGTTTTCTTGTCTGTGAAATGGGTATATCTACCACAGGAGTTAGGTCACTTACTGAAGTAGATAATGGATGCTAAAAAGCTTGATTACTTTCAATAGATTGTCTTCCCACCATAGCTTCTTTTCCTGTTACTCCTTTATCTTCTTTTCTCCTATTTCCCCTGCATCTGTCTACATGTTAGTTCTCAGTTTCCCTTTCCTTTATTTCTCATCTCTTCTCCTCCATCTTCAGAGAATATCAAACTGATATCTTTTAGGGTTTGTACTGTTACATTTGTGTTTCCTATTCTTAAATTAAACTGTAACCCTTTATGTTTTGTTAAGAAATTGCTTAGGAGTCAAGATGCTCTGTACATGTGAACCTTCGTAGAAAAACACTTCACACTCACATGTCATTGACCTAATAGTACATGTATTTCAGGTCCACTCTGGCAACTTTACTTACTGCACACTCTTTTGATACTCTAGAGATGAATCATCCACCCAACGCCCTACTTAAAAGACATCTGTGTTCCTAGCTAGTGCTCTTCATCCTTGCACATTCTCAAGTGCTCTGGCGAATGCTCTGTGCCCATTGAAAACAGTGATGTCAAGTCTCCTGGGATCCAGCCAGCAGTTGGGGAAGCAGGTGCAAAATTACAGAAGGTGCACGTGCCACAGAGAGAGCTTTCTAACATGTTTCCTAGAATGTATCCATCTCTGGTTTTTAAAGCATACTTACCATTGCAGATTAAAATCTATAATAAAAGCTTAATGAATAAAACTGGAATGGTTTCTCTTCTGAAAATACCTTGCTTGTGCTGAGATACCAAGTAGCCAAACCCTTTGGCCTAAGCTTTCACGATCTGGTTTCCATCATCATTTCATATTTTCTTCCTGCTGGCTGCTCTTGTGGGCACATGAACCCGACATGTAAATATTTTCTTCAGCCTTGTCCTGAAAAATACTTTCACATACCAGTCCTCAAGTGCTTGTGTGTCTGTTCTTTCTCTACTCTGGACATCCCTCTCTTATGCAAACCTCACCCTTTATGCAAGTCTCAGTTCTCTGGAGCTGGAATTCCTCGGTTAAAATGCTGCCCTAGAGATGTGATCTCTTTACCTTCTTTGGACAATTTCCTTATCAGTAAGAAGACAGGTAAGATCTTAAAGGTTTTTACAACAATGAAAGTAGAAAAACTGTTTGAAAGCATTGCGTAACTAGTATGATAATCTTGCCTGGTATATTTAATTATCATTTCCTTTCTATATGGTACTTTAGTTTATAATTAAACATATTTAGTAGACACTAAATTTTTAAAAGTAAGGATGTATACATTCTATATCAGGGCTTCTCAAATGTTAACGTGCATAAGAATTACCTCGGGATCCTATCAAAATGCAGATTCTGATTCAGCTGCTCTGGGATGGGTCTTGAGCTTCTCTGTTTCTAACAAGCTCCCAGGTGAGCTTCTGCTGCTGCCTCTCATCCATGGACCACACTTGGATTAGCAAGACTTCCTGTACCCCGGATATAAAGCCGGCTGATGGAAACACCCCTGCTCTCAGTTTGCCCTCCCTGGCTGGAGTTTAGACATGGTGTTGGCACCCAGTGACCTTCTTCTTGGTGTCCACGGATGTTCTTCTGCCTACAACTTCCTTCACAACTGCAAAAGCTAGCCAGCTTGGAACTTATCTTGGCCACACATAGATATTAGTCAACTGGGGTGTCAAAAGCATTTACTTCAGAATAAATAGAAAATTCACCAGGAAACTTGCAGAGCTCCCACAGGGTGAACTTATCCACCCTGAGATGCCTGCTACTTGATGACGGCAAAATGACTCACCTGACGTCAAGGCACAGAGGGACGTCATCTGGTTACCTGGGAAGACCTTTGTTTGTACCAAGTGGTGCCACAGCGGCATCTCCACGAGGAGAAATGCGGAGAGGCTGCTTCTCTGACTTAGTCTCAGCAGTGCAGAGCCACCGCTACTGACCCCAGTGGTCATAGCATCTGCAGACCCTGTCCCACGCAATTTTCCCTTTAAACAGTTTATCCTAGACTTCATTTGACCAGTGATGAGTCATCATCTTTGTCTAATTTTTCTCGTGCACACAAGACGAAAAGAATGTACACCTGATTTTGAATTGCACACTGTGATTGCACAGTTCAATAAGGGGAGTTCGTGTGGGAGGTGACTGTGGAGGTCATGCCTGTACAGTGCTCGGGCTCAGGTTGTGTGAGACTGTTGGCGTGTTACCTAACCTAAGCCTTGGGTTTTGCACTTGTCAAAAGGGGCTGTGGAAATAAATGAGATCGTCCATGTTAAATGTTTAACACAGAGCCTGGCATACAGTTAGTGCTCCACACATATTAGCTATGTTTATTATATTATCAATGATAGGTATAAGCATATTAACATTACTGTGACACTTTATTAATACTACACTTTAGGTTTTTAATCATAGTAAAAGCACATAATATTAAATTTACCATCTTAACCATTTTAAGCATACATTTAAGCAATGATAAGTATACTCATATTGTGCAACAGATCTCTAGAACCTTTTCATTTTGCAACACAGAAATTCAACATCACCTCCCTCTCTCCAGCCCTTTAAATTTTAGTTTTATTTCTTGAATATATTGATATGAACCCCCTCCTCATGCCCTCAGCTCCCTGTCACTACTGAATTAACACATAGGATTTGAAGTTAGAAAATTTCTGTACAAGACAAAGCCCTGAATTATGCTAACTACAAGAAGGTCCCTGTACCAATTATAAGCTTTGATTCCATCATCCACGTCTGCACACAGGTACATGAATATGAACTGTGTATTATTTATTGGTAATCAGTCTCTGATTACCCCCTACTTCTTCCTGTACCCCTCCTCTGTGTTTCTAAAAGTCATCCATTTTAGCACTTGACATGTTCGACAGAAATCATCTGTTTTATGTGTCTTCCCTTGAGTAGATGGGAAGTATCTTGTGGGCTGGGGTTAGGTGTTAATTCAAACCTAATTTTGCATGTGTGAAACCGAACAGTTCAGGACAGTATATTCACCTCATTATTCTTCTCTCATTTGCTCCCTGGAGCCCTGTTTTCATCATGTTACATTTTCCCTCTGTTTAACACCCTTCTCTGAAACCTTGGCAAAGTGCCTGTGCACAACAGTGATTGGTAAGGAGAACCAGACCACGAAGTATGGACAGCAAGCGGGTAAAGTTAGAAAGGGTTTGGAAAAAGAAAGGCTGGCTGGAATTTTAGACTGTATCTCTCCTTTCAATGACTACCTAGTTATGCTTGGAACCTTCTTTCTCCTGCTTCTCCTGCCAAGTATCGAGAGAGGTCAAGAGCCATCTTGTTGCCTTCCAAACGATTTGGGGCAAATTACTTCCAGGTACAACAAGTTCTGCTTCTGGGGATCTGTATCGACAGTTCGTTTAGAGAGCCAAGGTTCACCTTCTGAAGCAGGAGCCAAGACAGTTATGTAACCTCAAATTCTTTGTTGGAAAAAAAAAAATCGCCACAGATGCTCAGAAAGCTAAATTAAACTCCTGACTTGCAGCTCAGCCTCGAAGCATCACGGGCAGTCTCAAGTATATTACCAACACCAGGGTGGGAATTGTAATGATGCCGAACGAAACACTGTATTCATCTTCCAGCCAGGGTGATTTAAAAGTCTGCCAGATTAGCTGGCCAGAAAGCCTGCTGAGGTTGAGTTTAACTTTACAATGTGGTTTGTTGCTTAATGAGCAATCTTGTTAAAAATAAAATTATTTAGCAAAATTTGTTCATACGCACTTCAGATTTGAGAACTTTTTTATTCCCTCTCAGGGAGACTCTTCCTTGATGAAGGAAGGACGTATGACCCAGATTGAAGGAGGGGGTGGGGAGCTGCTAATAGAATGACTATTATTGGTAGCTACCCCAGTGCTCACACTCATCTCTTACCTGTCAGAAAGGAAGGACAGTGGTTGAGTACATGCCAGACGCCAGCACTCAGCCTGTCCTCCCAGGAAATCATCAGGTGAAGTCAGGGAAATGGACACCAGCAACCTCATATTAGAAACTGTGAAAAACAGACTCAGACACAAGAAATAATTTGTCCGAGATCATTCAGCTAGTATGTGAAAGAGGTGGGATGCAAATCAGTTCTTTCCGACATGACCCAGTGAGAGTGCCCACTATTCCCACAACGCCTTGGGCATTGGCCTTCAGCCACCCAATTTCTCCCTCAGAAACCGGGGTCCACATCCTAGCAAACATTGGCTCAAAAATAGATCCCTAAATCTTCAGAATCTAGACTCATTTTATAATTAAATATTACTAATTACTAAGTGTTTTAAGAAAAGATATAGTTATGTAATAAAAACAAGATAGGGAATATTGCAAAGTAAACAAATTTTTACCATAGTATAAAGTATATTAATTTGGGGGGGGGGTATATATGTTCAAATATTTTTTTAAATTTTTTGATCATATTAACAGTAAGTCCCAAATTTCTGGCCTTGTTTTATGGCACCACACCTTGTATAGGTTATTCAGCTGTTGCTCCTCTTTGTCCATAGTCGGAATTCAGGGCTCTATTTCCATCCCGCCAGATGTTAGTTAGCAACCTAGGATGCATTTACTCATTTTCAGTGTGTGGGCTGATGAATCTTGCCGAAGGCAAATGTGGCTCACGGCTTTATTGAACATTCAACAAATATTTATTGAGCACCTGATACTGTCTGTTTCGTAGATACTTTATGTTCTAGAGCTTTTCCCATGGGTACCACAGTGGACATTCCAAAACTCATTCCGTCTAGTTTAGGAACTCCAAATATAAACACTAGCAGCATATATTTTCCAAATAATGATAACAATAGCTAATATGTATTGCCTGTTTGCCATGTGTCAGGCTCTGATGATGAATACTTTTATGTACATCTCATGTGATATGCACAGTAAATCCATGATGGACATGCAATTAGTATCATATGTTTTTACAGATGGGGAGGAAACCTTGGCTTAGAAAGATTAGTACATAGTTTGTTCAAAATAGTGTAGCTAGTAAGGCTGTCAATAGGTCAACGGTGAGGCTCTAACCCAGGCCCATCTGACAAAAAGTCCACATATGTTCTGCCTTCCAGAAAATTCCGTTCTGTTAGGGTCAACAAATGTGCTGCATGCTAGGATGTAATGATGAATGAGAAACAGTTTCTGCTCTCAAGAACAGTCCACTTGGGGGAATAGACACTCACATAGGCTCAACAAGCATTGTGTCTTGTTCAAGTTCATACAGGGCCAGGTATTGGTGATCAAACATAGTGAGGCAAAAACTGCCCTTGAGGAACTCATGTTCTGGTCAGAGGCAGATACAGAAACAGAAACTCCAAAGGGTAATGAATTTCTACTTCTGACTTCCCGTTTTGGAGACCTTTGCATGCTCATGGCACTGAGACAGCCTTCTATTTGGGCTCCACAGCCAGTCCTCAGCTTCACCTTCAGGCCACCGTTTATCGATGACCTCAGACCACTTAGCTCCTTAAAACATGTTTTAGTGCATTGTAAAAAGAGGTGAACGTATAGTCTACTTCATGGAGTTGACTTTGAGGATTAAGTGATGAAATGCGTGCAAAGCTTCTGTGCATGCCCAGCAAATGTTAGTTATTGTTATTTTCATGCCCTCAGATGGCTTAGAGGAACCCTACAGGTGGTGCCATCTCTTCACTCAGCCTCACATCTCTCTGCTAAACTAACAAGGTGTTGCTGCAGCAACCAGCTTCATGCAGGTGTAACCAGACACCACCTGGCCTCAGCTGGCACATCTATCTCTGCTTTCTCCCCAGAATTCCACTCACCATTCTTGCATGCCCAAAACTGGAAGTGCAAGGGAGTTGACTCCCTCTGTGGCAACTCTTGACAGTTGAAGGTCTTGAGGCATGAGAGAACTGGTAGGTAGAGGCTCCCCTCCTCATCCTTTGGAGAGAGAGTTCTGAACTGCATATGGATGCTCCTTAGAAGGTCCTGGAGAGATTGAGTCCCAGTTGTCCACAATAGTGAATAGCCTGACAGCACACTCTTGTATTGCCTTTTCTTCCTTCCAAGCTCTCTCTCTCTGGTTCTTCACTCCTCTTCTCTGGGATCACTGCTCAAAACGAACTATTACATGCAAGTCTTTGAATGAGTCTCTGATTTCCAGGGGATTGTGGAAGTGGGCATGAGGGGATGAGAAGTGGGGAGACTAAGAAATGGGCCACCTCACATGTTAGGATCTCCTCTGTTACATCTTTGCTAAGTGGTCATCAGCCACTGCTTTAGTACGTCCTGTGAAAGGAATGTGTGTTCTCCAATCTGATTTGCAGGTGCCTCTATATCCCTGGCAACTAGAATAATACCTGACATAGAATAAGAGCTTAATTTAGATTGTTGAATAAATTTTTAAGTGAAGAAAACTTGTGTTTACATAATGACCGAAAATCTACCTTCCTTTGTCTTCCAAGCATTAGATCCAGTTTTCCATATAAAATAGTCTTTTTTTTTTTCCATATAAAATAGTGCTTTTGAGTCTGTGTGGTTTTTTTCATAAAGAAAACTCATTGCCAGGGGATCTGTTTTTTAATGATGTACTTTAAAAAATAATAATGGAAGTAAACAGGAAGTGTGACTGTTTCTACCTTACGTAATTGGTGTAGGAATTTTTTTTTCTTGTGTTTACATAGTATTTTTAGAATGTTAACAGTATGGAAAGTAAAGTAGATTTGGATTCAGAGGGTCAGAAGTTTAGTCTGAAGAATTTAATATTTGAGGGACTTTAAGGCAAGGTTGTTTTTTTCTGCTTATATTTTTTTAAAAAATAACCCTTTTTTCTGATTATGGCATTATGTGTTTATTGTTGAAACTTTGGGGAATACCAAAGCATGTTTTTAAAAAGAAAAGGAAAGTAAGGATAGAGGAAATGATCCATAATTTCTGCTACCCAGAGGCAACTACTGTTTGACATTTTGGCTTATTTTATTTCACTCTTATTTCTGTGCATAAAATATATAGGGTAGGTTATCTTATAATAAACATTTCTATCCTGGTTTATTTCAGTTACATTATAGAAAGGCATTTAGCAATGTTATTTCACATATGTTACATTATTTTTAAAGTCAACAAAGTTTTTCATATTTTCAGATGCATTCTTTTCCATACTGCCACTATCCATCAAAGTTTTCCTTAGGAAATTAAATATTTTAAAATAATATTTTATTGGTATTTTTCTAATTATATAAACAATGAGTAAAAAAGAAGAAGAAGAAGAAAAAAATAATAACCTATTGATTTTCTTGTAGATCTTTATAACTTTTTTTCTACATTTTATAAAATTGGAACCATATCATATAGAGTACTTGATAACTTCCTTTTTTATTTAATTATGTTTAATAGGCATTTCCTCATGTCATTACTTTTTTTTTTTTTTTTAGTAAAAGTTAATTTTACTAAAAAAGAGAACTAAGATTCTATTACATGGATATGACACTATTGGTTTAACTAATTTGCCATTATTAAGCCTCTAGGTCATTTCTGATTTTTTTCACTACTGTAAATAACATTGTCATGATAAGTGTTAGGTTAGTTTATGGGTCATTTATGTTGGATGATGTGGTAGCTTTCATAGCTCCCCTCTGAAAACCAAGGCTTTTCGTGATAGTTGGCATGGAAAATACCAGTTTATTTGGAGTATAAAAATTTTTTTTGCTGAAATTTTCATGTGCACTATTCTATTAATGGTTGGCATTAAATATTATTACATTAGGTTAATAAAGTGCCATCTTGTTTGCTGGTCACTGTTTTTTCCATCATTGAGTTACCAGGATCTAGATTATGGGATTTCTATGCAGTGTTAAGAGTGGTTCCCTTTATAGTCCATTGTAAGTGACCTTCATTATAAAACATTTGTGGACTACAGCAGTAATGAGCTTTTACCAGTTAAAGATATTGGGTTAAAAGGCAAGAGCATGTGGTTTTTCTAGGGTTATATGAGAGTTCAGTCCTGTCTATGAAATGCTTGCACAGCACAGATGTACCATAGAGGATAATGTATGTATTTTCCCCACTGGGGGCTGGATCGATGCGTATTATAATTTATAGTGTATTTGGGAAGAACTGCCATTCCTTAGCACAGAGTGCATTTGCTTTCTTTCCATCACATCGTCTCCCGAGTACATCTGTATGGACTACAGAAAAAAATTGCTTGTATTTAGCAAGGCTCGGCTGCTAGCCCTTCTTTCTGCTCCAGCTCTAGAGACCTGAGGTAACTTGAAAACTCGTGAAAGGAAATGCTTTGGTGAATGTAGGTCCATGAAGCTCAGCCTAGCTAAGGGAAGCTTTTAGTCTACTGAGGAAGAGAGAGAGAGAGATCAGTGTCTGCAACCTCGGTTCAACACACAGGAATTACAGCTTTGTCTGTTCCAGCCCAGCCAGAGCATGGCACAGTTTAGAACTGCAAGCCGACCTGGCTTCCTCCACTGCTACCCACACCTGGCATCCTTCTGCCCTAATGGACTCAGATTTCTGTCTACTAGAGCTGCTGTCCAAATCACCTACTTTATTTTTACTGGTAGTAACAATAGCCGCCATTTGTGTCAGGCTTGGTATAGATACTTGGCATTCGTTATTCCACCCCATGAGGTAGATCAAATTCTACCTCTTTATAGATAAAGAAGTTGAAATTCACAAAGATTTTAAAAATTCCTAAAATTCCTAAGTTCACACCATTGTTAAGTAGAATATATTTGAAACTGTGTCTTGATCCCCACCATTTTACTACATCCCCTTTAACCAACACTGACACTTAATTCTTTTGTACTGAAGTGAACTACCTATTTAAGAGAAGATTCATAAGCAAACAAAGGGGGGGCCAGTATTTGCTTATAAAGTCCTTATCCCAAGTCAACTCTGAGTGGGTAAAGAAGGGTAAGTTTCTGGCAAGATCAGACAAGATGCTCTTTCAGCTGGCATCGTGAAAGGCTGGCTAAGATAGTACACAATTATCTCTCTGCCATAATAGTATGGAGCACTCTTAAGACATTCCCCTGGCAGACATTCCAGGGCAATTTCTCAACTTCTAATTAAAGGAGTTGAGTTGTCAAACACACCAAATTACAGAACTTTTGTGTGTACTCAGCCCTATGCATTGAGCCTCCTGGCCCTCGCTGGCCTTCCCTTTCAGGCTGGCTACTCATTCCCTCAGACCTGTTCATACCATTCTTCCTGCCCCTCCCTACCAGTGTCTCTGCCCCTCCTGTTGCCTTGTCCTGTCTGTCTTGCATGTATATGTTTTAAGCCCTATATCAAGCATCAGCTCCTCTAGGAAGCCCCTTCCTCCTCCTTGTAACACCCTTTCTTTATGACCACATATGGCTGGCACTGACTTCTCAAATATCCCCAATGCCACATTGCCTTCTTTGTTCACCTCCCCATGGGCTAGAACTTCCTGTGCACAAGGACTGTTCTCATTCTTGGATTTCCTTTGCCTAACCCAAAGCTTGACCTGACATTTCTTAATCAATGATGGTTTAGTGAATGGATGAATGGATGAAAAGATAGATGATGATGATAAGAGCTAACATTTACTGAACATCTACTATATCCCAGGCACTGTGCTAAGCATCTTAATGAAATACATTATCTTTTTTGAGCCCCATAACATCCCTAAAAGGTGGCGTTTTATTTACTCCTATTTTACTGATGGGAAAATTGGAGGTTCAGCAAGGTTAAGTAACTTGCCTAAAATTGCTTAACTAATGATTGATAGAATTAGGATTTGTGCTCAAATCTGTCTGCTTTCTGAGCTGGAATTCTTAACCACCATAGCTGACAGTATGGCAGCTGCACAGAGGAAGCCTCATCACCGGCTCGCGGACCCCCTGCTTGCTCCTTTTGTAGACCTACTCAGAGGAAGCATCTAACAAAATCAAGATAGCCTATTGTGTGCTATTTCCCCAACAAGGGCCTAAAATAGTACTTTTCTGTGTTCCAAATGCTATGTGTTTTAATCCTAAAGGAACTAAGAATTGAGGTCTTTATTTTCTCAGCTACTTAGCATGACCCTAAGTAAAACAGGCACTACTAGAACGATTATTTGGGTTACAATATCTGATCACTTGTGATTAATTGTAGTTTCCTACCTTTTGTATCTAATTATTAAATCTTCTTTTTCAGTGCAAATGGAGCAAAAAAAATGTAGATTATTAAATTTTGTGACTGTATAAAGGGTTCTATTTAGAGCTAGATTCTTAAAAGATTATTTCCATTCCACTGTGGCATTTTCGATTAATCCACTGAGATGTATGCTTTAAGGACACCGAAGGTTTTTTTAGCAACACAGTGAAAGAAAGTGACATTTCATTGGCATCTGTTCATCTTTTCTCAGGTTTTGTTCTGAGGCATGCTTGTTTTTAAATCATCTCTAACTCTTGGCATCATGGACAGATCTGCGCTGTGTTGGGATTGCATGTCTCTACCTTTTCCTACCCTTTGTTCACTGTGTGCAAGTTCCTGAGTAAAGGCTCTATCTTTATATCCAGGTGGACTTTTTGCCCTGAGTCCCCAGGATGAGGGCTGGATAACTGAGGACAAACCAGGACATCATGGCCTTTCTGCTCCTTAAGCCTCAAAGAGAGCCTCCTGCCACTTGTGTCCAGCTCTCTTTGGCCCTTGAGCAGAGAGTAGAGGCCCAGGACAGGCTCCTTGCACTCTCTTTCTCAAGAAGAGATGATAATCCCCACAAATGTGTATTTAATGCTTGCTGTGCATCAGACCCCATCCTAAGCTCTTTACATTATTCCATTTAATCTTCAAAACAACCTTCGGAAGTATGTACTAATTGTTAGCCTTACTTTATTATTTAAAATAATTTAAGTATTTTATTCTTATAAGGTATTTATTGAAAAGCTTTTTTCTTTTTGTCCCCATTCACCTTACATATCTAAGCATTATTTTTAGTTTTTGTTTTTTGTTTGTTTGTTTTTTTATTTTGGAGGGTGGTGGTGCATCTTTCTCGAGTTTCCTTTGCAAATATAGCAAATCATGTACATATACATGCATTTTTTTCCTTTAACCCCTTTCTTCCACACCAAAGGGAGCATCCTATACACTCTATTCTGCAGTGTTCTCCTTGCACTTATTGATATGTCTTGGAGATCTTTCTATGCCAATGCATAGAAAACTTCTCCATTTTTTTTTTTTGCAAGTATGTAGTCACCCAATGTAAAGCGTGTCATAATTTTGTTATGTTTCCATTTTAAAGATGAAACCAGGGCAGAGAAGGTTAAATAAGTTTCTTAAACTCAAGAGAAAGAAAAAAACTCCCCCATGCGTTCTAACTCTGAGCCCAGAGGTCACACAAATCTGAAGATTGTCTCACAAAGAAAGGCCACAGTGCCCGCCCCCAACAGTTCAGCAGCCCCCTCTGTCTGCTCCCTTTCATATCTCCTTCTTACTAAGGCTCTGCTCAGAGTGGACTGCTTCAAGCAGAGCGTTTTGATGTACTTTCTCTTCTCTCCATCCTTTTCAACCCATTGGACACATTTGGAGTCCTATCCATCCCTCTGCTCATGTCTGCCTTTACTGGGACCCTTTAGATGTTTTCTCTAGACATTTTAGGAGTAGTTATTTGTGATAAGCTTTAGAAACTTGAGGTTTAACTGCAGATCCCAAAGTTTCTGATGTTTGTGTACATTCAGAACTTTTCCTCTGCCCTACTAGACTTCTATCTGCAGACTACTGTCCACCTGTCAAAGACCCAGCTATTGTTTAAGCAGCAAAAGCTACTGATATTTTTGGTCATCATTTATCAGCCCTCTGTCTGTCAACTCAACGGATCCCAGCTGGCTGGTTCTGAACTTTTGGCTACAGACCCTGACTTGACAACCACACTTCTGAAAGGCCACATAGGATGTGGTAAGGATGAGATAATTCGGCAAAGGCTGCCAGAACTTGGCAAAAGCTCAGTAAAGATGATGGTGATCTCAAGTTATCTTTCAAAATCACGCGAACTATATAAGTACACTTGTTATCCCTATTTTACAGTTGTGGAAACTGAGGCTCAGCAAAGTTTGTGTTTTGCCAGAGCCTATACAGTCATTAAGTGACAGAGGTGAGATTCAAATCAAGGTCCTTGCAAGCCAGTGTTCCTTGTATTATATCATTAAATCTCATTCAGAGGAGACCCCTGTTACCAATAGAACATTGAAGTACATAGTTAAAAAGACACTCTACATATAGCCCAGGTTCACTCACAAAATCAGCTTACTATGAGAAAGGGTTTGTGATTGGCACAAGATTCTGCTATGTTCTTGAGTACATTACAATTATATTAAAATGAAACACCCACTCCTTCTGCAAATCCATCATCTTTTTTTTCCAGTCTCAGAAATCTGTGAAACAAGTTTTTTAGCCAGTTTTGGAAAGAACATTTCCCTTTCATTAATCCTAATTATAATATTAATAGTTACCATACTTGTTATACACCAGGCATTGTAATAAGCATGTTACATCTATTATCTCTTGTACTCTCTGTAACAACCCTATGAAATCGGCATTATTATTTTCATTTACGGAGACTGAGGCTTAGCGAGGTTAAATGACTTGTCCAAAGTCATAACAGCTTAGTAAGTGGCAGAGGCCAGATTTCCACCCAAGCCAGACTGTGACCAAAAGCCCCTATGCGAAGCCACTGTTTCACTATAGCTTCCTCTCCCCAGTGCTGGGCAACATGGTGGCCACCTCTGCAGAGTCCGTGAGCCAAGCCTGTCGCAAGTTATTTAGAATCACTTCTTAGTGGTCAAAGATCTCAAATTTGATGTCATAGTTCTTACCAGCTGGATCGCAATCCTCTGGGCCTCTCTGTTCAGGAAGCAATTATCAGAATGTGGTACTTGTTATTTTTTAATTCCACTTGCATTGTTAGCACCTTTAAATGTTCTTTTCAAAGCTTTTTACATATGTTATCTCATTTGTCAAGTGAGCAACTTAGGGAATGTGTAAACCTGCTGCTTAGAAACCTTGTTTGAATTAGTATTACAACAAACCAGTTGCCTGTGAATTGATTAATTACTAATGACTTCTTACATAAAAGTAATTTATCCTAAGTGAATTCTTTAATATCAAGTATGTTATTATTTTAGAGTCAACTTCATTTTCTTTCCTTTTTATTTTTATTTATTTTTTTCTTTTTTATTTAATTAATTATTTTTTTTTTATTATTGATCCTAGAGAGAGAGAAAGGGAGAGGGAGAGAAATCGATGTGAAAGAGAAACATCGATTGGTTGCCTCCCGTGAGCACCCCGACTGGGAATCAAACTCCCAACCCGGGTATGTGCTCTGACCAGGAATCGAACCTGAGAGCCTTCAGTGCAGTGGATGACACTCCAACCAACTGAACCACACTAGCCAGAGCCATTTTCTTTATTTAAATAACAAATCTGATCATGTTCACTTTAGTTGAACATTTATTGAGCACCTACTATATACTAGGCACTGTTCAAGGCACTTTGGATTGCTTGATACAAAGAGTAGAACCCAACCTTGTCTGTTTTCTCCTCCCACAATACAAAGTGTTATGAACCTGTGATTGCTTTGACAGCGAAGAGAATGTCTTGTTGCTCTTAGATAGAACACCTAATATATGACTTCACCCATGGAAAGGTCTTCTTTGTTTAAAGTGGAGTGAATGACTTTTTGCTTCCTCTGCTTTCATGAGGGGAACTATTGGCAGCCTTGGGTCATAGAAAAGGGCATTCACACTTCTGTTTGCTGTGACAGAGGTTAGAGATGGACTTGACACAAATTCTCTCAACTCTGGGCTCCCACAGTGCTTTGCAACTCTCATAGCAATGATGCATCTTCCATTTGTGACTGACCGTGAGCTCCTTCAGATCAGGGACCGTGCCTCATTCCTGTCCTTACTGCGATGGACATAATACTCTGCACATAAGCATTCAGTCAGTAGTTATTGAATTAATCACAGGCTGTTTCATTTCCCTCCCGGAGAGCAGAGACCACGCATTGATCATCTCCATTTCCATCCATCCTATAGTACATTGTGATGCACATTTTGTTTGCAGCACACGATCAGCAAATGCTCGTGGTCTTCAAGTCTCATCTTTCCTTTGGCTGGGTTCTTTGTATTACCATTTTGCTCTTTCATAGCAAGACCCCAAAAAAGTATGCATCCAGGAATGAGTGCCTGTCCTAACTGACTGACTTGCCCAAGAATGAATAATAACCAAACAGGTGACTAAAGAGTCTTCTCATCCAGCCACACAATGTTGCCCTCACCTGACAAGCTGGGAGACAGAGTCGGGAAAAGGAAGGACTCGTCTAAAGTCACATAAAGAGATTCTACTAGAGTTGAAACTAGAACCCAGATTTTATTACGTCCAGCTCAGATGTCTACCTTCTTAACATCTGCCCCCCTTTTGTTTCTTTACATCCCCACTGACGCACCTGAGATAGGGCCCATCCCTCCCACCTGGACTACTGCCAGCCTAACACCTCCAGCTTGGCCTCCACATGGTTGCCACGGTGATCTTCTAAAGTGCAAAGCGTATCATGTTTTTGAAAGTCCTTTAGATGTCCCCACCACATGGGGGTTAGAGTCCACACTCCTTCATATGACCCACGGGGCGGAGAAGGATCCGGCCCCTGAGCCCCAGGCCTGCCTCTCATCTCTCCCCCTCAGAGCCTGTTTCCCAGCCAGGTTCAAGTGTCTGCCTCGACCCTAACCTTCACTTGTTTTATACCACTTAGCACAGACGCCCTCACTCTTCCTGCTCTCTGTGCTCAAAACATCATCTTAACCTGTCTCCTTGGTAGATAGCAGCTTCTAGGGTCTTCGAGGTAGACATACAGGGGTCTCCTTTACTGAACCTCAATTTCTGTCCTCCGCCCTCCCCACACATCCTCCCTCTCTCATGAGAGCTGATCACGAAACACCTCATGCACTTCCTTCTACCTTAATACCTGTGCCGCTTCTTTCCCTTCATTTTGTAATTCATTGTCTCCGAGGAGGCCATGGCCTCCTTGAGGACAGAAGCTGGGTCTTCCTCATGTTTGTGTTCCCAGAACCTGGCAGGAGGTCGGGCATATAATAGACACTCCATTACATGGCTGCTGACTCTGAAATAAATATCACTTCCAGAGCCCTTCCCGGTGAAGTCACTCAACTTAGGGTTGTCTTTAAATTAAGCCTCCCATGGGATGATCGTTGAATTATGTAAGACGTAAAGGAAGGAGGATATATTTAAAGAAAAGTGACACTTAAAAATGTCTCGCTTTTATAGGCGGTGAGCAAATATTTCACAACCACCATGGGATAATGTATCAGCATATTGGTAATGCAAAGTGGCCTGAGGGCCGCTGACCATCTCTTCACAGCCCTTAGAAACCGCCTCCCCGCTGCTTCTCTCTCTAGGCCCTGATTTAGTGAAAGAAGCCAGTGTAGTTACCTGGTAAGTGAAGAGTACCTGGGTCGCCTTCAGATCTTTCATCAGGGAGTAGATTTTCAGCTATTTCTCCAGCTCAATTGTTAAACTCATTCCCGCCTGATTTACCAATTGCTGGATTGTTCATTTGTTTATTTATTTATGATGCGAGTCCCCTGGGTTTCTGAACTAGCTTCACAAGGCTACTGCTCTTGTGAAGAGCAGTAGCATCCTAAGGAGAAAGGAGAGAAACAAGGGGACCGTGGGGTTGAAGGGAAAAAAGAAACTGCCTGGCAGAGAGGATGCAGAGAGAAAATTCAGATTCTTGTCTCTTGCTTTATGAGTTTGTGCTGGGAGAGGGAAGGCGACCGGCTTTCTATCTCGAAGTTCACCTTTCTACCGGCAGTGATCTGATACTGGAAACCTGTGAGATCTGAGTCTGTGAATGACTTTATGAATCATGTTTATGCAGGCTAGTCTCAGGGGCCCAGGACAATGGCCTTTGTTCTTCCCTTTTCCTATCTGTTTCATTATTCTCTCGGGCAGTTCATCTGCCTGAATGCAGGCAGCCTAGAGGACGTTCTGCCTACGCAATGAGCCTATGCAATGAGCAAGGATAGGTGTCTTGGCTTTGAGCATCCTGGATTCTCACATAAAAGAGCTCTTGGCCTTGGTAATACATTTCATTTCTTCAGAGTCGGGAAGGGTATGATGGTTAGAGATGTGGGCTTTTGGCATCTATCTGGTACCCGCTAGGGTCCCAGCCCTGCTGCTTACCACCTCGGTGATCATGACGATGCTGCTTTGTATCAATCACCTCTCTGAAGCTCACTTTCCTTATCTCATAAGTGGGGCTAATAATAATACTTATGCAATAAGCTTGTTAAGCTTGTTGAGAAGATTAAACAAGCTCTATAAGAGGACTTAACAGGAAACACTTGGGATCATTAGCTCTTTTTATAAGATCTGAACGCACTTTCCCTTTACATGACTCTTGTCCTCCGCGTCCCCGTGAGAAAGACAGCAAAGTCCGGTGGCCACCTTTGACAGAGGGAAGGCGGTCATACACTTGAGACCCTGCCCCCAGGGGTCGTTCGCGCTCCACTCTGCCCCCTTTCCTTGTGATTGCCTATCCTCTGTTCACCTTTTCTAATGACTCAGAGCTTTTACTTCTGACAGTGAATCTGCTGAACGAGACAGTAACAATCAAATATTTTGGCGTTATTCACCAGGAGAGCTAATCACTCTCTTTGCCTCCCACATTTAGAGAAGGAAGGATTCTGCTTTCGAGAGCACTGAGCGAACATGGTACACCATCTGACAGGGCCACATCTTTGCTTTGTGTTGTTTTCCCTTTTATCAAAGGAGAAGGCGATGGGGCACGTGTCCTCCGTGGAGGAGAGCAGGGGAGGCGCCCAGGGCTGCCGAGTTCTCCCCGCACCCTACTGCTGCTCCTGGTCCGCGGCATGTTGTCTGCTGTGCATTTGGCCCTCCCTGGAATGGCTGGAGGGCAGAACAAGCACTCCGCTTCCCAGGCTGGGAAAGGTCATTAGAAGCTGTGTACCCTCTCCCAACTGTCCACTGACTGTTTGATAGTATACGGAGAATAGTTGTCTTTGCCAAACAGCCTTTCCTGGATGCGCTCAGGACCCCAGACCCAGCATGGTGGGCTAATCCACAGTCAGTTTATTTCAGACAGTTGGAAAAATTAAGTAACAGTAATGTATTTGTTATAATAATACTAGCTCTTGTTATAATCAAATCTCAAGATGAATAATGGTTTAAAAGCAATAGAAGTTTATTTTCTCTCTCACAATGTCCAAAATGTATCTTTAACTCTCCTTGGGGCAGAGATTCTGGGACTATTTTTATGCTCTGGCTCCTCCGTCTTTAACTTGTGGCTTCTGAGGTGAAAGGATTCACTGGCATCAAGCTGGTGGGAGAGAAAGAGAACATGAGGCTTGCCTGGGGAGTGTTTTCATGGGCCAAGCTCATTCCATTTCATTGGCCAGGGCTCACATCCACTTGGGCAGAGCTCAGATGTAAAGCCACACCTGACTTCTGGGGTGGAGTCTAGGTTTGTGCTCCAGAAGAGGAAATGGATTTGGTGAATCGACCAGTCTCTGCCTCAGAACAATAATGGCAAAACTAATATTTCTAAAGCATTTACTTTGTGCCAGTCACTGTGCTAAGCACTTTATCTACCTTATTTTTAAATTCATATACCATATTCATTCAAAGTGTGCAATTCAGTGGTGTTTAGTATATTCACAGAGTTGTGTAATCATCATCACAATTAATTTTAGAGCATTTTTATCATCCCCAAAAGAAAACTCACACCCATTAGCGTCACTCCCCATTTCTCCCAGCCCCACTCCCCAACCTTAGGAAACCTGAATCTACTCGCGCCTGTATGGATTTGCCCATTCTGAACATTTCATGTAAATGGAATGCTTCCCTTTTCTTATATCATCCTTACAACAACCCTCCAAGGTGGGCAAATGGTTATTCCCATTTTACATATTTGCAGAGGGATCAGGTTGCTTAAATGATTTGTTAATCAATTTAAACCCTGCCCATCTTGAAACTCCAAAATATTGTGCTGTGTTCCAGTTGTAAAGAATAATGATGCCATGATTTGGGGGAGGGGTGAGAATGAAAGGGGTGATTGTTTTCTTGCTTTTTAATGAATATTATGGCACCAAAAAAAATGTTTAACCTGACTTCTTCATGGAGGGCTTCTTTATTGAAATAACATATTTATTTAGTCAGAGAGCTCCAGGTTTGAAGCCCAGACTTACCACTCACCAGATGCATATAAAGTAAACTCTGCTTAATTCCTCTTGAGTCTTAGTGTCTTTATCTATCAAATGGGAATAATGAATATCTATGTGAGTATTCAATGAGATTAATTTACGCAAATGCTGTTCTTATAACTTTACATAGGTGATGCATTGCCACTGTTAGTTGTTCTTCCTCAGAAGCAAAATTCTGGCTGTAATTGGGCAGCCATAGAGATTTAGTTAATGTATCTGGGCCTCCAGGATGCCGTCCAGGAAGAAGTTATTATGATTTGTACTGTACAGCATCCAGATTACAACCCAGGAATGACTGAGACCCCAGGAGGATCAGGTACAATGAGGGCTGGAAAAAAGAAACCTATTCTCCAGGCTAGAAAAGCATCTGCAGGGTCTGCCCTGTCAACTTCTGATCTCAGCTGGGCAGATCACCTTGTTAGAGGCACCTGGAACGAACCAGCTGAGCCAGTGTAAGTTTGAAGTTCCTTGGGAAAGAAGATAAGCTGCCTAAGTTTCTGTAGGCAAAGAGCCAGTCATGAGGTTTCCAGCATTCCATCACATGTCCTTTTTGTCACTTTCAGCTTGGCCAGATGGTCATACTCAGGGGCCAAATGTGTATTTGAGAGACTCAAGGTGGGAATTGTGCTTTTGTTCCATTGACCCATCCTCCATTCCTTAGCCATAACAACATTTAAACCTGGGCGTGAGAGCGCAGAGAAGACAGTGGGGAGTTTTATCGGCAGTGGCTGGCTAAGTCATGTAGCCAGAGGAGGTCATCAGAGAAAAAGGGCCTCGACTGTATGTAGGATCAAGGGCATATTCCAGCCTTCAAATGTTGTCCTAAAAGTCTCTGGTTCTGCCTCTTCCTAATTACATGACTAGTGACTTCATCTCTTTGAACTTCCATTTCCATATAGGAGTGTTATCTGGACCATGATTTACAACCATGCACCCCGTAATCTGCATAATTCCAGTGGGCCCCATTTGCATACACTAGGGGTTAGTATGTTGTAAACATGGAAAAGTCCAGATAATAAATATTTTAGGTTTTATGGGCCATATGGTCTCTGTTACAACCAATCAACTCTGCTGTTGTCATGGTAAAGCAGCCATTGATAATACTAAATGGATGGGTATGGCTATGTTCCAATAATACTGTATTTATGGGCACTGGAATTTGAATATTATATAATTGTTTCATGCCATAAAACACTGTTCTTCCTTTGATCTTTTAAAATATGTTTTTATTGATTTTTTAGAGAGAGAGAGAAGCATTGATGTGAGAGAGAAACAGGGATCGGCTGCCTCTTACATACCCCCTACTGGGGATAGAGCCCACAACCCAGGCATGTGCCCTGACTGGAAATCGAACTGGGACCTCTCAGTCCATGGGACAATGCTCAATCCACTGAGCCATACCGGTCAGGCTGATTTTTTTTAAAACCAATTAAAATGAAAACTGTTCTTGGCTTATGGAGTATACAAAAACAGACAATGTGCAAGATTTGGCCTGCAGGCCATGGTTTATGGACCCCCAACGTATACCAAAGTATGTTTGATACCTTCTAGAAAAGTGGTACCCTGATTCTTCTAAGAACCAAATTAAAAAGTACATGTGAAGTGATAAGTACAGTGTCTGCCCTTTGTAAGTGCTCAGCAAAAGGTTATTATTACTGTTAACCTTTTAAAAAACAAACATATTAACTCTCTACTTGCCATGGACATTTGGGAGGGAGGCAGTTTCATTTAGGTTGCTTAACATTTCTACTATATTAAACTTTTATTATCATTAAAATATATATTAAAATTAAAAACATAAAAGCTGGTTTAGAACACCCAGTTTTTTTTGTTTTTATTTTTGTTCTAATGTCCCAGCATTGCCTCTTCAATTCCTAGACATTTCTTTAGTACTTGGTATGTGCTGCTAGGTGCTCCATGAATAATTGATTGTAGGTCTTTTCTCTCAAGAAGCTCTTAGTATTCTACAAAGTGGGTGCATGTATCCCAAGAGTATTTAAGATGACAGCCTTTCTCTTTATATTCATTTTTCACCTCAGCCTTGAAATTTCTGTTTTGGTATAGGTTTTATAATGTACATACTGTGCCATAATACTACGGTTGTATTTATAAATATATCTGTAAATGTTTAGATAATGGGGGGTTGTGCTTCAAATGTTTAAAGATGATGAAGTTAGCAATCAAAGTTTTGAGACAACTGGTCTAGGAGGAAAACAAATAAAAGCATCCTAATGGGAAACAAGAATTGGTGTGAGCGATGTCGGTTCTTATTCACAATGACAGTTCTAGGACATGAGTCAACAGCTCTGGTATCTGTTTTGTAGCAGGCAAGAAGCGAGATAGTTTACATTTTTAACTTCATAATAACACAACAGCTGTATGAGATAGGTACTACTATCTCTATTTTACAGATGAGGAACTGAGGTTCAATTCAGAGAAGTTGAGCAACTTGCAAAGGTCAGCTTGAATGAAATCAGGACTGTCTAACTGGAAAGCGTGACATTTTCCACTTCAGCCTTCATGGCATTGAAGAAATTCATGAAAAAAGGATGGATTATTCTCTGGTATTCCTAAAATCTCTGAAGTTAGTCTTTTTCTATCAATGTACTTAGGTTATTAATTGGTAGGTTAAAGTCCATTTCCCCAGAGATTCGTGATCAACTCCTTGCCTCCCGAACCTTTGCACATCACATGCTTCTCACTCTGAATGGATATCTCCTTCTTAATCGGATATCTCCTAGTCATCCATCAAGACCTAGCTTAGACATCACCTCTTCCAGGAAGCCTTCTTGACCTGACCTCCTCAGGACTAGTATGGATGCCCCTCCTCCGGGCATCTATAGCACCTTAATGAAAGTTCTTATAAAATATGCTATATAGCTGTATTGTTAGCTATTATCTGCTTGTTACTCCCTGGATTGATAGCCCCTTAGGGGACAGAAAATCTAACCTTGATTGCATTGTTCTTCTGGCATCCAATAAAGTAATACAGTGTCTGGAACATAATAGGCCCTCCATACATACTCATGGAAGAAGGAATTCCTTTTTTGTTGATTTGGAGTCTGAGATAACTTTGACAAATAGGTGGGTTGAAGTTTGCTTTTACTAAGTTTTCCCAGGATAGGACAAATTGGTGCATATACATTAGATTATAGGGGACCAGATAATGGTAAAACAAAGAAAATACACACTCATGGGTCTGAAGGCTTTTTCCCTCTGGGTTTCTCAGAAACTGAAGAGAGTCCACATACTCTCACCAATCAAATTAATATTAATGATACATATGATTTATCAATATCTACGTAAATGTTTATATGTGTACACATGTATAAATGCATATATATTCATGAACATGAATTCATAAAACATAGACACTATTTCCATAAACTGTTTTATGGATCACTGAGTGGATAAAGTTCATGAACACTCCCCAGGTGGGCTCATCTTGCCAGTCATCCAGTTGCTCTAAATCCCCTTTGGTCCTAAAGCTATTTCCCTCCTGGATGCATAAAGCTTTACTGCTGTTTTTGAAGGGAACTAGCATTTACTGAGAGCTTTTGTGATGTTCTAGATACTTACCAGGGGTGATTGCATGTAATCCTCAGACGTTTGCACAAACCCACACATCCTGAACCCAAAAGAAAATGGATCAAGTCAAAAGCAAGTCAAGAATGTTACTGAAATTAAAAAATCTTCATTAATAAAGAGGAAAGGAGCAGAACAGGACGGAATTTTGAAAAGAAAATGTCTGAATTTTGTTGAATTTAGTTATGAAGGACTATCGGGAAATTGAGTTATCCAAATTTGTTGCATGAGAGATCATGACCATTAGCACAGACATTTTATATATGAGCAGAAAGGAGCCTTTTCAGCTGATTGAGAGAAAAACATTCTTCTTCCCACCACCAAATGTGGTTCCGTGTGAAGAGCTTTCTTTTTTTATGGAAAGTGGACAACATTTAGACAGCACTAGAATAGCTGTTCCCAAACTTTTACATTTCATAGACCAGAAACATTTTAGAATAATTATAGGTCAATAGAATGGCCAACTTTTTACTTTGTCAATAAAATGAAGGTCATTCAAAAACTAAACAAAAACAAGACCAAAAGCTGCTGACTATTTTCATCATTTCAGAAATAAAAAGACAATCCAATAGCAAAAACAAAAGGAAGAAAAAACAAAGGGTTAGAAAGGACGTAATCTAATTTAAAAAGAAGGTCATTTTAACTTGATGGAAAATCACTGTCTCCTACATTTCTCTTCCTGCCTGGGACCAACAAGGGTCAGGGACCAGCCTTTAGGAACCACGATGCTGGTCTGTGTGGACCTTGAAGTTGCACAGATCTCAATTTACATCTGGGCCCTACTAATTCTGAACTATGAAACCTGGAGCAAGTTACTCAGCTTTTCTGGGCTGCAATGTCCTCATGGGACAGATGAGGATAATATCTGACTATATTGATACCCTAGGGCTGCTGTTACAAAGTACTATAAACTTATGTAGCTTAGAACAATAGCACTTCATTGTCTCCGAGTTCTGGAGCCCAGAAGTCTGAAATCAGAGTGTCAGCAGGGTCACCGTCCCTCTGAAGGGAATCTTCTGTTTCAGGACCTCTCTCCTGGCTTGTGTCAGCATAACTCCAGTCTTCACAAATTTCCCCCTTTTATAAGGACCCCAGTTACATTGGATTAGGGACTCACTCTGTTTCAGTATGACCTCTTTTTAACTTGATAAGCACATCTGCCACAATTCTACTTCCAAATAAGCTCATATTCTGAGGTATTGGGGGGTTAGGACTTCAACATAGGAGTTTGGGGAGGGATACAAGGTAACCTACACTGTTGACCAGTCTCATGGAGTTATTGGAACTGTATCAAAATCATTCATAGGAGAAACTGAATACATTGTAAAGTACCAGAGTGTAATGTAAGGGTTGTTGGTGTGTGTGTGTGTGTGTGTGTGTGTGTGTGTGTGTTTTGGTTTTGGTTTTGGTTTTCTTTGCATCCAAAATGTGTTTATTGGGATGGTTCCCTACCCACCTTCATTCAGGAGCTATGAGTGCTATTTCCTTCTGAAGGAGCCTCTTTCTGTCCGCCCTGCTTTGGTCCTGTTGGTTGACAGAGCACAGTGGAGCAGCCAACATACAAAACTACTGTTCGTGTTTGGCACAGGACAGTGGTGATTTTATAACATCCTGGGCATTTCACACCCATGAAGCAGGGACTGGGGCTCTGCACCAGGTGCTGCTTCTTGTGTTTCCTCTTCCCTTGCAGAGAGGGATGAAGGAGATCCTTAGCAAGAGGCATGTGCCGTGAGGAGGTCGGGAGGTCGTCACCACCGGACGAAGTCACTAAGATATTTCACTAAGAATTAGTCAAGATAGGCCTTTGGACACGTTCATTTAATAAATATTTTAAACAGCTGTCATGTGGTAGATCCTGTTCTAGAGCCATGGACAAAACAGACAAGACTCCCACCTCATGGATCTTATGTTCTCATTGGGGGAGGGAAGCAAAAGTTAATGCAATAAACAAATAAATTCAATATAAATTTAAGGAGAGACAAGTACTACAAGTAAAAACAAAGTTCAATAAGAGAGTAGAGCATGATGGAGGAATGGAAGATGCTGTTCTCTGTGGAATGTCGGGAGTTCTGTGAGGGACGGGTGAGCAGATCCTGACTGTAGTAAGGCACGAATCCTGGGTGAAAGGGGAGCTGAGGGGCTCCGCAGGGAGTGACAAAGCCAGGGCTTAGAGGCAAGTCTGTGTGGCTTAAAGCCTCGGATCGTTCTATCGTTTCTCCTAAAGGCCCTGGTAGATCAGTCTGCTCCCTTTACTCACCTGCCTCTGACAGGTGATGGGAAGCTCTACTTGGGACAGGATGGTGTGCTGAGTGTGGGCTGGGACACCAGGATGTCCGGTGTGAGTTCCAGCCCTGCCACTCAGCCACTGTGATCCTGTGGGATTTGTCCACCTCTCTGAACCCAACTTCTTCATCTGCATGGTGTCTCAAAACCACCTGCCTCCTAGGGATGTTTTGAAGGTTAGAGCCAGGCACACAGGAAGGGCTCAATAGTAGCTGTTATTACTGAAAACAGGTTTCCTGGTGTTGATATCTAAAGAGGTGATGCTGACCTTGAGAGAGGAAGCGAAAAGCTCAGGCACTGCTCTTCCTCCCGGCAGCCTGCCTGTTAATGATTTCTCTGTCGATCAATGATACTGTTTCTGAGTCCATTCTCAGGGATTCTGGGCTCTAGAGGGAGCGTGGTAGGACAAAAAGACACTTCTCTTGACATCAGAAGACCTGGGTTTGGGTTCAGGCTCAAATCACACTTGTGTGACCTGAGCAAGTTACTTCATCTCTCCTGCTTCAGGTTCATCTGCACGGTGAGCAGGTTGAACAACCCAATCTCTAAGGCTCCTTGCATCCCTCAATTTCTGTGAACACTGGGCAAAGTCACTTAACTGCTCTGAGCTCTGGAGGCTCATATACCCTGTCACACTACTGACACCTCTCCTGGTTGCTAAGAGGCTCAGGAAGAGAGAATGTGTTTGCTAGATTGTGACATTTATGCAAATAGGAGGGCTGATCTTTACAGAACTATTATGAGAATCGACCCTGAGTACTACACCTGGCTATGTGTACATTTGAGATGCAGGGGCTTCCCTCCACATTTTGCCATCTTTGCCTGTCCCCCACTGGGTTGGGTGGATCCACCTTAACAAGGTGTGGGGGAACACAAGGGAAGGATGGGGGTACAGTATCGAGGTGGGAAAGCATCTTATTGGTTAATGCTGGTATATCCCAAACACCAATTACTGTATCTGCTTCTAAGGCTGATATATTTATCAGGATGAGTTACAAGGAAATATATGTACCCAGGGAGTGAGGATGCTACATGGTCACCCCCTGCGATGTAAAATATGAGAGTCTAGGAGGGGCTGTTTTATAATTCATCAGGTTTCGCTAGTGAGTTCTGTCGGAGTCTTAGTTATAAAGGCAAGTGTGAACCGGACGGCAGACTGGAGAGCCCGGCACCAAGGAGACGGAGAAGCTGCCTTCAGTGCCTCCTGCCTCCTCCCTGCTTTGTTCCAATAATTTTGCGCTCGGTAAGTTCCCTGGCTTTGCAGTTAATCATTGTTGTTGAATAAGCTTGCAAATGAATCTGTAGTTCAGAACATGCACTTGCTGTCAGAAGTGTGTGCTAGTGTTTGGGCTGCTGACAAATTCCACAATTCCCTTTAATGAGCAAAATAGCTTAAAAGATGAGACAAAACCTGACAAATCAATTATTCACCTGGATCCTTGAAAGGCTGCTTTCTTTGGTTGCTAAAGTTTCTCAGGTTTCATTCTGTCGGTTTCATTTGTTGGGTGAGCTTTGTCACGAAATTGTTTTTCTTAGCTGCCAAAAGGAGGTATGTACAGGGTGGTTTGTCTATCCCCACCCCCAGTGCACCCTCCCCAGCGTTTGGTAAATCTTAAAACAGATAGTTTGCCTGGTAACCAGCTCCAACGGAGCTGAACCTGTCTGTGCAAGGCACGATTCAATTGCAATCTTTTGTGTGAACAGAACTGAGGGGCTGTGAATAATTGTCATTGTGGAGATTTTACTGTGGAACTCGGCATGGTGGTAGTCCTTGCATTTTGCCGGGATGGGATCCAAATCCAAGGAGATTTGCATTTAGCATGCCTGTTGATGATGTGGAGAGAGAGAAAGAAAGACCGGATCGGTGTAGAAAGAGCTGTACAATGCGCCGGCAGGACAGACAAATGCAGAAGGCAGGACTGTTGTATTTGTGTAACTTGTGAGTTTCCTGTAGTTTCCTATTCCCCTGAATAATCTCCTGAGGCTGCATTTTGGTCCTCCTCTGGGTCAGCCCCGGGTCCTGGCTTCAGGTCCTGGCTCCAGGCAGGGTGCGAGCTCGCTCCGGTCAGCAAGCTGTGGGAAGTCATTTTCTCCTCGCAAGGAAAGAATTGAGAGCTGTGCCTCCCCGGACTCCTTTCTGCTGTGTTGTTTTGCCTCTGTCCAAATCTCATGGAAACCAACAGCTTGACGTCCTTTTATTTTTCGCAGTAACCAATTTAACGGTGGTGTCATATGGCATATTATATATGGAGAGGAATAGCAAGACATTTTTCTGAATGTTTCAAGTGTGCCTGGCTTGTTGACATTTGCTTTATCTCACTGGCAAGGAGCTACTGTCTTCTGAGCCCATAACTGTCTGCCCAGAGCGGTTACCTTATACATAATTGCACTTTCTCTTTCAGTGTTGCAGCCGTGTTGCAGCCGTAGCTCTGACAAGAACAGTCTCTTTATCTGCAAGAATAGCAACTCATTTTAGCATCTCTTTGAAAACATGTATGCTTTTTTTTTTTTTTTCCACCAGGGACTTAGCTTGCTCTTTGCTTTCTCCAGATAAATATTTTGGGCATCAGCACCACTGCCAATGAAGTTATTTCTCCTTTCCTGGTATACTTGTGGATTGCTTCAAAACTTGGCAAATTGGGAATATGGAATATATCTTTTTCCAGGAACACATTTTTCAGGCTTACTTCTTTTGTCCATAAATAGCTTTTCCATATTTTCCATTTCCCTGAGTAAGTTCTGCTTCGAGCGCAGGGGAGTGATATATTGTGGTTGGCACTTAGGGGTATGTAACCTGAGACTTGGTTTCTATTCTGCAGCGGCTGCCCCACAGGGGGTCTGTAAAATGTCTTTTTGTCGTATGCTCAGCTCAAAGCCTCTGGGCTATAGCAATGATGATTAAGGTAGGAAATCAGCAAATCATCGCAGGTATAAAGGAACATCTGCGTTTGATGGTCCTGCCGGGCTCAGGAGGCTTTGTAAAGCTCAGGACACACAGCTGAAAGTTCCTAAAAGTGTTAATATGCCTTAATGCCAGGAACAATGTAGTTGTAAAATGCCTTTGCAATGTATTATTATAAACTGGATTTTATCGTATCAAACTTTTTAAAAACACATGCCAGAGTCCATGGTTTATTTTTCACAGCAGTATCTGGTTTTGGAGTCAGAGTGGTCTTGTGGAGAAATAAACCCATGTGCCATTTTCAATAAACGGAGTTTTTTCTCCTTTAGTGGTTTTCCCATCTTCTCCACCCACCAAAAATAACTCTATAGCAACAAAAGGAAATTTAGCATGAGTTATTCCCAATTAAATTTACAGCGAGACAAATATGAACAGTGGGTGACAAGCACCTTCTGAGAGAGCACACACACACACACAAACATGTCTCTCAAAAAAGGATTAAAAGCCGAAGAAGCATTAACATGATGCCTATTTGACAGGTAATTTTTTTTGACAGAGGTGGGGGTGGGGGGAGGGAAGGAGAGGTGTGTTCAGAGCCAGGGATCCCAAAGTGTTCAGTGGGAAGGGCAGGGGCTTTGTGTTGCCTGTGGTCTTCACCTCAGTCTCCTTATCTGTAAAATGGGGGAGGGGGGAGTTAGGAAGACCACACCAGATAAATGAGGTTGGTATAGCAAATACTACACTGATTGGCACAAAGGGGACCCAACAAAAGGTAGTCATTATTGTTATAAGTTGAATTTTGTAAAATATATTAATTCATTCTGATGTTAGCTTTGAAAGAAATATGCCACAGTGTGTAAATAGGAAAATTATACAATTTTTTTTTCTTGTTAGCAAGATATACTTCCTTCAGCTAGATAATTATTTTTGCTTTTGTTTTCTTTGCTGTGGAAACCTAGTAAATGCATAATTATTACCTTTCAGCTCACTTTCAACTAATTCTCAGAATGACATTCAGAGTCCTTACATAATTATTGAAAGCATAAACTGAATTTCAAATGGGGAGCCTGAAAATGAACTAATGCCAAATCATGTATCATAGCTTCTAAGTTATTTGCTAAACAATGATCTGGCCATAACTCCAGCCCTGACATTGCATTAAAGTACCTGGTTATATAGTAAATTTCATTTATTACATTCTGGGCAATGTACTGAATGTTTTACATGCATTTTCTCATTTACTGCTCATCACAGCCCTACCAAATAGGTTCTCCTTTGCTTCCCATTATCAAATGAGGAAATGAGATTAGAGAACACTTGTTTAAATACTGTTGTTGTTGTTTTTGTTAATCCTCACCCAAAGATATCTTTTTCCATTAATTTTAAAATAGAGTGGAAGGGAGGGAGGAGGAGTGAGCGAGAGAGAAACATCGATGTGAGAGAGACACATTGATTGGTTGACTCCCACATGAGCCCGAGTGGGGCCAGGCATGGAACCTGCCACTCAGGTACGTGCCCTTGACCAGGAATCGAACCCATGACGCTTCAGTCCTTGGGCTGATGCTCTTAACCATGGAGCCAAACTGGCCAGGACAAATACTGCTAATTCAAATAGGCATATTTGAACTCACACCTGTCTGATTCCGGAATCTACACTGTAACCACTGTGGTGGAAATATCCAATGGGATTGCCCAGCTTTACGTGATTCCACGTGGGAATCTTGGCCCTATATCTGCTTTGATTCTTCTCCCCACATATTTAACTTCTATCAGAGTTTAGGGGCATGAAAAAAAATGGAGTTAGGGATTTCCTTTGCTCATTTTGGTCTATACCAATCAAGACCACATTTTCCTGAGCCATCTTTATAATTTTCACCAAAGTATAAAATCAAATATGAAAAGATATGAAATTTTAAAAGGCCATAAGCCTACCAAATTCAAAATAAAATCCAAAAGTTATGTTGAATCAGTACTACCCTTAGGCCTGGGCAACTTTCCTCTGTACCTCTGGCTTTAGAGGAGTCGGTGGGCCAAGCGGATAGACGCATTTGGATCTTGCTGTCTAGACCACTTTTGGGGTAGATGCGACCCCAGAATTCCTTCCCCAAACAATCCTGAGCCTACTTCCAGAAGTTGTGCGGTGTGTCCACCCCTGGATATGGAGGAGAAACAGAGGTTGCTATTTGCTTGGGGTTTGATCACATATTTGAACTTGTGACTTGGGATGTCCACACATCTGCATGAAAGGCCTTTGTGGTGCAGGAAGGAACTATGGCAGAGAAGAGGGGCTGGCCCAGATCTGGGGTCTCCACCTGTGTTTTTACCCAGAGCCTCCAAAATGTTAGCGATAGCTCACCCTGCACTGAAAAACGTTTACTTGTATTTTAGTGTAGTGAAGCTGACATCTCAGTGGGTTGGTTTTGTAGGGTTTTTGTTTATTTTTGCTTTTGACCTTTCCCCATTAAGCCAAAAGAAATTATGGGGGGGGGGGGATGGTCAAAACTACAAAGATCTCAGACTAAAAGCTTTTAAAGTTCCATTTTGGAATTGATAGCAGTCGGATTCATCAAAACCAGCCATTGGCCTTTTTTCCAGCTCAGAGGCATAGACCGACGTTGGTGACCTTAGGGTCGGCTAGATTAAAACTCTCTGCCATTTGTCTTTTATGCCATTTGAAAATATAGTTGCTTAGAGAGACCATTGCTAATTTCAGGTGCCCTTTTCTTGTCTCTGCTTTTGAATGGCAGTTGTAACCCTTAGTGCTCAGGACTAATGGAAGGCTGCCTGAAGGATCCCGGTGGAACTCTGCCTTGTGGGCTGGTATGAAAAGCAGAGATGGCAATCAGTGGCTTTGTGTGGCCTTCTCCCATCATTATTGCAGCCCCTTCTTCTGTCCAGGGCCTCCTTCTCCCAGTGGCTCCTTTCATCTTCTGGTGTACTGGAGACAAAGGCCCGCCTAAGGAGAACTAATAACCTGGAGTTCCAGGCTGCAAAATCTCTGCAATTATTAAGAATCTTGTGGTTTGGGGGAGTTTGGTGTTTTTTTTTTAATTGATTTATTAAATGCAGTGTAAGATGTTATGCAATTAACAGAGTAATTTTTGCTTTTGTGTTTGGTTTTATTACTCTTATCTTCATAAAGTAGTTTTCTAGCTGAAAAGGCAGAATGCATCTTGGAAAGTATTTCCTACTATCAATCGTGCATCCTTGCTTTCTTTGGCTATAAAGCAAGTTTAGTCATTCCTGTCTCAAGACTGTTGGGAAGATGTAAATGAGATCATTCACGTCCCAGTAAATAGCTACTCCATCATCTGTGTGACAACGTCTCGCACAGTAAATACTGAGCGCACAGTGTGTCTACATTAAATGTTTACCCAATCAGATAATACAGCAGTTAAACTGATGATTGTGTGATGACTATGGTGTGAGGCACATATATTTTGCCTAGCAGAGGTGGTGGTAGGGATGTTTGTCCTTAAAATGTTTGTCCCTGATTCAAAATTATAGTATTTTTAGAGTTACACCATACCATTGACAGGGAGATAAAAAACAGGACAAAATAAAACTTTTTTAACTCCTGCATCGAAAACTCATAATAACGTTCGCCTTGGGTGGTGGTAATCCCATTGATTTTTTTTGGTGTTTCTGTTTGCTGTTTTATGTATCTTCAGAACTTTTACAATGAGCATGTATTATTTAAAAATTAAGGGGAAAAAGAAGAAAAAAATTTTTAAGGGAATTCAATTAGAATAGGAAATACTTATGGGCACATTGTAGATACCTAACCCTGTAAAAAGAGTCAAGTCAAACAATAAAATATGCAAAATACTTGGCAGAGATGTTCTTGGTCTAAATAGTCCAGGTTAGCTTGTTTTATTTTATATGAGTTTGCTTAGTTATCTATTATTAATCATTTATTAAGCATAGACTAGCGCCAGAAGTTCTGCTGGGTGCTGAGATTACAAAAGTGAAAAATCATAATCCTAAAGCTCAAGAAGTTTATAATCCAAGAGAAATGGACACGTGAGCCCACTAGTGGAACACAGTGTGGTTCCTGCTGTGTCAGAGCGGGAGCAGGTAAGGTTGCTTTCTCGTGCAAGTAACAGAAAACGTCTCAAACCAACTTGTTCCATAAAGGGAATGCACTGGTGACTGTGACCTAAAAGGAGAGCAGTGAAGCCAGTTTCAAGGGGTCTGATTCTGTGGCTCACAAGGTAGATAAGAAATGTGTTTCCCCCTTTGGTTATGTCACGCTGCCTGTCTTGGTATTATCCTAAGACTAACTGCCCTCGTGGCTCCAGGGTGGTTGTCCATGGCTCCTGGACAACTTGTTTCCACAGTCATCTACAGCCAGAAAGAGATCCTGAGAATGGTCCCTAAAATGTCCTTTGAATGGACTGGCTTACCCATGACTATAAAACTGAATCATCAGCTATATTCTGAAGCTGAAACAGAATAAAGACAGCCTCCCATGACCTTATCAATTCCTAAACAAAATCTAGCAGCTGTTGCTGTTAGGAAGAGATGGCGGTGGTGATGGTTGCCGGCACAGCATCCAATGACTATCTTCAACTTTTGATGTGTACAACGTATAATGTACAAAAATGTCCAGTAGATCTAGCATGTAACATAATGGAGAAAAGGCCATTTAGTGGTGCATGTCCTTAAATTGACTTTCATGATGGGTAGGGATTTGCCAAGAGATAAGAGAGAGCGGAAAGTCTTCAAGATAGAGAAAAAAACTCTCTGCAGTCACAAAAACTAACCAGGTAATTGTTCAACTCTGCTTATCCTGACATTGGCACTATTGCAAAAGTTACCAGCCTGAAGCCATCTACACAGTGGTATTAATTAACAGAAAACCTAACCTATCAGTTTCACCAAAACCTGCTATTGAATGATGACAAATGGGTTTTAAGCTAAGCCATGGTCAAATGCTCTTATTTTTTTTTATAATGTAGTACAGATTGGGAGTCAATTCAATAGAACCTTAAAATGTTTGTCCCTGATTCAAAATTATAGTATTTTTAGAGCTACACCATACCATTGACATCTTTTTTTCTCCTTTTTTTGCTCTTCATGAAACTTGTTCAAGAGGGTTAATGACTCACCCAATGCCTCAAATTTATTTGAATTTTTATGTCATGAAACTTATGATGCTAAAAAAAGTGGTATCAGACAAATGGGGGTACTTTTGAATAGATGTGCTTGCCAATTGTATAGTGCATATCATATTGAAAATGAGATAGACTAGAATAAAATACTTTTAGCTAAATATCAGTGTTCCATAGCAACATTAGGCTTGACTTTGGTGTCTGTGTGATTGACAGTTTATGTAATTTAGCTATTCCTCGGTTCTTCAGCCTTGGGTAATAGTCACCTTTTCTTTCCATTGAGAAAGTAAAATGCTTCCTGGGTAAGATTGTCCTGGATGGGCTTGGTAACAGTTTTCACTGAAATTTCCATTAAATATGGAAATTCCTGGCTCCACATTTAATTAGCTGTATTTTGGATTGTTTTCCCAGTATTGCAGAATAGAAGAAGTGGCAAGAGTATTATTCACTTTCCATATGAAGTGTGCTTATTCCCTTCACGATTTTCTGGCATTCAGATTCAATCATAAAACATTCTTTTTTTCTACTCCTGAAGCTTGCTTCAATGCTGTCAACCTACCTACTGAATGAGCATACTCCTAAATACTCATTTGTCTAGCTTCTTTTCAAAGAACACTCAATAATGGCAATAACCGGGATCAAAGTATATTTCCTCTTGCCATTTGCTTCTGGTGAAATGAGTCTGTTCAGAAACCATTCAGCCAGGCATGGGCAAATAGTTCCCAGCCCAGCTGTGTGAGTGAGGAACCTCTGACTTACTCAGAAAACATGCTTAACTTAGACTAGGCTGCAGCCACCATGTAGGAAATGCTCCCTGGGGCACTGGTTCCTTCCTCTTCAAATTAGACAGCTTTCACTGCTGAGAAAGAAGCAACTAAATATAGTGAAAAAGTGATGGGTAAGCACAGATGTCATCCAACCATTTATAGGTGCCATTATCCCATGGCAAACTTCGCTTCCTCATAACACAAACCAGATAAACTCTTTTTTGTTTTGAGATTTCCTTGTACAAGTAGAGAAACAGTAAGAGAAACTGTTTCTTGGCTGGATTTCTCATCTCATCAGCAAGTGTTTTGGGTTCCTAACAAATAGGAGATGCCAAAGAGGTATCAAAGAGACCCATACTGATATTCAGGCCCCATACAATACTCCTGGTTCTGAAACCATTAAAATATAGTAGTTCCCCCTTCTCTGTGGGGGATACATTCCAAGACCCCCAGTAGATTCCTAAAACTATGGATAGAACCAAACCCTATCTATATATACTATTTTTTTCATTACACACACACACACACACACACACACACACACTTTATGGCTTCTCTTTGACATATCTGAATTGCCAGCATCACTGTTCTCACACTTGGGACCATTATTACGTAAAATAAGACAAGCACTGCATATCATGACAGGCAATCTGATAACTGAGAGGGCCACTAAGTGACTAACAGGCGAGTAACGCGTACAGCGTGGATGTGATGAACAAATAGATGATTCATGTCCTGGGTGGGACAGAGTGAAATGGAGCAGGACAGTATGAGATTTCATCATGCTACTCAGAATGGCACATAATTTAAAACTTATGAATTGTTTATTTCTGGAATTTTCCATTTAATAGTCTCAGACTGAGGTTGACCGTGGGTAATTTAAACCATAGGTAACTTAAACCGCAGCAAGCGAAACTGCGGATAAGGGGGGACTGCTGTGCTTACATTCTTGTTGGTAAATCGCTTCTACCCAGAGCTGTCTGAGCTGATGCAGAACACTCCCCAACTCCAGTCCCTTTCTCGGGTCTTTTTCACATCTCCAAGAGCGAGTAAGTAAAGAGCCAATCAATTAACTAAAGATTAAATCAAGAGTTAATGCCTGGCACAGCTCGTTGTTAAATATTTTGACAGCACTTCTGTGTAAGACCTATATTATTTTTTTCTAAAAATAAACTTATGGCTACATTGAGGAGAATAACATTCAGATTCAAAAGCAATGTATAATTAAGTGCTAAATTGTTTAAGACAGCCCGGTACAATTTTTTTAAGAGTGATAAAGGATATGAGATTGTCTGGAAAGATTGATCAGGGAACTGGATGGTACAGGAATGAAGGACAAGGGCAGAATGTATGATTTTTTAATTCATTGAACAAATAATAACTAAATCTCCTAGTTGTTTACTGCCACTGTGTGCAGAGCACTGTGCACACATGATCTCGTTGACCTCTCATGACAGCACTGAGGAGAAAGGAGAAAATAAGTCCTGCTCACGCAGCTAGAAAGCGGCAGGACAGCCCATGTGTTAGTTCCGTTCTTGCCCATCACGTGCAAGACGCTCTAGGTGCTGGCATGGTACACATGAATATGTATGTTTTACGTGTAATGGCCAAAAGCGAACTCAAGGAAATACTGACAGCCCTTAAATGAATGAAAGAGTGTTCTTGGGCTTTCCACAATTGAGAGCCTCATTTTAAAATATGACTGGGTAATACATTTTTATATTGCTCGCTTCAGTTGCTTCAATAGCAATATAAAATGTAGGTGAGCCACAGGGAACTAGCCAAACTCATTATAGTTTGATTATCTAATCTTCCAGTATTAGTCTTCTTATAACCTTTGCATAACATAGGAACATTAGAAAAAGCAATAAAGCACACAGTCCAAGTATTTAGCCTATTGACAAAGTCTTGCTTTCCATCTTTAAGTGGAAATTGAAAGAGCAAGACTATTCATTAATGATTTGATATTAAATCTTTTTCTAACTCCGATTCTCAGCTTATGCCTTACACAACAATGAGCATGTACTTGCTATGACTAAACTCTATGAGAAAAGGTGCATTTTGGGGCCAGAGTATGGCATCACCACCCTTCTTGCCAAAATACCTCACAGGGAGTCTGTTGGGGGCAGAGATTTGATTTCATTGATCCTTGTGTACCGAGCATCCAGCATGGTTAATTGACAGGCACCAGATTATATGTTCTTCAAGGGAGAATAAAGACAATGTGAGATTGAGAAGTTGGGGAATAATTTCTGGAGATGAACCTTGAAGTTGTTACAGAAATTAACTGGATATACGGAGAAGGGCGTTGTAAGGAGACAGTGTATACTGAGCGGTGTTTCTACAATGAGCATGATCGCAGTTTGTATGTCTAAGGAAAGCAAGGAAAGGCTCAATGCCTTTGCAGTATTTTTACTCCTATCTACCCATTTTTCTGAATTTCTTTTCCTACTCCCTCTCCTTTGTCTTATCCCCCACTCATTCTTTAAAATTCAGATTTCTTCAACAAATAAGTAAGAAGGACCAGAGACATAGGGGAGGCACTTAAAAGGCAAATTAACTAGTTGTAATTTGTGAACCTTATTGGATCCAAATTCAAGCAAACTGTAAAAAAAAAATTCATGACATTCATGAGACAATTGGAGGTCTGAATACCAACTGGATATTTGATGACAAGTGATTGGTCACACTGTAGATGTCATAATGGTATTGTGGTAATGTTAAAAACAGTTTCTTTTAGCCTGGCTGGTGTGGCTCAGTGGCTGAGCCTCGACCCATGCACCAAGAGGTCGCCAGTGATTCCTGGTCAGGGCATATTCCCAGGTTGTGGGCCCGATCACCAGTGGGGGGCATGCAGGAGGTGGCCAATGGATATCCTCTCGATGTTCTCTCTCATCAATGTTTCTCTCTCTCCCTCTCCCTTCCTCTCTTTCTAAAAAAAATCAATAAAGAAAAAAAAATAGTTTCTTTTAGAAATACATGTTAACATATTCACAGGTGAAATTATTTTCATCAAAATAATACAGGAGAGAGAAAATGAGTAGGTTAAACAAGAAATAAATAAATAAGCATTATCAGTATTATTATTACTTTTTTGTATCTTCCTAGAAGACATTCCTTTTTCCTCCTCCCCACCAGTGGATTCGATTCCCTCTCCTCACTGTATCCCAAATGATCTGGACTTGTTTCAAATTTTCTGTTTCCATGAGTCACCATCACCAGAGTAAGCTCACTAGTAAGGACAGATATTTTTCTTTGTCCTCCCATTGACTGGCTCATAGCAGGTGCACAATAATGTTGGATAGAAGGATAAGAGATAAAGGAGTGGATACAGACCTCCAAGGTCTATATTACAGTGTGTGATTCCAGCAGTGGGCTGCCCTTCATTTCTTTAATTTCCAACTAATTCTTAGGAAACAAATCTTAATTTATGTTCTATGTACAAAACAGTGTTTGATCATAACTGAAAGCCAGGAATGCAGCAGCCTGATTGAAACTAGATCATTTACACATTTGCATTTAATATTCATGGAATGCAATGTTGTGAGGCCATGTTCGTAATGAGTACAAGATGGCATTGTTCCAAGCCTATTTAGTTGTCATAGAGATAAGGAAAATATAAAGAAAAACATATTCCTTGTATTGAAAAATACTTTAAATTATGGTATCTGAACCTAATTTTTGCATATAAATTTACAAAACATCTGAGGAGCCCTTCATCAACTTCCTTGTTATAGGCTTATGAACACTCTTTTGGTCTTTTGCAGGTGCTTATTTTGTACCAGTGAAAATTGCAGCTCTGAAAAGTAGGGAATAGGGAGCACTGGAGGGGGCTTTGCCAGCTGATTTAGTCAATGTTCTTGCCTTTGATCCAAACTATGCTGAAGCAGCCAAGACAAACAGAAATCTGATTCATTTGTATTGTTTTAAGAAGATTTTAATTCACTCCTTAGTAATATACTGCTATTGGAAATATTAACTTACTTATATTGCCAAACTTTTTCTGTAATAAATGTTTGAGCATGTATGTGTTAACAATAGAAATGAATCAATCTGTCCCTCAGAATTCGTAGATAGCTACTCACCCAGGAGCAATCCAGTGAAAAGAATTAGTTAAAACCTGCATGCTTTCCCCTAGAGGACCTGTTTCATAGATTAGATAGAATTTGCTGGGGGTTTTTAATGAAATACTTTCATCTATAACAACAAAAATTTAGAATTTCCTAACTATGTGCATGCGAGAGAGCCCAAAGGGATTTATTTCCTTCTGTGGTTATAGATATACTTTCTAATACTCAATAACAAATAAGGACTATGTATACCAAGACCTATTATGCTTTCCAATATTCAGTATCGAGCATCCAGATACACAGTCTTCAGGGGAGTGGTTTTGTTATTGTTGTTCCCCAGAATCTAGCACAGGGCCTACAAAAAGTATGTGCTCAGTAAATGCTTGTTGACCTTTCCTCCCGCTTTCACCTTCTGCCGTGGGTGTTATCACCCACCACCACCAGACATCCACTTTATCTGTGACGTTTGGAACAAGCCCAGGAATGATAAAAGCACAGTAGCTGAAGAAGTTTCTACAGAGTTTGGCAAGACTATGGGTCATGTAGAGGTTAAATGGACATCCACTTATCTCTCATTTTCATTGGGATTCCTTGGATGTTAAATGATTCCTGACTTCAGCAGCAGGAGAAGCTAGTTGGCTCGGGTAGATGGGGTACTACATGCCCCAACGTGTACATCATTGCCCTGAGAGTTGAGAGACCAAAAAATGGAAAGTATAAGGATAAGGTTTGACATTTTGTGTGTGTTTTAGTTTTTATCATCTCCATAGAACTCTTCTTACCATTGGGATCAAGACTTGCTTTTAAACTGTTTTTCCCTATTCAAGCCATTTTCCCTATTAAAATTCTTTCACTGGCTTGCCTGAATGAAGAATTCTGTAATTACAAGTATTTGTTCTTCTTTCATTCAGTTGTTCATAAGATATTCATTTCATTCTTACTTTGTTTAGCGCTGTTCTGGTTGCTGAGAAATACATGATAGCTTTTTGAATTTGTTTGGTATTGATTTTTTGGTTGTTCCTTTATTTTCAAGGTTGGAATGATTATCGGTCTCTCTCTCTCTCAGTTTCAGGGCATACATATAGTTGTGGGGTCTTCACAGTGGGGTTAAGAGAAACAAAGGACCAACACTAAATTTGAAAATCATAGACCATGATGTTAAGGTACAAACCATATTCTGTTTTTAATTAAGTGGGTCTAAGTTTGAAAGGCCAAGGGATCATTCTATTTATAAATGGGCTGTATCCTTCTGTGGGCCTTACTTGTATATTGCATATTTATAATGCAGATATTTGGCATGGAAATGTACATGTCCGAAGAGATACGTACACCTATACGCAGGAAGAAAGGGGCACAGTGGCATGGAATGTTTCTTCATAGATTTCTCATAAAACCAATTTTCTTTTTTATACCAGGCCTTCTGAATTGAAAAGTTACTGCCAGCAGCAAGAATATTACTTTATAGTGAATTAACAGAGGTGAATAATTTGAATGAGTTTGAACAAAGTGTGAGAGTCTGTGAGGTGAAGGGCCATATCTTTTTGCCCACCATTCTATTCCCAGGACCTAACACCCTGCCTGGCTCGCATTAGGCATTCAGTGACTAAGCAGATGAATTAATGCAAGCTCGGAATTGGAAAAATATTCTAATAGAGCATTTCGATGGGCCAGGAATTTCTTTGTACAGGGAATGAAAAAGAAATCTTTGCTTCCTGGAGATTCAATTAAATTCAGCAAACGTGTATTGTCTTGTAAATTCTGCCAGGGATCAGGGATTTGGTGCTGAGCGAAACAGGTCCCTAAGCTTTAGAAGCTCTCAGTCTAGCAGAAAGACAAATATGTATACACACTTTTACTTATATTTTATTATAATTTAAGTAACAATATCAGGATATGAATACAATTATGTTAGTGTTAACAAAATACAGAGGTAACCCAGGGAAAGGGATGATTACCTCTACTGAGGAACCAGAGAAAGCTTCTCTGAAAGGACTGTCTCCACAGTTTTTTTTTTTCCTTTTTATTGAATGTATTGGGATGACACTGGTTAACAAAACTATACAGGTTTTAGGTGCACAATTCTACAACACATCATCTGCACACTGTATTCACCACCCCTAGTCAAGTCTCTGTCCACAGAACCAAGAATGTCCCAGGTAGAATGAACAGTCTGTACAAAGGCACAGAGAGTCTGGCTGGTGTGGCTCAGTGGTTGAGCATCGACCCATGCTCCAAGAGGTCACTGGTTCGATTCCCGGTCAGGGCACATGCCCAGGTTGTGGGCCAAATCCCCAGCCAGGGGCATGCAGGAGGCGGCCAATCGATGTTCTCTCTCATCGATGTTTCTATCTCTCTCTCCCTCTCACTTCCTCTCTCTCTGAAATCAATAAAGGGGAAAAAAATTTAAAAAAAAAAAAAAAGAGAGAAATCAACAAGGTGTGTTCTGGGACTCTATCGGTTTTTGTCCCTATCCCATAAATTATGCTATCAGTTCAGAGACAAGTAGGTGAGAATAGTGAGGAAGGGTTAAAAGTAGATTTCCTATTCCTACATTTTTACAAATTGACAATTGGATGTTTCTATGCAAGAGTCAAAAGGCCGTCTATCTAGTCTACCTTCTTTCTATGCAAATCCTACCCTGCTTCAATGCCCACCATGTCTGCAATGCCAGATGTAACCAGTGCTATTCATTTAAATATCTTCTTCCATGGACTTTGGCTTGAACTTCGTCATTCTCTTTGCACGTCAACTCCCCGGGAGATGGTGAGGTGAATGGGGAGCGGGGCCTGCTTCCCCTCTAACTTTGATTTCTGTGCATGCCTAATAGTGAATCCTAGACCAAACAGAAGGAAATTAGCTATCCCTGGAGAAAGCATCCCTAATTTCTCCAAGCATGGACCCTAAAGATTTTGGACAATGTGGTTGTAATTTTGGACCAACTGCCATGCTCTCAACTCTGTATTCTGATAAGTACTTGTGAAGACCACAATGTCCCTTTTAAAATATGTGCTGGGGACTAGGAAACTGAAATTCAACCTAAACCTCGGGATTGATAGAAATGAAAACAGAATTCTGTTTACAAATGAATTAGAGACTATATCAACATCATACCAGCTCCATGTCCACCATCCTCCAGCAATGTACATTTTTCCAAAAGTCACATCCTTAGACAATAAAAAGTGTAGGTAGGACAGACTTTGAATATCACCTTTAAATAACAGTAATTCTATTTCAAAGAGCAAATGAATGAAAAATGCACTTGAAAACTCATTAGATGCACCAAGAAAAGGTTATCTAATCTTTAATATAAACAAAAGACAAAAGCTTATTTTAATAAATTTTCTTGAAATAAAATTTTATATTAATTTTTCCCCTATATTTTGTTCCCTTGATTTATGCCTATCTGAAAGCTGGTAACCATACATCCCAGATTGCCCAGGCCAATTCCAGTGTATATCTGGATTTGGAGAAAGATTATTGCCCATAGGCCAACAGGGCTGGAATGAAATTATTGTGTTGAGATCTAGTTGGAGAGGGAATGAAAGGGACTTCATTCTTCGTCTATTTTGGTAGGTTGGATGGGACTGGCATAGGAGACTGAAGCCCTGGCTTCAACCTTGCTTAGCCCCCAATTATATCTGCCATATCCCTCAGGCCATCCTTGGCAGAGACAGAACACTCAAGAGCTAATCTAATCTGTACAAAGTATACCCCCTGCTTATACTCTCCTTGCTCTAAGTTGTGTGCTATGTTGTAGCTATTCCTATTTTTACTCCTGTCACTTAAAGTCTTTGAGAGAAAATACTATGCCTTATTTATTGTTGTATCTGCATTGTACTTAACGTAAGAAGGAAAACCAGAAATGGTTAAGGAATAAAGGAGAGCCCATCTCTTCTCTCCTAGAACCAACTCTACCAGTCTCTTCCATGCAAGATTCTCCCTCACACCCCAGTTCTGCTCTTACCCGTGGCTCAGCGCCTTCTTTCTTGGGGTGCCTAACATCTTCTCCAAGCTGAGCACCAGTCACTTCTGGGCACACATTTTATTTTTCTGTACGTCTAAGGTTCTAAAATATTCTATATATTTCTTACTTCTCTGACAATATTTTACACTATATGATTAATCAAGCACATAGTTTCTGCTTATTGAGAGCTTGGTGTAGCCAAGCATTTGTTGGACAGAGGGATTTTCAACAATGCAAAAAACATGTTCTTTGTCCTCAAAGTCTAGCTGGAGCTTAGGCTATGTAAGTAGGAAGGAAAATCTCATAAATATCAGTTCTGATTGATGGAATTTCAGAAGAGGACTTTTTCAAACTAAGAGATGCAGAATTTTCAGGAAGTATGCGTACTTCAGTTAGCTTTTCAAAGATATGTTGAGTCTACATATTAAGAGAAATGGAGGACACACGCATTTTAAGGAAGATTGATATACTTTCCAATATGATATTTATTAATTCAACAAATACTTTTTGAGAATCTGCTGTGTGCCAAGCACCAACCTAGTGATTAGTACTATGAGTTTTCTGAGGTCAAGTATGGTTCAGTTTTCCCTCACTTAATCCCAAACTATCCGTGACCTCATTCATTTCTACAGCTTTAACTACTTGGCATGCAAAAGGCACCCAATTTTACCTGTCCACCCCCAAAATCTTCTAGCAAGTCTAATCTTGGATCTCCTCCTATGGAAAAGTGAGATGTGATGACTCTGCTCCACGCACTCTCTGCGGGCCATTTCCACTCTCCCCACCCAAAGGCACCAGGCACCAGGAAGCCTACAGAAGTTGTAATATGCAGATACTCAGTTCTTTGCAATTATATAATCTCTCTAAATAGTGCAATTATGAGTGTGCAAAATATGTTTTAAGGTGTTCTTCCACCCCACCACTGCTCTCTGGTTGGGGCTAAAGAGCCTTGTGAACTAACATGGACCAGCCTACAGCATGATAGACGGCCTAGGTATTAACAGACCCTTCCTCACCATTAATGATGGCAATACTATTTTCACGCACTGAATCTATATGATGGTCCAGATGCTGTGCTAGTTACTGAAATGGCTCATCCTTGCAGTAGCTCTGGCGATATCACTATTGGCATTTGATAAATGAGAATATTGAGGTCACAGTCACAGTTTTTCCAAGATTTCAGGTCTAGTACATGGCAGCAGTCAGGATGAGAACCTAGATCTATTTGGTTCCCAAAGCAATGCTTTTTCTACTACATTACAACAGAAGTAGGTTAATAGTTTTCAGTGCCTCAATCCTTCCTTTGGAAAGTAGGGATGGATTCTATCTCTACTGGCTTCAGAATTATAAATGCTCTTGACAAGTGAAGTTTCTCAAAGAAAATCAGCAGCCTAGGTGGGATTGTTGCTATGCTGAACAATGGGAGGATCCAGGCGTTTTAATTTTAATGGAATTACCAACACACAGGTAGTTTATGACCCACATGACCCCTGAGTCAGAGCATGCAGTCTATCTGCAAAGGAACTTTTGACCAAGCAAAATCAGGGAACTTATATTCACTTGTTCGCTCACTCAATTAATACTGTGCAAGCTTAGACTATGGGCCACACACTGATAATGCAGACACAATGTACATTTTTAACAGGGTGTCTCGCTGGGTCTAATACATATTTAATAGACAGTTTGCCTTGGGAATTAATGAACCCTTCCAATTTATAGGAATGTTTCCAGCCGCAATGGTGCACTAGCAGGAGGAACAGTAAAAACAACAGCTATTAACCTCTGAGATAAGATTTTGGCAGCAATGTGGTATGTTATACCCACTGAGGGCAGTGTCCGAATGGAAAAAGCAAAATCACTTTTGCATCAGACAATCTAGGGCTCAGCTCTGGGCTCTGACATTGAATAGTTGTCCGTGAAATCTGGAGTTATTTCATCCTAGGAGCCTCTATTTTACAACTGCAAGGTAGGAATTCTACTGCCCATTGAATCGTTCCGTGTGTGTTCTTTGTTCACTCAATTGTTTAATGTATATTTATAGAACATTGGATCAGTCAGGAAAGCAGATATCACCTAAGTATTTTAAGCAGAAAGGGAAGTAATTCAGGATATTAGTGTGCTTGGAAATCATTGGAAGGTGGGAGCAGTGATAGGCAGGGGTGGGGGGCAGCTACACCCAAATTGGAAATTTCAAGAAGCCATTTGTGAGCAAGTGAATTTCTTGCAAGCCCTAGAGCTGGAGACCAACAGTAAACTGTGGAGTCTGAGGAAACTAAGCAGCTATGGCAGTGGTGAGGAGTGCGAATCCTGTGCCAGTATGCCCTCCCGCATCCCCAACTCCTGCAGGTTGCTCTGATTGGAAGAATCTAAGCTGTAACCCTGCTGACAAGAGATTCTGGGAATACCGTTCTCAGTCTTCTAGACCCTGTGACAGTGGAGGGCATTGGGGTGCGGGGGTTCATGATTGGGGCAGAGGCTCAGCAGGTGATAGCCAGAACAGGCACCTCCAATGTGTCAGGAATTGTTCAGGGTGAATAAAGAGACAAAATAGTCCTCTCCTGTGGCTCACATTTCATTGTAGGAGATTATATGAGTTAATGTATTAACACATCTAATAGAGGTAGGCACATAGTAGGTAACTTAGAATTAATTGTTCCTTTATTTTTAGTCTCATACTGGCCCACTCTGTGTCTTCTCCCTGAGATTCCTGACAAGGTAGATAATTTCAAAGATTAGCGAGGGAAGAGCTAAGGGTGTGCCTTTGGTGTCAAATAGCAGGGTTTTAATTGACAGGGCCTGCCTTTGAAAGATAGACCTCATTTTAGTTTGTATTGACTTTGAAGGTCATTTGGACATGCTTCAAAGCAGATATTCTCTAAATAGACAAGATAGACCACGTTTAAAGACATTTATTAGTAGATGTGTGTATTAACCCAGTGCGAGTATATTGAAATACAAATGCCCCATAGAGATACAAGCACTGCCTCCTCCCAGTAGGTCTGAGGATGAGAGATGAATGTGTCAGGGCATGTATTAATGTGTTTATTTACATGAATAATTCATTTACTCTGTCCTGAGGATTTGCCAGTCACCTTCATATCTGTTTCCAACAGGAGGTCACTGTGCTTTGTTCCCTGTCTTCAGCTAGACATGTAAGGTGCAGTCGATTCTCCAAACCCCCCCACTGAGGCAGCTTCGCAGTGCTTTTCGGAGTCTGGGATGAGAGCTGTCTCGAGCACTAGCAGCTGCTTTTGTTCTTATCAAGCTGTGGAGCACAGGGGAAAAACATAAGCTTTGGAGCAGTCGTGAGAAGTGTATGCATAGAGAGAGATGGAAGGAAAAAGACAGAAAAAGAAGGAATGGAGGGAAGTAAAATAGTATAGTTTTATCACCTTTCTCTCTATCTTCCCATCACTACTTTGATAGGGCCTGCCTTTGGCAGATAGAGCCTGCACCCCGCCTCCCAACCTCAACCCTTCTCTTCCTGTCAATACTGCCTTGATCATTTTTATGTATGTCACCTTAAATGTCAGTGCAAGACTGCATCTGTGCTTACCTTGGTGAGCAATGTTACCAATGTGAAATACTGTATCAAATGTGGTCTAGGTAGAAAATGTCTATAGGTAACCCCCCTGAAAGCTGTTAATTTAATGAAACATATATCTGTATATAGAGATATATATGGATATATACAGATATATACGCATACCACCTCTGGAGGCAGCAGCCACTGGCTCAAGTTGATGGAATCAGGCTCAGTGACATCAGACTTTTTATTTTTGGGGGGTAGCCACAAATATGGACTGTAATGTGAAATTTCTCAATTTTTAAATGTTAACCCTCGGTTCTTATTTCTGAAAACACCATGAAGTCAGAAAAGATACAGTTGTGTGTCACACATGATTTGCATGCTGCTGATTTGTGACCTGCTTTGTAACAATACAATACAATACAATACAATACAATACAATACAATACAATACAATACAATACAATACAATACACTTTAGTATGGGATCACATTTACTGATGGCAGGCTTTAGGAAGTTGGAGAAGACAGAAAATGATTCATCCATTGTCTTGCAGTACGTGGGTCAAAGGCCAGGCTCTGGAGTCAGACTGTCTACTATCAAATCCCAGATAACTCCTTACTTGGCCTTTCTGCTCCCCAGCTTCCTCGTCTACAAAATGAGGGTAATCCCTACTGCACAGGGTCATTGTATACAAAGAAAGACGGAGCCTCGTTGGCATGCCAAACCTGATGAGTAGGATTGTGAGAACAAAACCAAACCTATTGACCTGCCAGACAAGAAGCCTTACAGAACCTGCAAGAAATAATTAACTAGAGGAGGATTCAGGGGTAGGGTAGGAAGGGATAAAGGAATAATCCCAAGGAAGTGGGGCATGAGTGTCTACTTTATTTCTGAGCAGAGAAGATATGTGGATTCCTGCAGACAATAGGCTGGATGTGGACCAAGAGTAGATAAGAAATAGGAAGTCCAGGTTCTCTCTCTGGCTCTCAATCTCATTAATTAATCCCTGTGTGCCTCAGTTTTATCCCCTGTAAAAGGAGATACTAGTACCCACCACATAAACCTGTTAAGATTGAATGAGTTTGTCATAGACACAGGCAACAGTGTGGTGGTTGCCAGAGGGAAAGGGGGTGGAGGAGGTGGTAAAGGGTAAAGAGGGTCAAATATATGGTGATGAAGGAGATTTGACTTTGGGTGGTGGGCACACAATGCAATGTATAGATGATACATTATAGAATTATACACTTGAAACCCATATACTTTTATTAACCAACGTTACCCCAATAACTTTAATTTTAAAAAATTTTAAAGAATGAGTCTTACACATGTAATACTCTTAGAATGTTGTTTGACACAGGTAAATGCTCAAACATGTTGGTATTGTTGTGACCATTATCCCACAACAATTTCTTGTGTTTCTAATATATATCATGAACAGTGACAGTCACTGAGACATGAAGGTGAAGCAAGTTATGGGCAGCCAGGGCAGCCGAGGATGAAAGTTCAGAGTGCAGCATCCCAACGCACGAACCTGGTTTCAAATCTGGGACCCGTCATTTGGTTCCACTTGTGTAACCTGGAGCAAGTGTCTACTTCTGTAAACTGTGGGTGATGCCAACAATCTATATATAAGGCATCCAGTCTAGTTCCTGGCACATAGTAAATGCTCAATCCTAGAAGATTGAAGAAAACATCAGAGAGGTGGTGAAACTTGAAGGTGCATGAAGTGTGGAGAGCTGAGAAGCTGTGCAACTCCAGGGCTTTCCAAAGAAGAAGATATTTTTCAATGTCCTTTGTTATGTTTGTGACACAATGTTCTCAAGCAGTAGAGGAAATTGTGAACAAGAAAGTGGGTCACATTGAGCAAAGACAGTTTTACTAAGCTAAAGTTTCCATTGTTTCAAACAATATATTGCAAATCATTTAGCTTACCAAAAAATGAAAGTCAAATGGTGTCAGTTACAATTGCAAAATATATTTTCGCTACTAAGAATAGCTATGTTTATTATCATTATCACCCAGTGAAGCTGAGAAAAGACTTAACCTTTGATCTCTTTGCTGGCAGTTGGATAGAATTAACATAATTATGGTTGGTTAGACCAATCATTTTTTGCAAGAATTTTTTTCTTCTCTCATGTGTCTGTAGATTTAGATGATCACAGTGAAGCTGCGTTTTTCATAAATAATAAGATCTCTATGTGTTTGTCTCTGCTCTTCTTAAGAAGACAAGAACCATGAAATCTTTCAAAAAGCCCTTTATACATAGAAAGTGTCCAGTTTAAAATCTGTTGGGGATTCACTATCAACAAACAAGAATAAGGAAATACTATGCCACTAGACTATAGTTAAGAGAAAGTACAGACATACATAAAAAGCTCATTTGGAGAGGCACTTCCTGTTAAGTGTTTCCCAGACCTTAGCTCTTGTATGCCCATAATTGGGCAGTCTGAGCAGGTATGGCTAATATTCTTGTTTCACAGAGGTGTAGTAACCCAAGGTCACAGCACAGCCACATTTTTCCTCCATAGCCATATTTTCTTAGGTATGTGTATTTATGAAAGACATCTGAGTCTGTTGTCTCTAGGCAACTCTGCATGCTCTCTTGGCCTAATATCTTTGGCGGTGAAAAGATGGTAAGAGTAGAGTATATATGAAAGCATGGATGCTATTGGTAAACAACAGTGTAACAAACAATGATGTAACAAAGGCGAAGGTTACCGATAAGATTTACTAAGTCAGTAAATGACTGGTAAACCAAAGGTTAAACATGGTGTGAGTTGGGGGAAAATATTAATGGCAGAGGTGGAATTAGAATCCAGATTTCTTCAATCGTAGGCTAACAAGCAACCAATGGATATCAGCCTTTCATCTTTATAGTGTCAAGCACCTCACTTATGTGATTTCTTACCTCTACTAATGGGGTTAGTAAGCTAGGGAAATCAATTCAAGAGGTCTGTCCCTTTGTGAAGCCATCTAATTGACGCATTATGCCAGGCCCTAACTATAATGGTTAATACCTTTTCACTGGAGTTGTAGCAGCAAGAAATCACAGAGAGAACAAGACAAATCCCAATCTAAATGTAATAAAAATGAGCTATGAGAACACAGATGAAATAGCAGCTCTTGCTGACTGAGGCTTCATGAAATATTGACCAGAAAGGGTGGCATTCGCACTGGGTCTTGGAGCACAAGTAGGATTTCAGGAGATGCTAATGGGGTAACGAGTGGGAGGGACCTTGTAGAGAAAGAAGATTTGGAGGTGTGAAAAGCTGTGAACATTCGAGGGTCTACCTCTTGGCAGCAGAGGCTATGTGGAACAGATGATGAAGAGGAGGGGCTGGCTTCTATATCAGTGAGCAGCACAAAGTAGTCTGGGGTTGGTGCCTTCAGAATCATTATCCAGTATTGGTGTCATATATCAATATTTTAATTTATTAATGGTATCTAAGGTACAGCAAAATGTAGTTTTACAACCTGTACTGAGATCAATGCACTCCATTAGGAAGGAAGAAAGGATTTTCTTTGAGAAGCAAATTAGTAATCTATTTGGGAAAGAAAAAAAAAAAATGAGGATAAATAAATTTTCATCGTGGAACAAATTCTGACCTATAGAGTAGCAAGATTTTCTATCCCTCCTCCACAAATTCTTCTCTACTGCTCCTCCTGCCCCCATTCTGCTGGGGAGGGAAACTAGGCAGGGTAATGAGAGTCAGGCCAGGGAAGGAAGTTCTGAGTGCTACCTGGCTTTCTGTCCTGCTCCGTAGGCAAAAAAGGCTACCAGAGAGCTCTGATCAGGACCTGCCCAAGAGGCAATGATGGATGGAAAGTGCTGAGGCTCTGCGAGAGTCTCTGTCATCTGCAGAGCTTCAGCCAAGCCTGGCGTTATAGTACCCTGTAGTCACTCTTGTTCAAGCAGAGTAACAGTGTTTGAAAAGTGGTATTTCATTGGGATGGGATTTTGCTGCAAGTGGATTCAGTGGTGACACCTAATGAGTGTCATCCTGCTGACTGTTCAGGGTTGTGTTCTTTTTGCCATCTGTTCACATCTCTGAGTTCTCTGCACCGCCAGCAAGTGCTGCATGATGTTCCCCTGATCTGTGTGGTCTCAGGTATCGGATGGCCCAGTGAGCTGGGTGCTGACCAGGGTGTCTTTGTGACAGACCCTCTCCTAGAAAGTTTAGGTCACATCTGCAGAATTCCTATGGCCTTATTTAGATGTCTTTGAGGAAATACCAGGACTTGGGTGAGCACACCTTCCCCAGCACACTCTAATGCCAACAGCTCACTGCTGAGACAGTAAAATAGCATGTGACGGCAATTTGGGATAAAATATATATTGGAGCAATAGACTAGATCCTTTTGAATTTGAATTTAGGCAGTGAAACGTCCGACAATACATATTAAGGAGGAATCTTTGGCAAGAGTATAGGTATGTGGGGAGGCATTGTGTGGTCTTAATTGATCTACACCTTCTAAATTTTCTCTTTTATTTACAGGAATTGATTGTGGAAAACAAAATTAAATCTCTTAAAGCACTTTTGAGAATTTATGTCATTGCTTCTTTTAAATCCACACAAGAACATGCACACATTTATAAACCCCCATAGTAAAGAGCAATTGCGGTGAGGTCGAGGCAGGGCGTAGGACGCATCCATCTGCTCCCAGAGCATGTCCCAGCTGACCCAGCATTAGCACTCCAACACAGCCTCTCCCCTGCAGTTCAGCTTTCTCTGCACAGGAAATGCTGGGCCCACTGCGGTGAAGCCAGTAACAACGTCCATCTCATCAAGGCCGTGATGTCCACCGTGTTCCCTGAAAAGCTGAGCTGGAAACATCCATGGGCCTGTCTATTGTCTTTCCTCCTTTTCTTCTTACATTCTTTCCTTTATTTGTTCAAACAAAAGACATTTATCTATTTACCTAGGGCTGATTATGTACTAAGTGCTGAACCAGGTGCGGAGGCTGTGTTTTTAAATGGTCATGCTCTGGTCCACAGTGGTGAGAGACAGTTGTCGCCAGTACAGCGCAGTTCGGTGGTAAGTGCTGGATGTCTGTGGAGCACAGACAACACCTTATTTATTAAACCTCTTTGTACCAGGCCACCTAGGCATGAAGGCCCTCGCATGGAGGGGATCTCACAGCACTCTGACGTGACGAAGTTGTCTGTGTTCACAGATCCTCTTGTTGTGGAACTAGACCAGTGGCTGAGTTGCTTCACCCATGCCTCCCAATCTCCAGGTGCCTCTCAAGCTGACCACACGAGCCAAGTTCTGGGACCAGGTTCTAATCCCCTTATGCATGAGTTAACCAGCCACTAGCAATATCGTGAGGAAATGCTGCCATACATTAAAATAAAGTGATTTCTCTTATTTCAATTTCTGCAGATATTAGCCAGTATGTGTTTCCTATCCTTGTGGAGTTTTGTCCTCCAGAGGGGAAGAGAACACACAAATAACCTGCAAAATACAAAGCTGGGTATGGGTGTCACAGCAGAGTGTTCTGTGAATGGTAGCGAATGAAGTAGCTTCCTTTTGACCAGAGGAGGCAGGAAATACTGAGATAAGGAAGTGGTACTTTTTCTGGGTCATGAAGATTGGTTAGAATGTCAGCAAAGAGAGAAGAAGCGTTTTAATGGCAGGGACCAATATCATTAAAGGAAATATGATTGGGAAAGTACAAAGTATGCTCTGAAACTCTTGGTGCACTTGTAATACTGTAAAGGAGGGTTTTCCTAGGAGTGAAGAAGAAAGGGAGGCCAAGGGCAGATCACCAGAGCCATGAATGCCAGGCTAAGGTATTTGAGGTACATTCTCTGCTATTCTAATTCAACTTGCTTGGTGAAAAAAGTGTCACATGAGGGTGAGAGGTGGCAATAGGAAGAAAAAAACATAATCACTGCTTCAGGAACTCTCAATCTGGTGGGTACCTACTCTTATCCACAGAATCCTATACATTTGCCCTCTAAAATTTAATAATCGCCAATTTAAAAGTATTTCTCATCCTCTCCCTCTCAGTGTGGTTTATTTTTTTACTCTTTCGATGCGCATGGTCACTTTCATGAACAGATGAAATATATTCATTTCTTTGTGGAAATGGGCCCCCAAAGAAATTCCCTATGTGATGGAAATAAAAAGTAGTAACTAATATTTTGCTGGATTTTATGAGTGGATATGACATATACAGTGATAGTTACAAATCTAGGAATTCTCAGGTGGCCCAAGCTGTAGCCTGCTCGGACTTATGAACAGAATATATTTAATTCAGGACCAAGAAGAAGCAGTAGCAACACGCATAAATAAGCTTCATGCTGATTAAGAAATGCAGGTATGGACACTTGGGAGGCCACGGAGAGACTGGCGCTGGCCCTGAAAGATGGTCTGTGTGTGAGTTGTTTTCTGTCTCTGGAGGAGATGAGAGGGAGAGAAATTCATCGCAATCCACTGATGTTATCAGTTCCGTGTCAGGTTTGTTCGGTTTGTGGTTGTTTCCTTGGAATATGTAACATAATGAATGCTAAATCTTTATAATGATAGAGCCTATGATAGAAAAGTTGTCTTCTTTTTGTCATCTCATGTTAACAGTCATTTTGTGTCCTCAACTAAAGTAGCACACACCTCTGGGAAGTTACTAGATTGGGGTCCCAATTCTGCCACCACCGCTTTCTGGCTGTGTGACTTTGGGCACATTCCATAACTTCTCTGAGCCACAGTTTAAGCATATGTATTGGGATAAGAAAATCTTTCGCACAGAGCTTCTGGAAGAATTAAAAAAGAACTCAAGTTAATCTCACTGATGTGGGCTAGTCATGGACAACTTTGGTAGGATATGAAACTCAAAAAGAAGGAAAACTGAAATAGAGTTTATGAGCTCTTATCGAAGGGAGGTCAGCCTGGAGGAAGTGGCATCCCACGATATGACACACACACAGAGGCCGCCTTCAAGTGGCATAAATTTTTAATCAGACCGCAGTGATATTAAGGCAGTACACAACTACATTTGCAGTGTGCACATGAGCACTATCATCTTAATAATCATATTCCACAGTGAATAATCTCGGTCCTCTCCCCGCTTTCAACAGTAGGCAGAGAAATAAAACAAGCGCGGGCTGTCAACAGAGAGATGCCCTCCTACACCATCTTCACTCACTGCCATGTGGCTCCAAGCTTGGGTGCAATCGCACTGCACAGATTCCAAAAAAGATCATAACACCACTTATGAAAGCTTTTAGCATTTGGGGGTGAACACTGGTAATTCTGCATTTCAACTGAGGAGCAACTGCTCTTCTCTGCCATGAAGAATTCAGTTCCCTAAAAGGACCAGATTTGATTGGGCCAACACAGGCTGAATTTACTAATATGTGTAGATTTCAGGGTTTGTCTCATGCTTTCTGTAAAAGTGCTGATGTTCCCATGACGTTTCACCAGGGCTTCTTCCAGCCAGAAGTCATGTCCCTAGACTACCAGGGTGACCTTGGTAACCCTGAGCCAGGTGGGGAGCAAACTCCCAACATGATCTAATCCTTTAAGTGTGTTCTGGAAACAGGATTTACATGTCTCCGTGTTAGATGCTTTTTAATTAGAACCAAACGGAATTATAAATTAGACTTCCTGGTTGGTAATTTAGTTAGAATAAATTGAATACACTGGAAGCTTTCTTCTTCTCTCCTCTTCCTCCTCCTTCTCCAACTTTTTCTCCTCCATTTTTTCCCCTTCTTCATCACCACCATTATCAGATAATGATAACAGAGCAACTCTACAAAAGAGTTAGTCCAAACACTATGTTGTCCTAAATTGGCTTAGAAAGCCCTGCTAAGCCCTGGGTCCATAAAAGGCATGAACAATTGGTCACAAACTAATATTCAGTTTAAAATAGGAGCAACGGGCCTTTTCCGGCTCCACTCTGTGTAGCTCTTTTTACATGTGTCATCTTATTGATCCTCACCATAGTCTTATCATTGAGGTTGGCATTATTTCCAACTCGCAGATGTTAACTAATTTGCTCCTGGTCACCCTGGCAGTAAGAATGTACATCTGGGCTTCCCTCTGAGATCTTTTTTTTTTTTTTTTTTGGCTTCAAATTTTGTGTTCTTACTTAATTCAATTAGTGCTTATTGAGCACTATTATGTTCTAGGTATCATAGTAAGAGCTGAGTATGGAGTGAAATAAGATATAATGCCTTCCTCCATGGAGTTTTATACTAGCATGGGAAGCCAGTTAATCAAACAACAACATACAAACAATACCATAAATGTCACAATGAATATATGTGTGAAATATAAAGTAAGATAAAGAGGGGCATGATTAATTCCATTAAAGGGGCAAGTTCAGAAAAGATGTACTATTAAAGGGGATATAGACCTTGACTTTTAAAGAAAGAAGAAGTTTGCCATGCAGATAAGGATAAAAGATGCAAGTAGCCGACAGACCGTTTAGCTATTAAAAGAAATAGAAGTGTGAATAACAGACTGTCTCTAGAGTGCTTGAAGCGTTAAATACATATCGCCACAAATAATTTTATGCTGAGTCTGCGGGTTCAATACGCCTGAGCCAGCTCTCCTTCATGTTTTAGTTCAGTGTGAAAAATATGATTCATACAAAAGCAGTGACAATACTGTGGGGCTGATGTGCTAACTCTTATAGAAGTAATATAGACACTGTATGCTGTAGACATTTGGAGGCAGGAGAGCTGGCTTCTGTTTGGGGTGGTCAAGGAAGGCTCAAAAGAGATAGCATTTAAGCCGGACCTGGAAGGAAAGCCAGACCTAGAAGCAAGGCATTCCAGGTAGAGGGACTGTACGTGAGCAAAAGCACAGAGGTAAGAAAGGTCCTTGCAGAACCCAGAAAAGAGAAAGCCCAGAAGAGCTGGAGCATGCCTGAAGGAGAGGGTCAAACCCTGCATGAGTTTCATGGAATTGGAGGAGTGGTTCCTCCTGTGTGTCCAGCAGCAGCATCACTACCCTGCCAAGGCCTCTCAGTGCTCTCCAGCAGCTACTAGGCACTCCTTATACTATCTTCCTTAACTCTGCCAGAAGAACCCTGACTCCAGATTGCATGGAAAGACATGGACACTGTATTCAAACAACCCTGGATTCAGTTCTTGGTTCAACAATTCCCTAGCTATATCAGCTAACCAATTGAGCCTTGGATTCCTTACCTGTAAAATTGAGATGATGAATTAAATGAATAGTGAATGACAGTGCATCCCTCATCTTTATATAACTTCTTAATAACTGTCAGTGTTTGCTTGACATTCCTGTCTTTACCCCTTTCCTGGTGTTTTCTTCCTTCTGCACTACCTAACTCACACTCTACCTAAGACCTCAGCTGAGAGAGAGTTTGTGAATGGCCATAGTCTCCTTTGAGAGGATCTTACGTTCTTATAAATTATTTTTCAGTTTGATGTATTATAGGAGAGTTGGTAGATAATTATCAGCAGATATAAAGAGAAATTAACCCAATAAATAGTGCTTTAGACTAAATATAGATAAACCAATTTTCTCAGTTGGGTTTCCGAGAAAGCAGACTCAGATGGAGATTGGCAGATGGGAAAATTCTTGGGGAGTGCTTCAGAATCAAAATGCAGAGGAAGGGAGTAGGATTAGGCAAAAGGAAAAGTTGGATGCAGATGAAATTTCAACAAAGACTTAAAGGAATGGCCCTTTAAGACACAAACAACGGTGTGGTGATAGCCAGACGGAAAGGGAGGTGAGGGTAGGTGGAGGTGGACAAAGGGGGAAAAACGGGGACGGAAAGAGACTTTGCTTTGAGCAATGGGTGCATGATGCATTGTGCAAATGATGTTTTTTGAGTTGTACACTTGAAACCTACATAGTTTTTCGGACCAATGTCACCCCAACAAAATTCAATCAATCAATGAATAAATAAAGGAATGGCCCTTTAGTGCTGTCATCAGTTGGGATGATGGGGCTGGGCCTTTACACCCCTTTGTAGACCTGTCACTACATGCAGGCGGCCCCCAGGAAGTAGGGAGACTTAGGGTGATGCCACTTTCTTCGTCTAGGGGAAGCTGGGGGAGTAAGTGCTTCATTCTTGAAGGGAGATCTGAGAGGCACATCACAATGTCTACTGTGCTGAGACAAGAAAATTTAAATATCTCTCTTAAAGATCATTTTATAGCCAGCTAGAATTCATGTATGGATTTTACTGATAGCCAAGAAGATATGGAATTGTTAAAGCAAGAGAAACCTGTTTGTATTCTGAGTACTGTATTAGTTTCCTATTGCTGCTATTACAAATTAATACAAACTTAGTGGCTTCAAACACAGAGCTGGAGGCCAGCAATCTGAAATGTGTCACTAGGCTTAAGACAAATGTCAGCAGGGCTGGTTCCCTCTGGAGGCTCTATGGGAAATCCAGTCCCTGCCTTTTCTAGCTTCTAAAGGCCAAGTGCACTCTTTGACTTGTGATGCCTTCCTCACATCACTCCAACCTCTTGCTTTCATTGTCTCATCTCCTACTTCCTCCTTTGACCTTCCTGCCTACCTCATATGTGGACCCTTGTGATTACATGTAAGACTCAACAGATAATCCAGACCAATCTCCCCATCTCAACGTCCTTAACACAATGACACCTTCAAAGTCCCTTTTGCCATATAAAGTAACATTCGCAAGTTCTGTGGATTAGTACATGGATATTTGGGGGAGCCATTAATAAGCCAACTGTAAGCATTATAGTCGAAACGTATTGTACTGGTGCTACCTGTTGAGTGTGTTTATCTGTGGGTTGTTAGAATGGCTGTGTTAACTTATTCTTGTCCGGGTCTGCCTCCTTTAACAACATCAAGATCACTGGGGCCAAATAACATGTTCTCCAGCAAACCCCTAACATGTCTGAATGAAGTCAGAAAGCTCTTCTTTGCTGTTCTTACAAAAGGAAGCCGGAACAAGATCACACCGAGAAACCTTCAAGTCTGTGCTAAAAGAGACCTGAAAATTAAATAACATCTATAAAAATCACAGAAGAAAAACAGACACTCCTGAAATGCCACCTGAAAGAGAGAGACACCCTCTAATCTCCTGTCAGTGTCTCCCATTGGTTGAACCTAGCTGGAAGTCATTTTTCAAGGGAGCCTAGGAAATGTGATTTGCATGGAGTCAGCCCTTATGATGTAAAACAGAGCTGGAGAAGTGTGCAAATTGGATATTAGGGGAAATGATCAGTACATAAACTGAATCTCGGAAAAAAACAGGATTGAAGTTCTTTCTAAGCAAGTTTGTACTGGTTATTCCTGCTTTATCTCTTCAGTTTTGTCCAAATATCCTGTTACTCTTTTGCATAAAAACAATTTTTCACTCCACAGGGTTCTTACGCTCTGAGTTACAAATCATACCCATTCCTTGCATATGATTTCAAGACTGCTTTCCTGACCATGCCTTGGAATTTCTTGCCGTCTACCTTCCAGCACTAGGGACACATAGGAGCTGGAGAAGCTGGGGGCTGGTGGCCCGTTTTGGATTCACTGGGCCAGAGAGCACAACTAGAATGTCTAGCCAGAGAAACACCTTGCTTCACAGTAGGTTTTGATCAAATGGTAACTATGCAGAGTACATTTTTAAATGGTTACTATGGTTTCTACACTTAGAGGCTGATACTTTACATTTCCGCTCAGCCTCTTTCCACTGAGCCCCAGAGTAGTGCCAGGCCTCTAATCTACCTTTTGCTGGGCCTATTACACCATCTTTTTTTCTTTAACCTCATCCGAGGATGTGTTTTTATTGATATTTAGAGAGAGAGAGATACATCAATGTGAGAGAGAAAAATTGATCAGTTTCCTCCTGCACACACCCAGACCGAGGATCAAACACATGACTTAGGTATTTGCCCTGATGGGGAATCAAAGCCAAAACTTTTTGGTGTATGGGGTCGATGCACCAACCAACTGAGCCAGCTGGCCAGGGCATCCATGACATCATCTTAATTGAATTTTATTTTCTAGTAACCTACAGCAGTACTCTGAGTTCAAGTCATTACAGCCCTGAATAGCAATGCAGACAAAATGGAGCTCTCTATTTTTGGTCTTGAAAAGCTTCCCCTCCTCCCCCCCCCTTCCCCTTTTCCTCCTCCTCCCCCTCCTCTTCCTCCCCCTTCTCCTCCTCCTCTTCTTCCTTCTCCTTCTCTTCTTTCTTTAACTTTTAAAAGTTGTAAATTAAGCTATAAAGAAATGTACAGAGAAGTCATTTTCACCCTTCATTGCATCTCCTCCAGTGTTGACATCTTGCATAACTATCGTATAATATCAAAACCAGAAAATTGCTATTGCTACAATCCACAGAAAAGGTGCTTTCTTTTATACATGGTAGCAGACACCTCAGTGATGGGGATGGCCATGGTGGTTGGCACTGTGGTAGTAAGAATAATCCCATATAATCACACAGTGCTTTATACTTTTCAAAGCTCTTTTATCCCTTCCCACTACTACAGGGGTTCTGTTAGCGAGTTTCTCGCTCAGCCCAGGGTTGCTGATACTTCAGTTTTACCTGGTAATTCAAAAGCCAAAAAGCTCATTATAAATGAGCTGCTTTCCATTTTCTCCTTGGACACTAACATCAAGTTACCCCCATCAAAAGGTGACTCACTTCCCTTTGTCCTGCACTTTCTTTTGATTGAGAGAAATTTCTTCTCTTCAGAAGCAGAAGAGGCATGATCCTTTGCCTTTACACAGCTGTGCTCTTTGCTTTGATCTGCCTTTCACACCCCTACACCTAGTCTTATTTGCCTGTCCAGTGCTTCCCCATCCTCTAAGATTAAGTCTGAGTGTTGCCTCCTCTCGAACACCATCCTCTTTGTACTGCCTCTCAAGCTGGTTAGGTACCTCTCCTCTACAGAATCAGCTCCTTCTTCATGTCTATAATAAGCCTATTTGTATTGTCTATTCTGTTATCTATATCCCCTAATAAATAGTGAGTTCCTTGAAGGTAGGGATTAGATTGTTTGAACCTTTATTTCTATCCCCAGCACTTTTTTTAAATGGATTCCTGTAGTATTTCTATGTCAATCTGGAAAGATGAAATGCCTTAGGAACAACTGAACGAAAGATCTGAGAATAAATGAATCCTAGCTTATCTCCTCTTGAGGTCTCCTATACTTCTTGCAGATGTTGCATGTTTTGGAGATACAGAACAGGTAATGATGACAGAGCTGGGGTTCATATAATCTCGACAAGATAGACGGATGGAAAGAAGGCGCCAAGATTGAACTTAATAGAGTTAAATATAAATGTTTCTCTTCCTGTTAAACATGGCAGTTTGAATACCTGCATATATTTCTGTTCCCTTCCAAAACTCCACCAAAGTAACACATAAGAAATTTAAACAGGTATAAATCTACAAGATAAAATGTACCTGTGTCTGACATCTTGGCCTATAGGAAACCATTTGAACATCAAGAAGACAAAAATCATGACTGCAGAAGAAACACACAACTTTCACAGAGACCGTGAAGACATTGAAATCGTTAAAGATTTTGCTTACTTTGGTTCAGTCATCAGTTCAAATGGAGACCGCAGCCAATTAATCAAGAAAAGACTGAGACTCAAAAGGGCAGCAAAAATCACCAAGAGCAAAGATGTGTCATTGGAGACCAAGGTTAAGATCATCCACACCCTCGTATTCCCGATTACTCTGTGCAGATACAAAAGATGGACAGTGAAGAAGGCTGATAGGGAAAAAAAATTGATTGTTTGAAATGCACTGTTGGAGGAGATCTCTGTGCATAGCCTGGACTGCCAGAAACATTAAACAGGTGGATCCCAGGGCAAATTAAGCCTGAAATGTCACTGAAGGTAAAAATGACAAAACTGAAACTGTCCTTGTTCAGGCACATCATGAGAAGGCAGGGTTCTTTAGAAAAGACCATACTGCTGGGAAAACTAGAAGGCAGCAGGAAGAGAGGAAGACCAAATGTGAGGTTGGTTGACTCCACAAAAGAAGCCATAGACATGAGTCTACAGGAGCTAAACAGGGCTGCTGAGGACAGGACATCGTGGGCATCACTCATTCACAGGATCTCCAGGAGTTAGAGCTGATTCAGCGGCACATAACACACGTAAATCTACGAGATCAAAAAAGAAGTGAGTCTTGACAACACATGTAGGAAAGATGAACAAATTGTGAAAGCTTGAAAAAGGATGGGTGTGTGAGATAATAGAAAAAATATATATTGGTCACTGCCCCCAGTTTCTGGCATAGAATTCCTAAAACCCTTGTAATTTCCTATGTGATAATTCTTTGGGGCATCTCTCCTTCTGATAAATGGTCTTTGACTTCTGTTCCTGACACAGAGCTCCTGAAACTCGTGCAATTTCCTGGATGATAATTGTCACTTGTTCTAATGTGACTCTGGGTGGGCTCCTGGATGATGGCTAGTCACCAGAAAACCAAGCCATGAGCAGAAGCTTGTCATTTTCAGCCATGCCCTCCATTCTCTTGAGAAAGGATAAGAGCTGCAAATGGAGTCAGTGATAGAGCATGCCTCTGTAACAAAGCCCCACACAAATACCGAAAGGTCAGGGTTCAGGGAGCTTCTGGGCTGGAAAACATATGGAGGTGCTGAGAGCCTGACTCATGCAGAGAGAGCATGGAAGCTCCGTGCCCCTTCCCACATACTTTGCCCTATTCATCTCTTTTATCTGGATGTTCAACTGTATCCTTTATCATATCTTTTCTTAATAACTGGCAAAAGTAAGTAAAATGTTTCCCTGAGTTCTGTGAGCCACTCTAGCAAATTAATCAAACCTGGGGCGAGAGTTGTTGGAACCTCCAACCTAGAGCCAGTGGGTCAGAAGCACAGATGACAACCTGGGCTTTCAACTGGCATCTGAATGGGGTTGGGGGGGCAGTCTTGTGGGATGGGGCCCTTAACTTGTGGAATCTGGTGCTGTCTCCAGGTAGACAGTGTCATTTTTGAGTTCAATTCTCAGACACCCTGCTCATGTCAAGAATTGCTTGTTGATGTGAAACCTCCATACGTTTGGTGACCAGCAGTGTTGCGGGTGCTGTGCTATGTGATTGTGGTAGTAGTGTGAAGCAGGGAAAACATACAGTGCGAAAGAGCTGGGTTTTTCCCTACATGGGTGGGAGAGTGAGTTTTGTTATGTGTGTGTGGGTTTTTGGTTGTTTACAGAGAGTATGAAGCCAATGAGAAGGACAGAATCCTAGAAGGATTCGGGTATTAAGGCCTCGCATATCTGAAGGTGGGGATGGGTGGGAGGACTGAAAACACTCAGATTCCCTCTTGTACTTGCCAGCCATGCCCACCCTGGCAAATGGATATTTCGTCTTTGAAGAGATTGAACCAGAGAATCTCTGGATTTGAGGAATCAGACATGGATCAGGGTAGGGGTAAGACATTACACAGAGAACAGGAGTATTAGGGAAAATATTTAGTAAATGATGAGGAATTTCTCCCCACCTCTGCCCCCAGGCCTCTTCCTCCTCTTCACTTCCAGAATTCAGCATGTATGGGCTTTTAACCTGGAAGGGGTGGAGATTAGGGATTCTAGGGAAACTGAAATAGCCTAAGCATAGAGATTTCCAAGTCCTGATATCTGGGTATCTCCCCATCCCCAGCTGATGACTAGATAGTGATGACCACTAGTCCATAATCCCTGCCACGCACACACAGCATTTTTGTGCCTCATTCTTAATCTGGATTTACAAATAAGGATCGGCAGGCATTTCAGAGCATCCTTAAGATAAATAATCAAAAACAACACCGAATCCAAAGATAATGCAGGGAGGAGAGAAAAACTTGAAAATACCTGTAATTAGTATACTTAAGCCCCAGCCAGCTAGCTCAGTTGGTTGGTCTGGTCCCATGCACCAGAAGGGTTATGGAATCAATTCCCAGTCAAGGCACATACCTAGGTTGTGGGTTCAATCCCCAGTCGGGACACATACAAGAGGCAACCGATCGATGTTTCTCTTACATATCTCTCTCTCTCTCTCTCTCTCTCTCTCTAATCAATAAACATCCTTGGGTGAGGATATAAATATATATATATATTTTTTAAGATGATGAGATATTCATGTATTAAGAACAGGAAGCTGTTAAAGAGGAACCTTTAGAGAAGAAAGAGCTTTTGAACATTTAAATGCATTAGGTCACATCTGGAGTACCATGTTCAGTATGAGGGAGACCCCACTGCAAGAAGGGCATTGAGAAAGTAGAGAGGCCCTGAGGAAGTTAGACCCGGATTGATCCATTCACACACATATACGTGTACATGGCATGCATCTCATGTGCCTTCATGAGCCAGCCAGATACTCACAGTTCTGGGAATGAAGGAGCCAGAAATGAGTAAGAGGGGGCTGAGCCATCAGGAGCTGGAGTAGGATAGAAGCAAATAATACAAAAATAAAATGCACTGATGAGAGGTGTAAGAGAGGAAAGCAGAGATTAGCGGAAGGATAAAAAAAACTGCCCTAGAGGACAGCTGAAGGGTGTGAGGGGGAGGGTGTATTGTATCTAAAGACAAGAAGACAAGGGAAAATGAGAACTTTCCTTCTTTCCTCCTTGCCTCCCCCTCTCTCCCTCCCCCACTTTTCCCTCCCCTTCCCTTCTCTTCCTTTTTTTTTTTTTTTTTTCCTTCAATACCTGAAAGGTTATATAGGAAAGCGGACTTGTTCTATATAGCTTTAAGAGATAAGTCTGAAAAAACAAAATAACCTCTCAAAATAGGAAAGAAACTAATCAATGTGGGCAATGGTTATGAAACTCTCGTTCAAAACTGGCTCTCTGCGTGACAGGTGTTCTTTTCGCACCCTCGTGTGTCCTAATGAATCCAGAATGGGCCAACTAGAGACCCTCTGCTCTGCTGGAGTTCTCTGCGGGACAGAGCGGGCTTGCTGACTTTTTGTGGATCTGCTAATTCATTCTAAAATAGGGCAGATATAACTAGATTGTATTAAAAAACGAGTTTCTTGGATTGATCTATAGAAACCAGCTCTGCTTGAGTTTAAATAAAGAGGAAAATTGTGGGAGTGCGTTGATTTTCAGCTCTTGAATTAGAAGCACACATACCATCCCGAAGCAAGTCCCACAGATATTTTCCCGGCCCCAACTCAAGGAGATGGAGAATAAATTTGCCAGCAAGTACTAATTGAAAGAACTTAACATGTGACTGTGCTGAAGCAGCCCCCGGAATCGGGCTTCAGTCATCCCACGTCTTCCAAATTCTGAGCCTTTCGTTGTACAAGCTGCAAATAATTGACACCAGGCTCTGCGTCAGCTCTGGTCCTCACCCTCACGGGTTCGATCAGAGTCTAATTACAAGAGCTACTCCTACATCTCCAGAGGCAGCATGCTTGGAATTTCTTCCTAAATTATTAATCAGGAGGAAAGATCAATTTGCCTGATGCAGTTCTTCAGGGATCAATTTTCCTGTAGCGTATTTTTATTTATTTGCGCATAAAAGTCAATTTGAATGGTTGCTTACTTTTTATTATTTCCTAATTTTTCCTTGGGCCTGGAGAATAGAATGATCAGGTGAGGATGTTTTCACCCTGTCTAGCTGCAATTGTAGCACAGCCTTCGTCTATCACCAGGAAAGCATCTGGTTTATGAATCGCTTCAGTTGTTTAAGATTTATCTCCTCACACTCCCAGTCGCTGGAATTAACGAAGTCTGGCACAAGAGCATTGGGCTATAATGATGTCTCCTCAGATTCAATGTGTCCCAACATAGACTCTTTGTCATTTTCTTTGTTCCCCTCAATGGCACTTCCTTTTCTGTTCTCAGTCAGTTGCCCAAGCCAGAAACCTGAGGGGACCCTAGACACTTCCACTCTCTGTGTCATATGCCACATTGAATTAGTCACAAAGCTCCTATTTATACCCCCAAAATGTCTGTCTCCTCTTCTGCATCCCCAGTGTCCTCACCATCTCTTGCCTGGACCATTGAAAGAGATCCCTAAATGACCTTCAGGTTTTTTATCTTTCTATTGTCACTGTCCAGTCTCTTTATCAAAATGCTGCTGGCTAAGGGGCAAATATAATATATCCCTTAAAAGCCACTCAGGGGTTCCATATTATCTTTGTTTTAGAGTTCAAATTTCTTAGCCAGTGATACTGTGCAGAAGACAGTATAGGGTTACAGTTTGTCCTTACTTACATGACAATTCCAATTTCACGTACACCCAGGGAGTTCTTCACTTCCTCACAGATCTTTTTGCCAAAAATCAGGGGACCAATTTTATAGAAAAAAGAAATAAGCAAAAGATTTTTTTTTTCCCTGAGCCATGGAAATAGCTAAACTGAGCATGAAATTGTTACCATAAATTCTAGAGAAGTTCTGTTCATCTCCTGTCTGTGTGTTTGGCAGCTGTGGGTAAGTTCTTGTTATGTGATTTTTCTGTTTGCATACCATAAAACACTTGCAATATTAAGACGATAAATAGAAACACATATAGCATCTCAAGGAGTAAACAGTAATCTTAATTTGGAAAAGAATTTAGCTAGGTGATTTTAGGATTCAGAAACAGAAAATTATGATAAGGAAGGACTGAAGAGTAAGTTATTCTCTCCATTCACATCTCTGGTGATTCTTTCTTTTACTTCAGTTGTAAAGTAAAATTTGTTTTTGTTGAGCCATGGAGGAATAGAACATCCTAATCAAAATCTCAACATTTTCAAAATGGCGAAATCACTTTTTTTATCAGGATGAGGGAGGAACCGTTACATCAGCAGCTCTACTCCATCAATTACCAAACATTTCTCAAGCACCTACTATGTGCCTCCAAAATAATAAGATAATTAAATAGGGTTATGTATGTGGAGTGCTGCAAAGGAGAAATATCCGTTGCATTTGATAGTAGGAGCTGTCATAGCTCAGGGAGCTGTGTGAGGAAGTGACATTGAAGACAAGATGGGAAGGATGAGAAGCTAGATAGAGACTAATGGGAAAGGTGTTCCAGGGAGAGGGATTGGCACGGATGACGTGTTACAGCTGGGAGAGAATGGAACCGAGAAAATGTCAAAAGCTAGAATCTGAGGAAACTCAAAGAGAAGGGAGATGAGCTGGGGAGTTAAGCAGGGACCTTTTGGCCTTTATTGAGAATTGTCGACAGTATTCAAACTAGAGGCTAGAGCTAGTTCTGGAATTGCCATCGCTGTGGAAATCAATGTGTATGTTAGAGTAGTAAAGGAAAGTCCTTGGGTGCAGGAACCACATTTTAATCGTTTTATCACTGGTGTCTAGCACAGAGCCTTACCATGGTTGATGCTCAAAAATGTTTGCTGATTGAACAGATGCATTTACTATGAGGAAATCGGGGCTCAGAGTGACACACCTGGGCCCCCGGGTGGGCGAGCCAGGAGGAGCCAGGCCCGTCACTCCCAGCCCACTCTACTGCTAGAAGCACTGACTAGTGTTGCCAGTTTTTTCATTTTATCAAATTGGGATGTATAATTTTTTTAATAATGTAAACATTTTTTATTATAAACATTTTCAAACATATACAAAAATAGAGAGGCTTGTACAATGAGTGCTCATGTACTTATCCCCGAAATTCAATAGTAGTTAAGAGTTTCCCAATTTACACCATACATCACATAAAATATTTTCTTTGCTGATGTATTTTAAAACAAATCCCAGCATGATCTCTGTTCATTCCTGTAATATTCAGAAACTCTTAAGAAGAAAGGCAGAATATTTTCTTATATTACCACAATGCTCGTATCACACCCAACAGAATTAAAAATAATTTTTGTTATTATCTAATATGCAGTGTGTAACGACTTAAAATTTTCTTTTTCGTAATTGGGATCCAAGCAAGGACTATACATTGCATTTGTTGGTTATGCCTCTGAAGTATAAAAAGGACATTTAACAACAAAAAAAGTAAGAAAGACGTACTTTTAAGGACAAAAGCAGTCTGTTACGGGAGTTTCGGTTTATGAAATGCTCCCACCTTGAGCCTTGTGTTCTCTGTGGCCCTGCTGTCTGCAGCTGCCGCTGGGATCTCTGCACCGAGCTGTTGCAGAGTCAGGGGTATCAGAGTCAGAACTGTTTGCTCTCTCTACTGAGCATCTCCTGCCTCCCCACAACCCTGATAAATGCTCATTCTGTGCCCACTGGACAGAGGGCTGCAATGTGCACCTGCCAGTCAGCCCCAAGTCTAGAGAACCTGCTCTAGCGGGAACCTGCCTGAACGATGGTTCCACTTGACTTCGGGTCTTAAACCCAGAATCACACTAATGATGTATTGAGAAGCTTTCACTTGGGAAGCATATTACAGAGACTGGACAAAGCCTTTTCATTTTGATATTATTAACCTACCTTATAGACTTTACTATAGATAGGAATCTATAGTTGTATTAGAAATTGGTTATTAAATGGTTGCTTAGGGTGACCAAGCCAGTCTGAGACAGCCATGGTCCTGTCCATGTCAGAAGCAAAAGAGGGAACAGCACAGTCATTCATAGAGGGGAGTGTAGAATCAATGTTGGGGGAAAGCACTAGACGAGGTTGGGACTCGAGGACTTGAATTTGAGTCCCAGCTCTGCTGTGTGAACTTGGGCAAATTATCTAGCCTCTCTGACTCTCTATTTTCTCTTTGTTTTCTTCCCATGATGCTTCTATTTAGCTAGGAATAGTGGGCTATCCTCCCAATAATACGTATAAGTACTTCTCAGGATGCTATCAAAGGGTAAATCTGATAGGAATGTTGTAGAAGCAAGGCTGATATTTGTATCCCTTACATCACACCAAAGGGGCTGCCAACCTGCCTACTTCTAGAGCCAGACTGCTGTATCTCCTTTCTCTGCCCTGGTCTATCATTAGGCAACAATATTACCCTTTTCATTGGGCAAGATCTAACCGATTATTATTGCAAAAGAATACAGGAAGCTTGAACATTATTATTTTAGCGTCTGGTTCCACGATTTTAATACAAAGAAAGGAACAGGACAAATCCCGTGAAGATGTAATATTTGTATTTGCTGAAGAAAACTTTCCTCTCTGGTTGGATGTAGTCTTAAGCACTATGCCTTAAATTAGAAGGCACAGCTCCTTGATCCTTCTTCTGATGCACCATTAGCTGCAAATCACACCAATTAAGCTACAGCCTGTGCATCCCAGCTCTGAGCCTTTATTTTCATTGGCAAGATAGAAGTCAAATTCTACAGCTTTTGAGGCAAATTTCAAATACTGAGAAAATAGTCTTCTAGGCAGATCGGGGTTGCAAAAAAGTATATATTGATATGAATTGTTTTTATCTTCACTTTATTTTTGTACTGGACTATTCCATTTATGAAATATTTTTATATCTGTTTCTTCATTGGTTCCTCGCACCAACCTTGTACTGTAAGTAAGTTATTAATACGATCCCCATTTTATAAATGAGGATTATAAAGTTTAAGAGATTCAGTCATTGTTCTTTTCCATTTATTGAGCACCTAGTCTTTTCCTGACATTGAACTATGCCATTTACAAATGCTATTGCATTTAATTTTCAAACAATCTGATGAGGTGGGTGTTATTTTTCTATTGTACACTTGAGAAAACTAAGTCTTCTTGGGTTGAATAGCTTGCACAAAATCTACGCCATGCATCAATAGTGACCTTAAGGGCCAAAGCTGGGTCATATTTATTTCAGAACCTTAAAAAATAACATTATACCAGGTTACCCCCAATTGCCTGAAGACACAGGCTTTGTCAAATTCAAAAAGTGTCTGTGCTGACTCCATTTTGCAATAATCCTGATAATCAAAGAAAACCTGCCTTTATGAGTCTATAAAACAAAACTTGCATGAAGCCAAATTGAAATTTGATGTATCTAATTTTCAGAGTTATACTCACATAGTATGAAATAGCTGGATGGGGATTAAGACTGTTGTTTGCCTATAAAACTTACTTCATTTCACACAGTAAAGAATTCCTAGGCGTTTGGCTGAACCTCTTTAAAGGGTCTCCAGCCAAACGTCTCAGGAAAGTGTTCTAGTCAAAACAAATTATCCCAATTCTACTGAGAGAGAGAGGGAGAGAAACAACATACCTTAACTCAGTGTGTTATTTAAAATGATTCTAAAAGGTTTGATCCACTTCATAGAAAATTTGGTAAAATAAAGGATCAATTTTCCTTCCCTAAAATCTTTATTTAGCTCACGCAATTCAGCAAACATTTACATTAGCATTTATTAATGCTAGTGTCACACAGTGTCACACTGTTCCAGGTGTTGGGGATATAGAAGAAAATATGGCAGTGTCTTGCCCTCATGGTGTCCATAACTAAGTTCTTAATGCTCAGTACTAGAAATGTACAAGAGATTGGTGTATACATTCTCTTCCTTTGTGGAATTCAGGAAAGATAGCAGACTTACCCTATTGTCTGATTCCTGGTTAAAGATTAATTCTAGTGCATTTAGTTTTTAATCTGTTTATCTCTCTACCTTTCGGTCTCCATCTCTGTAACACACACATACACACCCGGTAGTTTGGACCAGAAGTTAGCTAAACAACATCTATACATTTTTAGCAGTGGAAAATCCCATGTCCCCATTTTAATACAGAAGCAGGTTGGCAACCTGAGAGAAGAGCTAAGTTAGGGATGAACCTGCTAGTAAAATCCCTGGGCAAGTAACCAGCTTGAGGATATCCACTGAAAATCCTTTCAGTGCCCAGAGGTCAGCTCTCTTGAAGACCAGCGGCCATTCCAATGTATATATGGGAGGGAAGCTAGTCTTCTAAAGACATCTATGAAAATAGTACTCTTCCAGGCATGATGGCCTTGAAAAGCAACCAGAGTGAGAAAGCTTTAGGGTATGTCTATGACACCTCTTCTGTGCCTGTCTGGTTCAAAAATCACAGGGCAACAAGAAAAGAAGAGGCAGGGAAATGGGAACCATTGATTATTTTCTGAGATCCACGCAAATAGATTTATTTTTGTGTCTTCATACAAAATAATTTTGGCAAATGTGTAGCTCCTTGGACTCGAAATATAACCAGTAATCTATGCCTGATTCTCTTATGTGTGACTATTTGGTTAAGATTCTAGATGAGAAAGAGCAATAATATACTTGTTTGGGGTTTTCTAGTTTGAAGCACTTTTATTTATTACATCTTTCTCCCTCTACACCCATACACGTCAGCTTGTGAAATAAGAATGAGCCTTGTGTCCACCCTCTTTTTTTAAAAAAAAAAAAAAAAGCTAATTATTAATAATTGATGGTGCTTTTAAAAAATCAGTGCTGCTTACAATGATGAAAGTGAAGTACACTGTATTTTAGATATTCAGAACAACATTGTGTAGGGGTGGAGATGATTCCACATTTTACAAGGAGGAAGGAGTATCTCTGAGAGGGTAAGGGATTTTCCCAGCATCGTGCAGAGCCACGATTTACGTCCAACAACTCTGATTCCAGGGCACTGCTTTGAACCCTTATTACTCTTCTCATTCTACTAGTAACCATGTAATCTTTCACAAAGATGTAACCTGCCTCAGTTTCTCCTTTGTAACATGAATCTGACTATCTTGGTTTTTTCCCACCATAGAGCTATCCCATTACCATCTAGAAAGCACTTGATACTCCTCACAGAGAGCAGATATTTAAATGGCAAGTGCTCTTTTCATATTCACAATGAGAAACCAGAGAATTAAAAGCAGCTAGGCATAGCCTATGAGCCCCTTGAGGCAAAGATCTGTCCTGTGGATTCAATATCCCTAGCAATTGTGCCTGGCATATAATAAACCCTGAAAGAAAAATATTGCTGATTAAATGAAAGAAGGATGTTTCCCCCTGCCCCAAAGAAATGGAAGCATTTACAATTGCTCACCAGTATCTCATTCCTGGACCAGTGATCAGATGCTACGCTAAGAACAGATGTCCACCATTTCTTCTGCATCCTTCCCATGCACCCTGGTGACAAGGACAGCCATGTCCAAGTAAACAATAACGTGACCCCAGTAGCCTACACACCATTGACATTTGCCCTTGCCCTTTTGGAAGGTGCCCCAAAGCTTGAATTTCCTTAGCTTTTAAACTTCCCAAAAGCTTCTAGTGTGGGTTTGTCTATAAAAAGCAGCGCTCCTCCATTGTGCAGCAGGTGGTCTCTTCAAACGACTTCCCCTGCAGTGTGGAAATGGGTAACTCAGCCTTTGCCACTTGGATGTGCGGAACCCCGCCTGCAGCCCCGTGATTTCACCAGCTCTCCCTACAGATGTACAGTGCCCATGATGAGCAAACAGGAATAGTATGCTGCTGCCCTCATTAATTCCACTAAGGACTGCATATGCATTGGTCCTGACAGGAGCCATCATGGTAATAATAGCAATAACTATCTTACTTCACAAAAGGCTTCATGTCAAATCTCATTGGGATTCACAAAACCAGCTTGTGAGTAGAATCTTAAATTTGCAGATGAGCAAACTGAGGCTCAGTAACTTCCCAAGGCCTGTTTGTTGTTGTTGTTGTTGTTTGTTTTTACTAGTGACAGGATTACGATGTGAAGTTGGCCTCCTACCTTAGATTCCTTTTCCTACTCCCTCTGCTCACTGCTTCCTCTGGTAACTGACAACCCAGTCAGCTGGCTGAGGTCCTAACTGTGGAGAGGTAGGCTACCCATCAGCTCACTTGGGAGAGGACATGCCTGTGGCTTCATGCTCTAGTCTAACCACTGACCTCTGTTTCCTTCTCTCAGACACAAGACTAGCCATCTGAGTTTTGAAGATGTGAGCAGTTGGGCAGCTTTACTCAATGAAGATTAATCCTACTGCATTAAACAACCCCAGCCCCCTCACAGAAGGCAATGCTTTCTTTCCTTTGTGAATGATAAGGTGGATTTGCATTCTGGGTCTCCTCCATCACCCTTGACAAATTGCAAAGGAAGCAAGTGTATGATAGAGCTCTGTCTCATGTGTAGTGCATGGTGTCATACTTTGTCTTTGCTTCATCAGTAGCTCAAAGCCTTGAGATGATACTGATGGGTGAAGTCACTGATATTCCTGAAAATGGCAGCAGCTTTGGAATGAGACATCATTCTCCTGACCTCTAATCACTATAGATTTGTGAGAGGACCCAAGAGGTCATTCAGTGATTGCTCTGCAGTGAGCGGTTCTACCCTGGTGCCGAGTGTTCCAGAGCATGGCCATCTGCGGCTCATTCCTCTGTGGCCTGGTAGAGACATCAAATGATAATAGACAGAGTGAGGCTGTGCCGGGGGCTCTAGGAGCGGACACAGGTTTCTTTGACTTGACTTTGCAAGCAATAACCCTTTTAAATCCATCAGCTCTCTCTTGTAATTTTTCCAGCATATCTTAAAGTAGATACAATGATTATTTCTGTTTTACTTATGAAAAACTTGAGCCCAGAAAGGTTAATAACTTTCACAATGATGCACAGATAATAAGTGGCAGAGCCAGGCTGACCCGATCGACGTAATTCAGACCTTGTACCCTCTCTACTGTTATCAGCCATCATCCAAGTGAAAGCAGATGGCACAACCCTAATATCAATGTGTGTAGTCAGTAACAACTGGATTTAGACATTCAAGAGTGTGGAAATTTTTAACAAGTTGGCTTACCATATATACAGGGGGGAAGAATGAGCCCAGAAGTTGGTTTTCAGTAGTTTGTGTCTTGTTATTTAAAAAACAAAAACAAAAAAACACCAAGAAACAAACAATAGATAACTTGTCATTTTAACAGCATTTCCCAGGCTCCTGTTTCATGCAAAAGCAAGACAGGATATGTGCTGCTTCTTTAATGCAGTTCCCTACCTCCGCATTATCAGCTTAATTTCCTGATCAGCATCACCTTCCTGAAGCAACTCCTTCAGGAGGGTTTGCCTTATTCAAAACGATGTGCCAAGCACCTGGTACAGTCTCGTGTGTAGGGAAGGAGGAATGACAGACTGTGAGGTTTGGGGAAAGAAATGATTGAGACAGCCTCACTCTTTAAGGAGTTTATGGTACACTTGAGACCAGCACGCACATGATTAATACAACAGATGAGAGGAAGGAGGGCAAAGGTGTCAAGAGGGAAGGGCAGAGAACTGAGGAGGCCTTAAGTTCTAAAGGAGAATTATGGTGTTGTAATAGGTGTTATGATGTAAGGGAAACCAATTAATCTCATAGAAATCCAGGGTTGAATGCCAGCTTCGTGTCCAATGAGCTCGATTACCTAGAAACTCTGTGACTTGGGTGAAGTTAGTTAAGTTCTCTGAACCTGTGTCCTTATCTCTAAAATAACATACCTACTTCAGAGTTTTATTGGGAGAAATCATATAATATTTAAAGTATGTTGCAAAAAAAGAAAAGCAGACGCTGACAGAGTGGATAACAAAAAATAAATAATAAATAAATAAATAAATAAATAAATAAATAAATAAATAAATAAATAAATAAATAAAAAAGTATGTAGCACAGATTCTAGCTCATTACAGGTGCTCAGTAAACATCACTTCCCCTTTAGATGATATAAAGATCACTTGCCTGTTCTCCTGAGTGTTGGCAATTTGACTGAAAAGTGTTTAAAAGGAAAGAGCATTTGGGGAAAGGAGAGAGGATTAAGGCTAAATGGACACGGTTGTGTTAGATTCTGTTTTAACTTGTTTAAAAATACTTTCAGCACTATTACAAAACATAAAGAAGACATATTACACAATTTATGTCTGCTTTCTTGGTTCTCTCTAGAACATTTCTTACTGTCAACTTGATTTTATCTCTGGGAAGCTAGAGACAGCCACCCTGCTCTCTGTCTGTCTGTCTCTTACTGTCTGACACAAACACACACTTCTACAGGCACACAAACACACAACATTTCTATTTGTAAACCAGATCTTATGGTTTTTGCTCTGAAGAAATTACTTGTGCTTAAGTTTTATTTTTCAAAAAGGATCAAAGAGACGGGTAAGCACTTTTGAACACAGGATTTTCAAAGTGGAAAAGTTGAGAGTAGGATATATTCCAATTAAGACAAATGCAACACGATACAGTACACAATACAATACAATACAATACTTCCCCTTCCATAGTGGGGAATTAAGCACTGTCGAATGTGATATAGAACCAACATTTCAAAACCATGGCAGAAAAAATGTTGGAGATCCAATGAGCTACACGTAAGGAGTCCACCATTTACTATTAAAGCAAGTATCCTGTTGTGATATATAAAATGTGGCAGCTAGAAGAGCCTTACGAAGTGCTGATCGTATACAGATTAAGTATCAGGGAAGTGTTTCCAATGTAGGACACAGCTGAGATGGAGAGAGCAGAGACTGCCCAGCAAACAATAAAAATAACAACAGGATTTGGGAATACAGTGATTAGGCAGGAACAAAGCCTTGAAGTTAGAATATTTAGCCTTGAAAAAAAATAAGTCCCAGAGGAAGAGCATGTTGTCTCTCCTCATTCAAAAACCTTAATGTTAAAAACAGGCAATTTCAGTACCTGCAAGGCATCTTATAACCGAATTCATTTAATGGTTCTGCTCACTTCCACATTCATTATTTATCCACTCATTTAGAAAATGTTTATTGAGCACCTATTACGAATGCCTTCTGCATACCAGATACTATGTTAGGAACAGGGAATTCCAAGGAAAGTGAGACATGGCCTCTGCCCTCAGCTCAGCACAATGGGGGCTGATGGGCAACTGCACAAATAACTGCAAATCAGGTGTGATGAGTAGCAAAGTGGTCAGATGGGATAGGAGACTGGCACTGAATTAGATGCTTAAGAGAGGACAGTTGGAGGTGGCATTTCAGGTTTTTATCATGGTAGTGAAGTCATCAAAGTTGTAAAGGTGGAAGTCCTGGGAACAGATGGAAGATTTAGTGGCTCGGGGGAGGGGACGACGTGTAGTATTTATCAAGCTGCAGTGTGGAGCATGGATCAGGAGAAGGTAAGAGTTCTGCTCTGTGTCACAGGCCAGATTATCTTCTCTGAGAAAGACAAATATCACATGATCTCACTTATAAATGGAACCTAATGAACATAATAAACTGATGAACAAAATTGGTCCATAGGCATGGAGGCGTGAAACAGACTGACAGATCTCAGGAGAGAGGCAGGGGAGTAGATGGGGAGAGAGTAACCAAATAACTTATATACATATATGCATAACCAGTGGACACAGACAATAGCATGGTGAAGGCCTGGGGTGGGGCAGGGGATGGGAGGAGAGGGATAAAGGGGGGGAAATTGGGAGACATCTGTAATACTGTCAACAGTTTAAAATATGCTAATGGGAGCTGTTTGATGTTGTGCAAAGCTTGACCGCTGCTTGCACTATGGTGCGCTACTAACCTGCCAAAAATGTGTACCCTGAGATCCATGTTTACAACAGCAGAAATGTCTACCTATATGGGAATTGTTAAATAAATTACAGTCTAAACTATAGAATGGGATTACAAGTATTAAGAAACATGGTATTTATATATTTGGTTGAAGGTAGGGAAAGATTCCAGTTGGTATCACACATGTATATGTGTGTGTGTGTGTGTGTGTGTGTGTGCATGTGCGTGTGCACGTTTGTGTGTGTGTGTTTTCAGATGGTGTGAGAAATATCTGTGGAAGTCCAGCACAACATGTATGTAACTCTAGGAAGAGCGGCAGGGAAGGACAGCAGTGAGAGGGAAGAGAAGTCGGGGAAAGGGAGAAGAGACAAGAGAACCTCTCAATTTTTATTCTTTGTTTTTCTATATAGTTCAAATTTTACAACATCCCTGGACTTTGTTTTGTAACTTAAATAAGATGAAGTAATGCCCATGAAGCACTGAGCACAGCCCCTGCCATGTGGCCAGCAACATGGACTCTTTCTGATGGCAAGAAAATGTGACTTGCACACAATGATTTAAATCTGTGCACAGCATCGTATTGATGGTTATAAATGTTTTCTCTCTCTGCTGAAATAGAATGAAGTAAATATCTTAAATTATGACCAATAGATGTTAGTTTAAATATGTATGTTCTGCTTAGTCATTTAGGATTTAATTATTCAAAGCTCAGTTTGAAACAGGAAGCTTCACAAATCTAGATAACAGCAGAATTTACTTAAGCACTAAAAATTTCCCATCAACCATTGTGGTTTTATCTTTGGAGTATTAAAGTTTAAAAATACTCTACATTTAGAGGTCATTGTTGGCTATCATTGAAAACCAAGGTCAAGTCTTTTCTTTTATGAAATCCCATCCTACAATAACCAATAGATAGATATTTAGTAAATTGAGCTTTAATTTAATTTTGTGGAGCTTTTTATTTATAATGAATTTCAAATACACTGTAAGTAGATCATCTTTTATTATAATTATTTAGTCATTCTTGTTTTTATGAAAAGTTACGGACAAATTGAATTGAAAATCAAATTGTTTTTTTGAAATGTACTGAAAATCTCTGTTCTTCAGATGAGTTTCTTTGTAATTAAAAGAATCATTTATCATTTGCATTTATCTTGAGGGTAAATTGAGCCTTTCAGCTGCTGGATTTTTCTAAAGCAAGACAGTATTGTGTCAGAGATGATAGCACAACTTGTGATCAAGAATATCAACACTTCAGAATCTATTTCTTTTTTCTATGCTGATTGTGTTCAAATGTATCTTAAAACCTTTGTTCTTTATTTTTATTGGATTGACATCTGGCAAAAATATCCTTTTTTTCTTTCATTTTATTTATTTTTATTTTTTAAATTGAATTTATTAGAGTGACATTGGTTAATGAAATTATACAGGTTTAAGGAGACTTGACTTGGGATGGTAAACACAATACAATATAGAGATGATATATTGTAGAATTGTATACCTGAAAAGTATTTTTCCTACAAAGAAATAATATGATAAAATACCTGTTTTCTTAAATTTTTGGACTCATATATTTTTTCAAGTTTAAATGTTTCTAAAATATATTGAATATGAGAGTGTTCTCTACCCCATTTCTAACCCCATTGTCTTGAGAAGCTGATTTAAATATATTGTGCGTCTTAGAATTGATGAACTTTGGCATGTGGACTTTTTATACTAAAGCCATAGTGCCAAACTGAGGTATGTTCCCAAGTGATCAACTTCTAGCAGCCCCCCAGCAGAAAAAAAAAAACTTAGCGAAATTGAATGATGTTTTTTACTTGATTCTCTGGTCCCTCCAGCTGAGGGTCACTGGAGACTCACTGAAACCTCCCTAACATTAGTAATTCCATGGACTTTCTTTTTTTTCTGCCTTCTCTTTTCTAAATTAAGCTTTTTATTTTGAGATCATTGTAGAGTCACATGCAATTGTAAGAAATATGTAGGGAAATCTCACGTACCTTTTACTCAATTTCCCCAATGATAACATTTTAGTAAAAGTGTAGCTCGTTATCACAACCAGAATAATGCTATTGACATAATTCATCAAACTTAATTAGATTTTTCCAGTTTTATGTGTACTTGTGTGCGTGTGTGTGTGTGTGTGTGTGTGTGTAGTTAGTTCTGTGTCATTTGATCACGTGAGCAGGTACCTGTATCCACTACCACAGTCAAGACAGAGAATGTTTCCATCTCCACAAGGGTACCACGTGTTGCCCATTATAATCACACCCTCCTCCTCCCCCGTGGACTTTTCACAGATTGGGATGGCAGTATATTTTCTAGCTATGTTTTGGGAAGTAACTGATTTGTTCTTTCCCTCTCGTGAATGTCTGCAGGTAAATAATACCAAGTACGTGAAGCCTGAGTGTTCCGCCATTCTTGAGTTGTGCATCTTCCTGTAGCTTGGCAAAGGAACCAACAACATGGGCGAAGGCCTGCCTGGGGGGTGAGGGGGCAGCATTTCTAACACTCTGGAGGCACAGAACCAAATTTGCCACCTTTGTTTTCATTCCCAGATTACGCTCGATTTGAGGCCAAAATCCATGACCTACGAGAGCAGATGATGAACCACAGCATGAGCTCCGGGTCCGGGTCCCTGCGCACCAATCAGAAACGCTCCCTCTATGTCAGGTAGGCAGCGGAGCATTCCTTACTGTGATCTGCACTTTGTGAGCAACCCAACTTGGGGAGACAAAAACACCTTGTAGCAAGGGATCGTGTGTTTTATTAACCCAGGCTCATCAATACACCACTGTAAGACCTTAGGTTTAACCATTTCTGAAGAAATTTTTGAAATGCTATTATGTTAAATTAGTTAAAGGCCCCTTCTTTTAACAAGTTACTCTTTGACCATTTTATGACCCAGGGTAAAGTTCTTAGCACAGGTTGCAGTAAAAATAATGGGGAAAAAAAAACATTTTTAATTTTGATAAATCTTATATTGGATATATGGATCAAAGCTCTGGACAGTTGCTCATCAGCAGTATGGGAAGTAAGTATTCCTGTATCACCTCCGAACCTACGTGATACCTACTGCATTAACCTTGGTGTATTGATTTGGCATCAGAAATACTCTCTTGTAGTTATGTGTTTTTCCCTAACGAATTTTGGTAGAAAGACTTTCTTCTGTCACATCTTATTACCAATCATTTCTTAGAACACAAAAGTTATTTGTTCCTTGCCTGAAAAAACTCATTAATTTACTAGAAAAAAAAAAAAAAAAAAGATTGATTGAACTTGAATCACCTTCCAGTCTTTCATCTTCATAGTTAACTCTTGAGTAAGATCCGTCCTCACTCAAGTATAACATGTGCTGCTTCTTTGCATAAACCTCCTATATTCCTTCCAAAATATATTTCATCAGTGCTGACTGTACTTTTACAAATGATATAAGTATCACCAGCCAAAGGGGGAAAGTGGTACCTAATTAATAGTCCCAATAAATCCAGATATATATGGAGGAACTATGAATCCACTCTGACTCCCACCCAGGTCATATTTTCCTCACCTGAAATTTTACTGTCTTTTCCTGGCGTGGGGTGTGTGTTACAGACACTACATTATGTACTTTAATTGCTTTCACCTGTTGATTCCATTTGGCTATGAAGTTATCTCTTGTGTGTATTAGGTAGGCACAGCAGGGCCAAGAAGGGAGCAGGATTCCGGAAGGCGGCAGGTTTTCGAGGGCCTTGATTTGCTGGCCACTGGGACAAGCATAGAGTCCCTTCTTATTCCAGGCAGTTCCAGTACCTCAGATGCCCTGAGATGTTAAATTTTAAAAAGTCGGAATATTAATGTTCCACATTTGTCCAACTGCATTTTGGAATTTCTTTTGATATGCTTCTGTGTGATCTGTGGAAGGAACTATTGGGAACCACCCTAGAAACGTGTTTTTTAGTGATGTCACAAATATGATGGAAAGTGGCTATTTCTGTTCTCCTCACTTATGTTTTATTGCTGGCCTTTCTGCTACAAAATATTTTCTAATCTTGAAATGTTTTAGTCTTGGGGTGGCAACTTGGGGAAGTCAACTAAGTTACTAGGACACGAGATAAATTGGTTAATAAACAATTATATAGAATAAAAATGGAAGGAAAAATTACCATAGTATGGGTATCTTGTTAAAAAACTGAATGCACAAAGTGTTGATGTATTAGAAGAAGTTTGCTGAAAATATGATGATGGTTTAGTCCTTTCAATTAAGTTGTACTTTAGGAAAATTAAATGAAGTGATTATATATTATATAAAACTAATAGACTTATTTGGAAGAGTAGTGTTAATCAGAATCAAACCTTTATTCTCTAATCTGGTAATTAAAACTATGACACACAAAAGATACGAAGACTTAAGTTAACAGAGAATGTTATCTTGTTAACACTCTAACAGTTGGAGGTTGTGTTGAAAGGAGAAACTGCTTTTAAATGAGGCTCAAAACTGGTTAACACTTCATGGGAAAGTCTCCAAATGATTTTTCTACGATATACAAAAATGATATTTGGTTTCCAGTGTTCAATAATTAATATGTATAGTAAAACCTCAATATAACGGACTAATTCAGGTACGGGGGATATCGGTTAAAGCCAAAAGTCTGTTATATAATAAATAAAGTAGGTTTTCCGAAAGCATATGTTAAAAAATTGACAAATTAGTTTACCTGTTTTTACTTATGTAGACACGTTTCTGTAATTAAAATTATGTATGAAAAGTTGAATTTCACAGAAAAGCGTTCCATATGTATTACTGTAATTTTAAATTTATACTGAATAGGTCTAGTAAATGCGTGCACTCACCAGTCACCTTGAGTAAACAAATGTACCTGGCTGGGGCGTGGCTTAGCGCACACGGAACATCGGCCTGCATGCGTTAAAACTGCTGCAGAAAGTCACTCCACACAACGACAGAACCAGTTACCAATTACCACACACGATGCGGTGTGATCACATGCTAATCATTCGCTAAACACTGTTTTCGAGCAGTGACTCTTGAATTCAAATATGTAGAATATAGTTGTAGATATGTAATATTTATGTTGGCAAAATTACTACAGTGTTTTTTCCAACATATGGCCTATACACTAATATTAACAGTGAGTTAATAACCAAAAAAAAAACCTGTTAATTTAATTATAAGCAAATTTTGGTTAAAAGCATTTAAAAATTAACAGGGTTAATTTTTACATATGACATATGGACCAGAAATTTTGTCCATTAAATCCGAAGTTTGTTAAATCAAGGTCCGCAAAATCGAGGGTTTACTGTATTTTGTATGTACAGGGCTGACTGCAGCATCTAAATGACTCCTAGAAGCATAGAATTGGAAGAGAGACAGGTCATGCATGGAGTGAAAATCAGGGGGAAAGAACTTGGAGCATCCCCTGGCCTTGTTCTTAAGTGATGTGAAAAAACAGACATCCCTTACCCCTGCCAAAAAAAAAAGGCAATAAAATGAAATGAATAGCAAGGCCTATGTGGATGGGGAATTCTTACTAAAAATGTTTCAGTAAGTTTGTACCTTTGTTGTTTGGGTTTGGTCTGTTTTTTGCACCAAGTTTGGCTATAGGATTATCATAGAGATGCTTGCTTTATCTAGAGTGCTTGAATAGGACTAGCGCCAGTTGGTTATGCTTATTTTATAAATAAACGAGTATCAGCGTTTCTCTGATTATATAACTATCAGATAATGAGCATGTCCCTTTGATCTGAGAATAACATCCTAGAGTATTATTCTCTTTATTCTGTTTAGCTTTGCATAATTCTAGAGCTAGAAGGAGCCTTAGCTATCACCAGGTATAATGTTTAATTTACAGAAGAGGAAACTGAGGCCCCAGAAAGGAAGAGATTTGCCCAGGACCCCACAGCAATTTGGGAGCAGAGTCAGATCTCCAACCCCCCTCTTCCCACATCACTCCACCTCCTAGGGCTCAGCTTATGTGCAATCCACTGTTGAATGCACTTCAGCTGTGATTCCCAATCTGCTTCTGTCAGCACTGCACTTGACCCGTAGATTAAGGAATAGGTTAGCTGAGAAGAGAAATTCAAATATAAACCTCTGGGGTTTTTTCAGAGGGTAAACTGTGCTAGGGACATATGGGATTCCTTTAGTATTACTCATATTTTCCTATGAAGCAAAACCTAAACCAGAAAGCAAGCAGCCTCTTTGTTCTGTGATAAACAATTTACCTGACTTACTAGAATATTTATCTTCACCATAAACCACCCTTCCCCTTGTACCCTTGTAGTTGCCTTTCCTTTCTCTCTCTCTCTCTCTCTCTCTCTCTCTCTCTCTCTCTCTCTCTCTCTCTCTCTCTCACACACACACACACACACACACACACACACACACTCCTACCCCCTAGCCCTTCCCTAGCTGTGCCTGGAAGGATGCATCTTCTCAGGATCATGCAGAAACTGGCCTCATTCTCCTATTAGTAATGATCCTCCCAGGTAATGGCAATTTGTTTGCCTGTTGTTTTTGCCTGAAAGTGTTGAAGGGACGGGGAGGGAACTACCACATCTGAGCCAAGCAGAGTTTTAAACTTGAGCCAACCCTCTTTGTTTCCCAATCGAGTTGTAATTATTTTCCTTCTCTTAATCTTCTGTGTAAGGTGCTTGAAGTGCTTGAGTAGTGCTGTACACACGGAGCTGCTTGTTGCTAATGAAAATACTGTGCATGTTCTACGTGAATGATTTGGAAATATTCTATTTAATGGGCTATTTGTATTGTGTATTTCCTGCATTGTGAAACATATCTAGTTGTGGAACCTTACAAGTAAATAAAATGTTTAAATTTTGAATAAAATATTTTTCAAAATGCTCCACAAGTACATTATCAGTTCTTCAGACGTAGATGCACTTGGGCTCCAGAGCCACGGGAATGCAGATGTTGTTGTATGTGTTTCGAGGCTCTCCATGTGAGCGAGCGGATTGCAGCCTCCCTGCCTCTGTAGTATGCACCCCCCTCTTTCCTAGCCGCTGGTAAAAGCATCCCTGTAACAGAGAACAAGGCTTTTCTTGCTGCTGATAGGAATGGACCTTTGTGTCTAAAGGCTACTAAGAACAGTCAGAGACATAAGCGGGTTAAAATCACATAAAAGTGCAAATAGCTAAGGAAAGATTCTTTCCCCTGATAAAAGAGAGCAAAAACACCCTCAGCACCGGGAGAATGGGGCGGGGAAGAAAGAAAAGCAGGTAAGTCTTCCAGTGGGGAGTAAAATGTCACAGGAAAGACCGTAAAAGAGAAAGTTGGCCCATGTTCATGTGTTAATAAAAGGTATCGATTTTGAGAGTTCAAGTGAATAACCTCTCTGTGTGAATTTGGGTTTAAAAGGCAGTTGCTATGATTTATTGATGCATTCGCAAAGCTTTTTTTTTTTTTTTTTTTAGTGTATATTCTGTGCCAGGACCTAGAGTGGACACTGAGGACTCGCAGTGAAAGTCATGTTTCCTGTCCACAGAAAAGTCATATCTGGGGCATGAGGGGAAGACAATCATAGTGCAGTATGATGTGAAAAGTGAGCTCTAGGAAGGCCTGGAACTTTTATTGCTTCCGAATTAATGCCAGGATATCTGACTTGATTCTGAAAGATCTTAGATGAGTTCACCCAGAGGCCTTCAAGTCTTTATACTCAAAGTAAGAAATACATTCTTCATCGTGACCCAGTACATACAGACACCCATACACACACAATGGTAAAAGAAAATTGTATTAAACTGTATTAATACTTTTTATGTACAGTGTACTTTGTTATTTTCCATTCTATGTACCTCTTTTAAGAAAAAATGAAGGTCACACCTCACTAACTTAATTTCGTAGGTCATTAATGGGTCACCATCTACAGCTTGTAGATGAGTGAACAGCAAGGAGCGCTCCAGGCAGACAGCACAGCAACTGCAGACTCGTCTTCACTACAGTGCATTCAGCATCCCTGGGCTCCCCAGACCCTTGGTGTTCTAGCCAAGGGAGCGCTTATCCCTGGTGCAGAGGAGTAAATGGAAGTGAAGGGAAACTTTCTGGGTATCTTCCATGGGTCCACCATTATGCTAGTATTCTACAAATATTTTCCCATATGATTCTCCCAACAACCGGAAGAGTCAGGGACTATTTCTTCCATTTTATAAAATAAGAAACCAAGACTCAGAGACATCAAATAATTGCCTTAAGATCACAGAGCTGGACACTCGGGTCTTGTGTGTGAGGCAGCAGAGAGCAGTGTTAAGAGCACAGCTCCTGGATTCTGTCACTTACTAGACTAGGGATTTTGGACAAGTCAGTCTCTCTGCCTTAGCTTCTTTTTCTGTGAAATGAGAAGAATCATAAGATACCATAAAGGGGATGTGAGAATTGAATGAAGTAGTGAATTTAAATACCTGGCACGTGGGAAGCAATTGACACATTTGGTGGCATTTATCATTTATTATGAAGGCAACCTTTCCCTTGTAGAACAGAGAGATCACAGAATTGATTCTGACTAAGGTACTGTTTCTCAGCAGTGGGGTGAGACACTGTGACGCTTTGATTTCCTTCAGTGAAGGCAGGAGGACAGACTTCCTGGCAACCTTGTACCTTTTCGTTCCTCTAGACCCCACGAAGGCTGAAGGGAAGGGCCAGAATTCTATGGCTCCAGAATGTCCAGCTTGGTCAACTCATCAGGCATTTCTCATTCCCCACAAATGTCTAAGCAGAGGAAGAATCTGAGAAAGAATTCAGCTGGAGACACAGATAGAGTCACTGTGCTTATAACCGGCCCTTCCAGGTCTTCCTAGATGTCACCAATGTCCCTAACCCTGTGATTTCAGCCACTTCCCCTCTGCATTCTGCACCCCCTCCAAGTCCCTTGTTCTGGATCTGAAGAACTTAGTTCTTTTTTACAGTGGTTCTAAGTCTACTTTAAATTGGTAACTCAAAATTCCTAAGACAGTTTTTGTTTCAAAGGCTATAATATGACAAAGGCACCTAGGTCTGCCTCCTGCCCATTGTTTAAAATAGGCTTTCAGACATGGATTCATTAGTATATTGATGCTTTCATTCAACAAACATGGTTTATGTACTTAAACCTACAACATACCAGTCTGAGATAGATGTTAAGGATACAGAGATTTCACACACACACACCTCCTTCCCTCAGGATTCTTGTAGTCCATATCTGTAAGCAACTTAAACTGTGTGCATGTTATCTTTCTATCATTTCTGGATACCTCATGTGTTATATATCTCACAATTATCTTCCTATTCTAACCTTTACAACATGCCTATAAGACTTCCTACAGTAAAATCAGCCCAGAAGACCACTGTTATTTAAAGCTGATCTATAAAAATAGTTATCACTCTGGTCTTTATTCAGGTTTTATGATAAAGCTCCCTGAAATGGAAAGACCATTCATTACGGGACCTGCAAACCTCGGTTAATGTCTTAATTTTATTTTATCCTTAATGTCTCATGTCATAGTGCTTCACATAAAGATGTCTCCTTAATAAATATTTGTTGAATGAATTAATTCCTACACTCTTCCATATGGATGCAGAAAAAAATAGAATAGAAGCCAAGATCTTTGAGCAATGAATCCTGTGGAGGTTCGGTACCAGCTGGGCTGCCGCCAAGTACATGGAGTCTGGCCATGTCCTGAAGGCACAGGCACTGTCTACGGGTCCTGGGATTTCCAAGACACATCTGGCACTACGTGGCCTGTCAGACTGCTCCATGTGCTTGCTGAGCTCAGTGTCTCTCTTTAAACTGGAGCCCAATTCAATGATAAATTTAGACGAGCACACACAGTTTATACCCTCTTAGTGAGAGAGTTTGGGGTAGGGGTAGGGCCCAGGGCAAAGCTCATCCTGTGTTTCATTCTCAACACCCTTAATTTTTTTATTCTAAGTTCATAAGGCTGGACATTACATTGAGGGGAGTCCTGGAAACATTTCCAAGCCACAATGCTTCATCCTGATGGGTTTTTATTCTAGTGGAAGAATATTCACACCCGATTAATTTTGGAGGGAGGGGAAAGATACATCATCTTATAAATAAGAGACTCTGGTCTTTTTGTTGTTGTTGTTTCTTTAAACAGTAGCATATCCTTCCAATTCACTTCCTGCCCCCACTGCACTGCTGGTCAGTAACTCGGGGATAGTAAGAATGTGGAATGGAGCCTGCCAAGGGACTTCATCAGTGCAAACTGCTTCCAACTTTCCTTTACATGGATTTCTCAAGGAAGTTTAACGCAAAGCCATGAAGTGCGTGGACTTCCTAATAGGTCAGATTTTTATCTTCTTCCTCTTCAACTTTGGACCTAACATGCTCTCAGCAGCTGTTCCCAGAGGCCCTGTGTGTACCCCTGACCCAGTGCGTGGGACAGGGCTGGCTGACAGTGGCATTTGTAGTGCCTCTCATTCATTGACTCATATATTCTTATTTAGAAAAATCATCATTTACTCATTCAGAAAAACCATGTATTGCGCAGAATAAGAAATAAAAACTTGGATTTAGATTTCTTACCCCTCTTAAAATCTTACTGAGAGACATGAGCCAGTATCCGAAACAGTCTAACCAGATGAGGCAGAAAGTTGAGACTTGAGAAACCAGAAGAGATCTGGAGAAGGCATTGTAATGTCCGGGTACCCTGCACAAATCACACTGAAGGGCCAGAGCTTGTATGCCAATGCTTCACCACTGACTTTTTTTAAACCATACAACAGTGCTATGTATGAAGGCTGAAGATATTTAAAAATTACCTACACAAGGTGTGATGTGGCTAAGCCATGTTCTTTACCCAGGTGTGTTTCTCACGGAAGCCCATGCCTATTGTACTCTATATGCAATACGGTGAAGACAAAGCTAATCCTGTAGGGGCACAGGTTAAATTCATACTGATAGACCAGTTTGGTTTATACTTTATAGAGTGTCCTCCCTATAGACCTGGTTTCTGGTCTGGACTTCAAATCTTACTGGTGGATAAGTTTCTTATTGGTGGCTTGAGTTTCTCACTTATAAAATGAACATAGTATCTAGTACACAGGCTTATTGTTAGGATTAAGTTAAACTAAGTCTATGAAAGAGCCTACTAGATGGGACTTACCAGGTAAAGGGGGTCCCCATACCTCTGCAGTGCTCAGAGCCTGCCTCCGACACTGGTGCCTCCCCTAAGGCAGAATAGCTTTTGATTATCCATTTATAGGTTGAGACTTATTAGCATTATGTTCACTCTTTCAGGCATTTGCATTTTTAATTGCATCTTAATTGTGGAATAAAGGGTCTTATCTTCAGGCAGCTAATTTTAAGCCTGAAATAGAAAGGAGGAGGAGTCACTAGGGATCTGGAGACGTTTTCTTTTTCTCCTGAAATTATAAGCTGGCCCTGATTTTTAAAAGGTTTCTAATTTTTAGATTTCTATAGGAAGAAGGACAAAAGTACTACAGGTGACCCTTTCATTGGCCATCACATTTTCCTCTAGCTCTCTATCCCAAAATCTACAATCCAGATATCATTTTTATTAATGGTAGGCCCTCATTCATTCACTCACTCACTCGTTCATTCATCCAGAAAACCTCTTCTGAGTCATAGCCATCTACCTCATACTGTACTGTGCCCTAGGGGTAAAAAGATGAATAGGGCATCTTTTCTGCACTTGAGCCACTCAAGAGTCACTCTACCAGCCTAGGTTCTGCTCCTGCCCTCCCCCACCCCCGCATGGTAATCATATTTCCAGAAATCTCGCATCGCCAAAGGTCTTGGCCTCTTAGCCCAAAATTACTACTTCAGAACAATCTAGATAGCTCTAGCTAGAAAAGAGAGCAGAACAGTAAAAAGTGGGTCACAGGATACTCACAGGAGAGAATAGGTGAAAGGTGAGGGCATGGAAAAATTGAGGGAACCGTCACACTGAATCATGAGGTTAGGTTAGGAGCAAGGAAATAGATTGAAGATATTATTCCATTAATCTCAGTACCTGACACATTATAGGAATTCTTTAAATACTTGTTGAGTGAACTTTTTGAGTGGCAGTTGAAGATGACAATTAAACAGAACAAGGTATTAGAAGAACCATCAATGACTCAGAGATGAAGGTTGAGCACATGCTTCTCTGTGTTCCTCTGCATCACATAACTGCTCTCGTCACATAACCTTTTCACGCCTGCTGACTCACCTGTCCCTCCACTGAATGGTGAATACCTCTCGGATGAAGATTTTCCAGGTCACAGTCTATATCTGCACAGTCACGTATATGGTAACTGTTGAATCAATCAAGGGAATGAATTATGATGTCACTAGATTGGAGAGCATTTAACTTTAATTCAAATTTTACTTGATCGAATGCTTCTGCTGTCCTGTTCGGTAGTGATAATCATATCAGGCTATGTTTTTAAAAACTCGTTTAACCAAACAAATGGCGTATTTAATATAGGTTAAACTTCAAATCCATTATCCTTTTTATTATACATCCATAAGAACTGTAAAATAACATTCACAAGTACTTTTTAAATACTTAATAGTCACAATCATAATACATAACAAATCATAATTGCATCCTATTCAGTGCTAGGCAATTTGCTAAGCACCCTATGTGGATTATTTTATTTAATTCTCACAAAAACCCTCTGAGATAAGTGCTATTTTTACTCCCACTGTAAGGAAGAGGAGGTGGAGGCCAGGTTTGACGTTTACCCATATGAGGTTCAACTGGGACTGGAACCTAAACATGCTGTCTACGCCCCTCCCTGTGGCTTTTTGAAGGACTTTCATTTATTTATTTTATTTTGATTGATTTAATACAATATGTCTGTAAGTGGACATTGTTTTTTCACATAAGGAAGCTGAGGCCCAGAGTGCTAAACGATCTACTCTTTTCTCCAAGTATAGAATAGTACCGAGCCACAGCCTCAGTCCACTCTCCTTAAAGATGTGTCAGCACACAACTCACATGTATCTTTTTCTAGTGTTTGCCTTGTGTTTCATTTACCACCATGATACATACTACATGATTTTTGTAGAACTACCTACGCATTATTAAATGTGGAATGGGTAGCTGAATACCATACAGTCATCTTAGATCCTATTCTCTGATTCAAAGATGCCCAGAGCATGTGGATTTGTGATTAAATTGAGCGAGTCCCCACTGAGCTGCAGCCATGACAACAGTATGAACAAATTCTCTGCCCCTCTTCTACCCAGAGTCTGTAGCCTGAGTAGCCTTAAACAAAAAGAGTCCCAGATCAAAGAACACAACTAAAGTGCCCATTACACTAAGTGCCCTGTACACATGGGGGGACATGCATCCTGACACCCACAACCAGCTACAAAATTTGTGGGGCTCAGAGCAAAATGAAAATAGAGAGCTCCTTGTTCAAATATCTGAATATCAAGACAGTGGGAGCAGAGCATAATACTAAGTGCAGGACTCTGTGCACCTGTATAGTCCCACACTCACTCCTGCTGACACCTGGCTTAAGAACATTTTGTTCAAAACTGAGAGCATAAGTGTTTTTCTCAGTATGCAGTGCTATAGGTGTAAGAAACAAAAAGTCAGTATTGGGAACATTTCTGAGGATCCAAGCTTTGTCTTTTACCTAAAAGAGTACTTTATACAAATTATCCCTGCTTTTAGGATATGTAGAAACTATCTTCCAGTCCTGTTGTACTTGAGAAGCTTTCAATTCCCACTTGCTAGGAGCTTTCAACATCCCCTTTGTATCATTTCTCTCCACTGATGTAACTCTTTCAAAAGCTAAGTAGTGTCATTATCTTGCATTCACTTAGCACCTGCAGTGCACTTTTGTCTTCCTGTTCTGCAGGTTTCTGCCTCCTTCCCTTGCTCCTCAAGCCTTCCTGTTAAAGAAATGTATCTAAGTGCCTCAGAGGACTTTGGCGATCACTGAGGCCTGTGTGGCTGCTGGTGTTCTTTCCACGTGTCATTTTCTAAATGCAGAAGCTGCAAGATTTGTAGATGTTGCTGTGACCAGCAACATTAGAATAAAAGAAAATTAGGGGCTTGACCTGGGATTGACAACTTACTTTCTGCAAGTAAGAATTGTAACAATAATAAACACACATACACATCATGATATATATTTCTAATTGATCACTCTTTATTACTGCCATCATTTTCTATAAGGAAGGGCATTTTATGACGAAAGAAAAATAGTAATGTAATCTGAGCTTCAGGAAAAATTCTTCAAATTTTAAAATGTATATTGTCAAGTCCGGCTGATGTGGTTCAGTGGATTGAGCATTGTTCCATGGACTGAGAGGTCCCTGTTTGATTCCTGGTTATGGCACATGCTAGGGTTGCGGGCTCGATCCCCAGTAGGGGGCGTGCAAGAGGCAGCCGATCAGTGTTTCTCTCTCACATCAATGTTTTCTATCTCTCTCTCTAAAAAATCAATAAAAACATTTTTTTAAAATATATATTGTCAAAACCTTACTAGATGAGTCATTGTATCTCCTCTATCCATATAATCCTACCCAAAAACTGGGGAAAAAAAATTAACAAGGCAAACATTGTGATGGCTAAATGGTTTAATTCTTCTTTTTTAAAAAAATATGTTTGCATTGATTTTTTTTTTAGAGAGAGGGGAAGGGAGAAAGAGATAGAAACATCAATGAGAGAGAAACATCAATCAGCTGCCTCCTGCACCCCCCCCCCCCACTGGGGATCCAGCCTACAACACGGGCATGTGCCCTGACCGGGAATCAAACCAGGACCTCTCAGTCCATGGGATGGCACTCAGTCCACTGAGTTACACCAGCTGACAAAATGGTTTAATTCTTAATCCTGAATCTTTCAGTTCTAAATGATTCTAAAATGCTTGGGATGCACTTTGACCTTTGTCCTTTCTTGACAAAGAAAGCGATCATTTAGATTTTCTTTTTCCTCCTGTACTTTCTTCACCTTTCATACTAGTTTTCTCAGTAACTAAGAAGCCCAGACCCATCCTCTGGGATAAACTGATGCTGACTTTTCGATAATATTTATTAGAGGTAATAAGGAATTTTCCATCATCAAAACCATGTTTCATTATTTTTAAAAATATATTTTATTTTACATTTCTGTCATTCTCCATTCTAAGGGCAGATTCTTTTTAAAGATACCATCACATTAGAGTCTGTTCAGTTTTGTGTGACCACACTGTCATGCTGCATCGCCTCAGACCAGACCGCTTGCATCAGGAGCGTCTGTTCCCCTTCACGTTCTTAAAAATGCAGATTTGGCCTGTGGAAGGCAGGATCCCACACCTTTACAAAACCCGATTCTGTGAGTAAAATAATGAGAAAATGGGATGTCAACTGAATAGAACTTTATAATAAAAAGCATATTTGGCAGTTTCTAGTGACCTCTATCATAAAAACATGAATTCTCACTTAACGTAACTTTGTCATTCTTCATTTCCACACAAAGCTCTTAAACCAGTTCCCATGGCTTCTTCTGAACAGGTCATCCCTCTCTTCCGATTAAGAGGGTTCTAAGTTAGTCATTAAGAAAGAGGGGTCTCTGGCCCTGCTGGTGTGGCTCAGTGGTTGAGCGTCTACTCATATACCAAGAGGTCACTGGTTTGATTCCCGATCAGGGCACATGCCTGGGTTGCGGGCTCAATCCCCAGTGGGGCTGTGTAGGAGGCAGCCGATGGATGTTTCTCTCCCGTCAATGTTTCTATCTCTCTCTCCCTCTCCCTTCCTCTCTCCCTAAAAATCAATAAAAACTTTTTTTTTTAAAGGAGGGATCTCTGTGTTTCTGGTAGCTGTGAAGCCAGGTTAGTGGAGAGTTTCCCCACATCGAATGAACTCTATTGTTGGCTCTTTGTAAGATGATGACACCTTTCTCTGTTCCTAAAAGTCCCTGTTCTTGCCTCTTCCCTCATAAATGGATGCCCCCTACTACTCCCACCTCCACAACACACTAAATGACTCCTTGGTTATATAATGGATTCAGGTATCTGGAGGACAAGTAGATGGTGATGAGAACTTAAATCTCATCATATTTTCAAGGGAGTGTCATTATTATCCCCATTTTACAGTAAATGAAACCAAAGTTAGATAGTTTATGTTATTGCCCAAAGTAACACAGCAAAGGAGAACAAATATACCTCAGTCTGTCTGATGCCTAATCCCTGCTATTAACCTTAGTGTCTAGTTTTTTTGGAAATACCACATTTTCTTGGAAGTGCCTAATTTCATGTATGCTCCCTCATTCCTATCAGTACTTATCATTGTTATAGAAAATCCTGTGCGTTTTGTGCTAGAAAATGAAGTCATTTAATGTGTAGTACATCTCCCTCAATAATAAAGGGCCTAAAGAGGGTCAGTGAGTGGATCTTTGACATGGAATCATGATGGCTCAGATGTCAACCTCAGGGTCACACCCTTTGTCAAACAAGCATTCTCAGCAAAGAGGCATGAGGTTTCCCGCTATGGGCCACTGCATCCAAGATGGGAAGATTGCAAGACCTTCTGACTAACCTACAGCAAGTATGGGATGGTGGAAAGGAAATGGGCTTCTGTTTTTCTTAGTATTAATTATAAAATGCTATGTAGATTATGTCAGGAGTGAAAAGATAGATCAGATAGGCCCTCAAGGATTCAGTTAAAGCTGGTTGGGGGGGGGGGAAGATAAAATAAAATTATATTATTCTGAATCCAGACTCTGCTCCAGGATCTGACAATATGTTGGGAGTAGGAAATGAAGGGATTTGAAAAGTCAGAAGGGATGGGTTCCAAAAGTAAAGCTGTATTTTTGGGGTGGGGGGACATCTTTGGCAGTGTATTTCCTCTCTGCAGGAAGTAGTTAGGGACTGTCATAGAATGAAACACTAACACCTCTAGAATACCAACTTACTCAGGCATTCATTCATGAGTTCACAGCATAATGGAATAGGCAAGAAGCTTGGGTTTTACAGTCAGAAGTACCTGGATTTGAATCCTGGGTATGCCACTTAGTGCTTGTGTTGTGACCTTGGCAATTCATTTCCTCTCCATCTGGGCCTCAGCCTCTTCTATCAAATGAAGATAATATGTATACAACTCAAAAAGTTTTATGCAAAATAATGTTTGCAAATCACCTCGTTACACAAACTCTTCCAGAAATTAGAAAAGAGAGAACACTTCTTGGCTCTTTTCAATGTCAACATTACCTTGATACCAAAACATGACATGGTCACTATAAGAAAATAAATTTATAGTAAAAAGAAAAAAAGAAAGAAAGAAAGAAATTTATAATCCGATCTCTTTTAATAAGATCAAAAATCCAAAATAAAATATCAACAAAGTGAATCCAGTGATATATAAAAAGAAGAATATAGGCACAAAGTACACTAATCATAAAGAAAATACTGGTAAATTAAACTATAGTAAAATAAAAACTTCTGTTCATCACAAGATACCATAAGCAGAATAAAAATGTAAACAGAACATTGAAAAAGATATATAATGCCGCAATTTGGGGAAAAAGGATCAGAATATATAAATAACTATTACAAGTTATTAAGGAAAAGATGGAGACAAAATTTTTTTAAATGATCCAAACACTTGAATAGGCATTTTATGAAAGAGGATTTGTAAAAGGTCACTTCACATAGGAAATGATGTTCATTTCATTGGTCATCAGGAAAATGCAAATTTAAACCTCAATGCCACTCTACCCACCAGAATGGCTAAAATTGAAGACTGTTCATTGCAAGTGCTGTCAAGCACATGGAAACTCTCATACGTTGCTCATGAGAGGTAACTTGGTAGGACCACATTGTAAGACTGTTTGTCAGTATCTACTATTGTTGAACATCTTAACCCTGTGATTTGTTTCTAGGTATATATGCAATAGAAATACATATGCTCAACAAAATAAATACAAGAATTTTGTAGCAGCATTGTTTATAATAGCCTAATCCTAGAAATAACCAATGTCTATCAACAACAGAATAGGTAAATAAATTGTAGTATATTCACATAAGGGAATATTATACATCAGTAAAAAGGAACAGCTGCTCCATGCAACAGCAAATACAATATTGAGTGAAAGAAGCCAGATACATACAAAATAGCATCAGTGTATTAGTTTTCTATGCTGTTGTAACAAAATACCATACTTTTAGTGGCTTAAAAAATACACAAATTTATTATATTACAATTCTGTGGGTTAGAAATCCATGAAGTGTCTCACCAGACTAAAATCAATGTATCAGCAGGCTGCATTCCTCTCTGGAGGTTTGAGGTGAGAGCCAATTCTTGCTTATTTGGGTTGTTGGCAAAATTCAGTTCCTTACAGTTGTAGGACCAAAGTCCCTGCTTTCTTGCTGGCTGTCAACAGAGCGTCATTCCATTTTCTAGAGGCTGCCACATTCCACGGCTCGTATTAAAAGCTAAGAACTGCTAGTTGGCTCCTTCTCATCTGCATCTCTCTCGTCTACCCGGGAAAGGTTCTGTGCTTTCAAAACTTTAGTGATTCGATTGGGTCCACCCAGATAATCCAGGATGAGCTCCCCACTTTAAGGTCTTTAACCTTAACCACATCTAAAAGTCCCTTTTGCCAAGTAGGTAACATATGCACAGATTTCGGAGATTAGGTCAATGACATCTTTGGAGGCCCATTATTCTGTCTACCACAGTATGATTCCGTTTGTATAACATTCAAAAATAGGAAAAATTAACCTATGGTAAAAGAAGAGAGTGATTACCTTTCGGATCACTAATAGGAATGATAATATCCAGTTTAAAGGGTTGTTACAAGTATTAAATCCAACAAAAGTGTTCATTGCATTGAAAAGTGTTTGCCACAAAATAGACCATATTATTCATGTCCTATTTTTCTTCTCTTCCCCCTCCCCTAACTTTTGCTGGTAAAAATGCTGCCATCAGGTCTTTGAAGGATAAGGTGTCCTGAAGATTTACAGACCCTATGTAACAATGCTTGCCTCATAATGAATATCCCCTAGAAATCAGGATTTAAGCGAGAATGCCAGGTTCTACTAGTGTTGCCAGTTGAAATGGGGTCCTTCCATGAAGCTGCAAAAAAAAAAAAAAAAAAAAAACATTTCAGGGACCAGGAGGATGAGATGTAGTGATAAGATTTACTGGAATAGAAATGAAAGACTGTGCCCAGGTTCCCAGTATCTCATCTCCATCTGTCCTGCTGTGGAAAGAGTCCAGCCTTGTCTTCATCAAGCCCAGAAAAATGACCAGGGTCCAGAAATTCTGTGCCATTGGTTCAGTCCTTGCCAGGGCTTAGTCCAGTTGTCTGTTCCTGGCTGTGCTCTGGCCAGCACAGCCTGCATTGTGGTACCCAGGACCCAAGCTCACCCCACAACCCACATGGCTGCCAGGCCCACACTTGGAGCCGGAGCTTGGGCACCATGTGGGTGCCACAGAGAGAATGTGTGAGCAGACCAGGGAACAAATGCATGTTGGGGTGCAGGGAGCTTGCCTTTCTTAAGCTTTGATTATATTATCTCGGGCTTTCAAACTGACCAATCTCTTTCTCAATCCTTCTAGGGCTTGTGCTGGGTCCTCCCCCTAACCAGTCTGGTCTTTTCCCCAGATTAGACACCTCCCCTTTATGGTTACCATCTTGGCTTCTACTGTGCATGCGCACTGTCTCTCTCCCTTGGTAATCCCAGCTAATGACCATAAGGATCAGGTCATTCCCGCCCTTCCTGCCCTTCCTGCCCTTCCTGCCTACTTGGGGAATTAAGTCCTGAGGGTGGAGGGTGCACAGTCTCCTGGGGAGCCTCTGAAGGCTGCAATTTCCTAGTGAATCAGGTGTATGGTCCTGTTCAGCTCCCTAGTTTATTATGTCTGATGCCCTTTGCTGCCTTCCTTTATTAATACTAACTAGTGACCTATGCTAACACTAGAGATAAGGTCAAATTTGGGGAATAGTGCTCTTTGGAATTTATTTCTAACACTGTTGAAAACACAGGAAACGCTGAATGATCTGCTCCAGCCCTGTCTAAAATACTAGTTGCTGTACTTTTTAAGCCACACAAACCCAAATCAACCATACTATACCAATGAAATAGTTTAAGTAAGGACTTCTTAAAATGGTGAACTAATCACTAATCTATATAGAACCAATAGTCAATGCTTCTAGAACTTGATCTTTGCTGGAAGGCTCAGTCTGTGGCTCTTAGAGCCTAACTTAGAGTGTAAGTACAAAGAAGTTTTTTTTTTTTTTTTTTTTTTTTCCATTTTTTTAAATAATTTATTTTATTATTAATTTGTTTTTGTTACAGATGTTTTTCCTTTTTTCCCCCCATTGACACCCTCTTCCCCTCCCCTTCTCCTCCTCCCCATCCCTGTTGTCCATGTCCATTGGTTATGCACCCATGCACATAGGCTCTGTGATTTATCTCTTTCCCCCGCCTCCCCCCCTCCTCTGAGGCCCGTCATCCCATACTCCACCCTCCATGTCTCTGGGTCAATTTCGTTGTTCAGTTTGCTCAGTTCTCCTGTGTGTTGCCGGCTTCCTCCGTTGGTGGGGGGGTCGCCCAGCTCCCCCGCTCCGCCTGGGCTCCCCCGCGGCAGGGGGCGTCTCCCGGCTCCCCCGCTCCGCCTGGGCTCCCCTGCAGTGGGGGCGTCTCCTGGCACCCCCGCTCCGCCTGGGTTACCCCATGGCGGGGGGGGGTCACCCGGCTCCCCCGCTCCGCCTGGGTTCCCCCGTGGCGGGGGGGGGGGTCGCCCAGCTCCCTCGCTCCTGGGTTCCTCCGTGGTGGGGGGGTCGCTCAGTTTCCGCATGAGCCCCTGGCTGCAGGATCTCGTTTCCTTTCAGGCAACAAGGAGGGTCCTGGAGGGCAGTATGCCGTCTCCATTCTGCTGCTTCTTTAATTTCGTAGTTGCAGGGCTTCCATTCAGCTTGATTTCATGCAGTCTTTAAGTGATAGTTATTCTGTGATTTAGTTGTAACTTTGATGTGGTTGTGGGAAGACGCGGTTCCGCGTCCACCTAGGCCGCCATCTTGACCGGAAGTCCTAAACTATTCTTTATTTCAGTTAGTGCCTCCTTCATTTCTAACTGTGTATCCATCATTTCTGACTGGTCCCTTTTTATGCTCTTGAGGCCCTCACTAAGTTCACTGAGGTTCTCACTAAGTCCATTGAGCATCCTTATAAGCAGTATTTTGAACTCTGCATCTGTTAGGTTGCTTAACTCCATTTCACTTAGTTCTTTTCCTGGAGTTTTGTCTGTTCTTTCATTTGGGACCTGTTTCTTTGTCTCCTCATTTTGGCTGCCTCCCTGTGTTTGTTTGTATGTATTACTTAGCGAGAGTTGTGGGGCTAGCTGAGACCAGATGCTGCTTGTTTGAAAGAATTTAGGAAAAGCTGAAGCAGGCTCCAAGACAGGCCAATCCTATGGTAAAGCAACTGGGAACAGCTTGGGTGGGCCTGAAAGTTGGGTGGGGCGGGGCCTCAGGGAATCACCAGGGCGGGGCCAACTGTGTAAACCAGGTTGCTGGAGTCCCAGAAATGGCGGCGTCTACCGCCCCAGGGAAGGGCTCACCAAAGGAACAAAAGCCTCTGATAGCACGTCTGTCCAGGTCTGTCCAGGAGAAAGCTGCCTCTCCAGCCCTCGTGCCAATGCCAAACAGCTCAGTTCTTCCCCATATGATTCTGGTGCCTTTCAGGCTGCCTCCCCCGCGCTGGAGCCAGTCTCGATGCGGCTTCTTCTTTAATTTCGTAGTTGTCAGATTTCCATTCAGCTTGATTTCAGGTGGTTTTGAATGATGGTTGTTCTGTAGTTTAGTTGTAACTTTGATGTGGTTGTGGGAGGACGCGATACTGCGTCTACCTACGCCGCCATCTTGACCGGAAGTCCAAAGAAGTTTTATAAATATTTGTTCGATTGAGTTGGAACTATGGAGGGCTACTGGTTGTTTGTTTATTTGGTTTGTTTTGCTTTTTCATGAAAGCTGCAGTTGCCCATGACTTCTTGACTGTGCTAGGAAACAAGTCTGGTAAAAAATGGGTCTAACATTCATTTTGTTCACTTGTTTCTCAAACTTTTCCACTTTATTCGTGTTATAAACAATTATTGAGAGCCATGTGCCAGACACTTAGATAGGTTCAAGGAATACATGGATGAAAACACTCAGACCTGCTTTAGGATATTGCCACTCTGCTAGGGAGACCCACAAGAAAAGGGTGTCCAAATCTGATGTCCACTTCACCATCCCACATTCAGTTCAGATTGGTTTGTCTTACTTAACAGGTATTTCTCAAGGATGGGAGCCCCTGCTAGGGTATGCCATGTCCCCAACCTCTTTGCAGTGTAACCAGCCCACACTGGCTTTGTCTCCTGGGAAGGGCCACGAGGAGTCTCTAACATAGGATTGTTGTACTAGTTGGGTCTTCTCGCTTGACCCCAGCATCGTTCAACCTTGGCTGCACGTTAGAATCATCTAAGGAGCTGTAAGGACAGAACTTTTGTTTCCCTTTACACTATTCACTAATGCTATACTTCTGATGCCAGATGTGGGGGAGGGAGGTGTGTTGTTTTCTTTTTCCCCACACTGACCAGTTCTATGATACCAGCTGGGTGTCCTGCAATTTAACTCAATTCTGACACTGTCTACATGACGATCGTGTCATAACCCACAGATTAACGGCTCAGTCCCACAAGACTGCCCCACTTCCGAGGCCAGTCCCAAGTCAAGGTTGTCACCTATGTTTGTGACTGGCTATAAACCAGAAATTCCCATAATCCCCTCCTGGGATGGAATAATTTCCTGGTGCGGCTCATAGAACTCAGGAAGACAGTTTACTTGGTAGATTGCTGGTTTATTATATAAAGGATAAAACCCAGGGTGGGGGGGAACCCACAGATGAACAAAATGCATGGGGCGAGGGATGGGGAAGAGGCACAGGGCTTCTGTGCGCTCTCTGGGTGTGCCACCCTCTCAGCATCTCCGTGTTCTCAGCAACCCAAAAGCTCCCTGAACTCCAGTGATTTAGAATTTGGGCTTCATTATGTAAGTATGGTTGGTTAACTTGTTGGCCTTTACTGATTAATTCAACCTCCAGCCCCTCTCCCCCCTTCAAAGGTCAGGAGCTGAAAGCTGGTTGCCTCAGGAGCACCCTCCATGCCGAGGACTTTCCAAAAGGCGCCTCAGTAACAGAACCTGAGGTGTGGTTGGAGGAGCTGGTTATGAATAATAAAAGCTACCTCGATAGCTCTTATCACATAGGAAATTCCAAAGGTTTCAGGAGCTCTGTGCCAGGAATGGGACAAAGACCAAATACAAATTTATTATAAATCACAATATCGTAAGTGCTCTTAAAAACCCTAATGCCCAGGCCCCAGCCCAAACCTAGTGAGTCAAAATCTCTCAGAATGTGTCCCGGGTATTGATATTTTTTTAAAGCTCCTTTAGTGATTCCAGTGTGCAGCAACATTAAGAACCAATATTTTATCTTTTCTTTTTCTTTTTTAACTTTACTTTCTTCCTCGTTGACCTGAGCTTAAAATGTCTCAGATTTCTTGCACAGAAATCTAATGCAAACCTGCAGCTTATGGGGAAGGCCAGTTCCTGGGACAGCTTTCAATTTTGATCACATTCAGACTCAAAATTTGAAAACCAACCTTAAACCTAATGCTATAATTTGCCAACTTATCAAAAATTGAATTTCCTAATTCAAGACTAAGTAACTTTGGAAAGCAGGTTGAAAAGAGTGGAAAGATTGCTTAAGAATCAAGCAATTCTAACATTCACATCTCGATTTCTGGTGAATAAGAAATTAACTGATTGGAAGCTATTAAATTGCAAAAGATTCCCTCTGAAAATGTTCCTAGTACAGGTGAATGCCAAAATACCTGATTTGAATGCCGTGTGTGTGTGTGTGTGTGTGTGTGTGTGTGTGTGTGTGTGTAGTGATGACCAGGCTTGCAATGAATTCAGGTACAGTTAGGTTTACCCAATCCCATTTCTGGTTCTTGCTGCTCCCTCCTCCCCACTCTGTAGTGCACTGCCCCCACCCCCTTCCCACCCACCCCCTGGTTTGACCCTGGCCTTCCCCTTGGCTCTCCTTTTAATCTGCACCACTCCCCACCTTAGGGCTTAGCCTATCCCAGGTCTTAGCAATCGGTTGGCATGGAAACATTAGATGAGCCTGCCTGCTGGGAGAGATGTTCTGTTTCCAAGTGAAATGGAAACGATTCAAGTGTGATTCGCTTCCAGCCATGTTAACTCTTGACTTCATCATTTATTTCAACTGAACATGGCCCCCGATCACCTACCAGGTAAAAAAAGATTATCTTGATCCAAAATGCCCACCTTTGCACCCCCTCTGCCGCTTCCCCTGCAGACCCTGGACTGCAGTCTCAGAGAGCAACCTGCTCTTTTATCTCTCCCTGCCTTTGCACTGGCCCGTTCTTCAATTTTAATGCAGTCTCCTCCTTTTCATTTCTGTCTAAAAGTTCTCAAAAGACACCCTGGCCGGTTTGGCTCAGTGATTAGAGCGTGGGCCCACGGACGAGAGTCGCAGGTTGATTCTAGTCAAAGACACGTACCTCGGTTGCAGTTCGATCCCTGGCCCTGGTCAGGGTCATGCAGAAGGCAACAGTCGATGTGTCTCCCTCACATCAATGTTTCTCTCTCTCCCAATCTCTCTCTCTCTCCCAATCTCTCTTTCTCTTTCTCTACCCCTCTCTCCATCTCTCCCTCCCTCCCTTCCTCCCTTCCACTCTACCTGAAAATCAATGGAAAAATATCCTTGGGTGAGGATTAAAAATAATAATAAAAGGCTTGGCTGGGATGGCTCAGTGGTTGAGTGTTGACCCATGCACCAAGAGGTCATCGGTTCAATTCCCGTTCAGGGCACATGCCCAGGTTGTGGGCCCAATTCCCAGTGGGGGTCATGCAGGAAGCGGCCAATCGATGTTCTCTCTCATCAATGTTTCTATCTCTCTCTCCCTCTCCTTTCCTCTTTCTCTAAAAATCAATAAATAAAATAATAATAATAATAAAAGTTTCTCAAAGGCCTTTCAAGACCAGTTCAGGGACCAAGTCTTCTAGGGGCTTTCCTGGCCCACACCACGTCCCCATCCTCTCATTGTAGGAAAATCCACTTTTAGGTGACTGTTTTCCTCCCTAGACTGTGAGCTCATCAAAGGAGAAGTGTGCTGCTGTGATGCGCTTGTATGTTTCTAGGGTGCAGTCCTGGCTCCGTCACTTACTGGATCTGAGATCTTGACAAGTCACCTACCTCTTCTGAGCTTCAGTGTTGTCCTACCTACAATAGGGATGATGCTACGTAATCTCCCTGCTGTTTATCAGGGGCTGGGTATGTGAGGCATTTCACTTTATTTAACCCTCACACTAATTCAATGAGAGATAAGGCAATATCGTTACCCCTTTTACGATGAGAAAACCAAGTTTCAAGCATCGAGAAACCTGTCCTAAATCACACAGCTCTGACATGGTGGGACCAACATTCAAACCCAGGTCTGAATCTTTACTGCTGTGCTCTAGTGCCTGTGTATGTATATAAAGCACCTAGCCCGGTGCCTGCCCTTGGGGATTGGGAGGAAACAGGAGGACAGATGAACGGATCAATAATAAATTGTTCTCTATAAGGATTCAAATAGAAAATTAAAGCCTCTCCCGTGGTTTAAGTCTAAAGTGCACACTTTCCCCAAGCTTGTGGCTGCGGTCAAGAATACAAAGGCATTAAAACCTTTGTACTTGTGCCTCCTCCAAAGACATGCTTCCTTCCCACTTGAACCACTGCCCCTCCCACCCCCAAAGAAGATGAGGGTAGATTGGCTCCTTGAGAACTGGAAAGTAGGAAGAAATGGCCTCTGAATAGCTATTAAATCATCTGACAGCTGCCACTGCCACTTCCACTGAGACACCAGTTCTCCGCTGTCCCATGGTGCGGTCTTCTGCACAGTGTCACAGCACCTTACTGCTAGGAGGATGAAGGAAAGGACAGTCATCTGAGTGCTCCTTAAGCTTTAGTATAAATCATTCAGTACCATTCAGTGAATTTTACGATTTTCTCTTCTAACCAGTAATTGAGCAAAAGGAAAAAATACGTGGCCTTATTCAAATATTTCTATTTTTACCTCCAGATAAGTATTAAAAAAAAAATCTCTTTTAATGAAGGGATTCAGTGTTATAGCTGGGTGTATGTAAATAACACCTTGAGTTTCAAAAGGGTAGAACAAAGCTTGTCAGTCTGTCTAGGACCAGCCAACACACAGTGTTTCTTTTTTTTTTTTAATAGCAGGATTCAATCACAGCCTTGGTTACCAGGGCTACTGATTTTTAAAATTATAGTGCTGAAATTATTAAATAGCATGGTCTCCTACCATCATATTCTCCCCCTCATATATATATAATATTAAATCCAGTTTCTTTTACACTCAAAAAGGACTATGAAATTGTTTTCCCAATGTTAAAACACAGACTTCTTTAATGACCACAGCCAATAACAGTTCTAGATATAATGCCAAAACTGTGATTCACTACAGCTTGCAATATAAATAGATTAGACCATTAAAATAGTCTCTGTAAAATAACATTTATTTTGGATCTGGCTTATTTTTGAGGAAAATTTTAAAAACTGGGAATGTGAATATAGCAATTCTTTTGTGTTACCTTTTTTTTTTCTTTATTGATTTTAGAGAGAGAGGAAGGGAGAGGGAGAGAGAGACAGAAACATTGATGAGAGAGAACATCCATTGGCCGCCTCCTGCATGTCCCCCATTGGGGATTTGGCCTACAACCTGGGCATGTGCCCTGGCCAGGAATCGAACTGGGTCGATGCTCAACCACTGAGCCACACTGGCCGGGCTTTTTTTTTTTTTAATCCTCACTCGAGGACATGCTTAGAGAGAACCATCGGTCCATACGTTCCCCAACCTGGAATCAAACCAGCAACCCTTCAGGGCACAGGATGATGCCTAGTCAACTGAGTCACTCCGGCCAGGGGATTTTGTGTTACTTTTTAAGCAACCTGCAGTTGAGAGCCAGAATAGTGATGCATTTAAAAGCTTAAATCCTTTGATCAGATGCATTGATTTTCATTTGATTCCTCCATTTACATTGTGTAACCTTGGATACGTTATTTTACTCTCTAGGTCTCATTTTGCTCATCTTTATAATGTGGATAACAACCACATAACCATGTTGTATAAATAAAATCAGATACTGTTTATATGGGTCTGGTCCACATGAAAAAGATGCTCAATAAATGATAGCTACTAATTGTTATTATTTTGATCTCATGGGGTAGTTGTAAGGTTTAAATGAGATGATGCATTAAGTTGCTTGACATACTTCTAGGCAGATAGGATGTGCTTAATAAACATTAGGTATCATTATGTTACCACCGGTTTGTTATCCTGTCACTGTTCTATAGATGGTAACTATACGCCATTCCCCAAAGTTCTCTTTTCTCTGTTTACTTTGTTTGTTTCATTGCCAGGCAAATAGCAGGGCTCTATAAATGTTTAGTTACCTTCACATTTTCCTTTTGCTCTGTTTCCAGTCATAACCCACAATTAGAGACATTCCTTTTTCCACTACCTTGGTCCAGATCCATGCAGCCTGGGGGAAATGACCTTGTACAAATTACTCCCGTCTCTGGTCCTCAGATTTTTAGATGTAAAACAAGGTCATCTCTGCAGGCTCTTTCTGTCTTCTATTCATTGACTCTGGATTCTGTTCTAACCAGGAGTTTGGGGGAAGCTACACAGTACAGAGGTCCAGATCTTAAACACCTGCTATTTGCCACACATTTAAGGATTGGACATGAGAAGAGTAGTCTCTGAACAATGTTATTCCGGTCCTTTGACCAAATAAGATATTTGAGGAGTGTTAAGACCCTAGGGTTACACTCAAAATTCGGTGGTGTGAAAATAATCCCCAGGTTTGCCAAAAGCACACGCACGTAGGTTTAAGCACCAAACATTTAAAACTTGCCACATTTCCTGCAGAGTGGAATCCAGCTGGCATTTCTGTGGCAGTCTCTTCCCTGGAAAGGCTAATTCTATTGTACCTGAAGAGGTAATTCTGAATTAATTAGGGACATCGAATAGAAAACCACAGGGCTCCAATATGGCTACTTTAGGAACAAACTTTTATAATAGGATTTTGTTTGCTTGGAGACAGAAAGGGGCTGCACTTTATGAATTTGACATTTCAGCTTATTTTAACTCCAGAATGGGAGTAGAGAATTAAGATGAGGAGAGGGGAGAAGGGAGTGTACATACAAAGACCTGTGCCTGCTCTTATATGCAACCTATGTTGTTGTCAATAATGAGGAAACAGATTTTTATTTTGGGGTTTAAAATCAGTTATTAGATGATTTCCTGAAATCAGATCCTTCTTCCTCTTCTTCTTTCTCTTCTTCTTCTCCTCTCCTCTCCCTCTTCCTCCTCTTTCTCCTCCTTCCCCTCCTTCTTCTCCTCTTCCTTCTCCTCCTCCTTCTTCTTTTTCTTCTTCTTCTTTTAAATGTATGTTGTGGGTATAAAAATCAAGCCAGCCTAATGGGAAATTTCAAAATTCTGCCACCTCTAGCTCCCAGGGCTCCTCCATCTGCCCTAGCTGTGCTTGGAGCCAGAAAGGAGCACAGAGCCAGATTTCTCATTAGCAGGAAACCTGTTGGACCACGAGGACGTGGGCATAGGGAGCTCTGCTGGGGCATGTTGGGTGCAAGGCTGGCGATCGTTATCTCAGGCTCTGAAGCCCACAAAGCCTTTGCAAAGATTGTGTGTTGAAGTAGAAGGGCTGGGATAAGGGATTTCTTGCCTTAGAATATTTTCTAAGTTTATTATGATGTAGGCAGTGTGTGCCCCTGGTAGTAGAAGTTGGATTAGGGGAAATACTGTTATTCTTGCCAATTCCTTTCTGGTCACTTTCATCTCTGATTTAACTCATCCTATGATTTGATGAAAATATTAGGATGGCCCTGGCTGGGTTGCTCAGTTGGTTGGAGCATCGACCCATACACTGAAAGGTTGTAGGTTTGATTCTCGGTCAGGGCACGTGCAGCAGGCAACGGATGGATGCTTCTAACATCGATATTCCTTTCTCTCTCTCTCTCTCTCTCTCCCATTAAAAATCAGTAAAAACATATCCTCGGGTGAAAATTTTAAAAAATAAAAGGAAATATTAGGAGGAGCCATATGAAATTGTCAGTGTTTCATATGGTTCCACCTAACATTGTACTTTGAAAGGGGCTTCAGTTTGAATATGCTGGCTGCTTGCTGTCACTATTGGCAGGAAAGAAGGTTCTTGGACAGCAGGGGTTTCCAATGAGAATGTGTGCCTAGTTCCTGCCTGTGATTCTGTGAACAGTCTGTTGTGTTAAAGGAACTAACTGGGGACCCTTGGGTGTATAACAGAACCCCACCATGTTTGCTGGATTTTTAATTATAATAATAGCTATAAATAAGAGAAAAACATTTCATCCATTCACCTGCCACACCAACAAACAGCATAACCAACTCTGCTCTTGTGTTAGCATCAGCTATGGTTTCTGAAGTTTAGTGTGATGTCAGGTTGACCCCAGGACTCTACTGAATCAATTCCTTTGCTCAGCCAGACAGAAACTATGCACAACCTTTTTTTTTTTTTTTTAATGCCATAAAAATCTATGCAAGGAAGTGCTTGGATATAAATGCACAGGAAAGAGGAACGAGAGAGACCACCTCCTCCTGTACCCAGCTTACCTGGGAGAGTTTGGCCAGTGCTACTTGCCTGGCACCTATGCTCTGTTGCCTTTTGAACTGAAGGTGCCAGAAGTGTTGCGAATCAGGGGTAGTTTCCTTTAGTAATGAATATATTATAGGTATTTTAAACCTTTTGTAAACAAGGCAAAACACAGCTAACTGCCCAAGTCAAACTTGTACACACTAAATCACTTTTTTAAAATATGGATCTCGCCCTGGCTGGTTTGGCTCGGCGGTTGCAGCATCGGCCCATGGACCAGAGAGTCCTGGTTTGGTTCCTGCTAAGGGCTCGTACCTCGGTTGCGGTTAGTCCCCAGCCCCGGTTGAGGTCATGCGGGTGGCAACCAGTCGATGTGTCTCTTTCGCATCGATGTTTCTCTCTCTCTTCCTCCCTCTCTCCCTCCTACTCTGTCTGAGGATAAATGCAAAAATGTCCTCGGGTGAGGATTAAAAAATAAATAAAAATATGGATCTCCTCTTTCTGAGAGAATAGTAGTTGCTAGAACGTGTCGAGTGACTATTACATTCTAAGGCCTCTTCATGTGTCCACTCAGCTACCATTCTTAGCAACCCTGGGAGTTAGTGTTATTATGCCATTCTTAAGATGAGGAAACAGCCTCAGAGTCAGTGAACTTACTCAAGTTCACACAAAGGTAGAGTCCAAAATAAAATCTTAGTATTTCTGACTCCCAAGTCTGTGCCACTCAAGGGAGGGCACAGATTCTCCTTCCAAATTATTAGAGAAGTTTGAGTTTATTGTTGATGTTTGATTATACCCAGGTAGATGAACTGCTCATTTTAACTTAGCCCTCAATTGACTTTCCTTGCCGTCCAGCTAACTTCCAGTGGTATCTGCCAAAAATAAATAAGAAACAAATCATAACCGGGGAGGAAGCATGAATCCCTCCTTTTAGCTTTGCTCATTTCAGAACTGGTTGCCTTGAAAAGCATAAATTGTTTGGCATTGCTTTTAAATACTACAGAGAGGGTTTCAGGTAGTACCCATTGATTGGCACTTCCAGGGGTCCGTGGTCTCTCCTCCTCCTCTTCTCTCCTTCCCTCTCCTATTTATCTGAGGTATAATTATATACAATAAAATGCACAGATCAATGAATTTTAATAAAATATGCATCTGTGTAGCCACCACCCAGATCAAGATACAGAACTTTCCAACATCAGGTTTCCTTTTACTCCATTCTAGTCACTACTAGGCCTCATCCCCCCATCCTCCCACCCCAAAATCACTGCTATTCTGAATTCTATTGCCATGAATTAGTTTAGCCTATATATTTTTTTATTTTTATTTTTGGTACGTGCCCCTAGCAGGAACCAAACCCGGACTCTCTGGTCCGCGGGCTGACGCTTCAACCACTGAGCCAAACCGGCCAGGGCAGTTTAGCCTATTTTTGAACTTCATAGGGTCATAGGTAGGCAAATACTTTGAAATAAATTGCTAAACAGTTATCTAAAGTGATTGTAGGGAATACAGTCTTTACCTGGGTGTGCCTTCCTAAAACTCATGCTGGATAGAATGGAGGCGTTGTATTCCTGAAAGGTAATTGGGGAAGAATGGATATCTGGGGACAATTAGTGGTCTCTGCCATAGAGCCCATGACCATATTTCATGAATATACTAATTGAAGTGGTTTCTTCTGTGAATTTTGAGTATAAGTTTCAAATAGTAACTTGGGTTTTCAAGTAGCAGTAGCTCTGTTTCTTGAAATGGAGATAAACTCAACTCCATGGAGACACTGACTACTATGGGCTGACTTTCTAAAGGGCAGCTAAATGGGTCTCTGATTTCAGAGATGATGAGCAATGCTAGTGGAGATGCTAAAGGCTCTCAGTAGCTCTGATCAATGTTGCACTTTGATAAGGTGACATTTTTAGCTTCTAGCTGTACCCTCTATCTAATGCTTCCCTCCTTTTAGTAAAACAAAGTGCCTACAGATTTTAACAGATAAATATAGATTAGCTAATGCCTTTTCTGTTCATTATGTTGTCTTTAAATTTCTCTATTGACTATGAATTACTGGTTCTTAACAAAGAGGTTAACTCTTCTGTGGATCCCAAGTTTGCATAATTCTCCAAGTACACATAGGTAACTAACGTTTTCACATGGCAGCGGCTGTCTAGCTTACAGTGAGCTAAACACTGCAGAGACACTGACGACTCCAGAGTAGTAAAGACACTCAACAAATGTGTGACCCCCTTCCCCTAGGATCCCCTGCCAAGTGAGGCGAGGTGCACAGATAAGTAGGTCATAGTGACAGTCTAGGGTGGTAAATGCTATGCCTCAAATAGATGTGAATGTTTTTATTACTACCTTTTATGGCTTGATATCAGAAAAAATGCTGACTGCTAGAAAATGTAAGAAACACAAAGGTCTCACATTTAGGGACAATAGTGGAATCCTGAACTTTAAATTGTGCTGTTGCATTCATTAGCTACCCACATGTGGCTCTGTGGCGGGACCCTCAGATGTATTGTTCTGTGACCCATTCAGTGGCCTGGCTTCTGCACTCCTTTATATAAGAGTGGTGTGCAGGAGGCAAGGACACCTGCCGCCAATCCACCTTCAGCTGGCCATGTAACCTTGAACACAGTCTTCAACTCTGAGTCTCGTTACTTTGTCTTTAAAAGGAATGTAATAACAGTTCTTATCCCATAGGGCCCTTGGGAAGATTGAGTTTATTGGGTAAAACTCTAGAATATTGCCTAGCACTCATTAAGCACCTGTTACTGTTACCATCCTTGTCTTTTCTGTGGTTATTTCCCTGGTTCCATCACTTTAGAAACTAGTTGGGACTCATGTTTCTTGGAATGCTTGTGTCCTTCCCCACCCCCACCCCTACCCCCACCCCTCATTGTTCAATAGCACTCCTGAGTGAGTCTTACAAAGCCCATTTCTCACTGCATTTTAAAAACTTTTCAAAATATTATTTTACCTTTTTAAAAGACTTTATTTTTAGAGTGGTTTCAAGTTCCCAGCAAAAGGAAGCAAAAGGTACAGGGATTTTCCATATACCCACTGTCCCCATATGTTCGGTCTCCTCCACTATCAAACTCCAGTCTCGAGTGACACGTTTCTTAGAACTGATGAACTGACATAGACACATCATCATCACTCTGACTCCGTAGTCCACATGAGGGTTCTCGCTCGGTGGTGGGCATCCTGTGGATTCGGACAAATGTATGATGACATGTATCCACCTTGATAGTATCACGCATAGTCGTTTCACTATCCTAAAAAACTCTAAATTTTTGACAGGGCAGATTGTTCAGTTCCTCAAAAGCCAAAGACAGGTTGACCAAAAACATGACAATTGTATTAAAGACAGAAAAAAATTACTCTCAAAGTTTTATTCCGAGGCCACACTTGAAATTCAGTGGTAAACTTGGTAACGTTTGTCTCTGCCGGCTGGGCCATAAATGCACTTGGAATAGATGGAGTGTCTTATGAGGAAAGGAAGCAGTTTGAAGTGTTGTCATTGTGAATGTAGTGAACTGCGGAAGATAAAGTTTTAGTGTGTTTGGAGTCTCGTCACGGAAGCCTTTCTCGTCACCGTGCTGCCTCTTTGTTTTTTATTTAGTTTCGTTTATTTTAATAAACTCTTCGAGTACTTTCTGCAGGCTTGAGCAAAGATATTCATGAATATGTTTCTGCTAAACCACACTACTGAATTATTTATTTTTAAATCTGTCTATATTTGTAACTACTGATATCAGCAGTTTTAGAGAAATGAAAACCTTTGAATCCTATACATGACTTCTCTGAGGTGAAATGTGATATGAATTGAAAATAGAAGGGAACAGATATTTGCAATGTGGATAGCTGATAAAAGATTAGTATCTAGAATACCACATATAGAAAATGGCAGCACTCTCCCCTTATCTGCAGGGAAAATGTCCCAAGACCCCCAGTGGATGCCCTAAACCACAGATAGTTCTGAACACGACATATACTATGTTGTTCCTATACATATATCCCTTTTCACTTAAAGGGAGCACTTTACAGCTTAGCTTCACTTTGGCGTATCTGAATTGCCAGCATTGCTACTCCTGTGCTTTGAAGCCATTATTAAGTAAAATAAGGGTGACTTCAACACAAGCACTGTGGTACCAAGACAGTCAATCTGATAACTGAGAGAGCTGCTAAGTAACTAACAGGTGGGTAGGTATACAGCAGCTTGGGTAAGTTGGATAAAGGGATGATTCACATCCTGGGCAGGACAGAGCTGGACAACTTGAGATTTCATCACACCATTTAGAATGGTGTGTAACTGAAAATATGGATTCTTTATCTCTGGAGTTTTCCATTTCATATTTTCAGACTGCAGTTGGCTGCAGGTCACTGAAACCACGAAAAGCAAAAATGCAGATAAAGGAAGACTATTGTATAAAACAATGAGAACGGTTCAAACAGCCCTATAGGAAATGGGCAATACTGTTGTATAAAACAGCAGAGAAAACACAAATGACTTGTTATCATATGAAAAGATGCTTGAAATTGTTAATAATCAAGGAAATGCAAATTAAACTGCAATAAGACACTATTTTGCATTCACCAAATTAATAAAAATTAAGAAGTCTAGTCAGTTCCAAGTGTTAGATGAGATACAGAATTATTGGAACACTCGTCCACTGTGTCAGCAAAACAGCTGCTTTGGAAAACAGTTTAGCATTATTTAGTAAAGTTGAAACCCAACAACTCATTTGTTAGGTATATACTTTAAGGAAAGTCTTGTACATATACATAGGCTATATGTATAAGGATACCTATACCAATATTGTTGATAAAATTTAAAGATAACCCAGTGTCCAGCAGTAGGATGGATATATTGTTATATTCATACAATTAACATAGCTGTAAGAATTAATAAACAGCTGTTACATACATCAACATGGACAAGCCATAAAATATAATGTGGGCTCTAAGAAGTGAGTCGTCGGAAAATGTAGTTTGATTCCATATTCATACACTATTCCATATATTGTTTAGGGATACCTACGTATGTGATACTACTCTAAAGGTAATTAGGGGATGATTTGCCCTAAATTCAGGCAAGTTACCTAGGAAAGGAATGTGGGTAGAAGGGACATGTTATTATTAAGAAGGACAACCAGAGAAATTCCAAGTTGTTAATGTTCTTTATTTGCCTCAGTGGTATATGTATAATAGTCATTTTATTTTTCTTTAAATTCTACAGAGAGATTTTATTTTATTTTTTATTGATTTTTCTTTTTTGGGGGGAGAGAGAGATACAAACATCGATGTGAGAGAGAAACATCGATCAGCTGCCTCCTGCACACCCCCCACCGGGGATCAATCCTGCAACCCAGGCATGTGCCCTGACCAGGAATCAAACCAGGACCTCTCAGTCCATGGAACAACACTCAATCCACTGAGCCACATGGCTGGGCTACAGAGAGATTTTATAGAATTTCTTGAATGTGTCATAATATATGTTTTTCTCTCTCAAACACACACACTGGTTTTTATCCACTAAAAGAGAGCACAGCATAAGTGTAGACTGTCTGTATGCTCATAGAAAATAGAAGTAGGAAGAAAATAATAAGAATGCTCTTTAAATCATGATAATATTGCCTTGATTTTTCTTTAAATTGGCAAGATTAAATTATATATAAGTAAACAAAATTGGAACATATAAGTAAGCAAAATTGGAACGAAAGAATAGCAAACTAATTTTGTAACTCATTCAGCACTATTGCATCCTTATCACTATTTACTGAGCACTTAATATATTTCAGGCACTGTCTTCATTTTTGCTGTTCCTCATGGCAGCACTGTAAGGTAGGTAATGATGTGCCCCAATTTACAGAGAAGTGCATTGTGAATCAGAAAGGTGGAGGGATTTAAGTGGCAAGTGACTGCCCGGAAATTCAGATTCGGTCTCTCCAGCCCAGGCCCTGCTCTCTCCACTCTGCCCTGCTCCCTCTCTTGGTTTAGCACTCGCCCCTGCAGGGAGGCAGTGTTAGAGATATACAGAATCTTAGTCTAAGTCTTAGGATAAATGATGTCTTTGTTAGACATCCATTCACCCTTCCCTTGCTGTAACTTTCCACAAGAACAAGGAGCTCATATTTTCATAATATTAGCTCACCATCCATGGCCAGCATGGTGCTATGCTTTACTGAAAAATAATGGCCCAGGAGACTAATCAGTATGAAGGCACATGCATTTTGCAAAGTGTTGTGTCAGAGCATGGGTCAAATCAATTATGTTTTTTGTAATGACCAGATTTTCATACTGGAACATGTTAAATAATAGGCTGCAATGAAAAATGCTAGGGAGAGTTCATAAGAAAACTAATTGAATGGGGAAAGCAGAAAGACTCATTCATTTCCAGAAATAATATTTGAAATCCAGAAACATGTTGCTCATTCATTTCCTCCATCCGTGATTTATTCCCACTGCAGCATATAAATCTCTCAGCTGTTTTGCAAAAGTTGTGCTCAGTCCTCATCTTTTTTCCTGAGATAGAGCACCATGGCAAAGCCTTTGGGGATTGGAATCTGACTCACCAGGAGAAGGTCTGCAAGCCCAGGGTCTCAGGAAAGGTGGGAACAGGCCTGGTCTCAATGGGCAGGCAAACAGAACTCAGAGCTTGGGGAATTGGAAACAAAGACCTCTGTTCAGAGTAAGCCATTCCTCTTTGTAAGAACTTCAGTGGCACTGTATTACCTGTAGTTCCCAAAGCTGCAGTTCCCAAATCTGGTTGATCATACAAATTGCCTAGGGAGCTAGCAAGTGACTAAAACAAACAAAAAACAGAGAACCCTTGACTCCACCCATGCTTATCAAATCAGAGCATGACAAGGTAAGGTGGGGATTCGATTTATGTAATGTAGTACCTTAGAGAATTCAGATTAAGTTTGGGAACCATTGGCTCATGTAGTATAATGCCCTAAACTCCTTGGCATGGCATTCAGGGCTCTTTGCAAAGTGACCCCAAGGGGCCCACTTTCCCCAATTAAAGAGGATCGGGGAGAAGAACTCTATTATTCCAACATAAAGCCATATAATTTTGCATCCATTCCTCCAAGAAACATTCATTGAGCACCTACTATGTGCCAGACCCCACAGAGACAATCGATTGTACTGTACTCTGTCACTGCATGCTCTCAGCTGAGTACAGGAACTGGGACAGACTTCTAAAATAAGTAACATCACAACTGGCTTATGTAAATGACAACTGAAACTTCTACCAAGGATGGCAAATTCAGTATATGTTTCTCTCAATCTCAGACACTGTTCTTTGTTCCCCACCTTTCTCCACCTGAGGCTGAAAACAACTTCAGAATCCTTCTCACAAGCCACTATAATACTGTCTGCTTTGGCACGTGAGACAAAGCCAGTGTCTCTGTAGACCATATTTCAGAGGGCCATTCTAACAGTCCCCACCTCTACCCTCCAAGATGATCAAACTGTGCTCAGACTTTTGGAAAGGTGGGATTTTGCAGAGGTAGCAATTACTCGTGGATAAGTCAGTGGGCAGTAATGAGTCCCAGTCCACATTTCTCCCTCTACCATGTACTTTCTAGACTGAGAATATGAATGGTTTATGACATTCAGACTCTACCCTCCCTCTCCTCCTGTTTGCCTTAATCATTCCTATGCTGCTACTGTAGTAAGTCCTAGCACCAGAACACGTTTTCTAAAAGTTCCATGAACTTCAGGCTACCTAACTTTGCAATCAAATTCTACACATTCAGAAACAAAAAGTTACGTTGCGATAGGAGGAAAGGAAATGTAGAAAATGTCCCAAGAGAAATGTTGCAGACTTGTCACCAGAGGTTGTCTCCAAGAGGGAAGGAGAGAGTACACTGAAGGGCACAGCTGGATTCAGACAGACCTGGGTTTGGGTATCACACTCCTTGCCCCCACCCATAGCTAGCTGTGTGAATTCATCTTTAAAAAAAAAAAAAAAATAGAGCATGGGTATGTTAATAATCTCTATATCATGAGTTTGTTTTAAATGATATAAATAATCCATGAGTCTCTTGAATACCTTGCTGACCGGGTGCTTATATCCTGTTTCTGACCCAGAACCTGGCACACTAGAGGAGGTTCAATAAAAGGCAGTCACCATGATGTTGCACTCCACTGATCTGTGGGCAATTGATCTGTCGATCTCTGGAGAACACCACAAAGAACTCACTGACAGCCAAAATCAGTGGAGCACGAACTTTCCAGGCTCATAGATTTGCCTCACAAAGATCTCTACCGTCCCTCATGCAAAACCTATTTAGCATTAGTTTAGTTCTTCCAAACTGCTAATACTTTTTTATTTTTTGTCTCATTGAAGATTACAAGTAGAATAATGTGAGGAGCTGGCAGGGATATCAGCTAAAAATTAACCTGATAGAGGGACAGACAGAAAACTAGTAAGACTCAAAGATACCCAGTGATTGTAGAGAACCTACTCTGTGTCTGAGGCTTGACAACCTCATATCCTCAAGAAGCACAAAGTCTAGTGGGGGTGGGAGGTGCACAGCTAATCCCACAATATTGTGCTGTTACAAATATCTGTCCTGGGCCCCATGGTGTCCCAAAGGAAGACATAAGTGGTCCCTTCTTCCAGTCAGAGAATTAGAGAAGGAGGGACAAGATAGGTTTCCTAAAACCTAAGATGCTTTAGGTGTCATTTGAAAGATTAGCAAGTGTTTGTCAGAAAACCAGGATTGAGGAGAGAGGTGTTAGTTTTCCAATCAGAGGGAACAACATGAGCAAAACCAAGAAGGCGTGAAAAGGCCCAGTGCCCTCAGAAGACCCAATTCAACACAACTGGAGCTTAGGTGGTGAAGGTTTAGGCACCAGAAGGGGGTGAAGCTGGAAGGGAGATAGGCCAGCTCACAGAGGTGTTTGAGTATACACCATGCTGAATTTGGACTTTAGGCTGTAGTCCAGGGAGATACACTGGAATATGGTTTTGGGGTGTTCTGTTGTTTTGTTTTTGTTTTGTTGCTTTGTTTTGGTTTGCTTTTGAAACAAGCAAGTGAAGTGGTCAGATTTGCTTTTAGACAAAGTATTCTTGCTGAGTGCAAAGGAAGGACACGGGCGTGATGAGACTGGAAATAGAGAAACTAGTTGGGCTATGGCAATCATTCAAACCAGAAATCATGAGGCCCTACGCTAAGGCCCAAGTGGTGGAACTGGAGAGGACGGGGCAGATACAAACCAGTCCATGGAGGTAACACAATGGATTAAAATGTGTGGCAGATTTAGGGCAGGGGTGCACAGCGCCAAACGTGTCAGGAGCCTTCAACACATCACTGCATTATGCACAGTGCTATAAATATGTTACGTGAGAGTGATGAGTCTTCAGAGGAGTTTAAATTATGTTTAGTATTTGCTGTTTGCTAAAGCAAGGAAGTATTAAATCTATTTTAGAAAGCATTCTAACTGAATAATTCATTTATGTGTAGTGTTTGATTCTCCAGGGATTCTAATAAATGAGTTTTAATGTATATACGGATCTTAACATTTATTGTGTAACCAGTATATGAGGGTCTCTGTAGGTATATTGCCTCACTGAAATCTCAAAATGACCCTGTTGGAAAAGTACTGTTGACTCCAAATGCAGACGAGCAATCTAAAGCCTGGACACGGGACGTCCATGTTTCAGGGGTACAGAGCTAGACATGTTAGGGTCATTTTCATTTCCAAGCCCAGGCTTTTTCTACTGCACTGTCACCTTCCTGATCTTATTCACTGAGAAGCGATTATATATCACACAACCTCAAATATGTACTTGGATTTGCTGTCCATTTCTCACTTGAAGATGGTGCTCGGGAATTTCTGAGTTTTTCATGGGACCAAGTAGAAGATGATAACTTGTCTGGAAGAGAAGCCAAGGAAAAGAGACAGTACATGTGTGGAGCTGAGAAAATTATTGCAATCACAGTGGAGCTGATTTTTTTTTTTCCTTCTCAGAAATGCAGAATGAAACATGCACCATCTTGCCCATGCAAAACACAAATCCTCTGACATGGCTGAGATGTAAATTAGTTCTCACCCTGGAGCAAATATCAAACCATCGCAGGCAACCTATCTTCTAGACTCAAACAAGGAGCATCAGACCGTGGCTGTTGCCCGGCTCAAGCCCCGGGGCTAACTTGCTGAGCCAGGGCAGGCCGTTTCCTTGGTTGGTACCTCAGTCTCTTCTGATGCAAAAGGAAAATGAGAATCCTTGGCCTTTGTCAAGCATAAGAAATGTCAGTGCTCTTAAAGGTCAAATATTCTGTACAAGTGCAGAGTTTATTTTTATTCTATCAGTCTCCTAGATGGAAGAGGAAATTTTTTTATCTTATTCCTTCTCATCAGCAAACATTCAGTGAGCACATACTGGGTGCTGGTGGAGAGGAGGCACAGAGGTGAACTGGGCATGTCTCCCACTCTCGGAGAGCTCACGATGCTGCTATCCAATATGTGACATGTGTAATGCTCTCATTTATGTTACCTAATTTAATCTTTATTTCATCTTTTGGGTTAGGGACTTGTCCATTCACGTTTAACAGATGTGACTGGAGCCTAGGAAGTGACTGAAATAGAACTAACCCCAGGTATACTGACTCCCCAAACTCAGCTCTCTTTCCATTATCACAGAATTACTTCATTATCTCAGCAGAGGAAACAGGTATATTCATGATAATCTTCCATAAAAGTCTGATTAATACAAACTAAGAGCTGTGGGAGTTTGGAGAGGAAAGCAATTAATTTTAGATTAGGTTCATTCTCAGAGTGTATTCTCAGAAAAAGAAACATTTGAAAGAGACTTGAGAGAATAACTAGAACGGATAGGAAAAGGAAGGAAGGTCATTCTGGATAGCAGGAGCAACAGAAACAAAGATGTGGATTGGACAAGTAAACGGTATTTGGGGAACAAAGAACATAGTGCGATTAAAACATGGAAACCATAGACTAAATTTTTTTTTTTTTTTTTTTTTTTTTTTTTGTAAAAGGAAGGTTGGGCTCGGATATGAAGGGTCTTGAATGTCGAGTTAAATGAACAGTGTGGGGTTTGAGCAGAGGAGTGATGGAATCATATTGATGATTTAGACATTACCGTAAGGCAATGGCGTAGATGGATTATAGGTGGCTGAGATCAGATGTTAGGAAACCAACTGGGGATTGATTATTATAGTACCATAGGCAAAAATTAAAAAGAACCTGAATTAAGGAAGAGGCCTTGGGGATGGGTGAGGGAGATTGGAGAAACATTTTTAATTAGATTCAGTACTAATAGCATGTTAGATTGGAAGGAAAAGGAGAGGTCAAAGATAAACCTGAGGTTTCTGGCTTGGGCAACTGGGTAAATGGTGGTGCCATTAAGTGAGAAAGAGAATACAAGAGGAGAAAATCATATAATAGAAGGAAAATTATTTTTTATTACATTGACTTTAAGGGAGAGATGGAGAGAGAAGACATCCTCCACTCATATCAGATCATCAAAGACAACTCTGGTGATTGATATGGTAACCAATGAGCTATAGTCACGCTTCTCTTAACTTTTGTTACTATTCTGCATGTCTTACTTTGTTTTATAGTTTAAGCTAATTATAGAGTTAACATAAGAGAGGTGTTGTGCTGCTAGACTTTTATGTATCAGATCATGTTCTTGTTGATATGCCAAAAAAAGGAATACATGCATTTTAAGATTTCATAAAATTCCTGTCTTAATACCCCCAAATTGCTTTTCACCTGAATAACATTTCAATATATTCTCTTATAATGTGCCTATTACAGCATCATCTCTACTGGATCAAGGTCATAGCTATGAAATTGAGGGCCAGCAAATTGATAATGGCAGATTTTTGTTTGTCATTCATTTTTTGTATTTGTTAGGTTCTTCTATAAAATGCTGACAGTGGTATTTTATGTGTTGATAGGTACTTATATTTCAGTTAGTGCCTCCAAGATGCAGGGGAATCAGGTATAGCCTGGAAAATGTGAGTTATTCAAGTTGCTGGAGGTCGGCCTTAGACCACATTAGTAATAGCGCTTCCTGGTTCCCTGCAAAGTAACTTGATTTGGAAGAAGAGCCATGACAAATCAGACTGAACAGTTCAACTTAATTGTAATCACAGAGCCTCTTATGCAGCAACATTAATTAAAATACATATTTTAACCATGAATATGGATCCTAAATGTATTCATGAGTTTGGATCCTGAAAGGTGGGAAAAATGAGGAAGATGGTCTGTTCATCACACCTAATACCTTGAAATGGTAGGTTATCAACAATTGTCCTCAGTTTCCTTATGTAAAAAATGTGAATGATAACAGCCCTTACACAATAGGATTTTGAGAATTGTAAGAGAAAGATATATAAAACACTCAATACAATGTCTAGCACAAAAGCACTTAATACTTTCATTGGTAGTTGAAAACAAAGTGTAACAATGCTTTAATTCTTTCAGTACCCGAGAGCTGGAGGAAACTTATGCCACACTGCCATTTACATTTGAGAAATGCAAGGCTCAGAGACAGCAATTGTTCCATAAATAGATTTATTGCTTCTCAAGTTTTCTTACTCTAAGACAATTTAAATATACTTAATGATTTATATGAGAACGTCTATAGTCAGAGGGAACCTTTATCCAATATACCTCATAAGAATTTGCCTAAATACCTGTACAGCATGAAAAGCTGAAAAACTCAACACCATCACTATCTAAAAGCTTTGTGAATTTCATCAGTTACTGTGGTTCGGGAAGTGGCAGATCTACCTTTTCATTTAAATTCAACTCAGCTGTATTGGAGCCCACCTGATTCCTCTCCTGAAATCTGGCCCATCTTTAAAGTAGAAAAAAGTTATAAAAATATTATAATGGAAGCCCACGTGCATTCACTGAGAAATCCCATAAAACCCTTCTGAGACCAAGTATCACAGCACTCCTAGGAACAGATATCCTACAACTCCTTTGGTGGCAACTCAGGAGTTAGAAGCTATCTGAAGCATCTTTTGTAGTTCAACCCTTCCTTCCCATCCAACTCATAAATCCTCCCTAAGTACCCTTTACACATGGTTTCTCTTTAACAACCCCTCCTCTTAGGGAATTTTCTAATGTATCTAATATAAACCATGATTGCTTCAATCTAAGACAATACAGCTTCTAATTGTATGCTCTTTGGACCAATAAATAGACTGTTCTTTAGACACTGTGTCAGCTTAAAAAAATCTTGCATGTGCAGTATCCATGTAAAATATAGAATGTTGTATAAAATTACTTATTTGGAGCATTAACCACACTAAGACAGACTATGATGCCATGATAAACAATCCTTAAATTGGCTTGACACAACAGAAGTTTATTTCTCACCCACACTACACATCAAGTGGGGTCTGAGGCACAGCTCTGCTCCATGTAGTCACTCAGGACCCAGGATAATAGAGTAACCACAATGTTGTTGCATCTGTACCATGGGGAAAGAGTTATTTGATAGCTGTGGCAGGAAAAGAGAGAGCATTGCATACTGATTCATGCACTCATAGCTCATTAACCAAAACAAGCCACAAGGGTCCTGTCTAATGAGAAATAGGAAGAATACATGAGTATTTGGTGAGTCATAAATGTCTCTTTTGTAGCATTTTGTTCAGACTAATGGAACCAAAGACCCTTACTTTTTCTTCCCTCTTTACCCCTTTAATTACTCTTATGCTTATTTAGGATTACTTTTGGTTTATAATATGTGTAGTCTTTTTATTTTTTTATGGAGAGTATGTAATATTTTCAGTGTCCATATATCTTGTCTTTTTTCTGATTATATATGAGATATAATCAATATATAACACTGTGTAAGTTTAAAGTGTACAATGTGACGATTTGGTACATATATATTGTGAAGTGATTATCACAATAAAATTAGTTAACACCCCCATTACCTCACATAATTAGCTTTCTTTTTTTGCATGTGTGGTGAGAACTTTTAATATCTAGTTTCTTAGCAACGTTCAAGTATACAATACAGTATTCTTAAGTATAGTCACCATGCTGTGCATTAGAGCCCCATAACTTATTCATTTAACAACTGAAAATTTGTACCTTTGACCACCTTCATCCATTTCCCCCATCCTGCCCCTGGAGACCACTAGACTACTGTCTGTTTCTATGGGTTCACAGAGAAGTGAACTGAGTTCACAGGATTCCACATGAGTTCACGAATGAATTAAATTGTACAGTATTTGTCTGTCTTTGTCTGATTTATTTCATTCATGGAGGCCCTCGAGATTCATCCATGTTGTTGCAAATATCAGGATTTCCTTCTTTTTCGTGGCTGAATAATATTTCATTGTATCACATTTTCTTTATCCATTCCTTGTTGGAGGGACACTTAGGTTATCTCTATACCTTAGCTATGGTAAATAAAGCTGCAATGAACATGGGGATGCAGCTATCTCTTCTAGATAGTGATATCACTTTCTATGGATAAATACCCAGGAGTGAGATTGCTGGATCGTATGGTAAAGTAGTCTTAACAAGAACTTATTCAATGCCACATGTAGAAAAAGGTTATTTCTCACCGTTTTCCTGTCAAATGACAGCGCTATTTTATTTTCTCTTTTCTAAGCAATGGAGAGGATATGGTGACCAAAGAATGTTCTGTTTTTATCCTTATATATAGGCAATTTTGTGCTTTTATAAATCCCAACCTCACACTTGCCCATATTAGATTTCCATCTGATTTTTACAGATCTTTTCTCTCTATTAACTACCAATTCTAATTCACTGTCTCCTATCAAAAGTAGCAAATTTGATGTAGTTGATGAGACACTGTTAGAGTTCAAGTGGATGCTTATAGCCAAACAGTAAGAGAAAAATATTTTAAAAAGAAAAGCTATAAGCAGCAGATTTTTTTTTTAACCCAAAGCATAATAGTAATAGCAACTACATTCTGGACTGGTTGCTATGTGTCAGCACGTTACAGAGGTCATTTCCTGCAGTCTTCACACCAGCTTTGGTGAATAGATGTCATCATTCATAGCAACATCGCTAGTAGTAGAGGAGCCAGGATTTAAAATCAGACTGTTCGTCTTCCAAAGCCTAATTTACTAGGGCAAGGAAAACAGCTCCTGTGTGCAGTGCCGTGTCACCACCTTTAGTGCCCACAACCCCCGTGCGAATTCATGACACCAGTACTGATCGGGGTGAGACAGGCACTACAGGGCCGTGGGGAAGAGCGCCAGCTTGGGAGCTAGATCGCCTGCATTGGTGGGTTTGCGTCCTGGCTGTGTGGTTTCCTAGCTCTGAGAGCTTGGCCAAGTTGCTTTTTAGCCTCTCTGTGCCTCAGTTTCCCCTCTGAAAAATGTGAACAAAAATAGTATCTGAGCTGCACTGCAGATTAAGACATTAATTACTGCAAGGAAAGCACTTAGAACAGTATGTGGAACTTAATAAATATTCGCTATTAATTTTGAATTTGGACCATGTGCCTTGAGGATAGAGCTGAAAGGAAGAAAATAATATTTTTAAAGAACCCTATATACTGATACTATATAGACACAATTATTGCATTTGCTCCTCACAATAACCCTATTAAGTGGATTGTCCTTGCATAGAGGAGCAAAACATGAAGCAGAGAGAAGTAAAATAATTTACCCCAGGAACCCAGCAGGTAAGTGGCAAAACCAGGAGTCCATCCTAGGTCTGTCTGGGCTGCAACAAGAAGAAAATATTGAAATATATTTACTGTTTTGTTTTTAATACAACATGAAAAGATTTCCCCTAAATTGGCAAGCCCAAAGGGCACAGAATTAAACTTAAGTTGAATCAACACAAATATCAAGAGGCTGGCAACCCTTGTTTCTGGCTTCTGACCCTGCTGTGTCCCTGGCTCAGGCAATCCCAAGCTGAAGGGCTGGCATCCACCCAGGCCCTCCCGCTTCCCAAACGCCTGTCCCGATTGCTCATCTGTCTAACGTGGAGAGCTTCCAGGTCCCTTTGACTAAATGTCATGCCCACTCTCAAACTTACTTCTTGAAGAGCCCTCTCTGGTTTCACTAGGGGCACGTTGCTATTAATTTACCCATTTCTTTCTTTATCTCTTGACATTTTCTCATTTCTTCTCTCTTCCCTTTTCTCCTCGGGCACAGCCAGGCTTCCAAAGCCCAGCTCCATGGTACATAACCACACCCTGGTCACAAACAATCTTACTCTCTTCAAATTGTAAGCCTTGAATGTTGACTTCTCTGTTTCCTCTGGTTTAATTTGACAGCAGTGTTCAAAGCTTCAGAATTTTTTTCAAACATGGCCAGTCCTCAATGCTTAATTGTTCTCTCTGGGGAGGAGGGTGTCACCACTTTCATTTCCAAAAGTCAGGGCAAAAATACTGTCTAGGTAATGTTTCCAATCAGAAGACTATCCAAATGTTGTTCATGTGTTGTTTCTTTTTTCAATCCAATTTGTATTTCTCTGGCCTTGAGCCCCAGCTCCATATGATGAGACAATTGATACATGAAATACGCAATAAATAAAGAGAAGCTAGTTCATGCTAAACCATCGAGTAACAGTTGTAGACTTCAGCTGATAAAGCTACCTGTAAATAGGTCAATAGTGGAAGAAAGGATCAGGGGCTGTTCTGACGGTACAGTGCTTCCCTTGGCCTTGGTCATGGGCTGCTTCTTACACCCAGATCAGTGTCTTCCTCCTGTTAGGAAACCAGTCTTAATCACTACAATTTAAAAAACTTGTTTCAACATTTATATTGTCCTTTAAAATTCTTGCTTTACTCTTTACGACTACTAGTAGAAGAATCCTCTATTTTCACATAATATTTTATGATTGCAAAGCACCTTCACAATAATGTTACCATTTTATCTCCAAACTCTGCTTAGGTGGGTTGGTCAGAGAGTAGTATCTTCACTCTACAGATGAAAAATTAAGCAAGTACATGATATGCTTATTATCACAGTCCTGAAAAGTAGAGGAGCCCACGCACTATAAACCTCTAAAATGCAAAAATGTCATTTTCACATTTATTTTTGTCCTATAACACCCTGTTCTGTGCCCAGCACCTAGTTTTTGGCTGAATAAAGGAACAAATTATTGTGACTTGATGTTTGCCTGAATTACCGATTTTGGCATTATCCTCTGTCCTCTGTGCCTCCATTCTCAAACTTTCCACTTTCCATCAAGTTAGTCTAAGACAGGACACAGTCTCTGGGATGGCTCAGATCAAGGACTGCCCCACTCTGCAAGTTCATTTCCACACAGCATATTCCTCAATAATCTTCTACCTTAAGAGATTCATTTCTATTATCTCTAGCATTTGCTTCCATTTGCCTGTGTGATCTATCTAGTTTTGTGATATTCTATTTTTCATCACACAAGCCTCATTTCACTGGGAACATTATTCCAGCTTGATGGCTCCTTTTCAACTGAGCAATCTTCCAGTATACAACCTGATCTTGGGCCAACTCCAGTAACTCTTTGCATTCTCAGAATTACTGCTTAGACCTGAAGGTATTCATTTAGGATTGAGATTCTTCTGGTTGAATTCATTAGGTGTGGAGTGATCCCTCTCATAAGCTAGCAGCGTTGTTAGAACTAGGTGACCAACCCCTTTGCTATGTAGCATACATCATAAAACATATTTATTCCAAAAGCAGTGTAAATTCAATTCTGTAAGTAGGTACCCACTCATAGATTCATTTCTACAACAAATGTTTTTAAGCACTACAGTGTTCTTAGCACTGTGTTAGGTGATAGGAATTAAAAAATGAGTAAGAGCCTTGGCTGGTTTGGCTCAGCGGTTTGGTCAGCCCACAGACCAAAGAGTCGCGGGTTCGATTCTGGTCAAGGGCATGTACCTCAGTTGTGGTTCGGTCTCCAACCCCATGATCAGGGTCATGTGGGAGGCAGCCAATCAATCAATGTGTCTCTCTCACATTGATGTTTCTCTCTCTCTCTCTCCCTCCCTCCCACTCTTTCTGAAAAAAAATTTTTTTTTTAATGAGTAAGATAGTCTTTTCTGTCATAGACCCTTGTTTCCTCATGATTCTAACCCATCCCCTAACCTCTAGACAAGTGACTCGGGGTTTAGAAGTTTGTGATAGGGGACAGAGACCTACTTTGTTCCATACTTTCTGTTTCCCAGGAGTGCGAACAGGTGGTATGATGCTGTCCTTCACAAGTGTTCCAGGAATTTGCTCTCAAACACACGCACAAAACAGCCTGATGTTTCATTGTAAACACTTCTTAGCACTAAGACTCAAGAGTAGAAAAAAAAATGCAGATTTTTTTAATGTTTCAAAAGCTTCTGAACAGGCAGCCAGCCATAATTTTTATTTTTGCACTAGATTAAGAAGTAGGTTTGTCAAAACATCTGAGATTCTGTGCATACATTTCTGGTGGTTTTGTATTTGAAATCTCATCCATTCCCCTTTAGTATATGAAGTGTTCAGTTATTCCTTTATTAATAAAAATTTTCCATTGGACCCTTATTATATGATAGACATTTTCTAATGGCTGTGAAAGATAGTCAAAGGTACATAGTTTTTGTTCTCAAGACACTTACTACTCACAAGAAGCAAGACTTATCTTTAAAATCTTTACAATGAACCATATCAAGTGGCTCATTTAGGCCTATGTTTAACCCCCCAAAAAGAGCCATGACATATCAAGGCTGCAAGTTCCCTTAGGGATAAACCACTGCAAACCTTCCATTTTATGGATAAAGAGGCTGAGGGTCAGAAGGGCTGAAGAATTAATGTCAGGCCTCGGAGAGTGAGAGACAGAGGTGGGTCTAGGGTCCATTTCTCAGATTTCTGGTTGGTGTTCTTCCCCCTGCACCTCACTGCCCCTGCTAATGGAGTCAACTGAAAGTGCAGCGAATGGCACTGCCCATACCTGCCCTTGTCTGGAAGCAGGCTTTGCAACATGTGCGTGAGTGAACTGAGGATGTGCAGAGGGGCGGGGTAGGGCCACCCTCTCTAAAGCAGATCTGCCCCATGTGACTTGGTTAAAGGTTAAAGAGGAGAGTTCTGACTTTTAAACTTTAACTCTTTAGTATTTAAAAGCTATTTCTTGTTGTATGCCAAATAGAGTCTCAACAAATGGTAGTGGAACAGAATGGAGTGTTTCGTCCTTGGTTAATTAGTGTTCCTTGCTAAAATGAAACTCTTGACCGAGGGATCGTGCAAATTCACTTCTGCAGTTTTCTGATCTAACTACACAGAGTGCATAAGTAGAAAGAGCATGCTTTGGAGCTAGGCCCCCTGGGTTGATACCCTGCTCTGGCATGCACTAGCTCAGAGACTGTGCCTCTTTGAACCTTAGCTTTTTCCACCATTAAATGAAAATAATAAGGACTTCCTTTGCTAGATTGTTATAAGGTGGAGCAATAATGGTAATAGTTCATCTCTGTGCCAGAGTCTTGAGCTGATGTTTTTCATACATTATTTCTCTCTAGCTGTATAACATAAGTAAGGCATGGAGAGTGCTTGGCACTGAAGGATGGTGGTACACTTTCTCATTATTACTTACCTGTCTTCCCTTGAAAAATGCATGGTTACCACATTTTCTTTGAAAATCCCAATCTTATTTATTAAAGCCTACGGCAGATTTACAAATGCAATCAATCCATTGATTATATTGCTGAGTGGGGGTGGGACAGACACACAGGGATGATTAGTAGCTATGAAGCAGCCTATGATTTCAACAGTGAGCCTTGGGCATCTCTCCCTTTCTTGTGAGAACCTCGAGGACAGCAACAATGTCTTAATCGATTATTGCATTCCCAGCATCAAGCACCGTGCCTGGGACCTAGTAGGCATTTGGAATGTGTACACAGATCTGAGTTGATTTTAGCTGCCAGATTCCCATCCTCAAATCAGAAAAGTACGTGGTCTGACTGGATAATATTCTGATAACCTAGGCCTGGATGACCTTGGAACCAAAGCACCATTGCTAGAGGTAGGAATCCATGTGGTTGCCAGGGTGAGGGGTCCAAAATCAGAATGCCAAATCCAAGCTCATCAAAATGAGAAGCAGAAGGTAATATGGAGTAACTTATATGTAATAGTCCCTAAACCCAGTTTTATTTACTATTCTCTTAGGGTTTTCATTTGGTGTTAGGAGCCTTAGGCGGGGCAAGGCTGTGATCAATAAAAGGGGCTCATGTAAAAGACAAGTAGCTGTTTCCTGGAAGCTCCTTTGGTTCCGACTCATGGAGTCTTACCATCTATATGGAAGCATAGCCCAGATTCAACTTTACATCATTTAAAACTTTCCACACTTTCCATAAGACCTTTTTCATTTCCATTTGAATTAGGGACAAGGCTTGCTGGAGAGATACAAGTTTTCTCTCTAGGATTATACTTATTTTCACCTGTGGTAATAAAGCAAATCAATATTATCTGATAAATGAATGCCATAATTCAAAAATAAGGTAGTTCTTTTGTCTTCTTGCAATGATGTATTTTTTTTAGCTGAAATAATGTTATTTCCTATTTGGGGGTGATTCTTCATCATAAAACAGAGCATCTTGCCTATAGAATTATTATTAAACTTACTGATTAACAGTGTAAATTTCTGTTCTTATTCTCTAATCTGAGTTTACAATGGGAAAGGAAGAAGAAGGAAGGAAGGAAGGAAGGAAGGAAGGAAGGAAGGAAGGAAGGAAGGAAGGAAGGAAGGAAGGAGGGAGGGAGGGAGGGAGGGAGGGAGGGAGGGAGGGAGGGAGGGAGGGAGGGAGGGAAGGAAGGAAGGAAGGAAGGAAGGAAGGAAGGAAGGAAGGAAGGAAGGAAGGAAGGAAGGAAGGAAGGAAAAGATTGATGAGATAGTTGGAGGGCAGGAAAGAGGGAGAGACATAAGAAAACGAAGGAGAGAGAGAGAGAGAGAGAGAGAGAGAAGCTGTCTTTGCTTCCCTTGGCCTTGGCTAGGTGCTGTCCTACAGAAGTCAGGGTGCAGGTTCAGGTGAGAACACAGAATTACTGTGAGAATTCTGATGTTGAAACTTGTATGTGGAGGACAGTGTAGTGGCACTGAGGAGACAAATATATCATTCAATGTAATGTGTTACTATTGATGAAGTACGTTTTGCAGATTTGTCTTCTTTATAAATCGGATCAGATTTAAAACTGCTCTTTTACTGATAACCTCTTCACTTGCTTACATTCCTACTGTCTTGAGTAGGAGCAGAAAGGGTGGTGTATAGCCGGGCTTTACTGACCTGGCCTCTAGTTTCATGTGGACAGAGTACATCTTAATTTGCCCCAGCGCCTAGCTGACAGCAGCGCTCAACAGATGATTGTTGAATTAATTATAAATCCAAGGTTATGCTTCAGCCTATGACCATCCGCGTATATTTTTAAAGGAAGAAAGCAAAGTAGAAGGAAAATCTCAAAAGCTCAATTCCGTCTGCATTGTATGTATGTATAATAATGCTGCAACTATTTCTATTAGTAATAGCACAACAACAAAAAATAGCAAAAAAGTTATTTGATGATGCAAATGAAATTTGCAGGGATGATACTCAAAAACAACAGCAAACATTGAGAAGTTCTCTGTGTTGTCATTTAAAAAGTATTTAAGTTGTGCTCTGTTTCTCTTTCCATAGCACACACTCGCCGTATTTATTTTCTTTTTTAAATCATTTTGTTTCTTGTAAAATGACCATTTTTTTCAATCTTTAAATGTCTACTTTCACTTTACACATGCGTATAAAATGCTTTTATCAATAATACAAATAATAAAAGTCTGCAAAATCTGCATATAATTTGTATTATTTTTTTCTTTCTTTTTCTTCTTGGTCAAAATCTGGGGACAGCCTCAGGAATGTGGCATGCTTCTGAATGTCATTCATTGTGCTCATTTTGCCAGAAATAAAATTGCCACAACTACATGGTATAAGGTTTGGACCATGTCAGAAGGAGGCTCTTTTACAAAGGTCAAATAGCAAGTGAGAAAGGCTGACTAAATAGAGCAGAAGAATGATATAATTGCACCAGCTTCTAGTAGTGGAGCCATTTCCAGACTTGAAATTCATGTATAGAAAAAGTATGACATTTCTTAAATCCAAGATATCTACTATCCTAAAATCTAAATGTCTTACATAAGAATTTTGTACGCCACAATATATTGCTTTAGTTAACTTGATCACAAAGAAAATACTTAATCTTGAAGTTTGTGGAATTTTAATTTTAACGTAATTTTATCTTTAGATTTAAATATGTTTCTTATAAACAGCATCAGATAGCTGTTACAGTTGAGACATGGAAAAAGCCCAGAGCCATGCAGGTCAGAGAAGAATCAAAACACACAGGAGGCAACAGAGAGGAAAACACAGTGGGGGGAAAAGCAGAGATTTAGGTGCCAGGCAGGCCTTGATGAATGCTAACTCTACTGCTCACTGCTTGTGTGGTCCAAGAATGTTCTTTGAATGACATAAATCCTTGAGACTTGTTTGATGACCCAGACTATGACCTTTCTTGGCAAATGTTTCATATGTACTTGAAAAGAATATATTGCTAATGGGTAGGCTATTCTACAGATGTTAAAGCAAATTGGTAGATAGTGTTCAAGTTTTTTTCATGTATTTTGAAGCTGTTATTACATACATACACATGTAAGATTGTTATGCCCTTTTTATGGATTTGTACCTTTATCATTATAAAATTACTTTCTTTATTGCTGGTAATATTCTTGCTCTGAAATCTACTTTTTCTGATATTAATAAAGCCAGTCCAACTTTTTTTTTTGGTCTAGTTTTAGTATGGTAAACCTTTTCCCATCCTTTGAATTTTAACTTAGTTTTATCTTTAGATTCAAAGTATGTTTCTTATAAACAGCATATGGCTGGATTTTACTCTTGTATCCACTCTGATAATCTCTGCCTTTTAATTGAAGTATTTAGAACTTTTACATTTAATGTGATTTTTTATATGATCAGGTTCAAGTCTAATCATCTTAGTACTGTTTTTGGTTCTCTTTTTCCTCTTTTTCTGTCTATTTGGGGGTTTATTGAATAATTGTTATAATTTTATTTTATCTCTTATTAGCTAATAACTCTTTTTATTGTCATTATTTTAATAACTGCTTTGGGGTTCATAGTATACATCCTTATCTTATCCCAGTCTAGCATTAACATTGAGTAATATTATACTACTTCATGTATAATATTAGAATCTTATGAAGTAGTTTCATTTCCTTCCTTCTGGCTTCTTGTGGCATTGTCCTACATTTTAAAAGCATACACATATATATTTATGTTTGTATATCTATAAATACATATGAAATAAACTCCATGATACATTGTTAGTATTTTGGTTTAACCAGTAAGTTATATTTCAAAGAGGTTTAAATGATAAGAGAAAACTTACATATCTATTCACAAAGTTACCATTCCCAGTGAACTTCTTTTGTGAAGTTATAGACTTTATTTTAGTTTCCTTGTACTATTTCTTTTTTTTTTTCTTTATTGATTGTAGACAGAGAGGAAGGGAGAGGGAGAGATAGAAACATCGATGAGAGAGAACATTGATTGGCTGCTTCCTGCATGCCCCTCACTGGGGATCGGGCCCACAACCTGGGCATGTGTCCTGACCGGGAATCGAACTGGCGACCTCTTGATGCATGGGTCGATGCTCAGCTGCTGAACCACACTGGCTGGGCTTCCTTGTACTATTTCTTAAAGTGTGTATCAGCTGCTAATAAGCTCTTTCAGCTTTCTTATGTTTTAAAATATATTTATTTTTTAAAGATATTTTTTCTGTATATAGAAGTCTAAGTTGACTCTTGTACTTTAAAGATGTTGCTCCACTGTTTTCTTACTGGTATTCTTTCTGATGAAAGGCTCATAGTCATCCTTATTTTCTTTGTTCTGTCTGCATAATGTGTCTTTTTTTTTCTGGCATAAAGATTTTCTCTTTATTACTAGTTTCAAGCTATTTGATTATTATGTACCTTAGTGTATTTCTTTTCATGTTTCTTATATTTGTAGGGTGTTTAGGATCTGTGGGTATATAGTTTTCAATAAAATTTGGAATATTATTGGCCATTATTTCTTCAAATATTTTCTCTTTCCCTCCCTCCTTCCTCTTCTTCAGGGACTTCAATTACACGTACATTAGGCCACTTGGAATTGTCCCACAGCTCACTGATATTTTTTTTAATTTGTTTTTTCTCTCTATTTCCTTTGGATAGCTTCTATTGCTATATTTTCATGTTCACTGACCTTTTCTTCACAGTGTCTAATCTACTGTTAATCATATCCAGTATATTCTTCATCTCACACATTGTTTTCAGCTTTGGAAGTTTAATTTTAGTCTTTTTTTAAAATATCTTTCATGTCTAACTTTTGACCATATGGAATACAGTTATAGTAACTGCTTTAATGTTCTTTTCTGTTAGTTCTCACATTTGTGTCAGTTCTGGGTTGGTTTTGATTGGTTAATTTTTCTCTTCAGTGTGGGTCATATTTTCCTACTTCTTTGCAATTTTGATAATCTGTTGTTGTTGTTGTTTTTAGTTCTCACCTGAAGATATGTTTTTTATTGACTTTTAGAGAGAGAGGAAGGGGGCAGAGAGAGAGAGAGAGAGAGCCCTTACGTGCCCCAACTGGGAATCGTACTTGCAACCTAGGTGTGTGCCCTGACCAGGAATCAAACCCTTAGCCTATTGGTATATGGGACAGTGCTCCAACCAGCTAAGCCACCAGGGCAGGCAGCATTTCTGGTCATCTTTGACTGAATGCCAGACATTGTGCATTTTACCCTTTCGAGGCCACCAATTTTTGTATTACTATAAATATTGAACTTTGCTCTGGAATGTAGTGTAACTAGTTCTTTTAAGTCATGCTTTTAAGGTTTTTAGGTGGGAGCATGCAACATTTAGTCTGGGGTTAAGTATGTCCCACTGCTGAGGTAAGACCTTCTGAGTGTGCTTCTCAGTGCCTCGTGAATTGTGAGGTTTTCCAGTTTGGCTGGAGAGAAGCAGCACTATTTCCTGACCTTTGTGATGGCCCTTCAGCCATTCAGATAGTTTTTTCCCTGGATTTTGGTAGTTTCCTCACACATACATGTGCCAGTCAACACTCTGCTGAATACTCAAGGGTGACTCCCTGCATATTTCCAGAATGTTTCTTTCTGTGTAGTTCTCTTTCCTCTGGTACCCTGTCTGCAAACTCTAGCCATACTGATCTCCTCAGATTCTCAATTACATCTCTTCAACTGATGGAGTCCTTGAGTGGTGACATGGAAACTCTCTCAAGGCAGTAAACGGGGGCAAGTATAGGGCTTGCCTCATTTCTTTCCTATCTCTTAAGGATCTCTGTCCTGTACTTCCTTTATTCCTTTTTGTTGTTTGAGTCAGGAGGTAAAATCTGATTTCTGTTATTCTGTCCATCTGGCATGGAAATGAAAGCCCCTTTTTATATCTTTAAAGTTCAAAGCTACATACTACATGTCCCATAAGCCCTTGCATGTGCCACGTCTCTAGTCTATCAGATGTCATTTAGGTTCAGCCAACTATATGCACTGAATCAGGTCTTGGAATATGGAAATCTGTTGAAAGCTTTACTTTTTTTGCATATGTTACTTTTGTCTGGTGAGCACAGTGGTTATAGACATGATTGTGTTTTCTGTACTGTCTTATCAAAATTCCCATGGTGTTGTCAATAGCTTCATGAGTGTCAAGTGGCTAAGCTCATGATATCCACTTCTTACCTTTGCTAATCTAGGAGAGCTGTGTCATATGCCTGGAGCTAAAGTTTTTCAGTGGCAATCTCCTGCTTCCTGGAGCTTAGCCAAGATTGTGTGTTCTTGGAGATGACAGTTCTGGTGGTGGGCTCTATGACAGGGGTAGCAGCTTGTCTATCAGCTTTGAAATCACAAGAGTTTAATTCAGTTCAGGGTGAAGTGAGTTTATAATACCTTGATTGTCCTGCTTGTTCAGGGCAACATGACAATGTATAGAGACCATCTGAAAATAGGCATTTGTAAAGATGACTGAAGAAACTATCAGATCACAGCAAATAAAAATTGTTTAAGGTTATTTTTAAAAGTCAGAGTATGGCTATGTGGGATACCTTATGCATTCATTTCCCACATTTAAAAGAAATCTTATAGGCAACATTTGTGCTTATCAAATATACCTGGAATAAGTTTTGTCCCTACGCATATAGGAATATCTTTTCAAATTGTTCTATATCACCTGCACAGAGAATTTAAATTGCTTGAAGTATGTCCAAGTGGTTTTAAAAATCAATACCTGCTGATACAGCAACTACATCTGCAAAATAGAAATACTTACATTTGAGCTTCACTTTCGACTCCAAAGGACTCTCACCTTCCTCCATCTCTGGTTTCCTAACGTTATGCCTGTAAAAGAGTGTGGTAAGAAGAGGGCAGTGAGTTACCTTCTCTAGGTTTAGTTGAAGAGGTTAAAGTAAGGAAATGAGCCCTGACCAGTTTGGCTCAGCAGTTAGAGCATCGGCCCCGGAACAAAGTGTCACAGGTTTGATTCCAGTCAAGGGCACATACCTCGGTTGCGGTTCGTCTCCGGCCCTGGTTGGGGTGATGCAGGAGGCAACCAATCGATGCATCTCTCTCACATTGATGATTCTCTCTCTCTCTCTCTCTCTCTCTCTCTCTCTCTCTCTCTCTCTCCCCTTCCCTCCTTTCCACTCTATCTGAAGATAAATGGAAAAATATCCTCGGGGGAGGATTTTTTTTTAATAAAAAAATAAAGTAAGGAAATGAACATTTTTAACATATGCCAGGTTCTGATAAATGTTTTTTTCTATTTTAACTCATTTGAACATTACAACCACCACTGGAGTAGGTTTTAACATTTTTTTTAACATATGAGGAACTTCAGACTCAAAAGTTTACAAACGCAGTAAGAAGTAAAGCTAAGATGCAAGCCAAATCTTATGTTCCTTCCTCTCTGCTGTACTACTTTCAAGCACTGTTGTAAAGTTCATTATGTTTCACCAGGGATGAACCATATATGTATAGTTTTCTTGTATTGAGAGACAAACTTTCATTTATTTGTTTGCCCATTGCAAGCAAAGGGTGAGAGGAGATAGAAAATAAATAAATACTGAAATGCCTACTTACTGAGAATTATCTGTTCTTCTCTAAAGGAAAGATTACCTGTATTAGATTAGATTTCCCTCGGGTTTCAAAAATGTATGTTTCTGTGAGTGAAGAGACTGACTTTTGTGTTTTTGTGGTATGATGCAGGGTGTTGTCAGTCTGTTCCATAAAGGAATGATTGTGTTATTCATCAGAGCAGTGTTAGTAGCAAATAGACTTCAAGATGAGAAAGTGGTCCTATACTGTTCCTGAATTACATTTATGTCCAGTATGCAGTAATGCTCCTCTCCTGGTGAATCAGTACTAAGATACTTATACTCAAGAAGCAAAATAAATCATAAATAAACAATCTAACCCTATGCCTAAAAGAACTAGGAAAAGAACAACAAACAAAGCTCAGAGTAAGTAGAAGGAAAGAAATAATAAAGATTAGAGCAGAAATAAATGACATAGAAACTAAAAAAAATAAAAGTACTTATAGCCACATCTCTTGTAGTCATAATAATTTGATAACTTATACCTAAGAGATGACTCAAATATGAATCTAACTTCTATTAGAGGCTGTAATCACTGTTTTTAAATTGCTCTTTTATAATTATTTTTATGGGATAAATCACATGTACATAATTATGATCATGAATTGGTTCTAATAATGTGATGACATATTTGTCACCCCTAAAGTAAACAAACAAAAAGAGTTGTTAATTATGTGAGACTGACAAATCAGTTATTTGGGAAACAGGAGTAAAAGTGCATACCATATTCAAATCATAGCGAGCTATTAAAGAACAAGGTGGCACATGAAACATGTAATCTGGCAGAATCATCCCAGTGAACTAGGAAGCCCTAATGATGCTATAAAGTGGTGCTCTGCTTTTGAAATCAGAGGAGTCAAATTCAAGTTCTTTGTGTCACTGTCATTGAGTATTTGAATGGCTATCATGCAAAAAAAGAGGGTGGACACATTCTCTGCTACTGAAATTAAGGAGTTGGTTCACAGTAAGGAAGAACTATTTTATTTAGTCATGAGACCCACCAACAAAGAGCTGAGTCACTCACTAAATAGGGAGCTGCCTCCCCATTGCAGCAGGTGCCCCAGCGGGAGCTGTATGGCTGGCATCATGCATGGTAGAACCCATTTCTCCAGTGGTCGAGCATGAAGTTGGAATTCTCTAGAGACCTGCTGATTTCAGGTGACCTTACACCCTCATTGCATGTGTAGCTTTCTGGGGTTCCGAGCTGGGTATACAAATGCCTTGAGTAAAAAGAAGTAGGTCTGCTACCTGTCTGTATCATCTTACTTTCTTCTTAGAAGCTCCTGTGTATTATCTCTGGAGAGATTTATTTATTTTTTTTTAGTCTTGGAATTTTCTGTCAATTTCCGGCCCTCTTCAGTATATACTTGATTTATACAGATGTTTGTACTATGTCTCCTATCATTGACTCACACTCCTGATCTTTCCATCTCTATCTTAACTCCTCATATTCCCCAGTTTCTACTTGGCACCCCTCCCCCCCCAGGAACTTGTCCATAACAAATTATCTCAAGCTCAAAGTATCTGTGTATTTCAAACATTAACAAAAATATACAAGAATATCTTACAGTAAGTTGCAGTGAATTTTCTAGGATTTCCTATGCAAAATAAGCAGGCTTTTTGTTTGTTTTTTGTGACATTTAAAAAAAAATAGAGAAAATTCAGGAAATAGAGAAAAATATAAAGACAAAGATTAAACTCACTCATTATTCTACTACTCAAAGGGAAGTATTTGTTCTTTTGGTGTATACACTTTGCATCTTTATGTAAAACAAAATTAGAATCAGCCATATGGAGAATCTGCCTATTTCTTTAATTTATATGCCATTATATTGTGATCATTTCTTTCCATTATTATATGTATTTTAGAAATGTGACTTTTGAAATGGGTACTTGATACCAATAGAAGATAAACAAAAAATATGAATATATTAAGACCAACACATCAAGCAATCATATTAACCATTGAAATCCAGATCCCATACCGGTCTCTGTCATCCTTCTGACTAAAATCAGCTTTTCGCTTTACATTTCCTATGGAAAGAGAATGTAACAAACAGCCTCAGTCTACTTATCAGTAATATTTTTTCACTATAAATAGGGTGTCCCAAAAAAATGTATACACAAATTTGAATAATTATAAAGCCAGTGTTTATTAAAATACATTTCATTTCAAAATGTAATAGAATCTACAGACACCTTGTATATATTTTTGGACACCCTGTATATTAAGCCATCCTTCTAGTTTATTAATACAACACACACACTTCTATTCAGCCAAATCACAATAGATTATACTGGCATAGTCCATTATTTTATTTAATCCTCACAAATTCCCTTGAGTAGTCAGAGCAGGTAGAGCAATTTCTTCAAAGGTGAGGGAAAGGAGTCTCAGAATGGTACATAAATTGGTCAAGGTCACCTTTTAATGGGGCTGAACAGCCCTTGCTGGAGATGGGGGTTTAAAAGTTCATAAGTGGAGGAGGTAGAGTTCAGACGAGATTTTTTTGTTTTCAAATTCTAATGCTCTTAATATATTACTCTGTGACCTCTTCCATGGTAATTTGGCTTAATAAAAATTTATTGGAAGAGTTACTTAAATTAAATTAAATAGCTGAATAGACAAAAACAAATTTAATTTACTTGAAAAGCAAAACCAACAGAGTATGAGTTAATATAACAAATTTAAATACAATAACTCATCTGGCATTTAACCTAAGCATAGATTTGCCCACTGTCTCCGTTACTATTTACCTACTGGTAGAAGTTTCTCAGAATAAATGATTAGGTAAATTCACCTAAACTATTAAAGAAAGTATTTTAATGAGACTATGTTCTCCTGAGTATTCTAAAAATAGCAATATTTTTTGATATTGCTATTGATATTGATATTCTTTCACATTTGGATAGCCATTAAATAGGCATTCTAGGAATTAATAGGAGTTTTTATAGTTTAATGAACAGTGGATCTGGGATTTTTATTTGGGCACCATGGGTATAGACTTCTTATGCTCCCCAGTGGATTTTTGTGATTGGCATGGGTTAGAGGTAGTGCAGGTTAAGGTGCTAACTTGATGGGCTGCATGTCCAGTGTGCTTGATAGTTACAGGGCTTTCAAATAATAGTAGCAAGTAAGTATCAAGCAGTTATCATGTTCCAGACACTGCACTAAGTGCTTGAACAGAAGTCCACATGAAGTGGCCAGCCATAGATTTAACTTCCTTTTCATAGACAAGGGAAAATAAGTTCACCTCATTCCCTGCTTTCATTGGAGGAATGTGACTTGAAGGTCTGGGTCTTATTTAACATATCCTCAAGAAGTTATTCACACAGGGCTGTCCTGTTTAACAGATGGTCCTTTTCTCCTGCAGCTTGAAGGATTTTCCAGACAGGTTGTATTTTTCTGACTGACTTGGCCACATCCTTCCATGTGGTCTTAGCAGAGATCTTCCTAACATCCCACTTTGTTAAGTCAGCCCCCTCTCTAGGCAATGCTTTCTCCCATTCTCCCTTCCCTCTGCCTAGCTCATAAGGATGAAGGGAAGTATTCTTAGGTTTGACCCTCCCTGCCCTGCATCACATCCTGGAAAAGTCATTATATAATGAAGTTTGCCACCCAGATCAGCATCTTATCCAGGGTCTCTTGTCATGTGACCTATGAAAGCTACTTCACCACTCTGGTCCTCAACTTCCTCACATATAAAATGGGCATAAAAATGTTGAAAGGCTAAAATGAGGTTGTATGTAAAGGACCTAACATACAGCAAACTCTTAATAAGGTAGCCACTGTTGTTAGATTTTTATTTTATTCCCAATCTGTACTCTTTCCATTTTTCTGTACTCTTCTGCCTGCCACTACCCCCTCACATAAGATTTCTGACATGAGATGTTAGAAAGAAATAGCACTGTGATTTATACTGGTCTTCAGGAACCGTTTAAGAATTTACATGTACTTCATTCTTTAAACAAATCAAAATCAGAACCAAAAACAAGGAGTAAGAGCAACCTGTTTCACTATACTAAAAATAGATATTTTTTAAAGAATGTATCAATGACTTTTTAGGAATACTGCTCAAAGAAAGAGAAACCTGTATTTCAGATCTTTGAATGAGTCTGATGATCACACTTGAAACTGGGGTGTTGTGAAAACCAACATTATTCCTTTGTGACAGTGGCAAGTAAATTAACTCTTTCTGGTTTGACTTTCTCATTGATACATAAAGGAAACATGAAAGGGAGATGATGATAGAAACAGATCTTCTGCTTAAACTTCTGAAGTCCTCTGACCATCAATTTACTTTTTTGGCTTCCCCATTAAACTCTGCCTTACTTATCCTCTTATGGCCAGTACCCTAGCACCTAGAAAAGTGCGTACTTAGCACCTAGGAGGTACTTAATGTTCCTTGGATGAAATCACATTTTATAGATGAAAACAGGAAGGCACAGAAAGATAAAAAATTTTCCATTAATACATGGTGGTGACAAAACCAGGTCCCCAGTCTTCTAACTCTTTCTCCAACATTCTTTTTATTCTATTGCTGCTTTTGAAAAAGAATGGCCTCAAACCGAAGGTTAAAAGGGACTTTAGCTTTAAGTATATGGGGTCATTGCAAAGAAAACCCATGACTTGTAAAGAAAAGTAAATACTCTACTTTGGAATCCATTTAGATGTGATTCATCTTTGTGTCTCCCCCAAGAGGTTGTACATGCTGAGTTTTGTAATACCTATTTACTCCAGACTCACAATGAGTCACCCAAAACTTAAGAATCAGATGGCTCCTTCCTGTTTATGTCTTCCTGTTTCCATTTATAGGAGGTAATAGTTTTCAACTGGATTTGTTCTTCCTGGGCAAAAAAAATCACTAGCCCTTGAAAAGGAGTCAAGATAAAGTAAATAGCCAAATATTAGCACAGCAATAAAACAAATTTATGTACTTTATAGTGGTGATAATAGTAGCACTGGCTAGTTGCTTAGACACTCTTTTCAGAAATTTGCATACTGTATTTCATTTACTCCCATATAAGCTTTACCATAACAAAACAAATTACAAATATATACATATATACATATACATACATATATATATACACACATACATTTACATATACATATACATATACATATATATATGTCATACCCTCTGCCCTTAGCATCTAGTCTAGTTGGGCAGAATGGTCTAATATATAAGCCATAATTAGAAAGAGAGTCATGTCTTTAACATATTTGTGCTAGGTACCATGTTAAACATTGTGTGTGTGTGTGTGTGTGTGTGTGTGTGTGTGTGTGTGTAACTCCCCACAGAAACACTATGAGGTCTTCTAGATGGTCAAATATAGGCAGAGCCAGATTTTAAGTCCTGTCTGTTTAGCTCTTCTAATTCTATTACATGGCGTTCCAGCCAACTGAGATCAGTAAGAAATGTGGAGAATAGGGGCGAAATGGTCAGAAAAGATGTGGTAGGAGAAAAATCACACATGATTGGACCTTAAAGAATGTGATTGGAGAGGAGGGAATTCTGCAGAAGTCAGCCAGAACTTAGGCTTCAGGACAGGCGCCCATAGACAGGACAAAGAGCTACTGGCCTGCTTGGAAATTGGAAATTCCCAATTTGGAAATTCTTCAGTTGTTATATAATGCCTAAAAGGTGAATTTTAAGCCATACTTGTCTTGTGTACCCTTACTCTGGAAAATTATACTTCTAGGAAAATCATTTTGTACTAGAAATCAAATATTTGTCAGAGATTGCAAGCCACTGCACTAAAACATTATTCATTGTTGTGCAGACAACAGGGGTTTATGAAACAGAATGGGTGGCGTTGCTACTGCAGACAGTTCTCTCATTGGCTAGTAGTGGTCTACAACATGGCAGCAGGTACCCTCTTCCAGACTGGAAACCAGACTACTTGAAATCCAGTCCTGGCTTTATACTAAATACTGTATTTGAATATCTTTAAATAAGTCTCCTTACCTGGTAAACCATTCAATAGTACTCATACCTATGAAATGTCTGAGTTGAACTAAACCAGTGTTTTCTAAGATGTGCTCTTCTAAATCATTCGTTACACATGTGTGTGAAACAGTTACGTAGCATATACCCTTGTTGTAGAGTCACAATGCAGGTTATTACATCAAAGGCTCTGAAGTGCCCTGTAGTAAACACACATTGTTTAATCCAGCATTTAAATAGTTATTCTTTGACAGAACGCACGCTGGGAAATGTGCCACTATGTAGTCTGCATTGAACGGAAATTCCTACCAATTCTGGAAAATTCATTTTGCTTTTAAATATGATTTGTTGGTTGTACCTCTCATATTCTTAAGTTAAGTTACTGAAATTTTAAAATTGCACAAGGACTTCATAAAGATCCCGGGATAATATACTGTCTGCCTTTTTCCCCCTCAATTTTCTAGATGCAAACCAACGTGTTTTATGTAATTCCAAAAGCAGTGAGGTAGGGAGAAGAGGAGATATAATGTTTTTGGTTCACTTGCTGAGTATCCAACTTGAGAGGTGAGTTAAGGATGCAGCTGGAAGGCTTCAGATTACAATTGGAACTAATTCCTCAGCACAGTCATAGTAATATAACCTCTGATGTAACCGACTACTGAAGGTGACCTCTGGGTTTGTAGTCTCAAGATCAAATAATAGTTCAAAATGGTTGATTTCATTACTCCATAGTGAGGGATCTGTGCCAGGAACTATGCTAGTCTCTGGAAATACCACAGTCATTAAAATGGATCCCTGTCCTCAAGGAACTCCCAGGCCAGTGGGGGAGACTGATAATTGCACAGCAACAACACAGTTATGTAAATTCCTTAGATTGAAGTATATACGGGGTACAGTGGCAACGTGAAATAAAATTCCTTGTAGACTATAACTGAAAGACATTTAGTCAAGTCCCTTTCATTGATCCAGGGAGTTCAGGAGAAGAGAAATTGTTATTGTGTTTGTGGCCAGTTACCTTTCTGTCTTGGCTAGCATGATGACGATGATGACGATGATGATGATGATGATGATGATGATGATGATGATGATGATGATGATGATAAAGGAGGAGGCATTATGAAACATTATGAGAGATGGAGCTGTTTTACTTAACCCCAATGCAAAGATCATCAATCTTCTCAAAACAAGTAGATAACCCACTGATAATTAATGTAAATGATCTTCTACTTATATCACTTTTTTTAAGGATTTTTTTTTATCAACGTGGAAGTTTAAGTTCCCTCTATAAGGTCCAAAAGCACAGGTACCAGGCTTCCTTCCTTTCTATCCTTAATTTTATCTGCAAATAGCAAAATTTCCACCAAAGGATCTTGCTTTACCATGTCACGTTAAAGAAAAAAGGAAACTTGGATTCTGGAGCAGAGTCCTCAGTTTACAAGTGACACTCAAGAAGCAATGGGGGGAGGAGCGGCTTGAGCAAGGCCACCCAGCTGGTCGGGGAGAGAGTTGCAAATAATACTTAGGGCTTCTGAACCCCATTCCCATGCACTCTAATCTATCAGTGGTGTCTCAGGATGCTTGTGAACATTTGCCATTTTTATCTATTGAATTTCATATTTTGCTAAAATAAATTAATGGGTGGAAGTTAAAATAAAAATCACAAACTAACACCTTACCTTGTCATAAGACAGACATTTTAAATTCACCCAACATAGACATATCTGCCAATGATTTTATCATCAAAAACCCCAAAACACAAATAATTAGGATTATTTTATTAATTTCCAAGAATATGCCAGAACAGGTCCATGGTGAGCAATCAACAATTTCTGGCCAATGGACCAAATATCTGCTATTTGATACATTATATCAAAACAGTGAATCATGTTGCTGTCAGTTCTCTCAGAAGTATTTCAAGAACCCAAATGCTAAGGAGACGGTGCAATGCTCGAAATGAACATTGAAAGGAATATCAAGATAAGGTGAGTATTCATTTAAGCAGCAAACCTGCACCAGGCCAAGCACTTGGTAAACTATCTCATTTCATCCTCACAATGACTCTAAGATAAGCTCTCATTTTTTTATCAGATGAATTTTGACTCACGCTGGACAACCTCTCTAGACTTTAATTTCCTCACATATTAAACGATGATAATAATAAAACCTATTCCTTTATAGTGTTCTTGCAAAAACTCGAAATAATGGCTATGAACTGCTTAGCAGAGAGCCCAGCACATAGTAGTTGCTAAATAAAAGTGGTTCGTAATATGATTGTTACTCCCCAGTCCCCTCTTCAAGTGTTGCAAAGGTTGTGTTTTAGAATTTCTTCTGCAACTCTTAGAGTGAGTAAGGTGAAGCAACAACTTTCAAAATCCTCACTTACAGCTATGTTCACACTAACTTTTCTTTATTAAGAAACTACATCAGAAGGATCCTAAATTCCCTTTGATTTTATTTTTAAATTTTTTCACAGCTTCAATAAGGAAATGATCAAAGAACATCTAATTTAAAAGTTTCAAAGTTAAAACCAGTAGTAAAGAATTGAGGAGGAAATGTTACTGCCTACTCCCCGTGTGGAGAGAACAGCCTACTAACAGGATCCTAGAGACCAAATGCTGATTAGTAAGATGTACAAGAAATGTGAATAACGAGTTTGCTAGAAAAATTTGGTCCATGCTAGTTTATACTTAACTTTTAATTAGAATTTTTTTTAAAAAAAGAAAAAACACCAAAGTTTTTGGAGAAAGGGAAAAACCTACTTAAAGCTCACCAGTTTTTCTCTTGTTTTCCTTAATTATTTTTTCAATGTACTGAAAGCACAGATTGTACTAAATTGTGCATTCATTTGCATAGAAATATAAAATAATTCTACTGGCACAATAATAACAATAAATGGATTAAATCCCATTGTTTGCCCTGCCCTTTAAACATTCTTTTCATTATTCAAATAAAAGCCTTAATAGTAACCACCAATCACAGCCATGTGCTTCTAGCTTAGGCTTCTTTCAGGCGTCTCAATGAGCTGAATGTCCAAACTAGTCTCTTTACCATCTAATATCTCCCCAAGATAGGTTAGGGTAAATGACAGCGTCCTAGGGCATCACAGGGTCAGCTCTGACATTAATGTGAAGAAAAGTCTCCGTGTACCAGAAATGCTCCCTAGTGTCATGTTCACTGTGATGCAGAGGAGGGAGCCAGGGTTTGGAGCCAGAGGACTTTAGTTTGAATATTGACTCAACCAGTGACTAGCTATATGACCTGTAAGTCACTTCAACTCTTAGAATCTCAGTTTTATTATCTATAGAATGGGACTACTGAGTCCAACTCTGCAGAGTTGCTATGAATGATTTTAAAAAAATGTTATGTTAGCAACACTGCCTTGTACTTAGGACTAATTCAGTAAATGATAGCTATTTATATTATTATCATCTTTATCCTCTACTTTCTCTTCATCATCTTCTCTGGGTCAAAGTGTAAATCAAAGGGAATAAAATTGTTTATTCCAAGGGACTACCGTGAGGACTGAATGACATATGTGAAGGTGCTTTTTTAGCGGTCAGCACTGTGTATTTATTATTCATGAAAATAATAATTAATAAACTTAAGCATCTAATAAACCCTTACTACTAAGCCACAGTACGAATAATAGGACTCATGATCTCTGAGGAAAACTGAAATTTCCCTTTCTCTGAAGAACTTACTGAAATCTCCTTACAATTGGCTTCCAGTACTTGGATCTGAAGGACCTTGGGATGCAGAGCCACAGACAGAGCACAGGACATAGGGCCCAGGCAACAGTTCTTCACCACTAGCCCTTTGCCATCACTGATAGGCAGATTGTGGACTTCATGTAGCTAGGCTTTGCTAGAACAAAAAAGGGGCATTCATTTATGGTGCCTATTGCAGGGCAAAAGAATGATTTAAGGTAAACTTATTCTCAATTATAGCTGCAGTCAAAAACCCTGTTTTATTTGTGATAGAACACTTTTTCCCCCCACTCTTGACATTGCCTTCCATGGACATTCCTTCCATTCCTGATCATTCTACCCCAGGGGAGATGGCATTAATTAAATGATTGAAAAGTTAGGAGCAAAAATTGGCCTTGTACAACCCAATCCTCTGTCTTGGAAGTGACCTGAATCACCCTAGTTTTCAGTGGCTCCACCATCAGCAATTTGTTTTTTAATTTGTACAAACAGACATTTTTGGCTTGGTAGCACTTCCACCACCATTCATGCCCCACCCATCCCCACACAAAAACCCACACAAACTTTCCACCTTTAATCTGACTTTGACTTTCAACTCCCCATATTCTTGAACTTCTTAAAGTGTAGGTGCTCTTCAAGGTCAATTCCCCAGCCTCTCCTCTCTTCCATTATAATCTCCTCTAATTTCCTCCAATTTCATTGTATATCAAAAACGATTAAGTTTGGCTACATATATAAAGCCCAAAATAACAGTGACTTAAACAAGTTGCTTTCTATCTATGTACATACGAAGCATCATGGTAGGCAATTCAGGGCTAGTAGGGGTTCACAAATTTGTCAGGAGACTCCAGGCTTCTTTCAGCACACTGATCTGCCATTTCTAGGATAAGGTCCTCGTCCTCAGTGCCTAATGTGGCTGCTATGGCACCATCAAATGTGCTTTCCTAAAAGCAGAAGAGCAGAGGAAGAACATGACCTCTTCCTGTTGAGTAATGGTACCATATACCATTACTGCTTACATTTTATGTGTCAGATTGTAGTCTCATGGGTATAGCTAGATACAAGGAAGTATAAGAACAAACTGAACAACTAAACAAAAGAGAGACAGATGCATAGATAGAAAGCAGGCAGACAGCTTTGGTGGGGCAAGGGAAAGTGGAGAGATTGTGCAAAAAAGAAAGAAAAGAGAGAACTCATGTACATGGACAACAGTTTAGTGAATGCAGGGGTGGAGAGGTGGAAGAGGGTATGAGGGGATAAATGGTGATGGAAAAAATAAAATTATATTAAATTAAAAATAAAGTTAAAAAAAATGAAGTTTCATCTTTTAGCTACATGGCAGTGTACTTGGCTAAAACTTGAGGTTCTAGTAATTTGAGAGAGAAAGGTAGAGGACCAAACATGGCTTCAGTGATCAATACTGAGCTAATAACTTAAATCTGTCTCTACTTGACTTACTCGTAAGTGTAAATTCTCATTTTCAACCACATGCTTAACTTCTCCACTGATGGACCATATTCAAAACAAAATTCCTTCATTCAATTTATGCATAAAGGAATGAATGGCTACTGTTAGCCTCAAGTCTGCCTATACACACAACAGGGATAGTGAAATTATGAGAGTAAGGCTCTTGACATGCAGAATGACACTCAGCCTCCTCATCGGGGCTTTCCATTTTCTCCATGTGCTTTTCCAGCCTCATTTCCCACCACACACCCAAGAAAACTCAGTAATCTCCAGGGATTCTGAACAATGCATAATTCTCTAAACCCAAAGCCTTCTTTTATAACTCGATGCTTTTGTTCATTCTGTTTCCTCGTCCTCTAATGCTCTTTATTTTCATCTTTTTTTGGTCAAGTCATATGCATTCCTCAAGGCTTATCATAAACGCCACCATTTCCAGTCTGGTAATTAGAATTAATGTTCATCTTTCTTCAGTTTACTCAGTAGCATGTCGTTCATCATTCTTTTATGCACCCTTTACATTGTGCCTAGTCCTGTAATTATTTATGCACATGACTATTTCCCACACTGGACTAGAATTTCATTGATGGAGGGTTTTTACACACACACACAGCATTCAGCACTGGCTTTTTGCATGTAGTAGGTGATTAACTCATGTATGCTGAACAAATGAATGTTAACATGAAAGTAGGTTCTTTAATTAAACAGTCATCTCCTGAGAACTAAGGATGTGATCCTCCTTTCTGGGAGAAAAATGCCTTACAAAGACCTACATACAGTAGAGAGTCCAGACACAAGAGACAGACAAATCTGGGATGAGTTCCCAACTCTGTCACTTACTGGCTAGGTGACCATGGTCAAAAGATTTAATATCTGTGAACCCCATTTTTTAAAATTTGTAAGATGGAGAGATGAATAACAAATTCACAGTGCTGTCATTATTCAACACCAGCATACGTAGGGAGCCTACTCTAGTGGCCAACCAATGGCAGGTGCTCATACGTGTTGGTGTCCTTCCTCATTTCCTCCTCCTCTTGGATCCCATACTATAATAGATAGACTAAGACATCTTTACCTGGAAAAAAAAAAAAGTGCATAACTGGTATTTTCATATCATATGCTTAAAAAGACTGATAGAAGACAACTAAAATTTAAAAAATTTTTTAAACTTCTAACAGTCTTATCAAAATATTATTGGAGGGCCCTAGCCAGGTGGCTCAGCTGGTTGGAGCATCATCCCATACACTAAAAGGTTGTGGGTTTGATTCCCAATCAGGGCGCATAACTAGGTTGCAGGTTTGATCCCCAGTCAGGGAGCATACAGGAAGCAACTGATAGATGTTTAGATATCTCTCTCTCTCTCTCTCTCTCTCTCTCTCTCTCTCTCTCTCTCTCTCTCTCTCTCAAATCAATAACAACATATCCTCAAGTGAAGATTAAAAAAAAACACACACACACACAATATTACTGGAGGGCTTCTGGTTAAGATGGTGGCATAGATCAAAATGGGACTCACCCCCTCCCTCAACCACATCAAAATTACAACTAAACTGCAGAATAACCATCATTCAAAACCACCTGAAATCTAGCTGAACAGGAATCCTATTAACTAAGAATATATAGAAGAAGCCACATCGAGACTGGTTTTATCCAACCTCTGGGCCTGTATAGGGCTACCACAAAATGTGTTACATTGAATGACATCTGGGACTAAGTCTGCAACAGTAAATACCACAGAAGTCAGTTCATTACATTTACAATACTGTAAGACAGAACTTGAATGATCAAATCACTTCGACACAGGTCTTATGCTTGTGACCAGAGTGAATAACTTTGGGCAGAAAACACATGTGAGGATTCTGGAGGCCTGCCAGAGAGGAGTTGAGCTTTGGTACAAATGTCATCTCCTATGGCTTTCCTTCAAATCACTACAAAGGATCGTTTGACTGTGGTTGTACTTTACCTGGATTTCAGGAAAAATTGAAGGAAAATGAGATTTTCTTAGACAAATATCTGAAGAAAGTAGCCTACCTCAAAACAAATGCATACCTGATTAAAGATGACTTTATTGGAAGCAACCTAGGTGTCCACCGTTAGACAAATGGATAGAGAAGATGTGTATGTATAAATACAATGGAATATTATGCAGCAATAAAAAAAAATGAAATCTTGCCATTTGCCACAACATGGGTGGACCTAGAGGGTATTATGCTAAGTAAAATAAGACAGACAAAGAAAAACAAATAAGGTATGGTTTCTATATGTTCATAGCAGCACTATTGACAATCACTAAGATCTGGAAACAGCCCAACTGTCCATCAATAGATGAGTGGATAAAAAAAACTGTGGTACATATACACAATGGAATACTATGCAGCTGTAAGAAAGAAAGATCTCTTATCCTTTGAGATGACATGGAGGGATGTGGAGAGTATTATCCTAAGTGAAACAAGCCAATCAGAGAAAAACAAATATCACACAATCTCATGTATTTGTGGAATATAATCAACAAAACAAGCTGATAAACAAAATAGACCCAGAGACATAGAAGTAAGGTAGACTGACAAACCTCAGAAGGGGGGAGCGGGGAGGAGATAAACCACAGAACTTATATGCATGTATGCGTAACCATGGACATAGACAACAATGCTGGTGGGGGGGTAGGGCTTGGGAGGAGGATGTCAATGGGAGGAAAAGGAGAAACATCTGTAGCAAAAAAATTTTTAAATTTTTTAAAAATAAGGTATGGTTTTACTTATATGTGGAATCTAAAACAAAACAAAACAGACTCATAGAAAGAAAGACCAAAAGGATGGTTTCCAGAGAAGAGAGAGGAGGGAGGGCAGTGAGTGAAAAAAGTGAAGGGGAATATAGTCAATAATATTGGAATAGGTATGTACAGTGACAGATGGTTACTAGACTTATTTTTGACTTATGGTGGTGATCACTTTTTAAGGTATATAAATGTTGAATCACTATATTGTATAGCTGAAATTAATGTAACTAATATAATATTGTATACTAACTATACTTAAATGAAAAGGAGACAGAAAAAGCAAAAGGTAAATACTTTTAAAACTTACCCAAAAAGGGGAGTGGGAATTACTTAATAGTCCATATTTTATATTAAGTGATTAATATTATAGGCATTTATCTGTGCATATAGATAAACCAGTCTACTATACAGATGGATAAGTTATACCTGGTTTAATTGTACCAACAGAGAGAGATCTATCAATAGGTAAATTTATAAAATTTGGTCATATTTTACATGGAGTTTTTAAATTGTTTTTAATTCATCAAAGGAAAAGAAACATAAAAGGGATCTCTTGAATTTTAGAAGAAAACAATATTTAAAGTGGCCAAAAGAGTTATTTATTAAATGCATCAGATTTTGAAGATAAAAACATGTTGAGAGAAGAGAAACAGAGAGAGAGAAAGAGAGCAGGAGAGGAAGAGAGAGCAAAGAAACATAATAACTCCCAGTGAGACTTGGACTAGGAAAGGGACTACCACGAGAGCCAATTTAGAGAAGTCATGAACTTTTTGACTTTACCCTGAAATTACAAAAGCCCACATCTCTGTGGATAATCAAAACAAATTACTTCGCTCAAATGCATATTTCTCTCCCTATTTCATAAATTCCATATCCTCCCCCACTTGATGTTAGTAACTTCATCTTTCCCAACTGATTAAATAAAATTGAAAATGGCCCCTTGTGGATTTTTCTTCCTGCCAGAATTGATCTAAATCTATCCTAAGCCATGAGTCCCTTCCTTGCCAAACAGTCTACCTTTATTAATGTCACAAGTTGGTTCATTTCTGTAGGATGCTCACCCATTTGTGAAACAAGAGAAATCCTGCTCCCCACTACTCCAAATGACCATTTGCAGGGCATTTCTGCAAAACCCAATACATGCTTTCTTTTGGCAAATTCTGTGGGAATCAAGCATTCATCTTACCTAAATACTCCACCTGTCATGCCTAAAACTCAGTGATGAAATACCTAAGAGCAACCTAAGCCTGTGTTCAGGTTTCATTTATAATTTCTAAACTTTGACTCAATACAAGGTGCATACCATTCAAATGTATGGCCGTGATGCAAAGCCTAGAGAATTATTATTTCTAAGAAGCTTGTATCAAATATCGCTGCTAAAATCAGAGGTAATGGGAGGTTCCTAAAGACAGATGATATTCCAGCTTTACAAGTTATCACCCAGAGCTTGGGTTTCCAAACCTCTTCTTTTCTCTGTGGCTTAACCCCTGGCACTATCAGGCAAAGCTTGGCATCTTGCAGAGCACACGATCCAGCCAGTCCCATAGAAGTGGGTGGCTGCAGGAGACTGTCAGGATCATCATTCAGAATAGGCAGCCCTTGGTTTCCTCTACAGGTTGAACTGCCTCTACTGTTGTATTTTACAGATGAGACACCAAAGAGATGAAGTAATGTCCCCAAGGTCACACAGCTTGGGCTCTGAATTCAGTTCAGTTCAATTTAGCTTCTTGCTGTGAGCGCCTTCTCCTCTGTGCTCAGTGCGACAGATACAGTGATAAATGAGACTCTCTCCTAACCCTCAGGACCTGAGCAGTTTAGAAAAATAGACTCATAGGCAACTCAACTAATATGCAGCCTGCTAAGTACAAAAACAAGACCATGTGCAAGGTAGCAACCTGACACAGAGAAGGGAATGAATAGCCCTTTCTGGATAGGCTCAGGAATGATTCCCAGAGAAAGCCATGAGTTCCAAAGAATGGGTTGAAATTTGCAGAATGATTTTATGCTGATTTCTTCATATTCAGTCAATGCTTTGACTTTTTAAGCAATGTTAAGAAAAATTCTTGCCTAAAAAATTCCATCTGCACTGTGCAAGTTGAGGGTAGAGTATGTCTGAGAGAAGGAAAGGTGTTCCATGGCCAGCTCATGTGCAAGCTTCCAAGGAGAGGCAGGAAGGGAGAGAGGTTGAGGGAAGAAAGCTACATCCTCAGGATGTGAGATGACTATTATTACAGCAGAGGTTCCCATTGGGAGAATGCCTGAAGGACACACCTGCTCAGTTGGGAGGGGTGGGCAGGTGTGCTATCACCTGTCAGCAATCAACTCCTTTCTGTCTGATGGAGGTTCCTGCTTTGTGATCTCATAGCAACTCGTACTAATTCCAATGATAGCACATATCACATTCAATTGTAACTATATTTAGGGCCTTTGCCCTGGCTGTTCCTTCTTCCTAGAACACTTTCCTCAAATGCCTGTATTACTAACTCCCTCACCTCCTTCAAGGCGTGCCTCAGTGTCTCTTTCTCAGTGAGTGCTACTTTGACCACCCCACCTAAAAATGCAAACTTCACCACCACCACAACTCTACGCCATCTCAAAATCCTGACCCCACCCCTTACCCTGTTCTATTTTTAATTTTTTTCATAGCAATGATTCACATCTAACCTATCATACTATTTACTTATTCATTGTGTTCATTATTTATTGCCCATTTTCTCCCACTGGAATATAAGGTCCATGAAGGCAGGAATGTTTGTCTATTTTCATTCATGGATAGGCACCAAGCTCCTAGAATTGTCATTGGTACATACTCCATAACTATTTTCTAAATGAACAAGTGAGTAGCTGAATGAATATACTTCTTACCTATTCGCAAACATTAAGCTCCATGAGGACAAGAAGCAAGTCTCTTGTTCCCTGTTGAGTCCTCAGCAAATAACACAGTCATTGGCACATTGTAGGCACTCTGTAAATAATATTGCATTTAATATTTAAATGACTATTATCTCATATCCATATGTGGAAGTTAAATCGTATCCTAAACTCAGTGTTTTTACCTGGGTGAGGAAGGAACCATCCTCTGTCCTCTCTGTCTACCCTCATTCAAAAGGTGAGAATGGGAGCCTTTATCTTACACATATGAGACTTTGAGGCAAAGGTTTCCTTAATTCCAGATCTTCTCTTGCCTCAATCCAGGCCTATAGTTCCCACCTAGTTTTCTGAAAATGTATAGACCAAAAACAACAAAAGAACAAGCTCAGGTGCAGCCAATGTGGCTCAGTGGATGGAGCATCATCGCTTGGACGGAAAGGTCCCGGTTCGATTCCTGGTGAGGGCACATGCCCCAGTTGCAGACTCGATCCTCAGTAGGGGGTATACAGGAGGCAGCTAATTGATGTATCTCTCTCACATCGATGTTTCTATCCTCTCTCTCTAAAAAATCAATAAAAACATATTTAAAAGAAAAAAAAAGAACAAATTCAGTATCAGGGAGCTGAAGTGAATGATTGTCCCACTGTCTGGTTTTGTGGTAAGCCACCTCTAAGAATTTGGGGTAGCTGTGTGAAATGTTCTAGGATGTGTTTCTCCCTTTTTCATATGTTCATGAAAGAAGTGAACTTTTTCTAAGCCAAGCACCATACAAGCTGATGTCACTTATCAGTCAGTAAATACTTAACAGAAAGTGTTGTTGGCTTGCTTTATTTATGCTTCAGTGACACTAGAAAAAAGGGATGGCTCAGCAATACATTAAAAAAAATTATTCACCTTGACCAAGTGGGATTCATCCCAGGGATGCAAGGCTGACAATATTCGCAAATCAGTAAATGTGATACACCACATAAACAAAATGAAAGATAAAAACCATATGATCATATCAATAGATGCTGAAAAAGCATTTGACTAAATCCAGCATCCATTTCTGATCAAAATGCTCAGCAAAGTGGGAATAGAGGGATCATGTCTCAACATGATAAAGGTACATATGAAAAACCTATAGCCAATATCATACTCAATGGGCAAAAACTAAAAGCATTTCCCCTAAGAACAGGAACAAGACAGGGATGCCCACTTTCACCACTCTTATTAATAGTACTGAAAGTCTTAGCCACAGCAATTAGACAAGAAAAATAAATAAAAGGGATCCAAATCAGAAAGGAGGAAGTGAAACTGTCATCATTCACAGATGACATGATATTGTACATAGAAAACCCTAAAGACTCCATAAACAATCTACTAGATTTAATAAATAAATTTGGCAAAGCAGCAGGATACAAAATTAACATCCAGAAATTGATGGCATTCTTATACACCAATAATGAACATTAAGAAAGGGAAACTAGAAAATAAATCACATTTAACATTGCAACAAAAAAAATAAAATACCTAGGAATAAATTTAACCAAGGAGGTAAAAGAGCTGTTCTCAGAAAAGTATAGGATATTGAAAAAAGAAATAGAGGAAGATACAAAAAAGTAGAAACATACCATGTCCATGGTTTGAAAAAATCAACATCATTAAAATGTCCATACTACCCAAAGCAATCTACAGATTCAATGCAATCCCTATTAAAGTACCAATGGCATATTTCACAGATCTAGAACAAATACTCCAAAAGTTTATATGGAACCATAAAAGACCCTGAATAGCCACAACAATCTTGAAAAGAAGAACAAAATGGGAGGGTTCACAATACTAGATATCAAGTTATACTACAAAGCCATCATAATCAAAACAGCCTGGTGCTGGCATAAGACAGGCATATTGATCAATGGAACAGAACAGAGAACCCAAATATCGACCCAAGACAGTATGCACAATTAATATTTGACAAAGGAGGCAAGAGCATACAATGGAGAAAAGACAGTGTCTTCAATAAACAGTGTTGGGAAAATTGGACAGCTACATGCAAAAAAATAAAACTAGACCACCAACTTACACCATACACAACAATAAATCAAAACGTATAGACTTCCGGTCAAGATGGCGGCGTAGGTAAACGCGGTATCGCGTCCTCCCACAACCACATCAAAGTTACAACTAAACTACAGAACAACCATTATTCAAAACCACCTGAAATCAAGCTGAATGGAAGTCCTACAACTACGAAATTAAAGAAGAAGCCACATGGAGACTGGTAGGAGAGGCGGAGGCGAGACGGGCTGGTCCCACACCCACGTGTGCCGGATAAAAATCAGGAGGACACCTCGGCTGGGAAGGTCCTCCCTGAGGACTGAGGGGTCCCCGTCCCACACCAGGTGCCCAGCTCAGGGTTCCAGTGCCAGGAAGAGAAGTCCCCATAACTTCTAGCTGGAAAAACCAGTGGGAACTGAGGCTGAGGCAGCCGGAGCCCCCGGCAGCTCCTCTTAAAGGGCCCGCACACGGACTTACTCGGACTCCCACCCTCCAGGTTCCAGCATGGGGGAGGCAGCTTGAAAGGCACCAGAGTCATATGGGGAAGAACTGAGCTGTTTGGCATTGGAGCGAGGGCTGGAGAGGCAGCTTTCTCCTGGACAGGCGTGCTATCAGAGGCCTTTGTTCCTTTGGTGAGCCCTTCCCTGGGCCAGCACACACCGCCATATCTGGGACTCCAGCAACCTGGCTCACACTGTGTGCCCCGCCCTGGTGATTCCCTGAGGCCCCGCCCCACCCAACTTTCAGGCCCACCCAAGCTGTTGCCAGTTGCTTTACCATAGGATTGGCCTGTCTTGGATCCTGCTTCAGCTTTTCCTAAATTCTTTCAAACAAGCAGCATCTGGTCTCAGCTAGCCCCAAACCTCTCGCTAAGTAATACATAGAAACAAACAGAGGGAGGCAGCCAAAATGAGGAGACAAAGAAACAGGTCCCAAATGAAAGAACAGAACAAAATTCCAGGAAAAGAACTAAGTGAAATGGAGTTAAGCAACCTAACAGATGCTGAGTTCAAAACACTGCTTATAAGGTTGCTCAATGGACTTAGTAAGAACCTCAGTGAACTTAGAGAGGGCATCAAGGGCATAAAAAAGGACCAGTCAGAAATGATGGAATCACAGTCAGAAATGAAGGAGGCACTAACTGAAATAAAGAATAGTTTACACAGATTCATTAGTAGAGTAGGCAAAACCAAGAAGCAAACCATCGATTTGGAATATAAGGAAGCAAAAAATACCCAATCAGAACAGCAAAACGAAAAAAGAATCCAAAAAAATGAGGATAGTGTAAGGAGCCTCTGGGACAACTTCAAGCGTGCCAACATTCACATCTTGGGGGTGCCAGAAGGAGAAGAGAGAGAACAAGAAATCGAAAACCTATTTGAAACAATAATGGCAGAAAACTTCCCTAACTTGGTGAAGGAAACAGACATACAAGTCCAGGAAGCACAGAGAGTGCCAAACAAGATGAACCCCAAGAGGCCCACACCAAGACACATCATCGTCAAAATGCAAAAGGTTCAAGACAAAGAGAGACTCTTAAAAACAGCAAGAGAAAAGAAGTTAGTTACCTACAAGGGAGTTCCCATCAGACTATCAGCCGATTTCTCAAAAGAAACTTTGCAGGCCAGAAGGGAGTGGCAAGAAATATTCAGAGTGATGAAAAGCAAGAACCTACAACCAAGATTACTCTATCCTGCAAAGCTGTCATTTAGAATTGATGGCCATATAAAGAGTTTCCCAGACAAGGAAAAGCTAAAGGAGTTCATCACCACCAAACCATTATTATATGAAATGTTGAAGTTTCTTCTTGAAGAAAAAGATAAAAAAAATATGAACAAACAAAATGGCAATAAATACATATCTATCAACAATTGAATCTACAAACAAAATGAACAAGCAGAACAGAAACATTCTCATAGATACAGAGAACTTTTGTTGGGTACCAGATGGGTGGGGGTTGGGGGGAGAGGTGAAAAAGGTGAAGGGATTAAGAAGTACAAATTGGTTGTTAGAATGACAAATCTCAAAGGGAAGGGGGGTTCGGGGGTGGGAAGAAATAAACCAAAGAACTTATATGTATATATGCATAACCAATGGACACTGACAACAGTGTGGGGAAAAGCAGAAGGGGGGCAGGAATGGGGAGGAGGGGGTCAATGGGGGAAAAATGAGGAACATTTGTAATACATTCAACAATAAAGATAAGTTAAAAAAAACGTATAAAAGACTTAAACATAACCTGTGAAATCATAAAATTCTAGAAAAAAAAATGTAGGCAGAAAAATCTCAGACATCATATGTAGCGGAATTTTCACTGATACATCGCCTAGGGCAAGAGAAACAAAGGAAAAAATTAATAAATGGGATTACATCAAACTAAAAAGCTTCTGCACAGCAAAAGAAACCCACATCGAAATGGAAAGGGAACCCACTCTCTGGGAGAACATATTTGCCAACGATGCATCAAATAAGGGGTTAATATCCAAAATATATAGAGTACTCATACAACTCAACAAAAGGAAGACAAACAATCCAATTAAAACATGGGCAGAGGACCTGACTAGACACTTCTCCAAATAGGACATACAAATGGCCAGGAGACATATAAAAATATGCTCAACATCTCTAATCATCAGAGAGATGAAAATTAAAATGACAATGAGGTATCACCTCACCTGCCAGAATGGCAGTCATCAATACATACTCAAACAACAAATTCTGTCGAGGGTGTGGAGAAAAGGATACCCTAGCACACTGCTGGTGGGAATGCAGACTGGTGCAGCCACTGTGGAAAACAATATGGTGTTTCCTCAAAAAAATAAAAATGGAACTGCCATTTGACCCAGTGATCCCACTTCTTGGATATATCCTAAGAAGCCTGAAACACCAATCAGGAAGAATATATGCACCTTTGTGTTCATAGTAGTGCTATTTACAATAGCTAAGATCTGGAAACAGCCCAAGTGCCCATCAGTAGATGAGTGGATAAAATGTTGTGGTACATTTACACAATGGAATACTATGCAGCTATTAAGAAAGAGAGATCTCTTACCCTTTGAGATGACATGGAGGGACCTGGAGAGTATTATGCTAAGCGAAATAAGCCAGTCAGAGAAAGATAAGTACCACATGATCTCACTTATTTGTGGAACATAATGAACAAAATAAGCTGTCGACCAAAAGAGATCTAGAATCATGGAAGTAGGGAACAGACTGACAAACCTCAGAGGGATTGGGGGGGGGGTGGTAGTTGGGAGGGATGGGAATAGATAAACCAAAGAATTTATATGCATATATGCACAACCAATCGACACAGACATTAGGTTGAAGAAAGCAGGAGGCGAGTAGGAGTGGGAAGGAGGGAGTCTATGGGGAAAAAAAGGTGGACAGCTGTAATACTTTCAACAATAAAATAAATAAACAAAAAGAAAGAAAATAAAAAAGGGATGAGATTAACAGGGAGGAAATTTAGATTTGACATATATTGAGTACCTACTGGGTTCTAAAAGCTCTTGTATATGTGATTGTCATACGGAGGCTGTTGGATACATGTTCTTGCCCCTCATTCTGCAGCTTTGGAGACCCAGGTACAGAAATGAAAATCATATTCAATGGAAGAGCCATTGTTCGAACCCAGGACTTTCTGATGTCCACGTCTCATGATCATAACAGGAAGCTTCTATATATACATTTAAAGGTTTCAATGATAACTGTTATCAGCAACAATGAAATTCCATATCAGGATATTTCTTCATTTGCTCCACTGCACGCTTACTAATTTGCGGCGGTAAGACCATGAGTGAACAGCAAAGCTTGTTCTACATCTTTAGCTCAGTTCAGAAATAAAAGGCTGTGTCAGCCTTTCTGACATATCCTGATTAATACACCTGATTGCCTGATCAACAAGGCTGGCACGCAAGGGCTTTTATAACTGTCATAAAACCTGGGCTGTTCATCCTGGACATGTTCCTCTTTCCCATGTCTCATTTTCTGAGTATCCAGCTGATGGCATTTGGGGGAGAAGACAGTGATTTTCAGATGATTGATCTTTTCAGCCTCAGCCAACCCTGAAACCTGAAGCATTATTCCCCGTGGTCTGACAAACCTGCCTGGGCAGGTTCAGATTTGCCTCTGCTTCCCTCAGACAGGGGGCCTGTCAGTCAGACTCCAGTGTCAACCGACCTGACAGATTGCTAGGACACCCTGAGAGAGAAGGCAGGCTGCAGTAGGCCCGTCCTGGAGACTCGGATGATGAGTTGTCTGAAATGATCAACACACAGGCCTCTGGACAAGCAAAGTCAGCACACACCATGTCCCTCGGGGAATCGGGAGCACTGGAGACACAGGAGGGACTGAGAGAGAGAGAGAGTTGCTGCCGCTAGCAGAGAGGCTTCTTCCCCAATTAGAATCAAAATGCTGCAGCTGCATGAAGGCCCAGGCCATGAGGACTCTGGTTGGTGCCCAATTAGTCCCATCTTCTGTCATAACCGTGACTGCCTGATTCCTTGGGTACAATAGAAATCGACATTTTCCCAACACCCTCCTAACATAGAAGGACGTAGTCTGGAATGATGAGAAGAGTATCTTTGAAGAGCACAAACCTACTTTATAAGGTTATTGGTGATTAAATGACATAACCCATGTGATACCACAGTCTGTGGCACATAGTGCATTTACCCCTCTATAAAATGGAAACAATGCCTGCTTTATAAGGAGTATCTTTTGAATCTCAGAAAATAAATACCTAGAACAGTGCCTGACATGTAAGGTCTACTGTGTGCTCAGTAGCCACTCAGCAAACAGTGGCATGTTGGCCAATGGCCTCCTAGCAAGGACTGACAGAAACTAATGTGCTCGGATCCACTGAGACTGATTTGCCCTTGGCTTTAGGCACCCTTTGCACTGGGGACCGTTCATCATTGAAATATATGGGGTAATAAGTGGCTTTGCTAGATCTCAATGAGCCTGGACATGATGACTCGTCCACAGGGTGGGGATGTTATGTTTCCCCGAGGAGATGTGAAATCAGTATAGAGCAGCATGTCCCTCTACCCCGGAGGAGTGTGTTCTGACTTGGGAGACTGGACTGTCCGGACTGTTGCACGTATGTTCATCTTTCCGAAGAAAGTCAGGAAAGCCTGTGCTGGATGCAGCTCAGGCCTTCCCTACCTATTGTTTCCAACTGCCCAGGCCTTTATAGGAGAGAAAATAAACTGTTGGATTCCAGGGATTGCCCTATGGCAAGTACAGGTACAGGTGACAGATTAAATAACAGAAAATAACTTGTATTGGACATCTGCTCTGTGGTAGACTCCGGAGATAGGAGAAATATGAACTCTCCCCATCCTCCATGCTTGTACCAACTAGAATTTGCAAATGTTAAAAATCACAGTACAAGTTGATATAAGAGTATATGAGAGGGGCAGGTAGCTACCAGCGAGGGCGTGGGGAGGGGAGAAGGAGTCGTTCCGGGACGGGTGGAGGAGAGGGCTGAGAGTGATTTTCACAATGCAAGCACAGTCCTCTGAGCCACATATGAAGATCAGCCACATGGAAAGTTCCCTCATTTCCCCTAAGTGTCTTGCGGGACAAAGGCATAGAGCATGACTGCTGAAAAACACACCTTAGAGAATGTGGTTGGCCTGTTAATTATATAGAGGCTGAAGCACAAAGAGGTTAAGTAAGCTGTGCAGGATCACACGGTACGATGATGTTGACACCAGAAGCAGAACCCTGCCCTCCTAGCTCCATCCAAGGCTCCTCCTAGTTCCAGACTGCCTTCTCTGTTTTTGAAGCACTTACTTATCAGATTTATAAGTGGGTGAATGAATGCTTTTAAGAAGAGAAAACAATAGGAAATTGTTCATTTATAAAGTAAGAGCAACTCAAGTTCAGATCTCTTGCTCCCAGTCTCGCATCCCCCTGGTGGGAAAATGTTTTGAGAAAGTTTACTATATATGCACTTTTATGTCATATTTAAAAATCATATTACATTCTCCCTCCAATACTCATAGAAATAACTGTCATTCATCTCTAAAATATGGAAGGAGTGAAGTAAAAAAAAACAAAAACGGGTTGGCAGTTCTTGTGCTAAATGTTTTCCCTATGTTACCTCATTGAATCCTTGCAAATATGCTGGGATTTAGGAATGATTAAGCCCATTTTATAGCTAAACTAAAGCTCAGGTAGTCCCAACGACACTCAGGAAGAGGTGGACCCATTGAATGTGTCATTTTATTCCAACCTCTGTGCATTTTGAACTGTCCTTGGCCACTTACCTTAACAATGGAACATACCCATCCTAGCCAGATACAGTGGGATGGAGCAGAGAGATAACTTGATCTGGCTGCTTTTGTTCTTTCTCCTGCTGCATGGAAAGGTGAGAACCAGGTCTCTTCTCATCAAGCTGAGGCCTGAGCTTCAAGAGACAGGAAATTGACTTGAGGCACTCTGCTTCTTGGATCTTAAAGTTGTCATGGAAACCAAGGCTCCTCCAGTCCAAACGAGTTCACAGCACAGGAAGAAGTAATTTGTTGGTTCATTTGTTCCTTTATAAATGCATTTGCAAAGGCTGGACCTGGGAGCTTCTGACCTTCAGTGGCATCTGATCCAGCAGAGGAGATGAGAGCAGAGCCCAGTCTTGAATGGGCTTCCCAAGAGAGGAGCCAGCAGACTGCTTTGCAACTTGAGAAAAGGAGAAGGCTGCTTCTTTTGTGTGTCAGTTTCCTTATCAGAAGATAGGGACAACAATATTTATCTCAGGGTTTCTGTGAGAATTGGATGAAGTATAAATGTAAGAAATTAAAACCTTAAGTTTTTTATCTGCCAACTAGAGATAATCATACCTATGTCTCAAGCTATTTACAAGGATTCAGTAAGATGAAATCATGTAAAGAAAAGGTACTTTGCACATGACCTGGCTAATAATAGATATTCAGTAGGTTGTTATTGTTGTTGCTGACTAGTTTTCATTCCAAAGAACCTTTGAGAAGATCATCAAACTGGTGGCCTTCACCTTCTACCTGCCCGCTATTAAATTACATTGTTTCTTGTCCTCTGGTATTCATTTCCTCTTACTATTGTGACAAATGACCTTCCTCCATCTCCAAACCCAGCAATGGTTGGTGAGTCCTTCTCATGTTACATCTCTCTGACATATTCTTCTGTCTTTTCTTCCATTGTTAAGGACTCCATTGGTCCCACCCAGATAATCCTTAATAATCTCTCCATCTCAAGACCCTTAACCCTAATCACATCTGCAAATCCCTTTTGCCATATAAAGTAACATATTCACAGGTTCTGAGGAATAAGGTGTGGACATCTTTGGCAAGAGAGATTGAGGGATCATTCTTCCTGCCATATCCTGGACAACCATGAGACACATCAAGTAATTTTTGTTCCTGTTCTTAGGGACACTGTCCCTGTGAGTCTCTCTGCCCTTGGCATTCCGATATACCAGTCTCAAAGTGGTTCAGCCAAAATCGATCCTCTGACTAACATGGAAAACAACCACACTATTATGATCCATGATTATTAAATGTCACTGCAGTCTAAGCCCAATAGAGAGTGTGGGCGTTTGGGTTGGAGAGGGCTGCTTGTAAAAACACCTGGGTTGGTGTAGCAGAAAGTTCACAGGCCTCCCAGAGGTAAACAGGTTTTTGGTTGAGTCTTGCCCCACCCATTGATAGCTGTGTGACTCCGGGCATGTTGCTTGGATTACCCAAGTCTAGATGTTCTCATCTGTAATACAGGGCTAATATATGCATTACAGGGCAGTTGTGAGAACTGAATGTACGCTTAGTAAACAACTCATGCCTCTCTCCTGGAGTCTAGTCCGTGGCATCTTTATAAATGTGATCATCAGATCATGAAATCCTTGGACATGTGGTCTAAGTACAACATTCCTAACTAAGAATTCCAAGCTGGGCTTTAGATGCAGACACATCTATCTATATTTGAATCCTGGCTCCGCCACATACTGGCTTTTTTTTTTTTTTTTTTTCATTTCAGCTCTGAATCTCATTTCCTTTATGAGATCAAAAATGCTTACATGGCAGGATTGCTATCAGAAATAATAAAAGTGAGATTCCTTCGGTGTTGGTGTGGGCACTTTGCGTGCATCACCCCGTTGCTATAGGTCTATAACAATCTTTTGAGTTAATGTCATCGTCTGCATTTCATAGATGAAGGAGTGGTCTTCTGTGGTTACGAGGCCATCTAAGAGGTTCAGTAACATACCTCCTGAAATTCATAACCAGCAATGGCAGTTGGGACTTAAACCCAGGTCTGTTCTCTCTCCTCGGCTTGGCATATAAGCCATATGCTGTCTTCCTACCCAGTAAATTGAGTGAGACAATGAATATAGAGTCTTTAGCACATTGTGGGCACTTAGCAAGCACAGTTTCAACCAGGTACCCTCGTGTCTCACAGCCACCTTCCCAGCCTTCAGGATGAGGAACTTTGCCCTTCGCTCACTAGACTTCCCTGGTTGGCAAGGGGCCACCACACACTGCACTGCGGGAGGGGCGGGAGGGATGGGAGAGCCATTGCATTATTCATGTCTAATACTACTTGTCTAATGGACTTGTTAAAAGCACCCTGGGTGGGAAGTGTGAGTCTTAATGGCATTTTATAAAAGTTGCTGTGATGAATTAGCACATAAAGCAAATTAAAAACAGCTTATCGCTTTTTAAATTAGGTGATGGGGCATTGGAGCATTTTTCCCAGATGTGAAGATCCATTAATATCCAAAGGAGCCAGAAACTGCTGAAATGTCAGCTGCTTGTTTTCAGGGACCTGACACATCGGAATCAGTGTAATCCTAGAGGGGAACATCATCCGAGATAAATAGCACTCATGGAAAGAGTGTGTCAACTGAGCCCCTTCCTCAAGGACGCTAATTGCTGAAAGCCAGCAGGGGAAACCTCCCCTCAGGGATTCTTGGGAATAGAATGGAGCACAGTAAATGAGTGTTTGACCTGGTGGGAACCTCTGGGAACAGTCTCTCCTCCCCTCCCCTCACACATGGGGATGCTGAGGCTTTAGAGAAGTGAGACTTCTGAAGGTCACCTGAAACATTTCCACAGACCTGTACTGAGGGTCCACTAGGTGCCCAGGACTGTACTGGGTCCCAAGGGTAGAGAGGGTTTTAGATGTCTGTGCAGAGTTCACAAGACAGCTATACTAAGTGGCGCAGTTGGGACCCAGGTCCCCTGATTCAAAGCCCAGGACGTTTTTCAGAATAACAATTATAATAGTAATAATAGCTAACATTTCTTGAGCACTCACTGGGGCCAAGTTGGTGTTGCAATATTTTCCATATATTATTTCATTTAATCCTCAGCTGCTGTTATTACTGTGCCAGTTTTACTGCTAATAAAACTTGAAGCCCAGAGAGGTTAAGTAACTTGTTCAAGGTCACACAGTTAAAAAGTTGCAAACCCAGGCAGTCTGATGCTAGAACCTGCCTTCTCAGCCACCACCTGCCAGCTTTCCTGATGGCTTTTCTACCTCCACTTCCTACACTTTACACCCAGAAGGAGCCTGGAGCCAAACCAGAGCTTCAAGGAATTTTAAGATAAGAAATACTGGGACAAGAACTGAATGGCAAGGGACCTTCAGGAGTTTGGAGAGAACTAGTGACTAGTAGGAAGTCATAGGACCAGGACATGGCCCTAACAGTGTGGCCCCTCAGTCTATATTCCTAACCCCCGTGTTACACTCTGCTACGCTGCACCTACCTGGGGCTGGGTGCTTTGTATGTGTTATTTTATTAATGCTTACAACAGCTCCATGTGAGTATAGTTATTGGACTAATTTTGCATTAAAAACACCTGCTGCTCAGGAACGTTAATTTTTGTCACATCACCCCGCCAGAACAGTGGCAGTGTCTGGAGTGTGTCTCTGCCCTCTCCCAACCCTCTTTTCCTGGCAGGGTTTTGTTGAAACTTTTGGTGGGCAACATGCAATGGTCAAGGTGGAAATGGGTCGTTCTGGGGGCTGGAACCTAGCAACTGCCCCCCATATTCCTCAGGTGGGGACAGAGTTAGTGCAAGAAGGGGTTGTATTGCAAGTAACTCAACTTTTCCTGCAGTGTTTCAGGGCTTAAGTTGCTGTCTTCAGCTCTTTTTGGTTGCCATGACAGCAGATGTGCCATTTCTTTCATGAGGGGGAAAAAAAAAGGAAAAGAACCACACTTAGTCCCCCGTGATATTAGAAAAATCTTTTTCTCAGATCCAGCTAATTTTTCTTGCATAGTGGTTACACTCGAGGGAAATTCTTAGAATGGAATCACGGGGGAATAAACAGGGAGATGGCAAAGTCTGCTCCACCAGAGAAATTGTATGCTGTGTATGTGGTGGTTTGTGAGAGTGGGGATACAGGAGGAGGGGGACAGTGTAGGACTTGAGACAAATTGTCAGCTTCTGAAGGCAACAGCTGGTTATTAAGGTCTTGGTCATCATTTTAATTCTGCTTCCAGCTGCCTCACCCCACCAGTCATGCATGTGTTGGGCTTTGCTAGGCTAAGCCAATGCTCTTTGGTGGGGAAAGCATGATACATAAAGCAAGAATTACCATTCAGAGTGATAACTACAATGATGAGGTAGGCTCGGCATTCTATGAAAGCAAAAAGATGTGTCTTGTTCATATAATTTTGATCTATCTACATACACATACACATAAACAGAGGTGTATATATTTGCATTATTGCATTTTAAACACACATTCATTATATTAACCTCTGCAACCATCCAATTTCAGCGACTGTCCAATATTCAGTGGAGGGGAAGGATCACAGTCCCCTGTGAGTGGGCATTTGAGTTACCATTTTCCCCTGTTCTAAAGGGAAGAGTTCTATAGGCTGATACATCTGAGAGGATTTGTTCCTAACACAAATGTTTCATTCAGGAGAGATGCCCATGTTTCTTCTCTTCATTCTTTCCTTCTTTTTCGTGATTTTAAAATTTTGACTGCAGTGGGAGGGAAAAAAAACCTTCAGTAGGTACTAAACTGTCTTTATCATCTGCTATCATCCCCCTGTCACAAATGATGGCCTCCGAGAAAAGTGCCCCAGTTTCAGGGGTGTATAGGCTCCCCCTGCAACCACCAAGGAGAGAGGCCAGAAGTAAACTCGATTTGTGACCAAAGCAGTGGGAATGTGGACTGCAATTTGGGAGCTAGTCCTGGAAGTTGGAGGATGAGTTCTCAGGGCAAGAGGGGATAATCAAAACGATGAATCCTAAATCATTGTCCAGGGATTCCTAACATTGTCCCCCTCATTGTTTCCTCCAGAGCCATGTTTGACTACGACAAGAGCAAGGACAGTGGGCTGCCAAGTCAAGGACTTAGTTTTAAATACGGAGATATTCTCCATGTGATCAACGCCTCTGATGATGAGTGGTGGCAAGCCCGGAGAGTCACCCTGGAGGGAGACAGTGAGGAGATGGGGGTCATCCCCAGCAAACGGAGGTAAGAATGCCTTTGCTATTTCAGGGCATTTGCCTTGCAGCTCTCCAGGGAGTGGAGATGAGGGAAGATGGACCTATGGCAAACTGTTCACAAAATACCTCTTTGAGCGGGACAGTTGGTCTGCAGGAAAATTGTTAGTGGTGACAGGTGACATGAAGTAAATATTCTCACTCTCTTCATGTTAGGGTTTCACCCAAACTGGTGACTGTGATAAAGCAGAAAGGAAGAAAGAGGGTCCGCTTACACTGCCTTCCTAAAACTTCTACCTGCGTTCACATTTTCAAGATTATGCTTATCAGCTTGTATGCTGATTTACACTCTCGGAGGGCTTATTCCAAAGGTTCAAAATTTAAGGGATAATTTCCTAGAAAGGCCAGGTAAAAGCTAAAAAAAAAAAAAAGATTGTTTACTAAGCTAAGACCCTGGCTATGTATTACATCCCAATGCCGAAGGAAATAAACTACAAACCTCCATTCCAAATGCAAATGCTTGGGACGCGAGCTGCCAAACATCTGGCGAGGTCGAAAGACTGGGTTCACAACTGTTTTTCACTCTTTCAGTTACTCCTTCCCCACCCCACGCAGATAGTTAGTTCTGCGTTTCCTACGCCGAGAGTATTATGCTCTTTCTTTTCCGAGCATTTGTTCAACTCTGCTTTTGAAAGGCAGGAATATACTTCAGAACAGCTAACTCCTTCATCTGTCCCGGCAGCTTCTACTCATCACCTGCAGAAAGGAACTCTCCTTCCCCCAGGTATTGTCTAAGAAACAAATCACCTGCACCCTAGAAAAGAGATATGGTAAGAAATCAAAGTCAGGAATAATGTTATTCACAGCAGTCACCAACTGTTCTGGAGCTGCAGCTTTCTCAAAGGGCTCGCCTCACATCCAGACACCCCAAATACCTTTGTAAAAACCCTCAGTGAGGCCGAGTATGTAAGCGCTGTGCTGCCGAACCCAGCGTGATCCAGGGACTGATCTGGAGGGAACCACAGGGGGAAGATGTAAATTACACCGAAGAATAACCCTGCGGGGCATTTGCACCCAAAGAAGACCTGTCTCCCATCTTTCTCTGTCTGTGGCCACACAGCCTGGGGAGAAATGGGGGGGGGGGGGCAGCCTGCCCACTGTTCCTCACCTTTGGAGCATGGAGGCCTGAGTCACCGAGAAGCAACTAAAACTCCAGGGAATCACCCATCCCCATGCCCATGCCTAAGGATCCCTCACCAGCAGACAGCCCCCTGGGTCTCTCTAAACCTCTGGGCTCCTGGGTAATTGCCTCACATTGCTTTGAGAGGACATTTGGAGTTTGTACCACGGCTTGTAACGTTTTCTGAAGGATTTCGTATTCAGAGCCTTTCTCTCAGCCCTCGTTGATATTCTGTGTTTCTCCATTTCCATTTACTTCGCACACAAAAATGTCAAGGCAACACGCATTTTTATTTGGTTTGATTTAATTAATCGAAGCTGTCTAAGGGGCTGCTCTGTAGAAAAAAGCCCCAAAGATGAAATGGGTGAAGGAAGGAAAGCTATGTGGGAATAGACTTCAGTTCATTTTAAAGTTCTTTTACTCATCAGAGCTGCCTGGAGACTGTATGGATTACCTGGGAAGATAGTAAACTAGAATAATGATTTTCACTCCAGAGGAACATTATAAAAACTTAGATATGCCCACCCCTGCCTCCCTGACCTCCTCCAAGTGCCCCCACCCCTCACACACACTCAGAGTCTAATTCAGTCCATCTGGAGTGGGTCCTGGAAATCTGTATTTTTTATAAGTTCCTCCAGGTGATTCTGATAATAGAAGATCCAGTGTCGGGAAAACTGTAAAAGGGATTCAAGCTTTGGATTCGAGAGTTGAACTGTATGATTTTCAGCCTCTTTCTAACCCTGTGGTTCTGTGATTCTAACCAGCCTTGTCAATACTCCTTCATTTATTGGATTACACACTTTTCTTTCCAAGAAACATTCTCCGTGCTGTTCCTCTTGTAATTTTCCATTGTATATTGTCTTTCTTTTTAGAGTAAAAACCATTTTAACAACCATACTATAGCTGGCCTGGAAAAGAAGTCTGTCTAGTGAATATAATATTGATATTTATTTGTATTGTATCTCATGAGGGTGCAGTAGTTCCCCTTCATGTGTGTGTGCACATGTGCATGTGTGTACATGTATGTGGGTGTGTGTGCATATGTGCATGTGCGTGTGTGTGTGTGGCTGTAAATGAATTTCTTTAAAATTTTCTCCTTAGGATTTTAATTCTTTCCAAAACTGTTGCTATAATTATTGTTTTATATGTTTATAAAAGTAACACATTTCATTGTAGAAAAGTGGAGAATTTAGAAAAGGATAAAGAAGAAATAAAAATCACTTAGAATCATATCTCACAGAGAGTTCCCACGCACGTATTGTAATGCAGTTTAAAATCCGTCACGAGCCTGTTGTGAGCCCGCCCTTTAATTCTTCTAAATGAGGCACGCTCATTTCATACCACATTCAGCATCTTAAAACTGTAGCTCAGAATAAATGGCAGCTGGTACAAATATAATTTACCATTAGATTGGGGCTAGAGAGGAATCCTTAATTCCTCTCTAGCCCCTTTTATGAGTGTATTTCAGCTAGTGGAGATGGTCTGGAAAAATCTCATAACGAATAACATCAGTGTGTGACACTACCCTTTACAGAAATGTTTCTCTATTATGATTCCATTTAATCATCCCAGTAAAACCAAGATGAAAATTATTGCCTTCCCCCTCCATTTTTTAAAGATGTTGAATAAATTTTATTTACCAAAATACTCCTAGAACATGCTAGACACTGTTCTAAGCCCTTTTACAATGAACTTATTTAAACCTCATTGCAATCTTATAAAGGATGTGATATTATTATTTCCATTTAATAGATCAGGAGGTTGGTTAACTTGCCTGAAATTGCCCAGCTGGTAAGTGACATAACTGGGATTTTTAATCCAGGCTGCAGAATTGATGGTCTTGATACATCTGCAATCCTACCTCCCAAAGTTACACAAGTAAAACTTCTCAAAATTTAAGTCAGCAAGCATTGCTTGAGTGGTGTCATTGGGCCACTGTCTGGAGCCCAACGTTTGTGGGACCAGCATGTAGCTATGGCACAGCTACACTGTGATGTGGGCTAAATGGTAAAGGTACTGCCCTACTCTGCTCAGGCTGCCATAACAAAACACCACAGACCGAGTGGCTTAGACAATAGACGTTTATTTCTTACAGTTCTGGAGACTGGGAGTCCAAATTCAAGGTGCTGGCTAATTGGGCTCCACGTGAGGGTCCTCTTCCTGGTTGGCAGATGGCCTTCTCACTAGATCCTTACATGGCTGAAAGAGAGATTTGTTTTTTTATGTTTCTCCTGCTATTGGGGCACTAATCCCATTTATAATGTCTCCATCCTCCCGCCCTGCCGATGTGGCTCAGTGGTTAAGCATCGACCCATGCACCAAGAGGTCGCCAGTTCTATTCCTCCTCAGGGCACTTGTCCTGATTGTGGGCCAAAGCCCCAGTGGGGGGGCATGCAGGAGGTGGCCTGTCAATGTTCTCTCTCATCAATGTTTCTATTTCTCTCTCCCTCTCCCTTCCTCTCTCTCTAAAAATCAATAAAGAAAAAAAAAATTTTTTTAAATGTGTCCACCCTCCTGACCTAATTATAATATCTCCCAAAGGCCCCACCTCCAAATACCATCACATTGGGAATTAGGGCTTCAACAGATGCATTGGCAAGGTGGGGGTGGAGGGCACAGATATTGGTCCATAGCAGGTATCAAGGGAAGCGAAAGGGCAGCAGACAGGGATGGATTCCATCTGATGACAGCACTGAGTATTGTGCCAGGTGCTTTCAAATATGTGATTTCATTTAATCTTCACAAAAGCCTTACAAAGAAACCGAGGGTCACAACCAGCCACTGGCTGAACCCAGGTCTCTCTGGTGGTAAAGACGAGGTGGCTTTGCACTACACCGAGAGTATACCAGCAGCCCTTGCAACGAAGGAGTTCTTACTATGTTTCAGACACCGTGCTAAATAACTTTCTTGTATTACCTCATTTAACATTCTCCATCTTTTTTTGAAGTCTGTGTTAATGTTCTCATTTTAACAACATGAAATCTGAAATGCTAAGAGGTTGAATGACCTTCCCTAAGTCATAGAGCTAGTAAATGGTGGGGGCAGAATTCAAACCCACGCTTGTGGGATTTCGAAACCTAGGCTCTTAGCATAGATCTCAGTTTTCTGAGACAACCTAGTTTGTGAGTGGCCAAAGCTGAGATTTGTTCCACAGTCTCCCAATCCAAATCTCGACACGTTGCCCCACAGCGACTGGTCGCCTAGGCTCTCAGATGACAGCTTGCAGCTGGCTCTGCATACAGGTCTACTCACCTCGCCTTCGCAGCAAGCCTGTGGCCAGTAACATGGATGGCATTTTGGTTCTCCCTGCAACAGGGCCTTGTGGAGCCCAGCCAAAGGAACACCCAGCACCAAATGATGTTCCCACCATCCAGTGCTCCACGCCTAACTTCATTATGTGGCTGGCTAGAACCTGAAAACGCCAGATGGGAATTGGCTGAGAGGGCAGAGGGAGACAGTTGGACTCATTAAAGCATGACCATTTGGTGCTCTCTTGAGATGCTAGGTGTCAGAATTGATTGCTCAAATTTTGCCATCCAGTTTATATTTTCAGTATTTTGGTCAGTGACCAAACTAGGGCGGAGAGGATTATTTCTGCTTAAACAATCTAATTAATTGCTTGCCTCTCCTGAGCGTGAGAGAAGTACAGTGGTCTTTCTCATCTCTGTTTGGTCTACCTTTTCCTTAGGTAGATATTTATAGACCTTAGTATCACCTATTTCTGCCAAAGGAGTCTTACTTAGTAAAATAATTAGAGAAGATGATGCCAAATTGACCACGTGAAAAGTTGTGAAATGGTGAACAACTTTCTCCCAGAAACATTGGCTGTTTGGGCAAGTCACAAATTCTCTGCACCTCAGTTTTCACATTTAGGTCAAGAACTAGTAGCCTCCTTGGGGGTTCATTCATTCGTCCATTTATTCAACAAAGATTCATTAAGTACTTACTATGTTCCCAGCTCTATTTTAAGCCCTGGATCATTGTACAGATTATAGATAATATGGATAAAGTGCTTAGAATAGCTTCTAATACTTTAGTGCATTCACAAATGATGGATATTTCCCTTTCTTCAGATTTTGGGCTTGTGGTGCTCAGAAAACAGAACATTATTTAGGGCCCTATTTCCCAGCGTTAACTCTCATTTCAGCAATAAGCTATCCACATGCATCCCAGGAAGCCCTGGGAGAGAGGACGGGACTGAATGAGGTGAGGAAGAAAAGATAAGCCATAGCCACTACTGCCAAGGAGGAAGGTCTGCAGAGAACTCCAAGAGGCCATCAATGTGGGCTTCGGTGACAGGAAAGCAAGACTGGGGTGGGGGGGGCAGATGGAGTTCAGTGAATGCAAAAAGACTGCTGAAGAGAGGTATCAATCAAATACTTGTGACATAATGTTGCAAATAGGCATTTAGCTAACCTGAATTTCAGTGTTAAGAGCAAATTAATTCTGGATTTTGAGGCCAGGCTATTAAGATATATATCATCTCAATGACTGTATGCTTGAATTTGGTTATGGTTTATTTAATTCAGGACATTTGGGATATGGAGTGTAAGGGAAGAGGTTGTTATCATTTGTGACAAACTCAGCCCGGACCAATAAGAAATTGTATTGGCCTTAAAACTATGTATGACGCATCCAAAATACCAGGTTTTGTTGTGTTTTTTTGAGAATTCCCATTGGATAAAGGGAAGTATGGAAGGTCCTTGAATGCTGTTTCTGAAACTGAGTGGATGTGGACGGTCACAAAAGTTAGCTGTTAGCATGTTCTGGCCCTATTCCTACCATGTTCTAATGGGCTAAACTTCAAGTCTCAGCTTGCCCAGTCATAAAATAGGGTTAATAATACCTATATCCCTTGGTTATTGTGGGGAGCAAATGAGATCCTGTAAATGTGAAGGAATCTCTCATTAATAATTATATGTTAAAACTTCAGCCACCACTTAAATGTCATCATTATCATTATTAATGAAACTTTCAACCCAAGTAAAAAGCAAAACTTCCCAGCTTCCTTCATGAGTGAACCAAACCATGCCACCTATGTCGTAAGGCTTTAAAAATGATTCTTTACTTATTGTATTGCCTGTTTGAAGATTAATAATACACCATGTCAAATATTAGGTCTGTGTGTGTGTGTGTGTGTGTGTGTGTGTGTGTGTGTGTGTGTGTCTGTTCTACTATCTGACAACATTCTTTGAGACCCTTTAGAGATTTAAGGGATGGGCCATTAAAAATGGCCTAATAGGGACACTTCTTAAGAAATTAAAAAAGAATGAACTTAGGAACAATGAGGGGGAAAATGGAATGCTTTGGCCAAAAAAATTTCAGAACAGAATACTGAGCCTAATATTGTGTATGTTCAGGGCCCACATGAGTTCTGTGGATTTATGCAGAATTTGCACAACCTGATCAAATAACTATGTATTCTTTGTATGCTACAGTCATTTTGGCAACGTCTATTGAACTAGTCTTTTCCATAATTAGCCTTGTTGATGCAAAAAAAACAGGATAAAGTCAGGGCTATAACAGCAGTTTTAGAAAAATCCAAAGAAATGAATATGAATTAACATTTGCTCTTGGACTAAAACTGAGAAAAGCCGAAGGAGCTCGGAGAAAGCATTTGTCAGTGAGGATCTTTCCAGTTGGCAGCTTACCTTATCTGAAGACATCCTTGCTCTCCTCTCCACTCTTCTATGTTGGGTGCAAGTAGAAACTCTCAGTGGAACATATCGCTTTAATATCTGAAGTTAGATTTGAAAATTTTTGGTCAGCTGTTTCCACTCAAATATTCTACTCTCACATTGAAATGAATATATTCTGAAACTCCATTCTGTAACTATAGAAACCCTGACTCTCACTGTGTTTCAGCTGGAAGCACAAAAGAGCTCACAGTTAAAAAGGAGTATGTTGTTAATTATTACTCTATGAGTAGCTTATATTCAGAAACCATTAAGTTTCTGTAGATTTAGGTTTTTCCTCTCCCTATCTTTTGAAATAAGAGCTAGCCACATTTAAACAAAATGTCATGTTAAAACAATGCAATGAATATTATTTTAGTTCATCAGTTATTTATTGAGGACTTGTTATAACACACTGTGGAGTGATACGTGAGCTTGTTCTCAAGGATCATAGAGCCTTGTGTGTGCAGTGCGGAATAAACAAACAGGGAAATGAGAGAATACTGATTTAGAGATACAAGTACATGCCATTGTGGCACAGAGGAAGAAATGATCATGTCTCACTGGAGAAGCAAAAAAAAAAAAAATTAGGGAGATATTTAAATTTCTGTCTTTCCAATGACAGCCTTCAAATAAGGCACAAGTCCTAGAAATTTTATTTTACTAATATTTCTCAAGCCCTTCTCTCTCCTCCACCTCGTTATTATGTCTCCTCATTTCTTGCCCAGATTATGGCAATACCTTCTAAACAGGCCTCCTGCTTTCAGCTGTCCCTTCCCTCCTCCAGTCTCTTTCTCCTTCACCAGGGGCATTTGTTTAAAATGCTAATCTATTCTATTAATTTCCCTTTTTATATCTTCTAATAATTCATGAGGATTCCCCAAGGAAAAAACCCAAGTCCTTAGTGTGAATGGACTTTACAAGGAGCTCCACTTCCCCATCCTGTGTATACCATGTACCAAAATCTTCCTACAGTCTTTAGCTTGCGTATGGCCTCAGGTCATGGTGCATGTTGCTTCTCCTGTCTGGGAAGTTATCCTTGAACTTTTCCTCCCGACGAGCTCTTTCTCATCCTTCAAGCCTCACATAAGATGACACTTCCTCCAAGAAGCCCACCTCAATGCTTTCCATTCCTCTTCATCCTTCCATGAGATGTGTGATCCCACATTGCTATCAGCAGTGTTACTGTGCAGCATTATCGGTCTTTATGTTCATTACAGTCATGCTTTTAAAATGTTTTTTCCTCGTTCCCAGCTCCCTGCTTGATGCAGGGTAGGCACTCAATAAATGATTGATAAACAAGTGACATGGCAGGTAAATGATGAAATCTGCAGAAGAGGGATAGGAGAAGGTCACTGGGGGGAAGTAAAAAGTCAAGAATACCTGTAACGTCTTTGGTTTTGAAGTAAAGATAGTAAATTCCCTAGTGTTCTTAAAGGGAAGGGAAGAAAAAGGAGGCAAAAAGAAAAGGAGAGAAGAGGTGAGAAGGTCAGAGGAGAGGAGAGAAATTTATTTAATCTCCACTTTAGGTGTTCATCTCTATGGGCTGTGATTTCTTGAAATACATTTTGATTTATTTATTCACTTAAATAACAAATACTGGTTTTTCTACCTCTTTGGTCCAAATACTGTTAGTCTCAGTACATGTAACACAGAAATTTCAAGGGGTGTGTTAGCAGCTTAAAGACATTATACCAAGACTTTTTATACTGAACAAAGGAACAGAAATATTTTAGAGCACATTTTATTTTAGCTGTCTGATAAGAACAAGAAGTGTTCTTCATTTAATGAGAAACTTAATCATAAATGACTGGCTATGTGATAGAGTCTTTATTTTCAATTTTTTTAGGGTGGAAAGAAAAGAACGTGCCCGATTGAAGACAGTGAAGTTTAATGCAAAACCCGGAGTGATTGATTCGAAAGGGGTAGGTACAAAATAATCAAAACATTAAGTTCTCTCTGTTGCCATGGATTTAACTATAATTAACACTTAGTCTTTCAGTAGCAAACAAATTATGAAGCTACCAGACAGTAGAGCATTGTTATAAATGTATTGCTAAAAGTAATGATGTCATTTCTGATGAAGTGGATTTATGGTAAATATATTAAATCCTGGAGATAAAGCTGCTAGTGGTCAGCAGAAATCATGTGTTGATGAAGGTGATATCATGACTACAATGAAGAAGAAAAATATATAATTTACGTGTTTTCACTTTTTAATTTATTTTCTTTTAAATTAAGTGTTCTAAAAGGATGGATTTTATCAAAGATACCTACTCATCATAAAATATATCTAGTCTGTTACATATTATAAAGCTAAGACAGTGGTCATGAAAATATACATATGGATTACCTAAGTGAATACGTGGATTGTTGTGACAGACATAGGAGAGAATTGAAAAATGAAATTTAATCACCAAAATAAAATATTTACTCATATGCACACATATCTTTTCATTTTGATGAGGTCCATTTTATCTATTTTTTCTTTTGTTACTTGTGTTTTGGATATCATATCTAAGAAACCATTGCCGAATTCAAGATCATGACGATTTATGTCAATATTTTCTTCTAAGTGTTTTATCATTTTAGCTCTTACATTTAGGTATTTGATCCATTTCGAGTTAGTTTTTATGTATGATATGAGGTAGGGTTCCAATTTCATTCTTTGGCAAGATCACGTCATATGTAAAAAGAGAGCGTTTTAGCTTCTTTCTTTCCAATCTGGATAACGTTTATTTCTTGGTCCTGCCTGGTTGCCCTGGCTAGAACCTCCAGTGCAGTGTTGGATGCAAGTGGCAAGAGCAGTTATCTTTGTCTTGTTTCTGACCTCAAGGGGAACGCTTTCAGTCTTTTCACTGTTAAGCATGATTTCAGCTGTGGATTTTATAGCTTTTTAAATCTAGTTTAAATGATAGTACTAGTATCTTGATGCTATATTATAAAATACCTTTGCCCCCTTCTCTCTTTCCTATTCTCTTTCTGTTTGTCTCCTTTCCTTTATTTTTATGTCCTAACAATTCTGGTTTGTGAGTATCAAAAAGAACCACAAATTATGGTCAATATATATCACTACGGAAAACAAGAAGAAAAGCTATCATTTCTCAGGATTTTTGAGCCCCAAACCATAACACTGCCCTTTGTATTTTTAAGTAGAAGTGTCAGTGTGTAGTCCATTCATTAACATAATAATTTACTTTCCCCTAAGGCATTCAGATGTGAATTTATTTAAATATATGATGTTACTCTAAAAAAAGGTGAAGGTATATGTCATCATGCATGAAGTCCTTTTAAATAAACACTGCTTATATACAAGGGGATAGGAGTTTTCAATGATTCTTGGTGAAAATGTAAGGATATATTTCCTGTTTGTTCCATATATATAGTTGGATACATATCGAAGAATTTTTGTTGAATACCTACCATGTGCCAAACACAGAGCTAGAACTCATGAAAGATTCAAAGTGTAACATAGGCCCTTTTCCTCAAGAGCGTATAACATCAATGAAAGCCCAGATGTCTTTTTGATAAGACCAAAACTTGTGTAGTATAATTTTAAATAGTATTAAGTATGCACCGATGCATAGGATATAAATTCTAGGACTTGAATGAACACTGAAAGAGAAGCAGTGATCATGTGGAAAGGGAAACCCTGGACTGAAATTAGGAGGGTTAAGTAACCTGGGTTCTGGTTTCAGTTCATGACTAAGTCACCACTGCCCCTTGGGCCTCATTAGCGAAATAACAGCTTTGAACTATACCAGGTACATCAGACAAATTTCACTTCCTACATAGACTGATGGATTGATAGTTTCTACATGGAATAGTGTGTTGAAAATGATTCTAAGGCCATATATGACCTCGGCAAGGGAAAAAAAAAAATGCCGTGATCCATTAGTTATTCTAACACAACATTGAGAATTGTTCTCCATTGAATGTGCCTGGATTCAGTGATTTTTAAGTTGCCCACCAGCTGTAATTTTCCATGAGTCAATAAATTAAGAAATAACAAACCAAAGTTTTGCAAATCCCCATGGGACTAATACATCAGTGAGAACATGCGTGTCCAGAAGTAGAAAGCAAAGAACAGTTAAGAGAAAGTGCACTAAAGAAAGGAGAAACTGTGTGGAGAGTTGGGGAAGTCGGGTCAGGAGATGCCACTCATTTTGAGCCAAGGTCAAGGACTATAGAAACAAGTCATTGTTATAGAGGTTTCAGTCTCTAATACCATGGAATAAATGTAGCACAGACTGAAGAGAAAAACTCTTTGGAATGAGAAAGAGATGGTATTTTAAATAACCTCCTCATTTGATGGCATTCACAGAGCATTGTGAAGTGTTGCCCAAGTTCAGAGGAAAGCCATGGTTACTGTCCTGCAGTCGCTTAGAATCAATTAGCATGTGTGAAGCAGGCTATGATAAGAGCTATGAGAATTCAAATTAATAGGCCTGGGATGACCAGAGAGCACTTCACTGAAGAACTTTAATTGACTTATCAGTGCTTGAGTTACTTTTCCTGAACTATCCATTGATTTAAAAAAAAAAAAAAAAACACTAAATGCTGCAAAATACCAGGCATTGTGCTAGGTGCTATGTGGGCAGCAAAATAAGTAAAAAGGCAAAGTCTCTCTCATCTCAAGAGGCTCACAAGGAAAAATATAGGAAGGTGAATAATGAATGCAATATCATAGATAATCCCAATAAATTTAGAGAATTAACCATTCAGGAGACAGAGCCTCAGGAAGATTAACTAATTTACCTAAGATCACACAGCTAGTAGTAGCAAGAGTCAGGTTTAAATTCAGGTCCTTTTTGACAGCCAGGACATTTGTTCTTTCCATTTCTTCGTACTGTACCTTACTCTGTTGGAGGACAGAAGAAGAGAGTTACTAATTATGCCTTGGGTAGGAGAGAGGGCTTCAAAGAGAAGGTGTCATCTGAACAAGATCTTGACGTGTGAGTAGGAATCTGCCATGCATAGGAACAGCATGAACATGAAGGTGGAAACTGTAGGCATGTTGGAGTAAGGCCCAGCAGATCAGGGACACCAGATGGATGGTGTGGATAGTGTGGTGGGAGTTTTAACAAATGGGCTGATAAAAACGTCTAGAAGGTCAGGAAGCTCACATGGAAAGTCTGGCTATGAGCCTTGAAGCTTATTGAGTTTTTAGAGTCTTCATGAGGAAGTCTGAGGCTTTCCATTTGAAAGTGCCGGTTTGTTACAAATGAAATGTTTTTGTCTACTCCATGTGCCTTCACAAAGTCTGTGTCTACACATGCAAAGACAAGTGGACGATTGTGTCAGTAACTCAGATAATTCCAGCCTTCCCAGACCTCTAAGGTCAAAGTGGTCATCTGTTTGGATAGGTCTTCTTGAGAACCATCTCAGTACCCCCGATCTCACTGCTAAGTTCCTAATGAGTCTCCATTCAAACTAGCCTGTGATGAAAACTTAATCACCCCCTTAATTTCCTTCTTTGTTCTTCTAGCTTTTTAAATCAATGTCCTAATCAGTCATTCTGTTACTTATTAAGACATTTAGGAAATTGTATAATCTTCAGAATCGAGCTGTTCACCATTGAAAAATCAGTATTAAGTGACTTTTGCTAAATTTTGGTTTACTTTTGTTTAAAAATCCTTATAATTGAAGGAAGAGAAATGTATGTTGGAGAGAGTATGAGAGAGCAATCAATATCCTTACTAAATGTCAGCAATGTGCAATACTATGTGTCCCTTTGCATGGTAAATTCTAAAGTCGGGTATAGCTGTAAATAACTAACCTATTTATCCACAGGCTGGTACAAAACAAAGGTGACAGATGTGATCTGAAGTTGTTGGAGTGTTTGTCGTAAACACCCAGACAGCTTACATGCATCTCTTTGTGTGTGTGTGTGTGTGTGTGTGTGTGTGTGTGTGTGTCTTAACCACTCCTTTTATTTTATTTTTTTATTAATTTATTTTTGTTACAGATGTTTCTCCTTTTTTCCCCATTGACACCCTCCTCCCCATCCCCCCACCCCATCCCCAGCCCTGTTGTCCATGTCCATCAGCTATGCATACATGCATCTCTTTTAAATTTTTTTTCTTTATTGATTTTTAGAGAGGGGGAATGGAGAGGGAGAGAGAGATAGAAACATCGATGAGAGAGAACATCGATTGACCACTTCCTGCGTGACCCCCACTGGGGATTGGGCCCACAACCTGGGTATGTGCCCTGACTGGGAATCAAACCAGTGACCTCTTGGTGCATGGGTCGATGCTCAACCACTGAGCCACACTAGCCGGGCTTACATGCATCTCTTAATCACCACAACAAAACTCAAAGGGAAGCCCAGCCAGTGTGGCTCAGTGGATGGAGCATCGTCCCATGGACTGAGTGGTCTGGGTTCAATTCCTGGTCAGGGCACATGCCTGGGTTGCAGGCTCAATCCCCAGCAGGGGGCATGCAGGAGGCAGCTGATTGATGTTTCTCTCACACTGATGTTTCTATCTCTCTCTCCATTCCTCTCTCTCTAAAAATATCAATAAAAATATATTTTTAAAAAAGTTCGAAGGGAACTTTATTCCCTCTTTACAAAGTAAAAGAAACTGAAGCTTAGAGAGATGAAGAAATCTGAGCCCATGTCTGATTCCAAAACCCATAATCTATTCACTACAGCATGTTCTCTTCCCTGTTCAACTCATGTCACGTTTGTGCTTTTTAGGAACAATGAAATAAATTGGATTTATCTTTGTCAAAAGCTAACTTAGGAGGATAGGGGGGCGGGATTGGGAGGAGGGTCTGGGGGGAGGGAAGGAGAAACATCTGTAATAACAAAAATAAATTAATAAAAATTGGAGGGAAAAAGAAAAATATATATATCCACCAAATAAATAAATAAGTAAATAAATAATAAAAATTGGGGAGGGGGAGCGAATTTAGGCATAATCCTGAAAGGAGGAAGCTGGTTTCCTTGATGACGTATCTTTCTGACTGAACGTGGGCTACACACTTTCTCTGTCGTGACCTACCAGAACAAACAAGGGGACAAGTCTTGGCAAACGTGCTCATTCAGTTATTTAATAAACTTTGCTAGCTGCCAATACAAGGGAGCTTACTAGGCAATGTGGGCCAAGACAAATAAGTCATGGTCACTGCCCTGGAGGAGCAGGATTTCCAAGGGAAAGAATGAGTCCCTGCAGATAGGAAGTTCTTTATACCAGAAGAGAGGGACAGGAAACTTGCACTGGAGTTCAGAGGAAGAGATTCTGGCATGGAGGCTGAGGGATTTTGAATTGGGGGCAAGGGGCGGAGGCATGAAGGATAAGCAAAGTTTGCAAGGGGTGGGCAGTAGGGGTAGGAATAGGACACAGGATATGGAGAAAGTAAAGCATGGTTTGTGTTCATTGCATGCAACAATATATGAAGGAAAATAAAAGGACTTGACTGGAAAGTTAGACTCAAGTCAGTTCTGGTGCCTTACATTTCCCAGGAAAGGTGTACTTTAGAGTGTAGACAGTGAAGATTTGAAGGGTTGTGACCCAACCAGACCTACTGTTTTCCTCTGGGCTTGCACCTGAATGTACCTGTATCATTGCCCAAACGTCACTCCCAGAGGATATTTTTGTGCTCATCTTTGTGCCCCTAGCACCTAGCACCTAGCATGGTTTCTACCGTGCTCAAGTCATCCTCCTTAGAAGAAAGAGAAGTGAATGATCAAAAGTAGGTTTCCAAGAGATCAATCTGGCAACTGTGGGAAGGACAGATTGGAGAAGAAAGAGACTAACAGTGGGAGATGTTTGAGAAAGCTATTATAGTATTCTGGGTGTGAGATTCTGAAAATCTGAACTATTAATAGTGGCAAGAGGAAAGGAAAACGGGAAACTGTTGCTAAAGAAATCAGAGAGGACTGTCATTCTTGGACTTTTTTTTTTTTTTTTTTTTTTGGTACGTGCCCCTAGCAGGAACCGAACCCAGGACTCTCTGGCCGACGCTCCAACCGCTGAGCCAAACTGGCCAGGGGGATTCTTGGACATTTGACCTAATGGTTCCTAATAATATGTTGTTTCCTTTTCCAAAGACAGAGCTCCCTTTAAGAGCTCTGACTGTGGGAGAGGGCGTGGGCAGAGATGACGCTGTGGTGGTAGGGTCACGGCAGTCTCCCTGAATCAAACTGGAGCTGGCATGAGAAATTTCAGTTCTACTTCACAGAATCTTGAAAATGTCCCTGTGGCCATTGACTCCTACTATGTTGTTTACAGATGAAGAAACTGAGAATCTTTCTCTGGGCTACACAGAGAGCTGGTAACAGAACCTGCCACTGTGTCATGTATCAACAAAGTGATTTGACAGTCAGTGTTTTGTTAGCAAGACAAGAATTATGTTCGCTTCACCAAGGATGAGTTACAGGAATCGCTTTTGTAACAGCTCCAAAGTGACATTTGGAGTTTCAAGGGAAAGTCATTATGACCCTCAAAAGAAATCCCCTTAATAGAGCCATCTTTGGATGGCCTAAGCCCAGTAAAGAGCTCAGATGTCCAGAGATGACCTAGAGATCCAGGGAGGAGGGGTGCAAGGAAGGCCATACTGCCCCACTCCACGGACATCAGGGAGACAACATGTCCCCTCGGAGTTCATAAACTCAGAAAAGGCTCCTCCTCGGTGTTGCTACTTCCTGCCCTAGGCCCTCTGAGGGTGTCCTCACTGGTCCTCCTGGCTATAGTCTTTCTCTCCAATTCTTTCCCCATATTGCATGCAGTGTGATTTTAACCAGACTAACATTTTTATGCAAAGAACTAAGACAGGGCTTGTCCAGGGGATTCTGCAGTATCACTAGCCCAGCCTGGAGACAGTTGCTAATTCATTATATTTCCTTTTCAATGTGATAATCACCTTTGTCCAGACCTTGAGCTCCATGTCCACTGAGAACCATGGGGGCAGCACACTGAGAATTCTTGGATAAAGAAGTGCTAGTGGCTTCTTTGCAGGTGGTTCTCAGAGGGACCTATAATTGAGTGTCCTGCTCTGATACATGTAATAAGGTCCCTGTCTGGAGAAAGCCAACTGAACTCAATGAATATTTTTGAATAAATAAACATACATCATTTCACTTATCCCCATAGGGTATTTATTTTTCAAGTTATATGAAGAAACTGCTAGTCTGTGGAACAGAATGGAGAATAAATTGTGTTCCTTATGTATTTCTATGCATACTCATTCTTGGTAGTCATATCCCTCCTGATCCCAAAAGTACTGCCGTTGAAACTACCAAATTGAACTGCAACCTTTTATACCAAATTTAGTATAATTTATAACTGACAAAATCTGTCTACCACATACACACACATATATACACACATTCATTTTCATGATGTAATGTAGTTTATAAAGCTTTCTTTTTTTTACCTTCTGTAGCTTAATTCTATTTTTAAGACAACTTTGTTTTTGTATATGTTGACACTTGAGTATGTTTTGTCAACCTCATCATCAGGATTAAAAATATACAAAAGTAAAATTGAAAAAGTACCGTTGACAACCAATATTATTTTCATTGCTTAATTAAGCTAAATCTTTTATTTCATGAATGCTGGCAGGAGAATGGTAAATTGAAACAGTAAATATACTGCTCATTGTGTGCTCCTCCTCCCCCGTGTTTTCAGTTGGTTGGGCTTCCATTTAACAGACATTTGTTGAGCTCAGACTGTGTACCAGGTACTGACGGAAGCGATGGGAGAACACCATGAACAAGACACGGTTCCAGCCTTTAGGACTCATAAAGTGCTCTGTGCAGACAAACCTGTTAGCAAATGAGAACCTGGAAAGTGCTGAGTGAGAAGTGAGCGCTAGGTACTATTTAAACTCAGACCTGGAATACTTAAGCCTCTCTTGGAGTTCGTGGGAAAGTTCCTAGAAGAGATAACATCCAAAGTGAGGCTTGAAGGATAGGTAAAATCTAACCAGGCATAAAAGGATAGAAAGAATGATGTTGAGGAGACAGCATGTAAACCAGGAAACAGCCCAGTGTGCGCTGGGAAGCCAAAGAAGCTTGATGTTGCTTCAGCACAAAAGCCTCAGAGGAGAGCTGCACATGTCCGCAGAGAAGGCAGAGGGGACATTGGGGTGAGATCATGAGGGTGAGGAGAGCCACTGCAGGATTTTAGCAGAGGTTAGAATTTTAGCAGAGTGCTCTGCTGCTGTGTGGATTAAATTTCCAAAAGGAGGCAACCCTAGAAAGCACGAGTCCATTTCAATAATGTAGATGAGGGGAGACATGGAGAAGGCCAGGCCTAGAGCCATAGAATAGCTATAGAGAGGAAAGAAGAGACCAGGTATATTCAGTACGGGGAAAAGTGATCAGATAGATAGATAGATAGATAGATAGATAGATAGATAGATAGATAGATAGATAGATAGATAGATAGACAGACAACCTGGAGCACCTACATTAACACCAGCTGAGGCTCTTATTTAAAATGGAGATGCCCAGCTCACCCCAGTCCTGTGAAATCAGGATCCCTGTGGGCAGTGGTAGGAAATGTCCCCAGAGATGTCTTTAGGCTAAAATTTGAGATACAGAGGCATAGCTGAAAGGTTTGGTATCAAGCAGAATGACCAACTTCTATCAGAGTTATAATAAAATATCTAAGCCTCAATTACCTTGTGTAAAAATGGAAATCATATTAAAAAAGAGAATATATGTAAAGTACCTAGAAATATTAGTCTATCTCTTTCCCACCCTTACCCACATGCACACACATCTCAAACTCTTCCCCTTTTAAAAGACTAGAATGACTAGCATCCTGAAAGTTCTCCCTTCTTTCGTTTCCAAATCCCCTTGCACAGAGGGAGAGGAAAGGAGAGTGCCGTCTTTGAGGTTGGCAGGAAAGTGGAGTTGGCAGCAGGACTGATCTCAGTCCCCAACTCTTGCCCTGCCTTTGGTTAGACATTGGGACTACTTCGGAGTCCTCTGCCATTTTATGTAACTACCTGTCGGAAATCCCAGAACAGACTCAATCTGCACTTACTGCACTAGAGAACACTATGTTTCATTTAGTATAGCAGTTATTCTGAACATCTATAGATTGCCTTCTTTTCTATTGGTTATTTTCATAGGCATTGCTCATTTGCTTCTTACAATAGCCCTGTAGGGTAAGTATTCCTAATATGCCCATTTTACAGATGAGAAAATTGAAGTTTAGAAAGAATAAATAACTTACCCAAGCTCATAGAGCTAATAAGTGGCAGAGCTGGGCCCTACACAATGTGACATATTATTATGTGAGCAAGGTAGAATAATTAATTCTTTAAGACATTTTTATATATAATCTAATTCTAGATATTATTGGCATAACTAATCCTATTTATTTAATTAGTAATGCTAGAGCTAAAGTAATATAAAGAGGAGATGTATAATTTGTGGTTATATAAATAACGAGTATAGTTTCATCAAATGAGAACACTGAGCTTTTGTTCAATTTTCTTTCTGCTATTAACTTAGAATGTTAAGTATTATTCAGAAAACTTGACTCAAACCCATTTCTACTTTGAGAGTTACTCATGAATAAATTCTGATTCACTACAGGGCTTCCTTTAACCTGACTCTTCAAGGTAAAAGGCCCAGAGTCACACCTTAGAGTTTACATGTTTTACTTTGCGAGCCTTTTAGCTCAAAGCTAAATCATCAATACTGAATGATAAAGGTGCATAAGCAACTGTCCAGTCATCTGACTTCCTCACTACCGTAATTATAGCCAGACTCTTAACAAGCAAAAATAGTATGTCTTGCCTCTTAACTACTGTTCACTGTGTTTATATGTGGGTAGAAAATCTTTTTTTTTAAACGACAGATCATGTAATGTCTGAAAAGCCAATAATAACTTCCAATATGTTCCTAATGTTCATAAAAATACCTAATTCTTCAGTCTTTTCATTTAAAAAGAAATAGACTCTGAAATTAGACTCCTAAATTCTATTCTTAGCTTTCCTAACTATTAATATGTTATCTGGAGCCAGTAACTTCTCTCTCTGAGACTGATTTTTCAACTGTAATAATAAAATCTAGAGCATAGCCCTGGCCAGTTTGGCTCAGCCATTAGAGCATCGGCCCACGGACCAAAGAGTCGCAGGTTTGATTCCGGTCAAGGGCATGTACCTCAGTTGCAGTTTGGTCCCTGGTCCTGGTCAGGATTGTGCTGGAGGCAACAAATTCATGTGTCCTTCTCACACTGATGTTTCTCTCTCTCCTCTCTCTCTCTCTCTCTCTTCCCCTCCCCCCCCCCACTCTGAAAATAAATGGGAAAATATCCTTGGGTGAGGATTAAAAATATATATATATCTAAAGAATAGATTGCAAGTTCCTTGAAGGCAGGGAATGTGATTTATTTAGGGCCTAACATAGTTCATGGCATTCAACCAATTAATATTGAATTAAATAATATGAGAATAAAGGAGGTGATGTATTTGGAGACAAGATATGTAAATTAGAAGGTGCAGCCCACATGTTTTTCACCATTGCTTGTGAATGGAGAACTGAATGACTTATTGTTGCCTTTAGCAGAAGGGTCTCTTGATCTGAGTATTATTTCCTTTCATTTCATTCCGTAGATTTTGGGTTTCCCATATGTACAGGATATTGCCCTGCATTGTGGGCAGAGATAGACGAGTCAGGCCCACCTCTGCCATGCCAGAGCTTACCTTCTTGTGTGTATACACACACACACATCCCACTACAATATATATGGCAAAAAGTTTCATGAGAGATGCAGTCTTAATGGAGATGCAAAGGGAAGAGAGGGCCTGCTCTGAGTGAGAGCAATTAAGAAATGGTTCCAAATGAACACATGGGACTACATCAAACTCAAAAGCTTCTGCACAGCAAAAGAAACAACCATCAAAACAGATAGGGAACCCACTCTATGGGAGAGCATAATTGCCAATGATACATCAGATAAGGGGTTAACCTCCAAAATATATAGAGTGCTCATACAACTCAACAAAAGGAAGACAAAGAACCCAATTAAAAAATGGGCAGAGGAACTAAATAGACACCTCTCCAAAAAGGACATACAAATGGCTAAGAGACATATGAAGAAATGCTCAACATCACTAATCATCAAAGAGATGTAAATTAAAACAACAATGAGGTATCACCTCACACCTGTCAGAATGGCTGCCACCAATAAATCAAGAAACAACAAGTGTCGGCGAGGGTGTGGAGAAAAGAGGACTCTAGTACACTGCTGGTGGGAATGCAGACTGGTGCAGCCACTGTGGAAAACACTATGGTGTTACCTCAAAAAATTAAAAATTGAATTGCCATTTGACCCAGTGATCCCACTTCTAGGAATATACCCTAAGAAGCCTGAAACACCAACCAGAAAGAATACATGTACCCCCATGTTCATAGCAGCACTATTTACAATAGCTAAGATCTGGAAACAGCCCAAGTGTCTATCAGTGGATGAGTGGATAAAAAAGCTGTGGTACATGTACACAATGGAGTACTATGCAGCTGTAAGAAAGAAAGATCTCTTATCCTTTGAGACGACATGGAGGGACCTCGAGAGTATTATCCTAAGCAAAACAAGCCAAGCAGAGAAAAACAAATATCACATGATCTCACTTATTTGTGGAATATAATGAACATAACAGTCTGAGGAACAGGGTAGACCCAGAGATGTGGAAGTAGGGTATAGACTGACACCCCTCAGAGGAGGGGGTGGGGGGGAGGGAGGAGATAAACCACAGAACTTATGTGCATGTATGCATAGCTGATGGACATGGACAACAGGGCTGGGGACGGGGTGGGGGGATGGGGAGGAGGGTGTCAATGGGGAAAAAAGGAGAAACATCTGTAACAAAAATAAATTAATAAAAAAAAAAAGAAAAGAAATGGTTCCAAGCCTGGCTGGTGTGGCTCAGTGGTTGAGCATCGACCCATGCACCAAGAGGTCTCTAGTTCGATTCCTGGTCAGGGCACATGCCCAGGTTGTGGGCCTGATCCCCAGTGAGGGGCATGCAGGAGGTGGCCAATCGATGTTTCTATTTTTCTCTCCCTTTCCCTTCCTCTCTCTAACATCAATAAAGAAAAAATATTTTAAAAAAAGAAATGGTTCCAAGAAAAGGTAGCATTTAAGCTAAGTCTGTGAGGATTACAATCTCGACAACTATAGAATAAGTGCATTTCACACTTAGAAAACAGCAGTAGAGCAAAAGTAAAGGAGTAGAAGATGTCTGGCGACCAGTAAGTACTACATTGGACTGGAACATGGGACACACACAAGGGGCCAATGGGAGAAGAAGCCTGGAAATTTAGCTTGAGGCCCAATAGTAGAGGATATTGGTATTCCTTTAAGAAGTTTGAGAAGGCTACTCATTAGACCCTGGGGGACCCTTAAAGGTTATTTGGACAGAGCAGTGATGGTTATGAATGTAGAGGTTGACTCATTGCGGGAAGGATGGTTGATGGGTACCTGGCAGAGACTGGAGTGGTAGGGAGGGGTATGCATTACAAGGACTCTAGTCACAGAGACCTCAGCATAGGGTTTGAAGGGTGGCTGAAGATGGCAGTGTCATTTCGTAGAGAATGTTGGAAATGTTGCTCATGAACATGTGGAGGATGACAAATGAGTACTAATTGGTGGACAAAGGGGTTAAAGGCAAATTGTGCAAAGTAACCGTGCCCACTAGGGTGACAGTGGGAGAATGAACTTGGCAGAGCCGAGACTAAAAATTAAAATTGTGTGTGTGTTTGTAGGTCTATCCTCAAGTAGGTATCTCCCCAACACCCCACTTCGGTACGTTTGCCTTACTTGCTACTTGAAGTGTCCAGCATTAGGTAATTGCTATGTGCTGTTAGAAATTGACACCAATTTATGCATGATACCGAAATAACCACTGGATTGAACTGAAACCCAACCCAGAGCAAATCAATAAAATTGTCACTAAAATAAACTTTTTTTTAAAAACGAAGCCAATTTTAGACTGATTGCCGGGTTAAAAGCAAAAAAGTAGTCATGATGGATCCAGTCCTGTGGGTTGAAAGAGTCTTTGTGGGTACCGATAATAAGTCCTTATATTTGCAGAGCACTTTGGCACATTGTCCATTTCCTAGATGAAGAGGCAGGGTCAGAGGAAATGAGTAACCTAACCACAGTCACACGGCCAAGTGCAGTCCTTTGGAGACACATGAATATAGTTTCATTGATTTAGCGAAGTTTACAAGGTGGCTTTCATGTCCTGCACTATGCTAGGGCTTGGGGAAACAAAGATGCATGAGCCTTTGCCCTTGCTCTTGGCAAACACCAAATGATCTGGGAAAGATTTGGATTTCCTTGGAAGTCCAAGGTCAAGAGACCCAGCACTGTGATCCTAGCTACAGGATTGGCCATGTCAGCTGAGACAGGCCAATCACTCCTCTGTAAAACAGGACTAGTAAGAGGGATGCAGTAAACTTAAGAGACATGGCATGAAGGCTTTTAAGTCAAATCAAAATTGCACGTCTCAAGAAAAACATTCACGTGTAGCTCGCTCATGATTCGCCAATCACAACATAATAAGCACCATGAACCTACCACCTAACATGAAGGTATGAAACAAAGAAAAGCATGTGATGACTAAGGATTGTGATTTATCACATTCTGCCTACTGGACGTCCATTTAGGGAAAAAATAACTCCGTGCAGCAAGAGTGATTGGTATTCATTCATAGGTAGCAATGGGGAAGCTGTGGGAAACAGCCTTTTCTGTTAGTAGTGATAACTTGTAATGCAAACAGTTTTCATTTGTTTACAGAGTTCTGGAAATTTGGGTGACACAACTACAAAGTAAGAGCTTTCCCGGTGGCTGTCTCACATTTACTGCCAGCACGTGTCAGTATAAGTTAGAGCCCATCTTACTGGAAAAGAAGCAAAGAGCTCACAGATACGCCGTTTGCCTTTCATGTTTTGACAACTTCACGAATATTTGTAAAGAGGACAGTACCACTTGTTGAAACTGGTGTTTGGGCATTCTTGATCTGAATGATTGTTATTCCTGGAGGGCCCCGAGAAGCCACCGCTTCTCTCTGTAATTGGCTTGTGCTCACCTGTCAAGGGGAATTAACATTTTAATGAGTTTGGAGCATGTGATCAGTGTGGCTGTGCTCTCAGCACTCCTCATGCACAGAGAAGGCATTCTGTGAACACCTCCCAGGCCCCAGGCCCTCGTGGAGTGCTGGGAGCACAAGCCCAGATTAGTTTAAAGAAAAGCCACAGATTTAGGATTGCTATTCATTGTTGTGTTAAAGTTGAGGAGCTCTCTTTTTTCCCTGCTGATCCCCAAGAGCTGACTGAGCTTCTCTGTGTACCCTTGGAACAGGCAAAGTTCACATTTGGTAAATAAGAGATTTGACTGATCAGCAAGTCTAAAATGGGATACAATGTCACTAACATTTATAAACCAGGGATTTTCCTAAATAGATTATAAGGATTTTTCTCATTAAATCTTCACAACGGCCCTGGCTGATATGGCTCAGTTGGTTGGAGCATCATCTCATACACTGAAAGGTTGAGGGCTCGATTCCAAGCTGGGGTACATACCTAGATTGTGAGTTCAATCCCCAGTCAGGGTGCATACAGGAGGCAAACTGGTTGATGTTTCTCTCTCACATCAAAATTTTTCTCTCACTCTCTCTCTCTTTCCCTATCTCTAAAATCAATAAGCATGTCCATCCTTCCAGACTCCCCCAGTGTTGACTAAACTTTTCTATGATGATGGTCCCTATACATAAACATAAAATTAGGTGCAAAGCTCTTATATATGCTTATAGCACTTATCGTCTATAAAGTTAATAATTTTATAAATTAAATGCCCTATGTATTTAGTATTTATATATTATAACACAAAATTCAAAGCCACAAAGTTAACATGATTGATGATGCTTTAGTGATGCTAAATCTTCACCCACAATGTAAACCTGGCAGCGACTGCTGTGTGGCAGTTTCTTTGAGTTGTACCTGCTGAGTGTTAGGTGAAGACTCAATTTTCTCGCCACTGTGTCTCCATGGTACCCTCACTGCAAACCACTGCAGCGGTCCAGGCTGGCCCTCTCCCCATACTACTTACCCAGCCCCTAGCATAGAGCTGCTGAATGAATAATTATGGACCTCAGTTATCACACTACAGACGCACTCGCCTCTGTGGCTGAATCCAAACTTGGCTTTCCTTACCTGCCTCACTATCCAGGGCTCAGCTATAGACTGTTGGCACTGTCTACAGATAACTGCCTGGAACAGCACAGCCGCCCTGTCCAGCCCCCTTCCAAGTTGAATTTTATATTTTTAATCTACTGTGGGCTGAGAAACCCAAGAAATAAGCCCCCCTACCCCCCCCATGTAATAGTAAGTAGACTCTTCCCTGCAGTGACAGTGTGGAAGACTTTGATGGATAGATATTGTGACTTCTCTGTCAACTGCAAAACTCTCCTTCTTCAGGATTTATAATCCAAATACCTGAAGTTGCTGATTAAATGGTAAAGAATGTTGTTTGAACTCTACATGTAATTTCTGTAGAAAAATGTATACTGTTCATTTATTGCTTGATAATTTCTTGAACAGAAGTAAATGCTCAGTAGTACCCTGTGTAACTGAGGGGTTCCTCACACTGCAGGCCAGTGCTGCCCCTTGAGAGTCTTTCAGTCATGCCTCTGGGCCCACCCCCAATCCTGTGATCCATCCACTGGACTAGGGAAGAGTGGATGCAAAAAGTGACTTTTTGCCACCTGTTGGGTGGGCCTTTCCTCTAGCTCAACCAAGCTTTGCGATGTCTCCACCTGAAAATCTCCTACTCATTCCTTCATGTTCAGCTAAAGCAGTCTTCTGAGCCTTCTCCACCTTCCCCAGGGGCCCCTGCTCCCTTCTTGGTGCCTTTGAATCTTCTTTACAAACTTCCACTGTAGCAGTTATTGCACAGTATGATGATGATTGGCTTAAACTATGAGCTCCCGGCGTTGTGCTCCCAATATTTATTATAGCCACATTGGTGCAGAGGGGACACACAAGGGGGGTGAAACCCACCCCACACACCATTCAGCAAGAGCCAGCCCAAGAAAGTGAGCTTTGGCAATTCCTCTTCCCAGAGAGGGTGACTTTATCTAATTTACACCTTCCTAATTTGCATTTTCTAATTTTCAATTTCTGAATGACACTTTGCCATTGGAGCTATTGAGTATAATAGTTGGCAAAAACAAAACAAAACAAAAAAAGCAATAAATGCTTGTGGAATAAAAATAATAATTTATTGAGCACTTACTGTGGCTAAACACAGGTTGTATTTAGCACTACAGTAGCCTATGATGGAGTTATTAGTACCCCATTCCTTTGGAATCTTTAAGTAATGGCTTTTGCTGTCAGAGGTAGTATCTCCTACTGGGATACGTACTCTTTGGCACCTAAATTAGTGTTGGGAATGGGTAAAGAGCAGTATATATATGTCTTTTTTTAATCCTCACCTGAGGATATTTTTCCATTTATTTTCGGATAGAGTGGGAGAGAGAGAGAGAGAGAGAGAGAGAGAGAGAGAGAGAGAGAGAGAGAGAGAGAGAGAGAGAAACATTGATGTGAGAGAGACACATTGATTGGTTGCCTCCCACAGAACCCCAACCAAGACCGGGTACCAAACTGCGACCAAGTTCCATGCCCTTGACCAGAATCAAACCCTCGACTCTTTGGTCTGCGGGCCGACGCTCCAACCACTGAGCCAAACCAGCCAGGGAGGAGCACTATATTTTTATTAGATGCTATTTCCTAGGCACTGTGCTAAGTGATCCTAGTGCATTTTCTCACAAGTGGACTGCAATTGTCACATGAATTCTATGGTGAATTCTATGCCAAAACAAAGTGCAAAACCTCTCCTTGAACAAGGACAGTAGCGGAAGGGATGGAGAAAAGGTGACAGAAATGCACAAGTAAGGGACCAAGGATGATTGCAAAGTTTCTAGTGGATGTTGGGGGAAGAGGATCCCTCCTCAGGCACAAGAAGCATTCTCTATGACTTTAAAGTGATAAATAGTTACAGTGACAGACTCACCCAGGGATCCCTGGTGTCTAGTACAGAAATAACAATGAAGCTGTTGGGCTGTGACATGAACATGAATAGGAAATGTGCGGGAGGGAGGGAAGTGGGAGCAGGAAAGAGAGAGATTGTTCTTAAAAGGAAATGTTGGGCCTGGCTGGTGTGGCTCAGCAGTTGAGCATCAACCCATGTGCACCAAGAGGTTGCTGGTTCGATTCCTAGTCAGGGCACATGCCCAGGTTGTGGGCCAAATCCCCAGTGGGGGGCATGCAGGAGGCAGCCAATCGATGTTTCTATCTCTCTCCCTCTCCTTCCTCTCTCTCTAAAATCAATAAAGAAAAAAAAATTTTTTTAAAGGAAGTGTTGGGGTTTTGAAATCATTTCCCTTTCCTTGAGCTGTATCGATGTGTTTTCATGGTTTTTATCTCTGCACTCTAAAATCCTAGAGGAATTCAAATCCTAACCACGTGAAAATCTGCACTTTTGTCAGCCAATTTTTTGAAGTTTATTATTTGAAGTTTAGCAAATAATGTTTGATTTTTCTCTCCCCAAGAAATGAACCATTGAGAAATCCTTGGGCTGCTCACGTTCTCTCTAGACCTATGATACACTCCTCTGATGGGCTCTGCTTGTCTTGGAAAACACAGTCCACTAGCATATAGCGTATGAAATGGACCTCAGAGGAAATGTGTAGATGGGAGGCACAGTGTGGGCTAGACAAAAGTGCCCGAGACAGAAACCCCCTTTCCATGCACCTGCCACATGGCCGAACTCCCAGTGAGAGTCCCAATTCCCGTGACTCGTCCTACTAAAATGAGGCTATTGGCCGAGGGTCCAGCAGTCTCCCCTGTAATGGATTTGCCTGCATTTGTAAGTAATCCCTCCTTCCATTCAAGCATGAGGTGAGTGAGAATTGTTCAATCAAGCACAACTTTACGAAGAATACTATTTATTATTGTACTTATTGGTTTGCCCTCAATTATTCCCAATACCACAGGTGACCTCTTACGCTCTAGATAGGAAGTTGACGTCAGATAGTGGGAGACAAAGCTCAAACCGTCAGTTCATGAAACTGACTCGTCATCCAAGAGTGAAGCTGAGAGCCTCTCCTAGCTGAAGGAGGGAGGGTGAGGAGGGAGCAGGCAGAGGAAACATTTTCACAGCCTAAAGGACCTTCGAAGTCACCCCATTTATCCCCCTGGTTGACAGAGAGGAAGCTGATGCACAGGGAGGGAAAAAGACTTTCCTAAGCTCACATAGATAGGAAGGGCCAGGGCCAGGAGTCTCTCCTCTGAGTTTCCATGGCACGTGTAGTCTGAACATTTGCCTATTGTCTGCCACTAGACAGTAAGCCCCACAAGCAAAGCAAGTTACTTCTCTGACCCTCATGTGTTACCAGTGGTGGTGGTGGTGGTGGTGGTGATGATGATGATGATGATGCAAATTAAAACCACAACAAGATATCACTTCAAACCTGTTAGAATGATTATTATCAAAAAGACAACAATTTATAGGTGTTGGTGAGGATGTGGAGAAAAGGTATCCCTTGTGCACTATTGGTGGAATTGTAAATTGGTGCAGCCACTATAAAAAGCAGTATGGCAGTGCCTCAAAAAATTAAAAGTAGAACTACTGTGTGATCCAGCAATTCCCACTTCTAGGTATTTATTCAAAGAAAACAAAAGCATTAACTCCAAAAGATATATACACCTTATGTTAGCATTATTTACAATAGCCAAGATATGGAAACAACCTAAGTGTCCATCAGTGGATAAAAGGATAAAAATAATTGTGCTATGTATGTGGAATGGAATATATGGAATAATGGAATATTATTCAGTCATTAAAAAAAAAAAGAAGAATGAAATCTTGCCATTTGCAACAACATGGATGGACCACGGGCATTATGTTGGGTGAAATAAGTCAGAGAAAGGCAAATACCACATGATCTTTCTTATACAGCATGTGGAATAACAACAAAAACACTCACACCTCATAGATACAAATAACAGACTGGTGATTGCCAAAGATGGGGGGTAGGGGGTGGAAGAAATGAGTGTAGGGGGTCAAAATAAATATGGTACATTACTGAGCAACCAAAAAGAAAGAAAGAAAACAAAAGGAAGAACGACCAGGGGTTTAAGAGGATGCCAAAGACAGTGCCAATGCCGGTAGCTGTGAAAGGAGACAGGTCTCCCTTTCCAGTCTGGAGGTGGGGTGGAGAGTGGATCAAAGAAAGCTTCCCGGACAGTGTACATAGAAAGGAGGCCTCAAAGAAAGAAAAGAAAAAGGCTTTTTGTTTCAAATAATGATGATCATGATTAAATTCATGGCACAGATAAGGAAAATAAATTCTAGAAAAGGTTACATAATTAGCTCCACATAGCCAGTGACTTGAATCAAACATATTTTCAAGGAAGACGCTTAGAAAGAAAACGTGTGTAGCAGGCAAGCGGTGTGTCTGCCTGGGCCTGTCTGGCCCCAGGCCTGGCTCTTATCACTTCTCTGTGCACACTCCTCACTTCACAAATACCTGGGAGTATAGTGATGTGATGCTGGCCTCACCTGTACCATCACCTGCCTCCACTGGAACAAAGCAGATTGTGAAATGAAGTCCTCGGTCCCTCCCTTCCTGCCTGCAATAGGACATGGCATGGTTCTCTTGCCTTGGACAACTATCTGTCAACCAATTCTTTCCTCGGACAACTCGCTTAGGGGCCTGCTCTCTACTCAGCCCTGGAAAAGTGCAAACAACAGCAACAAAAAAGTGTAAAGTTTGGGCTTTTGAGTCTGAGAGAGCTGAGTTTGAATCTAGGTCTGCCATTTACCAGCTGGGAAAATGATGTTACCTGTCTCAGCCTCAGTTTCCTTATTTGAATATGTGTGTTAATATAGACAGAGGTGTTTGAATGTGTGTGTGTGTGTGTGTGTGTGTGTGTGCACGCGCGTGCATGTGTGTGTGATGAAATTGTGGGGAGGATCCAATGCGATAATTAGCACAAAATATTTAACAAGATGTATACTGACAATGGCAGAGAGAAGCAGCTTCATAAATACAAGTTTACATTCTAATTGAAGAAAAGACACACTGAATTATTAGAGAACACCCAAGATCTCTCCCTAACTCCTTTTGCTGGTGAAATAACCTCCCTCTCTTCCTGTCTCACTTGGTGAATGATGATCTATTCTTTAATATCTAGTTCATGTTTCACCTCTTGCTCCCTCCACAGCAGAACTTATTCTGCCATCCTTGCACACACTGTCACATTGTCCTATACTTTAGGAATGTCTCTCTGTCACCGAACTGTGAGGTCCTTTAAAGTGTATTGTAGCTCCAGCTCCTGGCACAGCACCTGGCCCATGCATATGCTCACTATATATTTGGTGCACGGATAAGTGGATATAACTGCCTAGGGCAGAGGGGCCTGGCATAGTTAGAAACGCCTTCTGTCAGGAGAAGGTCCGTGAGAGGTGCTTATCTCCAAAAGTGCTTGGACAGACAGCAGTGGAAATAGGGCAGAGAGATAGAACATCTGTCACTTTTTGTTGGTGTAAATCAATGTGTGGATTTGAGTGAGGGTCTTTTCCTCGCACAGGTAAATCAGCTTATAGCTTCCCTGCTGGCCTCATAGAGGTCACATCACCGTCAGGGTGGGGATGTAGGACCAGCTAGTGAAGACTGGCCTCAGGGACTACCAAAAAGGAGAGGGATTGCCTTGCGAAAGTTGCAGAAGAACTGACATTTCTGGGAATGAAGAAATGAAATGGAGGAGTGACATGCTCCCTGCAAATAAGCATATTATTTCATACTAGTGGGAAGCACACAGTGTTATTGTTACCCCTAGGGAACCAGTCACAGAAATCTCATTGTTTGAACTATTTGAAAAGAATAAAGCAACAGAGATTATGCTTCAGAAATAAAGTATAAAATTCCACAGAAAGTAATTTGCCTGGAGAAATTCTTGGCCACGGTTATTATGGCTATATGCTGACAGCAGAGGGGAATGCATATTTGGAATCTTTGCAAGCAGTCACAGAAAAGGCAATTTTGCATAGTGGTTAAGAGCTCAACTCTGGAGTGACCTGCTTAGGTATGAAACTTGACTCATGACTAGAAGCTGTGTAAACTCTGAGTAATGACCCAGACTCTATACTTCAGTTTCCTTACATGTAAAATGTGGACACAATTTGTAGCCACTAAATGATGATGATATTGGCAAAGCACTAAGTTAATCCATGTTAATCACTTAGAAAAGTACCTGCCATGTGGGTAAGCATTTAACAAATGTTCGTGTAAAAAAAAAAAAATACCATTATGATTACCAAGTACGTGTTATCGATTTTACTCCATGCATTGTTCTAGGGCACTGTGGGAAGTGCAAAAGAAAGTTGTAAGACAAGGTGCTGGTATTACAGAGGCAGGCTGCAGATGAAACAAACAAACAGCTAACATCAATAAGGCCATTAGGAAATGTTAAAGCTCAAACTGGATAACTGTGGGTGATGAGGCAGGAAAGGACTAGAATGATCAAAGAAGCCTAACCTGGTGGGTGCTCAATTAAGGTTCATTAAAGATCATTAAGATGGGATTTTAGCCCTGGCTGGTTTGGCTCAGCGGTTAGAACATTGGCCTGCGGTCCAGAGAGTCCCAGGTTCGGTTCCCACTAAAGGCAGTACCTCGGTTGCAGTTTGTCCCCTGCCCGGGTTGGGGTCGTGGGGGTGGCAACCAGTCGATATGTCTCTCACATCGATGTTTCTCTCTCTCTCTTACCCCTCTCTCCCTCCCACTCTGTCTGAAGATAAATGCAAAAATGTCCTCGGGTGAGGGGGGGAAAATAGAAAAGATGGGATTTTATTAAGGTTAGGATATTAGCTATTTTGTCAAACTCCAGATTTTGAAGGAGAAAAAAAATTATAGAAATAAAAGAACCCTCTCAATTGTCCATGCATTTAGAGAATGCTAAAATAGAAATGAGATAAAAAGGAATTTAAAAATTGACCTTGAAAGAGGCTTCAGAATTTGAGAATGATAGAAATGAAAGAAACCTCGGAGATCAGCTGGTCTAAGCACCTTGTTTTACAGAGAAACGGGCCAGAGATGTGAGATGACTTGCCCAAGTCACACTGGAATCCCAGGTCTGTTCATTCTCCTGAGCCTGATTCTCAGCCCCTGTGGATCTTTGTTGACTTTTCTGGCTCCTGAAAGGCATTCTTCTTGCCCAACACCTGTAAGCTGATTGCGCTCTGTCTGTGAGTCCCAGAGCTTTTCCTACTGCTGTCCCTACTGTATGCTGACAGCCACATCTTGCGGGTTTAGCCCTCCAGGCATTGACAAGAACCTGTGAACTGTAGCAAATTTCAATTAAAGGGGAAGGGAAGGAGACGGGAGGGGAGGGGAGGGGAGGGAAGGAAAGGAAGGCACAAAAACCATTAACTTTAGAAATCAAGAAATTGGCAGTGACCAACTTCTGATCCACTCAACTTTTCTGATCCCCATTTCTCTATATAACACATGGGATTTTAAAATTAATTCTAATGTGTCCCAGTGATGAGAATACCTTGAAAATGAGGCAAGTAGGAAATAAAGATTTTTGGATTTTTGCTTCTTTTTTGTTGTCATTGTTTTCATATTCTATGGATTATTATATAAGCCATAGTATTTTATGGCTTAATGATGAACTGCTGGATAATTCTAGAATTATGAAGCAATTAATTAAAGTCACATACCCTGGCAATTTCCTATAGAATCTACCACATAAAATGGTGCACAAATTGACAAAGAAAATAATATGTTGTCAAAATGCATTACAAGCACTAATCACAAGTGTCATTATCTATTTAAATGAAGATCAAATTGCTGAGGGCTCAGCACATAAAAGGACATCGTAGGAATTCATAAGTAAATGTATTAATAAATAAAGTGGCAATGAAAAATTATAAATGTATTAATAAATAAATGAAGGTGTGACACCCCTCCCCCCATAGCTGACAACAGCATGAAGATACAATAAACTTGAAGAATGCCATTTTAATTTATCTCCAGTGACCTCACAAAGTTTCCAGTTTGTAAGGCAGGACAGACTGTGGAAGAAACACATGTGGAGTAGACTACATAGTGCAAACATCTTTGGTGTTTGATTCTCTGATACTTTCATTCCCCCAGTTTGAGGTCATGTCCACACCCATGCTGGAGTAGTTTGAATCTTAGCAAACAGATTCATACTAAATGTAGCCTGCAGAAGCCCTATATCCAGAATGATAGCATCCTCCCTTCCCCAACCTCCTAAAAAATTAAATAGAAAATAAAAACCAGGAGCAAGTTTGAAAGAATCTTCAGGCCATTTAGAGAATACGTGTCAACAGTAATAGATTATGGCTAAAATCAGAGTCTTCCTTTTCCATTGATTAGAGTGGTGCTGGCACAATACCTCTGAACTACTCAGGAGTAATGGTTTGGCCAGCAGTTTCACCCCCTAGATATGATGCCCTGAACTTAAATATATTATTCTCATAAATTTTTAATTGCCCTATAGCTTCAGATTTTAATGTAAAGGTTATATAAGTTTATACTTTTGTGACAAATAACCTCTCTTGGAAAAGCCTTCAAGCAGAGAATTTGATAGTAAAAAAACAGAACTTAACTTTCCAATTATAGGATGTATCAGTGTGCTCTCATAACTTGATTAAATAAATCTTGCTCTTGGCTAACAGACTTTAAATATAGGGTTTTCATAGAATCTTTATATTATAATGCAGTAATTAGGAGAGTGTAGGGGATATTAGAAGGGGATAAAAGTAGTCAGAACACATCATTGAAACCAATTATAAATTAAAAATAAATGGCTGCTGATGGAAATGTCAATTAGTACAGATTATTTTGAAAGCAATTTGGCAATGTGTCAAAATTTTTAAACTATCCACAATTTTTAACTCTAAATCAAATTCTAGAAATCTATCCTAAGGAAATCATTTGAAATTCAAAAAATGTATATTCATTGCAACATAGAGTACTTACTAATGAAAAACTACAGAAGTGTGCAGCATATAGGAATATTTAATTTTTTATTTTTTATCCTCACCTGAAGATATTTTTCCATTGATTTTTAGATAGAGTGAAAGGGGGAGAGAGAGAGAAACATTGATGCAAGAGAGACACATTGATTGGTTGCCTCCCACATGAGCCTGACTGAGCCAGGAATAAAACCTGCAACCCAGGTACACGCCCTTGACGGGAATTGAACCCGCGACACTTTGATCTGTGGGCCGACACTCTTACTGCTGAGCCAAACCGGCCAGGACAGGAATACTTACGTTAACTGTGGTAAATCCACTTGAGTAAGTTGTCATTATGGTTACAAGATATATTGGGTTTTAGCCTTATTTTCTTGTGTCTTTTCTGGTTTTGGTATCTGGGTAATGATGGCCTCATAGAATGAATTAGGAGGTGTTCCCTTTTCTATGTTTTGGATGAGGTTGTAAAGAATTTGTATTTATTCTTTTTTAAATGTTTATCAGAATCTACCAGTGAAGCCACCTGAGCTTTTCTTTGTGTGTGGATAATTATTTAAATTACTAATTCAATCTCTTTATTTGTTATAGGTTATTCAGAGTTGTAGCTCTTCTTGAGTCAGTTTTGGCAGTTTGAGTTTTTCTAGGAACTTATCCATTTTATCTAATTTATTGATATACAATAAATTATAAGGTTCATAGTATTCCCTTATTATTCTTCTGTGTCTATAAAATCAGTAATAACATATTTTATTCCTAATTTTAGTAATGAGTTTTTCCTTTTTTTCTCTTAGTCTAGTTAATAGTTTACCAATTTTCATAATCTTTGCTAAGAACCAACTTTTAGTTTTGTTGATTTTTCTTTTTCTCTTCTCCAGTTTATTCATTTCTACTCTAATCTTTATTATTGCCTTTTACTGCTTGCTTTAGGTTTTGTTTGGTCTGCTTTTTTCCAGTGTCTTCAGGTAGAAGGTTAGATTATTCATTTAAGATTTATTTTTTTAAGATATTTTTTGATATAGATATTTTACACCTATAAATTTCCCTCTAAGTACTGCTTTAGCTGCATCCCATAAGTTTTGGTATCTTGTGTCTTTATTCCCATTCATCTAAAAGTATTTACTATTTCCCTTACAATTTCTTTTTTGATCTGGTTAATTTTGAGAGTGGTTTGTTTGTTTTTTAATTTTCACATATTTGGGGATTTTCCAAATTTCTTTCTGTTGTTAATTGCTAACTTTATTCCATTGTTATGCATTTATTAAAGCTGCTTCCAAAATCTCTCTAGTGATGTGGAAAAGTACTCTTACCATTAAAATAAATGACTCCTTTTTATTAAGCTTTACTAAGTGTCAGGCACTATGATAAGATACATTATCATATTTAAATACAACTGAGCCTCAGAGATTAAATAACATTCCTAAGGTCATACAGCTCAGTTCCAAAGCCCTTTCCCATGATACTTTGCTATGTGTTATAATAGTAAATAAAAACTCAGAATTTTAAATTCCGTAGATTATAGAATACAACTAAATTCAAATAGAACAATTTTTTAAAAAACACACACAAAAAAAAATACTACTAGAGGTGATTTGTTTCCCAGTAATAGGATTTTCTTCTATTTCTTACAAATTTTCCCTAAAAGAGGCATGCTTCATTTGTCAGTAGAAAAAGCATTTTTAACAAACTAATCTTTTTAGTTAAAAAAAGAAATAAACATCAGTTAGGGTAAAAAAGTTAGAAAAGAAAAATTAAATAGTAGATTTCTTTGAAGTTTTAAATACTACTAAAATATTTTAAACTTTTCTATTATTCAAATAATGGACGCAAGAGCTGAAAATATGATACTGTGCAAAAATACATACAGCAAATAGCTGAGCCACAATATTTTTATTACTAGCAATAAATGGCAACTAAAACTAAGTCAGATCATTGAGCATAGAATTATGAGATAAAGTTCACAAGAAAAACAAATTCTGAGAGATGATAACTGTGGAGAATTGCAACTTAAAAAATATTATTCATTTGGCTATGGTTTTTATTCTTCCATTATTCCTCCCCCTTTTCTACTGATGTTCATTATTTCTTCCCACTCTCCTTTTTCCTCTTTTTTTCCCCCAAGCTCCTCCCGATATTTCCAGTTGCTTTGGTTCATGCATTTATTTGGAGAATAATTATTGAGTATTTACCATGCTCTAGATCTTGGAGATACAGAAATGAAAGCGATGTGGTACGTGCTCTGAGATCAAATGTGGTAGGAAAGAAATATGTAAAAATGAGTGGCATTTACTGTGACAGCCTTACGTAGAACACCTGAGCATAACCTTTAAGGTCTTTCAGTGTCCACAACATGGACAAAGGGAAAGGGTTTCTATAACCGCCACTCAAATAAAGATATAGAAGATATATCTATATACATTTAAGAGAGTACCCTAGGCTAGAAATATATTTTTGAGAGGTGTCAAGGTTCTAACCCTAATAAAGATGGATGACTTAGTTCTCAACTCCTCAATCACTGATTTGATTTCTATCCATAGCTTAGTTTTGTCTGTTCCAGAACTTCTTGTAATTGGAATCATACATAAATGCACTTTTATGTCTGCTTTCTATCACTTAGCATAATACTTTTCAGATTCATCCATGTTGTAATTCAGTAATCCAGTTCTTTTTATTGCTGAGTAGTTTTCCACTGTATCAATATACCACAGTTTATCAATTTACCTATTGATGGACATTAGAGTAGCTTCCAGTTCAGAGTAATTATGAACATTTGTATATACACCTTCTCATGTGTATTTTTTTTCTCTTGAGTAAATAAATATCCAGAGGTAAACTTCTGGGTCATAGGTTTAACTTTATAGGAAATTGCTAAACTGTTTTTCAAACTGGCTACACCATTTTTCAAACTGGCTATTCCATTTTTAAGGTTTATACAAGAGTTGCAATTGCTTCACATCCTTACCAACACCTGATATTGTCAGGTTTTTTTATTTTATCTGCTCTAGTGGGCATGAAGTGGTATTTCTCATTGGCTGTAATTTGCATTTCTCTGATGACTGATGATGTTTCTCATTTGTTTATTGGCCATATACATATCTTACGTTGTGTTTAATTAAGTTTTTTGCCCATTTTTTATTGGATGGTTTTTCTTTTTATTGTTAAGTTGTAAGAGTTTTTAAATACTCTAAATAAAAATCATTTATCACATATATGTATTGTAAATATTGTTTCTCAGTTTGTGGTTTGCCTTTTTATATTCTTAATGACATTTTTTGAAGAGCAAAAGTTTTTTATTTTGATTAAATCCAATTTACCACTTTTTAAAATTGTTATTTGTTCTTTTATTCTCCATCCAAGGAATCTTTGCCTACCTCAGATTATAAACATATTCAATGTTTTCTTTAGGAATTTTATAATTTGAGCTTTTACACTTAGGCCTACAACCTATCTCTAGATAATTTTAGTATATGATATGTTATGAATCACAGTTCATTATTATGAAAAAATTTCAAACATATAAAAATGTAGAAAGAATAGAATTGTAAACCTCTTGTACCTAATTCTCACTTTTTTTTTTTTTTTTTTTTTTTTTTTGGTACATGCCCCTAGCGGGAACCGAACCCAGGACTCTCTGGTCCGCAGGCCGGCACTCCAACCGCTGAGCCAAACCAGCCAGGGCCTAATTCTCACTTTTAACAACTACATATTCATGGTCAATTTTGTTTTGTATATTCTCATATGTATAAGAATATATATGAGGGGAGATAGATAGATAGATAGATCAATCCTGATTTATTTTGAAAGGAAGTCCTAGAAACTATGACTTTTTTCTTCTGATCCAGAATTCAATCCAGGACCACACATTCACACATTGCATTTCATTTATCCTGTTTTCTTTTTTTTTTCTTTATTGATTTTAGAGAGAGAGGAAGGGAGAGGAAGAGCGAGACAGAAACATTGATGAGAGAGAACATCGACTGACCACTTCCTGCATGTCCCCCACTGGGGATTTGGCCCACAACCTGGGCATGTGCCCTGACTAGGAATCGAACCGTCGACCTCTTAGTACATGGGTCGATGCTCAACCACTGAACCACACCAGCCAGGCTGTTCTATTTCCTTAACCTCCTTTAATCTAGAATGGTTCCTTAACTTTTTATATTTCCCATGACACTGAGATATTTTAAGAATAGTCTCTTAATTTTAATTTGCCTGATTATTTCTTCATAGTTAGCTGCAACTAATATATTTTTGGTAGGAACACTACATGAGTAACATTGTGTACCTCTCAGTCCTTCCCATCAAGAGGCACATGGTGGCGATCTGTCCCACTATTTGGTGGTGCTAAATTTGGTCTCTTGGTTAAAGTGGTATCTGCCAGATTACTTCACTATGAAGGCAACTTTACCTACTTTGTAATAATTAAGGAATCTGTGAGGAGATAAATGTCCTGTTCCCCAACAAACTTTCAATCAATAGTTTTAGCAACCATTGATGATTCTTGTCTGAATTATTATTATGATAGTTGAAAATGATGATTTCCTAGCTTTATCAAATTCCTTCTATAGTTATTAGTTGACATTCTACTGTATTGAAGTATTCTCTTGCTTCCCATTTTTAATTACCTAATTTAAGTATTTATGGTAATCTGCCTGGACTCATGAATTTATAGTTTATTTCAATATGTTATACTCCATCTCTGTCATATTTATTTTAATATTCAAATTATCTAGGTTGGCCATTATAGTTTTAGGTTTTTAAATTTTGTATTGTTTTGTGTGTAGTACTTCTTACTTTCCAGTCTAACAAAGTGTTTCAGACTCACCTAATACTTTCACTGTTCATTGAATCAGTCATTTCTCAAAAGAAACACTAGTTTCTTTTTGTGGGAAATGGTATTTAGAAGACAAAATCTGAGCACCCAGTGTGCTTCTTGTTACTGGTGTATCATTACATCTAGTCTCCTTTAATGGACAGAAAGAAAATAAACTTTTTTTAGAAAATCATAAGTTTTTATCAGACGCATCTAATTACTATTTATCATCATAAGATTATTGCTCTCCTTCCCCTATTCCACATTTATACCTCACCCTGCTTTCACAATGACAGCCCTGTTTCCCAGCAACATCTGTGTATTTACTCATTTGCTCATTACTCACACACCAAATGGTTTCGGGATTCAATTAACAATAAACTGGGTGAGATAAATTTAAAACTTGTCTACAATTCTGTCTTTAGAATATATTCTGAGGGTAAATAATTAGAATACAGTGTTCCTCCATATTTTCTGAAGCAAACCCAATATGTCAGATCATTTCAACTTTTAATATTTCAACATGACATGACCACAATGCCATTATCACACATAAAAATTAACAGTTACTGAGTTAACAAATACCCAGTATTTTTTTCAGGTCTCAAATTGACTCATAAATATCATCAATGCTTTTTTGTTGCTTGTTTTGTTTTATAATTTGAACCAGAAATGAAGTCTATCGCAATTAGTTGATTCATCTTGAGTCTCTTCCAATCTATACATTTTCCCTCCATTTTTTTTTCTTGTTTTCTTTAATTTTTATATTTAAAAAAACAGGTCATTTTTATTGTGGAGTTTGCTCCATATTTTCCTTTTAGTTTAATTTATTGTGTTTTTCTGTCCTCTTTATTTCTGTAAACTGGTAGTTGCATCTAGGGGTTTGATTAGATTTGGATTCATTGGGGAGAGGTAGATTTGTTTTGTTTGTTTTTTTTGTTTGCATGTAGAGGTTTACAGAACTACTTTACAGTAATATTTTATTCTCCCATAAGGAAGCACATATCATCTGATTGTCCTCTTGTGTGTGTGATGTTACCAGCTATGGACGCTCAGTGCTTAGATCCATTAATTCTTAAGATTGAAAAAGAAACCTTTTTTGAATTGAACAATGTTATAGACACTACATATATGTATGCACACATTCATAGAGACACATTTCTAGGAACAGATTTATCTCAAGCCAATTCTTGTCTTGCCCTTAACCTATTTGTCTCGTTATTACTTGTTCTTGAACCTCTCTTGCTTAATTTGTTTTTCTGTATGAAACAAGATATGTATAATACAAAGTGGTATCCCAAATTTATAGTAACAATGTGCCAAATGGAACAAAGTTATTTCAGAGAAGGGGAGATAAGAATGAATTAAGAGGAAAGAAGCATTTATAAAAGATAAGGAGGCCACACAAAAAAGGTGTGTCTGAGCTCAATATAAATTTAAATGTATATTCTGCCCAGAGAACATTCATGTCATGAAGGTGACATTTTAGAACTATGAAACATCTGAGGCTTGAAAAATTAGAACAGGAAGATGAGAAGAAAACTGAAATATATGCATACTTATAAAGCTTTCTGGATGGGAAGGATAAAAATATGTCAAGATTCACTCACATGTCTTAAGAACATGGGATTCAAGTGGGGAAAGTAGCAATTTGAGTTTTTTGCTTTGTTTCCTTTTGTTCTTTGTGAGTGTGTATTTTATTTTAAGCCAGTTCACCAATGCCATTACATCGTGGGGTTAGGCTGGGCAATTTTATGCCATTTGACCTAACAATTTAGAAAATTCTTCTGAGTGACAGTGATAATATGCTGACTCCTGGTGTGGGTGTTCTAATGTCTGTCACAACATGAAAGGTATTCATTTAACAGAGACACAACAGAATCAGATAAAACAAACAAGGCATGTGTATCTGATTGACTGCAAGGCTTGGGGAGGGTGGTTTCCTCTCATTCAGTTAAAGATAAGAAATATTTACACCAAATAAAATTGAAAACATGCTGTGATTGTTTCCTCTCATCCCATGGTGTGAGTTTGGGAGAGGAGTTCCATGTGTTTTTTTGTTTTTTTTTAATGGGCTTATTGAGATATAATTCACACAGTATAAAATGCACCCACTTAAAGTGTACAGTTCATTGTTTTTAGTATATTCATAGGGTTCTGCACCCATCCCCACAATCTAATTGGAGTACACATTTATCTCCCCTAAAACTAACACCATACCCATTAGTTATCACTTCCCACTTCCTGAATCTCCTCCCTTCAATCCTGTTCATAGCCTGTTCCATTGAAATATTTTTTATTTTATTTTTTACATTATTGTAAGAATAAGCGCAATAGAATAGAGCCCTCAAAAACATAAATGGGTATCTTAAAAGTGTAGCAGGGTAAGCCACAAAAGTATTATTGAAGCCAATAGCATCTGATGGCTTAAAAATAATTATTGCCAAGCAGTGTAACTATGGGAATGATGACAGATTATGGTATCACTCAAGAGAGTCAAATGCTAATAATTTTAAATATAAACTTGAAATAGGCTTTGGTTACAGAAACTTATCTTGCTCATAAGAACAAGAATTATTGGCAAATTCAAATCCTGCTCACCAACTATGTGTCTCTGGACAAATTACAGGAGATTTGTAGACTTCGGTTTCCTCGTCTATAATAGGGAAATAATGATGGTTCCAACCTCGTAAAGTTCCTGTGGAGGTTAACATATGTAGAGCTTTTAGAACCAACCCTAGCACATAATAATTGCTCAATAAACATTAGTTGTTGCTGTTTTTATCACTTTTATTCATTTGAACTCAATAATTCAGGTCACATTCCAAAATGGAATTCTTAGATAAGTGAATTTGCCACTTGCCACGTGATTGGCATTTTAAAAATCTCTATTCAGAGAAGTTTCCTGCCAGGAAAGTAATGGATGGGGATTTAAGATACTGTAATGTAAAGAAAAAAATGACCTTGATCAGGTATGATTGACAGAGCTATAAACCAGCCTTCAGTTGTTTTAAAGCCATGTGTTCTATAAATAATAAAAGTGCTAATTTATTGTTCTCACCTAACGCTGGTGTAACAGATTTTCCTTTCTAAATTACTAAAAGAAAAATTAACAGCAACAAAAAATCTTATATAATAGTATTAAACATGTCTAATAAAAAATAAAGAATAGTGTTAGACCATCATCAACCACATATAACCTCTTACAGTTGAAATGTTGAACTAAGACCCTAAATGTGTGACTTTTATATCTGTGACTGTGAACTAAAGTTGTGATTTGATCTTGTGTCCATAAATGTAAACACCAATGGTTCCATTACCTTTTCTTTAACTCCAGTACAAAATGGCTTTGGGTAATAAGACTGATATGTTAGATGATTTTATTTTTGAGGAATTGTTATGTATTTTCTGTTCTTTTACAAGTGTGGTGCTAAATATTACGTCCCAATCAGATGACTCATGATACACAGCATTTTCATACTTGGGAAATGTTAACACATTACAGCCCCTGCTTTGAAAAGATAAAAGAATGTATCACAGGCAACACACTTTCATTTTCCTTTGACCCCGTGAGACAATTTAAATGATGTGGTTTGCACGTGGCCCCGTTTTGTCTCTCAAAGGCTTCCTACACTGTCCATCTGTGTCTACATTTTAACCCCAGGCTTTACTCATCTTGGCATTGTTTTGTATTTGCATGAAAATTTGTAAATTTTTTTTTTTTTGCATGACAAGTCATCTGTAATGTGGAAGTTAAATGTCTAACATAATCTTGCAATGTCACGTGTCATTAATTCTTACATGATATATTTTTTCTTTTATTTTCAGTTACTGAAGTTTAAATATGCTTAAAATGTAAAAGTGGCATGAAACTGGAGTGATGCAAGAATATTTAATGTTCCTTTAAGAACTTACCATTTTTTAACTGGAAAAATTGTCTTTGGACACCAATTCTCAATCACAAATTATGATAAAATCATACTGAGCATGAGTGCTGTCAGCAGAGTAATAAATTCTGAAGTGATATTTCTTCCACCCCACCCCTCGAGAATGTGTTTCTAGTTCTTGAATACTGAGTATAAAGTATGTCCCTTAATTTCAGGAATTATTAAATATTTGACTTAATGTTTTTCTTTAAGCCTTCCTAATGATACATAAAATTAAGCTCCCCTGACTTTGATGAAAATTTCTAGTAACTCAAAAAGTAACGAATCACTAAATGACAGCACCAACATTTTAGTACTTTAATGTTTCCTAAATGAACATGATGACCAAAATGGATGTTGATATAGGAGTGCATGAATATACAAGGAAAATAAGATGTTTACACCATTTTCTCAAGCTTCAAATTGTAGGGTCCCATAGCTGATTCAGACCAATGGGCCCAAATACATACATACAAACAAATTCTTTTCTTCAAGCAGTCACCTTGCTGGCTTTCCATTTATTCCTACCAGCTGCCATTGATAAAACTCTTTTCAAATACTCCTTGTCGAATTACCCTCAGAGTCTATTCCATTCACTGCAATACCTATGTGGTAACATGTCTTGTTCCTTGGAGAGTGACCCTCAGAGCCAAATCAGTCAAATAAGAATGACAATCAAACTGGCAAAACATATTTTTTAAATGATAAGTGAACATGAAATTAGTAAGACTTGAGTGATTTATAGCTTATAAAATGACTGTGAACATATTTCCCAAAGAAGAACCCCAGAAAGCATTTCTATAACAGCAACCATGGGAATAAATGAAAAATTTTAAGGAGTCTTCTAGGCAAGCATCTGATAGTCACTTGAGTGTGTAAGTTCTAATATATGTATTATATGATGTATACATGTATTATTTTAAATCTAGCCTCATTTAAGCTAATGGAGTGGTTTACATGTTTAAGGACAGTCCTTCTTCCATGATTTGTTTATCATATCAGAATACAGATAAGTAGCTGTTATAGCTCCCTTGCTTGAGTGAATTGAGCTCCCTTGATTGAGTTAAGTCCTCTTTAGCAACAATTTTAACAGATTTTGGTTAATTGTGTCGCCAGCTAACTGTGATATTGGCAAGGGACTCAACCTCTCTGTGCCTCTGGCCCCCTGTCTACACATGAAGGCTTGAGGCTTAGTTATCTCTAAAATCACTTATGAATGAAAATGTTATACTATAATTATTTATCTGTGTGTGAAACAGCTATAATTATCATATATCATAAATCTATACACTTTTCTGGTTGGTTTTAATTAAATCTAAGTTGAAGTAACTCAAATTCAAGTTATTTAAAAAGACATCTAAACACTGATGTGTCTAGTGTCCTAGTAAAATATTTTCTACCTGATGATAATAATGATGATAAAGATAACACTTGCATAGCACTTTACATTTCTACTGCCTTACATGAGTCTCACAACTTAACAGCTTCTATCATCATTATGTGGATGAAGAAGATACTGAGGTTCAGAGAGATTCAGTAACCTGTCTAAGGTGATGGACTAGCAAGTCTTTGAGCCAAACAGAGACTAGATCTTCTGCTTCCAATTTAATACTTTTTCTCCATCATCATTATCTACAACCAATTATTAAATTACAATACAATTGTTCCAAGGTGTCATCATTCAGAATTTACACTTCTTGAAAATAAAATCTGCCTTTAGGGACCCTCTGGCACCTCCTTAGATTACCCACTTGCGTCACTACAGCTCTCTCTGCTTTTACAAGCTAGTTGTTTTGTCAGCATGAGTGTGACAACAATTAGACGTCCCCTGTTTTTGCCCCATGCCTTTTCTCCTTCACAGTCATTCAATGACAAGCGTAAAAAGAGCTTCATCTTTTCACGAAAATTCCCATTCTACAAGAACAAGGAGCAGAGTGAGCAGGAAACCAGTGATCCTGAACGTAAGTAGCTTCTCAAAGAGAATGTCACGTGCAAGACAAGAGAAAAAAAATCCTTCACCGGCAACACGCATGATGTAGGCTCCCCAAGCCACACGCCTAGGCAAACAAACACGGCAGGCAGGCAGGTCAGGGCTTACTACTGTGACCAGTGTTTGGCTGCGGTCTGGATCCTTCCCTTGGTGTGGCTCTTCTTTGCAGAATGCATTGGAGAGGGACTTGAAGAAGCTGGGACTTCGCTTCCAAAGAGCATTTACCTGTGACCAGGACCGAGTGTGGTTTGCCTTTTCTATCATGCAGCTCTCTAGGGCTTGAGATGAAGTCTATTCTGGACAGAAATACTGGATTCCATTGCCACATGGATTATTTTTTTAATGCTAGTTAATTGGAAGTGATTAAATTCCTTATACTGATAAGTAGCATTTGTTCGTTCTTTCACTTCCAGCAAACATTAAACTCTCACTGAGCAGTGAGCATGTATTGGTGGATACTAAATCTAAGAATTGGTCATGAACCTCGGAGTGGATCACTGCTCTCAGTGGTACATTTCTGTGGCAACGTGGACAACGGGCAAAAATGGCATCTGCCGAATCTTGCTCTTTTGTGACAATCTTCTGCTTAAACCTTTCGAGATACTTGACAAATCCTTGAGTCTCAGCCCAGGGAGTTTGGGGCGAAAGCTGTTTCAAAGTAGGAGAGATTGGGATCCAGATTGCTCAGGCAACACGGTCTGTCATGGTAGTATTCATTTCAACACCACTGACTTCTTCCTTCCTCTTCCGTGGCTGTTCTTCCTCTCTCATTGCTCTCTCTGGGGACTTCCATGCAGGACATCCCCGGATTAGGTGACGACGGTTATGGAACAAAGACTCTGAGTAAGTTCCCAGGAATGGTCACTGTAACTTTTCTTTTCTTTTCCCTTCCTTTTGAGTTTGGCTTTTGTTCCTTTTCTTGAGGGCCTTCTCCTCCTAGCATGCACAAGATACGAGTTTTATTTGTTACCTAGCTGTGAATGCTCCTACAAAGTAATTTCCAACCGTTTTGTTCTGCATGTCAGCATTTAAAAGCCAAGCGTGTCAGGCACTGTAACTTCTGTTGCGATTCACACCTTCCCTTTCTGACCGTGTGATACAATCAACATGGTCCTGATGCCAGCCGTGGCATCACTTGCTCCGCAGCCTAATTCCTCCCGGAGAGCAAGGAGCCATGTGGAATGAAAGGGCAAGCTCAATGTCCTAGAACAGGAAAGCAGAGACGTACTTTCTGTCCTTCTGCCTTTTCACCCAGACCTTGCCAAATTTCATAATCGGGTTGTACTTTGCTATTAGTAAAGGAGCTGTTTTATACTCAAAAGGAACATGCATTCTCAAAATGTAACTGTTAAACTATTTGATCTTCCATGACTAATTCTTTGTTATTAACTTTGATTGATTTTTTCTGACTTTCAGTGCTCCTGCTTGAAACGTTTGTATGATCGAGTTTTAGATGTGTGTTAATATGTTGTTCTATTAGTGATGTATTAGCTGCTTTACATAACAGGTCTTCATTGTATAGTGGAAAATTAAATATAGTAAACCTTTAAATCTTCTAGTTATTAATGCCTTTAGTCTGTGTCTCATTGCACTCAGCAATAAAAAAAAAAAACCTTGCATATTAATATACTATGCTATGATTTTTCTTTCTTTAATACTAACTCCATTTGGCACCAGTGAAATAAGAACAGAGTTTTGTGTCTTTTGCAACTGTATCACATGTTCAATTTTTGTTTGTTTTGTTTTGTTTTAATTTAACAGCTATGGGCAATATTTTTAGAAGCTGTTCATTTCATTTGTATAAAACAAAATAACATTGAGCTGAACTTTGTTTTCAAGAGCTGTTTATATAACACTGCATAATGATACCCTTCATCTTTCAAATTGTTACTTTGGACTTTTTTTTTTAGCTACATATTTATAGAAAACAAAATCTGATCAAGAGTTAACTACTGATCTCCTTAAAGGTGAAAACTTTATCTTTGAGTCTCTATATGGAACAGGTCATGAAATTGTTTTTGAGTTAGTGGCTGAAGTTCAAATATTGATTTTGACGTTATCTGGATACCACCAGAGAGAGTTTCTAAATTTTCATTTGAGGAGGGAGAGGGAAGCATTTTAATATATTGTTAATAAATGAACATCCCTAAAAACTAGTTGCTATCGGAGTGTCAAAAATGTGAGTGATGCCCTTTTAAATCTAGAATGTGCTAATGTTTTCTTATTCTAAAAAATTGAATAGATTTCACTAGGTGACATCATTTGCCAGTAATAATGCTATTGTTAGCCATAATTTGGACTTTAGCTGGAACACATTTTTAATTTCCTTTTACCTACAAAGATTCTGTTATACAGTGTCTTAATGCTGAGAGGGATTGTTTGTTAAATAAACATTGCATGGTCCTAAATTTCTCCATAGATAGTGTAGCTTCATTCTAAATTATTTTAGAAGTAAAAATCAAAAGCAAGCAAACAAACAAAAAACCCTGACATTCCCAACTCAGAGTACTTAAGATAATCATGTGCATTAAGATAAACCATTGTTGGGTGTATGCTGTGACTTTTTTCCAGCAACAGAAACAAATTTGCACTGATTCATCCACACTTCTTTCCCTGGTGCCCCTGTGCCCTTGTGAAGTGTGTGCCTAAATTAGCAATAGTGCTGGTCATACACCAATACAAAGAGAAAGGATTCACATGAATTTAACCCATGCTTTGATTTTTATTCATTTCGTGCTCAAACTAACCCATCCCGGCTGTGTTAAATAACTGGAATCATTTCCCAGTGTTTATACATGTATCAAATCATTATGTTGTACACTTTAAAGGTATTACAGTTTTATTTGTCAGTTATACCTCAGTGAAAGCTAAATAAAGAAAACAAATCCATTCAATTGGTAAGAATCTATAATATCAAATACATTTTAAAGCACAGTTTTACCATTGAGAATGTTATAAATTCTTTTTCTAAAAATGTGCAATAGTTGTTACTTTTTAAAAAGCTAATGTTATTGCTAATAAGCTTTAGACATCAAATAGTCACATATTGTTCATTTAATTAACCTGATATAGAAAGAAGTCAATAAACTGATAAATTTATCTTCTATAATTTAAAACATAGTATAGATGAAAGGATATGATTTTGGAAATAAAAGCTCTAATTCTGGCACATACGTCCCTGTTATGTGAGCTAAACTGTGTTTTATTTTTAAAAATATGAAATACCACTGTACAAGCAAGTCATTCAACATGAATTAAAAACATACTTCATTCCAGGACCTGCTTGGTATTAGTTCATTTATCTCCTGCCTGTTTCATTCTTCCAGAACCTAATACCATCCAAAGAAGAATCTTAACGTAAAAACAAGGAAATATTGAACTAATTCATAAAACATTTTCAGTGACTCATTTCTTCCTCCAAGATTTTCTGTTCACTCACTGAAGCAGGAAAGAGCTCCAGCAATCCCTTTTCGTCCTGAGATTTAGTTTAGGAAGTATTTAAACGAAATAAAATCCAAGGGATTCCAGGGATCAATTGGCAATTTGAAATGCAATATTCCTACAAAATACCTAAAGGCAAAAATAGAGAAACAAAAAGCCTGCAAGAAAACTGCCAGTTTAGAAAGAAGCCCCTTAATTTAGAGTCAAGAAACATCCAGCTGATGTTACACATTGACTTGAGTAACGCTAATCTGGAAAATCAGACCCCTAGGAATGGGTCCAAGTATTTATAAAAAGAAAAGTGCTTAAATTGACATTATACATTTTTTTCTGTAATTAAATATACTTTCCTAAAAAGAAGATACAGCCCTGGACAGTTTTGCTCAGTGGTTGGAGCATCGGCCTGCGGACCAATGAGTCTCGGGTTCGATTCCTGTCAAGGGCACGTGCCTGGGTTGCGATTCGTCCCCGGCCCTGGTTGGCTTGTGCGGGAGCCAACCAGTTGATGTGGCTCTATCACATCGATGTTTCTGTCTCTCTCCTTCCCTCCCACTCTGTCTGATAATAAGTAGAAAAATATCCTCGGGTGAGGAATAAAAAATAATAATAATAATAATAATAAAAAGAAGACACAGCAATCAAGTAGTAGTTTCCTGTAAAACGGAGATAAAGTTTTCATCTTTTTTATCTTATCTGCGTTTTCTTAATGCGTTCTCCTCTGCAGCCTTTTACTTGCCTTTTGCTCACACTTCCAGTAGCCTTGCATGAGTGTATGCCTTTAAGTCCTGGCTGCCCGCCAATGCTTGGTATCTCTTTAATTTGCTGTGCTGTTCTTGCAGAACATGTTTCTTCTAATGCCAGCGATAGCGAAAGTAGCTACCGTAAGTTATTGCTTTGGTTTGTGGTTCTTTTCCTTTGCAATTGCCCCCAGTGCCTGTGGTGGTCATTTCAGATTTTTGCTGTTGTTGTTTTCATCTTCATCCAAAGCAAATGGCTTGAAATGAAATCATCATTTGATATGGAAAGATACAAAAGACGCTAGGGCCACCGGTGGACTCGTGATTTATGCAAGCAGTTCCAGGCTCAGCTGACTGGCCTGGGAGGCAGTTCTCCCAGAGAAGGTGGGGGAAGGTCAACCGGGTGGATTTTGACATTCTGCATCCCTCCACCCCCCAATAATTTCAACTCCCTGTAGGAAGATTGAAAAGTCACGGTTTTATTTTCCTTCTGATCTTGCCTTTTCCTTTCTGTTCTTTATAAATTACAATGTTCCTTTTAAATCAAGCATGAACCTTTTATATCTCTTCTCGCCTTGATTAATATTTTAAGGTAGACACTATGATATATATAATTTTAATTTTTAATGGTTGGGAAGTGATGAAAAAGTTTCATCCTTTAATGCTGAAGGAACTCACATTTTTCTTTACGTGAACAAATCTTGGATCAGAAAGCTTAGCTGAAAAGGTAGGTAACTACTTCAAAACTATTTCTGGTCTTTGTTTGGTCACCTCAAGCCATTTGCTTAGTGTATAAAAATGTTCACCAAACACCAAGCACATCCTTTTGATCTGTTCTTGTGGTTTCTTGCCACCTAATTACTGGTATTTCGTGACTAATATAGCCACATATTCTTAACTGGGACTTTTTCAATTTCTATAATATTTATGTGTACTCCCGACTGAAATGGGTCACTCAAAAAGCAGTTGGCAAGGATGTTGGAAAACTGCAGGCCCAATACATATGACCCACAGCTACCACGATGGAAATCGACTGGGCATTTTCCCCTTGAATATTGTGTTAATTGAAAGCTAGAATAGGTTTTGTTCGGTTAGTTCTGGGTTCCGTTGCTGTTTTTCATTACAGCATGGTACTTGACCAAATCATGCCTTTTTTGAAGTAGACTGCCACATAGTGTTCTTGGAATATGCCAAATTTAATCTGGATTTTGAGAAAGGCTTTGGAGAACCAGATTGGTGGCAAATAGAAAGAAAGCACAAAAGAGGAAAGGTGGTCGAGGGAGTCGGGGCCGGAGGAGGAAGATGAAACACACCACGGGAAAAAAATTCAAAGTGTTGTGATGAGATACCCTCAATCCGACAAATTTCAGAACCACCTGATTTTCTTCCTCCACAGAATGACAAGTCCTCTGAGTGAAGGACTCAAAGGCTTCTTGTCCTCAGTGTGGTCCTTAACATTTTTACATTCTTCCTATTCTTACAATTTTACAATTATCCAAACTTGGAGAAACATTTGCCTTCCCCCTCTCCCTCATTTGAATTTAAAACAAAGAATCCAGGCCAAGAAGAAGTGACCAAAGATTTTCTTCCTGACACCCGAGGTACCCTCAATTTAGTATAAGGAAATATATAACTTGTCAGGTTTCATGGCCCTCCTTCCTTTGCTGCTGGGTTTTCAATGTTTAAGTGCTGTGCTTCCATCCTATAGACACAGGTATAGAAGGAGAAGCATCACACCTTGTTTTTTCAACCCATTTTATGGAAATTATATAGAAGAACTGCCTTTTCCTCTGGAAATCTTTTTTAGAGTATTTTAGAGGACCCTCTGTTCTCTTTCAGAGGTGGGATGTTCTTCCGAGAATCATTAAGTTGTAACAATTGGGCCAAGGCTTTCAGCTGCTTGACACGTTTTGGTGGTAATACCCCAAGATGACCATGATCCCTTCCACTCTCAAATAGTAGGTGCACATAAATGTTCATTGAGTGAATAAAGGAAACACTTGAAAGCAGCTTGAATTATCTATGAGAAGAGAGAAGACTTGGAAGTGGACTCTATGCTATTACTAGAGCAAATACGGAGTCATAATCTATATTGGTTTGGGTCTCGTCTGCAGTTACAGAAGGTCAGCCTCTCAGACTGCCTCCTTTACAAATGAATGAAAGTATGAGGAGCCTTTGTCATAGCTTAGAGGAGTAAATGGTATTTCTCCAGGATGGGAACATGAAGAATTCCAGAGGAATATTCATTATTTACTCAGCATCTATTGTATGTCATGCTTTCTTCATTGGCACCATGAAACCCACTCTGAATCTCAACCAACCCTGGAGCTCAGTGCACAGAGTGGGAGAGCAAGAGCAATAAATAAAAAACACACAGTGTGTCGGTTTCTGGGGTGAAAGTCTAGCCCAAGATAGTGGGTGCTTCCAAGGTGATTTCAAAGAGGAAGTGGCATTGAGCTGATCGTTGGAAAGAGGAGGAGGAGCTTGCCAGCTAGAGAAGTTGAGGAAGAAACCTTCTGGGCAGGGCAGTGGCATGACAAAAGGCACACAGGCTGGGGACAGATATGATTTCCAGAAAGTGCCATTTTGAAATCAAAGTAGGCTGCACTTTCTATTGAATTCCCGGTTTGGGCTGTAATTATGACTACCTTATGTTTTTTAAATAGCAGAGTAAACAACTACTAAAAAGACCCTTTTTCCACTGATGTCCAGGTGTTATTTTTTACCCTTAGAATCATTGCATGTCCACTCTGGGGACAAAAAGACTTTAAATCAGTGGTTAGAAATAAAGATAGGCTACTGTGTATTTCACAACTCCAGAGGGCACCATTCACACTGCACCTTGGAGTTACATATTGTAACAACCTTACTTGAAAGCCTCATACATTTCCTGAGACAGACAGGCAGACAGACAGGCATGCACATACACACACACACACACACACACACACACACACACACACACTTAAACCTCAAATTCTAATAAATAGCTCAGAGCTTTTCTGCACCATCTCAATCATTATAGAATAATTTTTTTTCAAAGTCCAACTATACTGAGTACTAGCCAAAATGCAGATAATTACAGTGTACATTGTCTAATTATGCAAAATGCCACCTCAAAACTATCTTAATTATGGGCTAATTTCAGATTTCTGTCTCAACAAAGTAGTACAGCACTGGCTTGTACCTGTGGTTGTTTCGTAGCTTAGCTTTCCACTGCCCTTGTATCGGGTTGTAGTAAAGACCATGTAGGTATAATGGAAACTTTGCAAATCTCTGCAGCTGAAGACCTGCCTTCCTCAAAGCTCAGCAAAGCTTTCTATGTCATTATGGATATGGGGGCGGTGATGATTATCCTTCTAACCCATTGGTGCTCATCGGCTAAGTAGGATTTTCAAAACTAGAATCTTGAAGAAATAATATGAGTGAAATTGAGGGGCCAACGAGGAGACCCAAGACTTTTCCACTGGAACCAGTCTAAATGATGCTCATATTCTTCTCCTTTGCTTCACTCCTTAACTATTGCCGTTATATTTCCTCTAGTTCTTTAGCCTCCATAAAGCAATTTTTCATCACATCTATTTTCTCATTTGATTTCTACAACAAAACTATGAGATACATCTAGTAGTCATACTCCATTTACAGATGAGGAAGCTGAAGCCCCAAGAGGTGACATACCTCATGGATATGGTGGCACTGCAGGTCCAACCAAGGCATTTTAATTCTGAGTCCCATACATTTCCACTCTTCCCTTTAACTTGTAATCCAGCCCTCTTCACGTTTTATCTGGAACATTTCAACCATTCCATCTACCTGTCAAATTAATACAAGCAGCAACATTTATATAGCATTAAGTCTGCTGTTAAGGTCCTGTATATATTAACTGATTTGATCTTCTGAACAGTCCATGGAGATTCACTATGTGATCTCGAAGAAGTCACTCAAGTGTCTTTGAACCTCAGTTCTCTCTTATGTAAAATGAGGAGTTTCGGATAGAACAGAGATGGCAAGTAGATTTCAATCAAGATTCCAACTCTGACCAATTGGTAATATCTGCCTGAAGAGTTGTTCTGAAAGTATCGAGGCCAACTTAAGGCCCAACAGTAATGCAGGCGATGACTCACTGTGATGCCTGTCAAGGACATGGGATGGGGGAGCGACATCATGTGCAAATACTCGCCATCTACGAACCATGTGAACCTCAAACCCTTTCTTAACACTAACATTCTGTGGCTCTAAGAACCTAAGTTATTCTTAACAATCCCTCCTCTCTCTTTTCTAGTTTCCAAAAATTCTGAAAAAACATCAACTTGCTTTTCTCTATCATGAGGGCATATTAAGGTCCTACTCTGAGTCCCTCTTGTTGTGACTTGCTTCCAGTTCAAACACCAGGTGTTCCCTGGAGATTGTTGCAAAGGCCTCTGCTTAGTCTCCCACAGCTTCAGATGCTCACACACAGCACTGCTGCTCGCCCACTCTCAGCCATGCAGTTGCAAAAACAAGACCAAGTAACAGTTGGTACTTTTTTGTCGACTGTTATTTCCAAGTGCCAACACCTCCTGAACAAAAAATAGAAAAACTACTAAGAATGACTGTTTTATGGAGATAACACAGCAGCATTTAAGAGCTGATGTTTACAGGGGGCCTCTCAGTGACTCTGGCCCAGTCCAGCTCCTATCTCTGCCACCCATCCTTTGCTCATTTGTACAGTCTGCCCCTATATCCCAGCCCCCCACATAAAATTTTACATTTCTTGCCTTTTTGAAATAGTGTCATATACTCAACAAGGAGTCAAAAAAGACGTGGTTTTAAATCTTGTCTCCACTACTTAGTACCTGAGAAAACAGGCCCATTATGATACCTGAGCCTCAGCTTCTTCATCTGTAAAATGGGTTATCATCAGAGCACCTACCGCCAAAGAAATGGCTGTGGAAAATAGAAACCAGTGGATGTGAAAGCCCTTTATGGCCTGGACAGTGCCATACACACATGGATTCCCTTTCCTCCGTTGCTGTGACTTTCCCCCCTCCCCCTCTTAGTCTTATTTCCATTGCCCATAGGGTTTTTCATTCTTGAACATGAAAGTGAAAATCAGTTTAAGGTGCTGAATTCACAGCTGTTGTGTGATACCAGCCACCACAGCTTGCTTCCCTGGAGACTTCCTTACATTGCACCTGACGGTCGCAAGATCATTAGAGTTGGGATGGGCCTTATAGGATGTTGCCACTGCTATCGGCCAGTCTTACTGCTACGAACAAGAGGCAGTGCCTTGTATACATTAGAAAGTAAACCAAAAAGCAATGGATAAACAAAGAACTGCAGAACTGTCTAACAAAGTTCATCAAAGCTCTGTTGCTTTGACCTAGTTTTCCAAATCAGAAATTATACATACACACCAAGTATCTTATTTAAGGTTTGCCTTTAGAATGTTCCATCAGAATGATTTTCAAAGCCACTGGAAAGAGATTCCTGTGGGAGTATATGGTGTTACCTTCATTTAGAGGAGACCACACTTCCCAAGGTGAAAGCACACAGACCCAAAGACAAAGTAGAACCTACCTTTGGCCTCTATATTCATCCTGTTTTCTACCACTGAAATCAGAATGCAAATTCATCGACACCTTCTTTATGTTAAGTGCTGGGGACACAGTAATAAATAATACCCAGTCCTTGCCTTTATGGAGTTCCCAGTCTAGTGGAGAGACACAAGTATCACCTCATGTTTAAAACCTTTGTCATCCCGTGGTTAGTCTTCTCCTTTCACGTTTTAATCGCTCCACCCAGATTTCCCTGTAAAATTATAGTCTAACATTGGCTCTAAGCCTGCCATGCTTCTATTCCTATACCTATCCTTTCTCTCCAACCATTTTACACCTATCTTTTGAATTCCTATGACCTCTACATCCCAGGCTTTAGATAACTGGAGCTTACCAATCAATCACTTTATTAGTATTATTTTCTTTTTGCCTCGCCTCTGTAAATTCAGTGGTTCTATTTATTAAAATGAATCATTTTTGCTGAATTAAAAAAAAAATTGAATCTGATTTTTCACATACCAAACCCCTGCCCAGATGTGGCAATGTCCCCTGAAGACTTCTGGGGAAGCACTGAGCAGATGCCACATAGAAGAAACATCAGGCCCACTCTCTGTGCCTGTGGGAAGTAGCTTGGCCTAGCGGTGCCATTCTGAGAGTAGGCCCTGCTTGAGGGTGAGGTAAGGTATGACTTAGGCCGGGGGCCATTTCTCATGCTTGTAAATATATAACCCACTACCCAACCCCATCTACCCATCTCCGGGGAAGACATCTGTACTTCACAGCTTTATCCATATACTACTTCATTTCCCCAAATCTGTTGTCAGTCTGCAACTGTCTGTGATATGAACTCCTTTTATGACATCAACTCACCTGGTCTGAGCTGTTGCTATTGAAGGAGGAGCATGTGACGTTGACAGACTGACAGTTACAGGGGTGATGGGGAGATAAAGCAATAGATTCATTGCCCTTTGGTTTCAGGAAAAACTACCTTCTCTATAGAACAACAGACAGGAAGTCTTTCCAACAGCCCTAAGCTATTTCCCACCGAAGGATAGTCAGTCCAAGCCTAAAACAAATAAAAGCGCAGACCCTTCTGGGTTGGCAGCTGAATAAACCTAATCTCATGCCCAGGTCATCAATTGGGTAAAATAGATGATTGAAAAAAATAATTGCCAAAAACCAATTTCTTTTCCATGGTTATTTGTTGACTTGAGGCCCACCGTGAAACCGAGGCTTGTGGCAAATGACATTGGAGGGGCTGACACTTTCACTACATTGTCTTTCTTAGTTCTTTCCCCAAAGTTTCAAGGGTAGAGTTAATGCCAATTATCACCAGGGACTTAGGGGACTCCTCAATTTTTTTATCTTCTTGAATTGACCCCGCCTTTTCCTGACAAATTAACATTGGCGTAAAATCCTCAGTGTCCTGTAGTGTATGCTGATGACGTTTTTGTATCATAAGTGAAACAAGCAGACACTTGCTTTTGAACAATGTGATTCTTTGGGACATAAAATAGAAAATGAAATAAAAGGTCCAGAAATTCTGATAACATAATAGCAAACTATCGGATGGACCCTGTCCTTAAACTAGATGATTTTGTCTTGAGCAGTAATGCTGCATACAGAGGCCATGGTGCCTATTTCCCAGTCTCAGGCCACTGCCCTGATGAACTGCAGACAACGGGCCTCCATGCATTACCTAGAGGCATGACCATCAATAACCCGACACTGTGATAGTGCTGAACAGTTTGATGAGGATGAAAGGATTTGGGGAATGGTTCAAGAAGAGAGAATAAGGAAAATTAACCCTGGACTGTATCTGCTTCCTGTATTTCAGAGCAGGGCTTGTCGCTGTGGTGTATGACTGGTTGTTAGTCCACTGTAAATTTCCTTTCTTCTCTTCTCAGGAGGGCAAGAAGACTTCATTCTTTCTTATGAGCCTGTCACAAGGCAGGAAAGTAAGTTTCCCGGCTTGCTCTGGTTCCTGATTTCCAGGCCACAAGAGGTGATACTGTTATAGGAGCGAGAGTGACAGAATAAGGAAAATAAACTCTCTTTAGTACTCGGCTGTCCCCAGACCACATGCTCTCTCATTTGCCCTATCACCAGCTAACACTGCTGACCACGGGCAGTGACAGCTCCCGAGGATGGAGCAGCCCCTCCAGAGGAGTGCTCCTTGGAGGGAAGGACCTCATCCCAGTCACTAAAGAGCCCCCCCTGTAGTGTTGGATAAACTCTCCCAGGAGACTGAAGACATCTCAGTGTTGAGAAGGGCTTTCTAGCAGACCTGTCCTAAGACACAGCCATCTGTGGGCTGCTCCAGGAGCCTGTGTTTCATTTTCCTGGAGGCATTTATACAGAAGCTAATGGCTGATGTATTGCAGGGAAAATATAAGCATCGCATGAGGAGTTGTAGGAAATGAATGTTAGAGTTCCTTCTAACTTCACAATTCAAAGGAATTGGGAAAGCCCCACAGAGTATAAAGAGCATATTGAGCTGAGGAAGAGAAATTATAAAAACATAAGTTGTCATTACTACTAACAATTACGTCTTAGAGTCATTATCTAAACAATGGCCAAACAGCTGCTTTGCAATCTTTTTTCTCCCACTGAATTGACTAAGTTCAGTCGTTGTTTTGACAGTGTGTAGTGACAACCTACAAGTAAGCAAAACCCCTCCAAATGCTTCCTTAAGTTGACAGACACAGCAGTTGCTTTTTCCTGTTAATAAATTCCAGAAAATAGTCACAGTCAACAAACATCAATTGAATGTTAAACAGCAATTTCCCTGTGCAGGGCTGTATGGGCAATTCATTCAATGAAGTAATGCCCTCAGCAGTTCTGACTGTGGCAATTTTGCCTTAAGAATCCCCCTTGAAGGGCAGTTTTGCAGTCTTTTCCACGTCTTTCTCCTCATCTGCATCTCCCATTCCCTCTCTGCAGTAAACTATACTCGGCCAGTGATTATCCTGGGCCCCATGAAGGATCGGATCAACGATGACTTGATATCCGAATTCCCTGACAAATTTGGCTCCTGTGTGCCTCGTAAGTATCACTTCTCTTTTCTCTGGAAAAAAAAAGCTTGGCTCCTTTGGAGGTGGTAAAATGTAATTCTGTTCCTCCAACAGTCTCTCCAGTAAATACTATCAGTTATCTATTATCTAAGCATCTTGTTTAATTTTCTCTGCCTAACACTTTTCATCTATCCTGCTATGTATTGTTTGAGTATAAGTTCTCCAAACTGACTGTGCTCCTCAAGAAGGCAGAATGAATCCTTTCTTTGCAACTGTGATAGCATTTAAAGGAGCTTAGGATTATTGATAGGCATCAGTATTTTCTCACAGATTGATTGAAATGCCACTGAAGCATCTTGTCCCATAGAATAAGAGAGATCAGAAAGTCATATGTTAAAATCATCTCAAGATCACGTAGGGCCATGTGTCAATCCAAAAATAAAACTGGCTTTCCCCTGTGTTTTCAGAGTCCCAGGTGTTGGGAGGATAAAAACAAGAAGGTGTACAGAACTTTAATGTACCCTCTAGGGCATTACAGACTTTAATCTACTTTCTTGTCATATGGACAACTATTAGGTCTCCTGGTCCCTCTGAGTGCAGCCCTGTAAAATTCTATCTGCTCACCTCCTTCCACCCACCATACTTTCCCTACTCATCCACTTCCATCTCTATTCCCACTGTGTCACATTAATGCATGGAAGCCTTCTGTATATGGAGACAGACCCGCCAGAAAATGTTAATTTATTAGATAATTAAGCTCTTAAATCTGATCTCAATGAACATTTCCTTCTCACTCGACATTTTTTAAGCTCTGTGCTTTGAAATGTCTCTTCCATTTCAGTAGTGAGTATGTCACCTGGAACACATGGAAATCACAGGGCTCACATGTGTGCAGTCTGTGTGTAGAAGGGCGCCAGGATGATTGGCTCATGAACCTGTTCCCAGCGAGGGCTCTGGGGAGTGATCCTGCCATAGAACCTATCCCGAGAAAGACTCAACATAGAAATGATCGAGCCAAACCGTAGTCCATTCATAGCGACTTCCAGTTTGTTCCTCCAATTTCGAAAGAAAAATAACAACACAGTTCTTAAGCACCATTTTCGTTTTCTCCTCAACCTTGCATTCTTCTCTTCCTCTTTTTTTCATTAATAGCATTATATAATAATAAATATATGTTCATTGTATAGAACTTAGAAATGTTAAAAATAGAGTTAAACAAGAAAATAAAAAACATACAGAATCCCACACAGTACCCAGAGATAACATCACTGTTAATATTTTCTTAGATTTCTATCTATTCTTTCTTTCTATAAGTGCATTTTCTCCTGTGGTTGGATACATATTAGATATATACAGTATTTTTTTTTTTTGCTTAACATTATTGAAAATTTTATATAAATATTTTAAATAATTATTATGATATAATTAAACATTCTTCCTTTATGAATATCTTGATTTTTCTCTACTTTTAACTATTATGAATTGTAATTAAGTGTTTAACATATTTATAATTTATAAACTAATATAATTGAATACCTTTAAAGATAAAATTTTATATGTCTCAATAATTTTTTTAATGGATTCCTAGAAATACCATAGCTAAGTCAAAACTGAAAACATACCAACATTTTTATTTATATTGATAAATTGTTTGCTCTTCTCTTCTTATAAAGAAGTTTAGCTACCTCTAGCCAAAATTAGAGTTGATGACTTTCAGTCCCACTTTAACTGAGATGATCTAATTTTATATCTTTTAAAATTCCTGAATATATTTATAGTGTATGTTCATTTTTGTTCCTGGGTATATGACACATTTTCTTGCTTCATTGCTTGTCCCATAATCTTTTGTTGTGTGCTGGACTTAGTGATGCTACATTACTGAGAGTCTGGATTTTGTTATCTTCCTTTGTAAAATATTAAGTTTTTATTCTGACAGGTAACAATTTACTGACAGATCAACTTCTCCCAGGAATGACTTGGTGAAGATGGGTCTAGAGTAACCTTCCAAAGTGTGACCTTTCTGGGGCCACTATATGACCTCTAGACTCTCCATCTACACATAAAAGTGGAGAGAATATAACTCCCCTTATGTGTTTTTCTTATCAAGAATCATAGCCCTGCACTGCCTGTTGTCTGACGCCTGAAAACAACTGCTCCATATATTTTGTCTAGCTTTCTAGGTGTTCCCAGTAGGAGGCTGAGACTGGTACCTGTGACTATCTCATGATGCTTCTTATTACATATTTTTATATATCTGTACTGAGGGTGTGGTGAAGTAAATAAGTATAAAGGACGTTTATGAGTATAAATATACGATCTTAATTTTATTGTGTTTTGTTTTATAAAGATACTACAAGGCCAAAGCGTGACTACGAGGTAGATGGCAGAGACTACCACTTTGTCATCTCCAGAGAACAAATGGAGAAAGACATCCAAGAGCACAAGTTCATAGAAGCCGGCCAGTACAACGACAACTTGTATGGAACCAGCGTGCAGTCTGTGAGATTCGTAGCAGAGAGGGTATGTTCACCAACCATCTCACACCTCCCCTGAGAAGGGTCCCAGGTGGCAAACTGCATGTTGTGGTCATTACTCTTTCCTGATTGCAGTTGTAAAGTTTAATTAAATATTCCTTTTAAGACTTCTAAGCAAAGAATCACTTTAGAGCATGGTCGTTAATCTTTGTTCTAATCTCAGTAAACTAAGCTGACTGACTTTAGGGGGAAGGGGTGGAGTATACTCCTAAATAACAGTTTGAAGTGTGTGAAGATTCACTTTGTCCTTGACTTTGGTTCCAGTAAACAACATTGAATTTATTAAGGAAGCTTCATTATTTTTGGTGGTTTAGATGGGCATCCCCAATTTTTTACATTAGCAGGAGTTGTGTCTTCCCTCCTTGAAAACTTAACATCCTCATGATCAAGGGATAGATAGATGATAGATAGATAGATAGATAGATAGATAGATAGATAGATAGATAGATAGATAGATAATAGATAGATAGATAGATAGATAGATAGATAGATAGATAGATAGATAGATAGATAGGAGGACTGCCTAGCCTGCTGCTGGCAAAAATTCCAACTTAAGGGAGATGTAGATGCTGCAATTACTTGCCTTCCTGCTGATAGTTTTAAGTGACTGGAAGAGAGGAGAACGTTCGAAAGAGAATAGGATAGAAAAGCACCTGAGTGTAGCTTTCAGATCTGCCTATAGAGACACTGTGATCTGTGAATAGAGGATTGATTTCCTAGGAGGGAAAAAAAATGAGTTAAGAGCAAGTATATTTGTCATATAATTGATATTTGTTGGGTTGAATTCATTTGGTACATCCTTTTTCCCCCGGTGATATACTTGTACAAAAATTAAATAAGAATTTTAATGTCTCTATCTAAGAATACACTAAGCAGTTGCATCTATTTCCCTCTCTCTCAAAAGTTAGTTTCTATGAGCTATTTCATTGTTTGTAATCAGTTTCCTGGATAATTGCATCTCTTCTCCTCTTTGTACATGTAGATACACCTTTGTTAACTTGAAATGTTCTGGCCAGTGAATAATCAAATAGCATTTGATTAAGTAATAGATTCCAAGTTTCACAGATGGCAAACTTGGAATCTATTACTTAAGTGATAATGGCTTGAACCATCTTAGTGTGTTTCTCCTATTGAAAGAGCTCAAGTATTCATGGACTCTGCTCATTTTCACTTCGATATTATAGATGCGTTTTTATCCCCTCTTGTTGATTTAGGATTGTTTCTATCTGCATAATATGTTTTTTCTCTTGTGTAAAGTTCTTCTAAGCATCAGGGTAATGAGGCCATTTCTCTCCAGGAGGTAGAATATGATGTATGGCAAATAGATCTACTTTTCCAGAAATACTTTATAAAGCAACTCCTTGATCTGAGCACTCATTGCAGTGGAAGCCAAGTTAAATGAGGTGTACTAATAATGTGACCGGGGTTTTTTATTCGTTAACAAACAAGAAGTATACGTACCCTGTGCAAGCCTCTCTCTCAGCATTTAAGATACAATATTTAAGGTAACTCTTGTTGTGTGTGTCCTCTGCTAGACTGAGCATATCAAGGTCAGGATACATATAAGCACTCAGCAAATATTTATGGAATCATTCTAAATACACATGATTACCATTCCTCCAAATTTAACATCAGGCAGGATGACACAATGAGGTGTCTGTTTATTCCAACCAACAACTCTGTTAGTACTCAAGACTTGTGTTTCTGTCCTCCTAACACTTAGACTTTGGGCAAGTTAGTTAATATTTCTAAACCTTGGTCATCTGTAAAATGCGGTTGATAATACCTACCTCATAGATTTGGGGATTTCTTCTTGACAGTTGTCTTCAGAGATGGTTTATGAGCTTTATGAGAATAGACCCAGTCACATTACACATGTCCACATATCTTCTTTGTACAAAGCATCAGATATTTATTGGGGCAATGGGTACATGATGCAGTGTGCAGATGATGTTTTATTGAGTTGTACTCTTGAAACCTGTATGGCTTTGCAAACCAATGTCACCTCAATAACTTCAGTTTTAAAAAGGGAAAAGAAAGTTTGAGATAACAGTTAACAGTGGAATGTTTATCCCACTGGCAGACGCTTAGTAAGGGAGTAATAAACATGAGTCAAGGCAAGCATTCAGTGATGACCGGTGTATCAACTTTTATTTATGCTTTGCAGTGATCCATTTCAACCCTTAGAAATCCATTATCCCTTATCTTCCCCTAAACCACACTTACATTATTAGTGGCTGTTGGATTATGATCACTTTTTCTGGATTAACTCCATATTTTTCTTCTCTTTCTACCAGGGCAAACACTGTATACTTGACGTGTCAGGAAATGCTATCAAGCGGTTACAAGTTGCCCAGCTCTATCCCATTGCCATCTTCATTAAGCCCAAGTCTCTGGAACCTCTGATGTAAGTGGAGGCCATTGGAGGCCTTCATCCGGCCCCCTGTTCCATATGACACAGTATATCATTAACATCTCTGTCAAAATGCTTACAAATGGGAAATGCCCTTGTTGATTTTTAAGCATTCCCTTTTTTTAAGCTGTATTAAAGATTTTTGAGTCATTACAGACATAATGTCAGTAATTCCTTAAAATGTCTTCAATAATGTTGCTTGATTTTTATTTTCATTTCACAAATTATTTTGTGTGTGCGTGATTGTTTGTTGTTGTGTTGTTTTGAACGTAGGTTGGTTTAATTTGGTTTGGTTGCTTGGTTTGGTTTTCCAAATGGCAGGTAGCATCATCTTCTAATTGTTTCTTACTTCTGAGAGCAGTTCCATTGGCAAATCTTTTTAAATGTGTGGGTTTTTATAGAAGGAGTGGACAATATTTTAGACTGTTTTCATTGGCATTTCATTCTGTTGTATCACAGAATTCTTACATTCCTTAATTAGAACCTCATGCATGCAGACCACTATCCTTATAGGGAGTTTCTTTGTGGCGTGGTAGTCAAATATCTATTACGTAAACCAACAACTCCGTATTTGTGCACATTTATGAACAAGGGGGAAATGCATGATTTTTTTATTATTTTAACTTTCAGGAGACTTGTAAAATATCTCCCTTCAAAAATCACTAAACAAATTGGGCAGATATTCCTGATCTAACTGTAAAGTAACATCTTTTCTTTGGCAATTTGATAGCAATCGTTGGCATTGCTTTATAGACAACTCCCATACGAAAAGGAGGCTGCAGCAGCCGTAGAGGCTAAGAACAGGGAGTTGAAAATTGATCAGGTCAGGATTCGTTCTTTGCTTTGCCACTGATCGGTTCTGTGACCTTTAGTTCCTCACCGCTAAACTAGGCACATAAGAACACCTACCTCATAGAGCTAGTGTAAAGGTTAAACAAGACTATGAATGTAAAGTTCTTCATTCGGTCTTTGACATATAGTAAGCACTCACTAAATAGTAGCTATTATTGCTATGAAGTATTTCAACTTACTTTATTACAAATGGAATAAAGCTATTTGATCATCCAAAAACACATAAACAGTACAGTACCTTTTCCAAGAGATCACAAGAATTCATGCTAGTGTGTCTGTCGTGAGAGCTTTGCTCAAATATGCCTCCGTGTGAACCTCAAGGCCTCAGAGTATTTGACAGGGTACAGGAATGAACCACAATGTGCTCATGGAAAAACCCAGAGGTGAAAGCAGTTACTTGCAGAGGATATCAGCTAACTGTTCCTCCGTCTTCTCCGAGGATGAAGAAAGGAAGTGAGCTGCAGTAGCTGGGATTGCAGCCCAAGAGAATTAAGTTAAATACAAAGAGGATCTCTGGGGAAATTGCCAGAGCTATATCTTAAAAGCAGACATATCATAAATAAAATATGGACAGTTTTTATCAGGATGCAAAAAATAAAATATGGAGGTCGCCAACAATTCAACCCCATGAATTTAGGTGTTAAATTTTAACATAAAGAGCTTTGCCCGTAGTTGGCACATGGAAAAATATATGCCAACAGTAAAATAGTGGTCCTTGATCATATTATCTCCAATGGCATGCATTAAATTTCTCCTCATGTAGGATACTGTGTGGAGTATTGCACAAAGTAAATTAAGCAACCACAAATTTCATTATGTAAAAGTAATTTATAATCTGTAAAGAGCCTCATAAATTTTATTAGCAGTGTTATCATTAATAAGAAGAATAGAAAAATGGCCCTCACATCCCAGGAACAGCATCTTAAAAGCCTGTTTCATAAATAGAAAAATAAGTTTCACACCATCAACACGCAGTGGGATAAGTGGCTTCCCAGGAAGCGAGGCCTGAGGGAGAAACAGCAGTTGCACACCCATCTGGTGCTCAGTAGGAGAAGGTCTACTTCCTTCCCCAACTATGAGATGACTTATTTAGTTTTGCCTTAGGGTGTTGTCACAGCCACTTATCACCAAGGAAAATTAAACCTACTGGGGGCTGGATTCCTCAGTGAGGACAGTGAAACTGACAGAAGTGGCTGCAGCCATGTCCGTAGGTCTCCAGCGCAGTCGTGGTGACATTCCAACTAATGCACCCTTATTCGTAAACGCGGGAGGTTTACTTTCCAGTTCACTCATTCCTGAGGGTTCTACTTCCGGAGCAAAGCTGTCGGGAGTTGCTCACGCCCCGGGAGCAGTGAAGGCTCGGTCAGCTGGAACAAGAGCATGGCAGCTGTCACGTCCAGGCATTGACACATCATCACACACATTATTTCTCAAGTGCATCTTCCAAATCAAAGCACAGAGCTTATTAGCTGACACACACAGCTGACTTTCCAGAGAAGCATGAAATCAAGGATGTGTATGAAAGAACGTTCTTTTTATAGTGTGCCGCCTATGACTTCTGTTCCCTGCCCCACCCTGTGGCAATGAGAAGCTTTCCTGTGTCTCTCCACCTTCCACCCCCAATCTGCTCTTTTTGTTGTTGTTGTTGTTGTTACAGATGTTTCTCCTTTTTCCCCCATTGACACCCTCCTCCCATTCCCAACCCCCCTCCCCCCCGCATTGTTGTCTATGTCCCCCAATCTGCTCTTACCTTCTTGCTCCCATGATAGACTGTGTTCACTTCTGTCTTTAACTGTAACATAATGATATTTATTTGCCTAGCTGTCCATTCATTCATTCATTCATTCTTCATTCACTTATTCAATCTATGTGTTGAGACAGGCTCCTTGCCACATGCTGATGAACAAGCTATGGTCTCTGCCCTCAAAGAACTTGTAGGTTAGGCAAAAAGACAAAACAAATTATATGTCAGAGAATTAAAAAGCTAAATTTAGTCACTGCTACAAAAAGTGCAAGGGGAATTCATAGAAGACAGATAAGCATGGGCCAGGGAAGTCAAAGAAGATCCAGGGCTATAGGATTTCTTTTTTTTTTCTTTTTTCTTTTTTCTCTTTATTTATTTTAGAGGAGGAAAGGAGAGGGAGAGAGGGATAGAAACATCGATGGGAGAGAACATCGATTGGCTGCCTCCTGCATGCCCCCCCACTGAGGATCAGGCCCACAACCTGGGCATGTGCCCTGACCAGGAATCAAACCAGTGACCTCTTGGTGCATGGGTCGATGCTCAACCACTGAGCCATACCAGCCGGCCCAGGGCTATGGAATTTCTTGACATCTGGAACAAAACACTGTCTTTCTGTAAAATATATCCCTTGGTTTAGCTCAGCATCTTCTGCACCCAAAAGTGACAGCCACTCACAGCTCCTAGGGCTTATGCTGTTTGGGGGAGGATCGTAGATACCGTCCCTCAGAAAGAGATGAGTTTATTTCAATAGTAAGAGTTCAGGAAACTGCCACTTCTTTATATCAAAGCCATCAGCATCATGTCCAGAATCATGTTAATGTCTGACTTCGGTTTTTTATTTTTTCCAAATAAGTGTCTTTTGAAGGAAAGTCTTGGTATAATGGGAAGTCTGTTTAAAAATTAGTTTTAAAAAAAAAACAAAACTTTAAGTCCTTGCATCAGATTTACTCTTTATTAAATGTACAACCTTAGGCAAGTCTCTTTACTACTTCAGGCCTCAGTTGCTTGCTCTGAAGAAAGGAATTGACTAAGACTACCTGTTCCCGACTCGGATTTCTGGCTTCCTAAGTGGCATGCAAAGGCAGCACCTGTGATGCACCCCGACGTACCAACTAAATGTTCTCTGCTCTTGGCTGGACGCCTGTCAGCCCAGTGCAGTCACACTGGTATTCTTATGATGATCAGAGGCAATGATTGGCAGTCTCTGATTAATAAAATGTTTTTGATTTTTAAAAAGATGGAAAGATAAAATAATTTGTATTTAATAAGTGCAGTTTGGTAGGCAAAAAAAAATGAACACCAGAAGACATGGGGGATAAAGCTGCCATTGGTTAAGGATCAACAGATTAGGTGACTTTCCATTTTTCTTTCACCTCAATTTGCCCTTGAGACTAGGTTGGATTTAAATAAACTTCCAATGATTAAGCAGCACTTATATGCAGTTAATGATACAACAATGGTTGACAGACTAACAGAAAGAAAGGGACAGACTTTGAGGCATGACTCCTTTACAGCCCATTCTATCAGAACAAAAATAAACAAAGCGAGCCACTGGAGGACCTTAACAAGCTCCTCTACCCTGGCTCACTATTTGATATTACTTGCTTATAGTCTATTTGAAAATATTCTGGTCCCAGCGCTTTTGATTGTTACGTTCCCTCTGTGTTCATTTTAATTCAAGCCTTCTTCAGCAACTCCTTGAGATTCTACCAGATTATAAAAACAGAGGAAGTTCAGGACTTTGGTTGCTATAGGCATGCCTTGCCATTTGCAAAAGTTTAGCAGCAAGAGCTGCAGAATGCCTTTCAGCCTGAAAGAAATACACACCTGCCCAGCTGAAGTGGCTCAGTTGGTTGAGCGTCATCCTATGCACCAAAAGGATGCTGGTTCAACTCCCAGTCAGGGCACATACCTGGGTTATGGGTTCAGGTTCCTCTCTCTCTCTTTCTTTCTAGCTCTCTCTCTCCCTTCCTTTCTTTAAGCACGTGCTTAAAAGATACACACCCCTAAGGGGCCTGTCACCTCTTCTATAGTTCTTTGAAGCACTTTCTGTGTTTCTCCACTCCACATGTTTTCTGCTGTGCATTGAAGATGAGCAGCAGCCCTTGGAGGGGTTGGGGGAGTCGAGAAATCAAAGCTTTCTGTGCGGTCGGGACCTGAGAACAGTCAAGTTGTGTTTTCTCAGATGTGATGAGGTCCAAAATGCTGTGATGTACCTTTCCTTCTGGCCATCTCTTCTCCTCCCTCTGACTACCCCCTGAAACATCTTGTTCAATTCTGCAGCCCACATTTAAGAGAGGTCGAGATAGACTAGAGCAGAGTCCAAGGAAGAGTGACCAGGAAGGTTAGGATTCGGAAATCATGTCCAAGAAGAGAGGAGATGAAGGAAGCAGGACTGAAGGAGTGGAGATATGAGGGCTTGGCTTCCAGACCCTGGTGCCTGTCAGGGAAGAAGGAAGTTTAGCCCTACACTGTGGGACTGCGGAGGGCAGAACAGGGACCAGTAACTAGAAGTCAAAAGAAGACAGACTCTGCGTCGGCCCGCAGACCAATGAGTCCCGGGTTCGATTCCGGTCAAGGACATGTACCAAGGTTGCAGTTCGTCCCTCGCCCTGGTCCGGTCATACAGGAGGCAACCAGTCGATGTGGCTCTATCACATCGATGTTTCTCTCTGTCTCTCTCTCCCTCCCTCCCTCCCACTCTATCTGATGATAAGTAGAAAAATATCCTCGGGTGAGAAATAAAAAAATTTTTTAAAAAAGGAGACAAATTCTGCTTCAACCCCATGTGGGACCAAGAGACTGCCCACTGAGAGAGTGAGCTCCCTACGAGGGAGTCCTTGTTGCTAAAATTATTCCAGCAAAGAGGAGTCCCAGATGAAGACTAGGAAGTTGCTGCTAAGATTACACTAGGCTTCCTACAGGATTCATTTTTGCCAAACATTTTAATTTTTCAGGATTTGAATAGTCCCCATGCATTCTAATACTAAACCCTCATTTTCCCAGGGAGATGAACAAGCGCCTAACAGAGGAACAGGCCAAGAAAACCTACGATCGTGCAATTAAGCTAGAACAAGAATTTGGAGAGTATTTTACAGGTAAGTTCTTTAAAAAAAAAAAAAAAAATTTTATTACTGTTGACATACAGTGTGGGGCAAAAGTAGGTTTACAGTTGTTCATATAGCAAATATTATACAATTAGTAAATAACAATATAATAAACTCTGTTTTGCATACTCTTAACTGTAAACTTGCTTTTGCCCCACCCTGAACAATATTATACTAGTTTCAAGTGTACAACATAGTGACTAGACATTTCTATAACTTACAAAGTGATCACCCTGATAAGTCTAGTAGAGGTAAGTTCATTTACCCTTGAACTGTGATAAAGGAGATAAATTGCCTGACATTTGGCATAAATGAGGGCCTGATATACCAGGGCCCTAAAACCATCCTGCTGAGAATCCCTAATTCGCCTCTGCTTCACCCATTTGCTTCAGAGTCTGGGTTCTCCCTGCTCTGGATTAAGCTGCAACCAGCTTCCAAGTTTCCAAGGGCCCTGTCCAAAACCAGGACACCAGATGCCACTGAGCTGCCTCCTGCCATTAAGGAGATTTTAGGCATTGACACTTCCTTAAACTATCTCCCTGGTGTCATCAGAGGACTTGAAAAGGAAACTTTTAGGCTCAAAATGTGCAGTGTCCAAAGCAGTCACTCCTGAGAAGCAATCTCAGGGCTTCCATCCTCTGCTTCAATGACCTGGAGGTCTGCCTCCCCATTAGCACACGTGAACAAGAGTCTTGAAATACTTCCTCGTGTCTCCATGAATTCCTATTGAGCCAAACTTTTTTTTTTTCTTTTAAACTATTTCCTTGGAAACATGAAGTTTGGGCAATAAAGGAAGATTTTCTTGTCTTGGATATCCTGGGTTCTCTCATATATTTTCATGAAACATTGATCAAATCCAAAGAGGAAGCAACATTTGTGGAATTTGCCTTACAACTGATAGTTTGAAAACAAGAACTTTCTTCCTCAATTACTTTATGTGACGTTAAAGACTTTATTTTTTATCTTATTCAGAATAGAAAAACACCAGTGACTTAGCAGTGTGCAAATATGTTGAACTGGGTAATCTTAAGTAAAGTTTCTAACAATAACAAAAATGTGCATTATATTTCATCCTAAAAGAGCATCCAGATAGGACCATCAAATCAAAACAATGTATATTTGACAGTGGCTTATACTCAGGAATAAAATACAGTAATCGAGATAGTCTAAGAAGGGTTTTTGAAAATCTAAACCATGTTTCAGTAGCAATTTATTTCTAAGCCCTACTGTCGTAAGCATAGTACTGACGTGTTTTGGAGATCTAGCTACAAGATAGCTTTTGATCAAAGGAGATAATAAAATGTACTTAAATCTACTCGCATCTTAGGTAATACACAGTTTATCGGTTTATGTTTCTTCCTATTTCTGTTTCTTATAAGTAGTTACCATAAGATATTCTCACTTTGAGTATGCAGGGTAAAATTTCATTTTACCAGATTACTTGGAGAATGAATGGGGTTTTCTTTTAAAGCAGTGGTTCTCAACCTTCCTAATGCCGCAACCCTTTAATACAGTTCCTCATGTTGTGGTGACCCCCAACCATAAAATTATTTTCATTGCTACTTCATAACTGTAATTTTGCTACTGTTATGAATTGCCATCGAAAATATGTGTTTTCCAATGGTCTTAGGCGACCCCTGTGAAAGGGTCATTCGACCCTCAAAGGGGTCTCGACCCACAGATTGAGAACCGCTATTTTAAAGGTTTTAGGGGTTGAGGAGGTTAACTAAACTTTCTTCCAAAAACTTTGTATTATTTCCTCTGTATCCAAAATATCTGAATTTCTGTCCCTGACAAAGTAAGTACAATAGAAATATAAGGCCAGCTTTCTTTGATAAATGGGGAGCTGTCAATCTGAAAAATTGATCGATGCCTAGCTCAGGGCCTGGCCCAGAGTAGACACCCATACAATGTAAATATATGAATGGTGCATTGTCCAGAATGACAGACGGACATGTAGAAAGTGGGAAGACTGTGGTGCATTTATTGCTGATCCAGAACATGCCTTGAAAGCATTTTTTTCCATCATTGATGTGACCTTGCTTAAGTGAATTTTCTGCTTTTTCTTACTAATGAAAAGTAACATTAAGCTTCCTGATGAGTTTGTCTGTCACTGATTTGAGCTTCTGCTGTGTGATGGATGATTGATTCCTAACTCCGGATGCATTTGCTTTTGTTCTAGCTATTGTCCAAGGAGACACCTTAGAAGATATATATAACCAATGCAAGCTTGTTATTGAGGAGCAATCTGGGCCTTTCATCTGGATTCCCTCAAAGGAAAAGTTATAAATTAGCTACTGCACCTCTGACAACGACAGAAGAGCATTTAGAAGAACAAAATATATATAATATACTACTTGGAGGCTTTTATGTTTTTGTTGCATTTATGTTTTTGCAGTCAATGTGAATTCTGATGAATGTACAACACAAACTGTGTGAAGCCATGAAGGAAACGGAGGGGCCACAGGGTGGGACAGAAAAGACACTGCGGTATGCAGGAAGGCTTTGGTTTGCTCAAGGGGCCAGGTGTAGGGATGAACCTCTGACGGGCTTGGTGCCCGAGCCAGGCAGCCTCCTCACCCAGCAGATGTCCAGAGCTGACTTAGCTGCTGAGCTCTCTGTGTTTTTTGCTTTAAAGAAAAGTTGCCAGCACTTGAACTTCACCAACCTTCCCATTACCCACATCTGTAATTGGTCCACTTTGAATTTTATAACTATGCACATCCTTTGATTTTCTTAACAAGCAAAAGAAAGAAAGAAGGGGAAAAAAAGAGAAAGGAGTCCCTTTGGAGACGGCATAATATCAGGGAAGGATATGCGTGTAGTTTCTTTGGCACCTGCAAAGAAAGGCGAGCATTTCATAAAATTTGCAAATATATGGAGGACTGACCTTACTGGGAAGAGGGGATTCCACCTGGGATTAGCTTTATGATTGTTTTTGTTGTCTATTTTGCCATTTATAAAGTGAAAGAAGGCACTAAAGATAAGAATAATTTATACAATAAAAATATATTAAATGTATAGAAACAAATTTCTATAGGTTAAAAAAAGTTTTGTGAAATATTTTGTAAAGACTAACTAATTGAAAGACTAACTGTAGGCACTATCTGCAGAGGATCAAATTCAAGAACTGGACGTTGCACTCTCCCTTCTGTTGCCAATGATCCATTAAGAGCATCTGAGTTCCTTCCAAAGTCTGACACAGACTTCTCCCTTACTCACCTCCCATGACCTCCCTTCCCTATGAGTGATACAGTCTCATGGAGCACATCCCTTAATGAGTTGCCCTCATGGATATTTTCGGAAGACTTTTGGTTCATGCATTTTTAAGCTGATGGCTTTCAGAGACAAACTCATACAAACATAAAGGGAAGTTTTTGCTTTTCTCTTGTTAAACAACCTGGGCCTGCCATGCAAATAGTTGAATAACTTTGTTCCTAGTTACTTACATACAATCTTAAAGGATCATTTAGAATTTTGACCAACCATGAGTAATTAGGACTTTTTTTTTTTTTTTTGGTCTGTTTCATGAGTCACTGAGGCTTTATAACAGCCGGAGGTGGCATAGAGTCATGGAGAGATCCGTCCCAAGATGCACTATTTCTTTGAGGAAGAGAGAGAGAAGAGAATTATCTGGTTGGGGGTGAGGGGGTGCAGGCTTGTTTCTGTGTACAGGGCAAAGAGATAGAACCATAAGGAAAAACAATGAATGACTTTGAGCTCAACCAATTAAACTGCCTTTCTTGGGGGCTGCACCTGGACCAAGTTTATTTTTTAGCAATTATAATAATGATGATTTTTTTAAAAAAAAGGAACCTCCCCAAAGCCTATATCCTACATTAGAGCTGATGGTGACATTAGCTTTGCTTGTGCCCAAGGTGTTTAGAGAGAGACTTTTCTGTGATCTCAATAACCACTCAACTCTGGGTTCTATGCAGGCCCAGACTAAGCCCCATCGCCTTATTTCTGGGGTACATCCAGACCTGGCAGGGATTCTGCCACACTGTGCAGCAAACCAGCATGCAGGCTGGGGTGGGAGAGCAAGAGATAGGGCCATCAGCAGTGATGGGGCTTCTTCACAGTAAGAACATCGGAGCTCAGAATGAGGGTCTCTTTCCAAAAACAGGCGGTGTTCACCTTACACTGAATACCGCTCTCTGCCTGGCTGCAGTCACCAAAACAAACACAAAAAAAGCAAAATTATGCATCTACCTGTAATCTTGAGGCTGTCTTTGCCAATGAAAGGGCTGGCAATGTATTTTCCCTCTGATGAAAGTTAAATTTCTGGAGATTTCCTTAGATTGCTCAAAATGGTAAAGATGTGACCATGTTTGCCATTCGCCAGTTTCAGGCCGGGGTCTACTTTCATCACTATTGCTCCCAGAAGTTTTCTGCCACCAGAATGCCATTCCTGATCCCAGCTCTATCTTTAGGCCACCATGATAACTTCTTTGGTTTCTCAACTGAGCATGCAACCATTTATTTAAAGGACTGTCATTAATGAGTAGATGTTCCCGCGGGTCATGTGATGTGCTTTTCATTTACTATTAAGTATTGTTGTGGCTGAGTACAATCAAATCGAACCACCAACCCTTGGTTTTGTAGTAATATAATTATTTATTTTCCTAGTGTAGATGCTTTCAGATTAGAAATGGCATTTGCACTGATTTTTTTATGTAGATTTATATAAATATATATATACATATATATTTGCTTGAAGAATCACCAAGCAAATTGGTGAGAGGGTCTTTTCCTATAGAATTCACACCTCCATTTGTTGTGTTGTCTTGCGCTTCCCAATGTTGAGGTCTCCATGGCTCCAGGGAACCCGGTGTATTTTGCAGCAAACCTGAGGACTGGTGTGGAAATGGCAGGGGAGTTACCCAGATTACATCTGGTGCAAATGCACTTGGAGCCTGGGGCCAGACTGGTGCTAACACTGCAAACTTTGTCGGGAGCTCTCTCCAATCGGAAGGCTTGCTGGGGGCGCAATGTCACCTTCACGTGCTGGGCCCTTTCGGAAAAGTGCCAGATCGTGTCACTGGTGCTATTTTTCATGCTCTGGTACAATGTGTAGCACCACGGGGGTCTCAGCTTTACCAAATTCAAAATCCCGTTTGTCAGCTCATTGCAGGGGCATTTGTGTTTGCTCTGCTCCCATGGGATTTGTTGGCCATCTCTTTGCAGGCCTTTTCTCCCAGCCCCAAGTTCTTGGGTTGGCTCCATCTGTTTAGTGAGCCCCCTTTACAAAGCTGCACTCAGGTGCCTGTGAGCTGTCTTAGATCCACTGCCGGCCCTTCCGGACGCCACGCCAGGGAGGAGCTCTCCACTCCTCTGGCTCTCTCCTCTGGTTCTTTCTCAGTCTTCCTCTGCTCTCCCCCTTCTCTTTCCATCTCATTCTATAGCTTCTTTTGTGTACCTCTCCTTTTATTCCTCCTTCCTGTCTTCTCTAAATTGTTGACTTTCCTGTAACTCTACTCCCTTCCCTTCATTACCCATCTCCGTATCTATCTCTCTGTATTCTCAGTCTCTTCCCCCTTCCTATTCCTCTTTCCCCTCCTTTCCTGTTCTTTCTCTTTTTCTCGTGTTTCTGATCATCTCCTCTCCCATACCCACTTCTTAATTTTTCTGTCCTATTAGGGCTCATGGCTGATTCAGACAGCAAGTCAATAGGTTGGACTAATGACACAAATACTTTGGGTCACCGTTTCACCTACGCAGCCCAGAAAGCAAAGCTGAGCGTGAGGTCCTGCACTGGAGCAGCTCCAGCACACCTCGCTGAGCCAGCCTGCACCGCTGCCCCGCAGTGACGATGCACGCGCTCTGGGCTCTGCCCGCACCTGGGTGCCCCTCTGCCGGGAGGCTGGTCCAAACCGAGCCCACTCCTAGCACCACCCTGCGGCTCTAGGGACCCTTCCTTTCAATAAAGGCAGACTCTGGCCCCGACAATTATTCTGACAGCAAAATTATTTCTTCTCATTGAAGCCATGCCATCGCCTTGATTTGGAGAGACGTTTTTTCCCATTCACAAGCTTTCTTTTTCCCATTTTTATGTGAAGCTCCCTGCCCCTTCCCCCCACCCTCTGCTTTTCAGCTGGTGATTGCTCTGGTGAGATTGAATGGACTCGCTGGTGAAATAACATCTCTTTGTTCCTGTCTTGGTCCTGCTTAAATTCCTACAAAAATATTTAAGTCGAGGACTCAAGCTAGTTCCTAAGTTTATTGTAGTAATTTCTCACTCCTGGGGGGGAAAAGGGAGACATTTCCCTTAAAGCATGTGGAGTACCTCCTGTGACAACTGATTAGCCAGAGAACTCCCTAGAGAATTCTGTGGCTGTCCATTTTACTTATGTGTACGTATGGTATATGGGGTATGTATATCATGTATACACATACTACACTGGGTATGAATGAATGTGGATGGAAACCCACACACACGCTCCAGTCTGTAAATATCCTTCCTCACTGAAAACTGTGCTTTGGAAATCATGTCTTGTACAGCTGTGCAGTTTCTTGTAGCAGCTGAGGACAAGCTGAGACAGGCGGACGATTTAGACCAAGCTCCTCTAAAAGACAGAATTCAGAATCTCCCTAGCAGCTCATGAGGACAGACAACCAAATGGCAAGGTTGACTCCCAACGGGATGGCAAACTTTTCTTCTCTCCTTTTGGAATTTGTGTTTCCTAAGTGTGTCTTAAAATCTGAGTGCACCAGGCTGTACCCGTTAGAGCCTTTCCATAGGACAGTTTTGTGCTTCTCTCTGACAGGGTGTTCCTCCATCGAGCTGTAGTGCAGGGGGGGGAGGGAGGGGGAAGTGCTCCCGGCCAGGGCTGGAGTTTACAGAGACACTGCACAGCTTACACTCCTGTTAAGTGTAAATATTCGACACTTCCATTCCATTTGTGTAAAAAATAAAGCACACACGATTATAAAATCAAGATGTATATTTCATACTCAGTGTGTCCGTGCAGATTTATTGCGTTTTCAGTTGTGGCGGTGGCCCCGTCGTAAAAATGCTTGATAGAGTGGTTATAAACATGCCAGTTTTATTACCAGACATAAATATTAAAACATGTTATACTTTATAGCAATTTCTTTTCTCCCAATGCATAATTTGTCTTATTTCACAAGGAATAGAATCGTTCATTTCTATCTTGGTCCAATTTTTCTGATTTGAGAACTGAAGTGTAGCTAGAGTAGGCTTACTCTGAGAAACACTGGCGCTTCTCAGAGGAGCTGGAAGTGGTGCTTTTGCATCTTTTTAGATATTTCGTTACCACCTTGCCCACTTTTCACCAGGATTTTGCTGACAGCGAACAATGTATTATAAGATAAGTTTTTTCCAAAGACCTTCACGTCTATATGAAAAAATTAATTCCCCAGTTTCAAAAGTGTGAGATTCCAGAAGATACTAAGAATGGAGAAGACTATTTTAGCCTTATCGGGTACTTAAGATGCTAAGAAAGGCACTCATTGGAGAGGTGTCACCATATGGGTAGGACACTGGGGCCACAAAACCCCAGCTCTGATCGGGACATATCGAAAATGGTCAGGCTTGGGACCCTGAGTCTGCCAGGTGATGTTCTAAATTCTTCCTTCCAAGTTAGTATATGCCTTGTCGTAGTGACACTGAGACAGCTCAGGTCTGACGGCTGGAGGACCAAGGCGAATTCCTCCGTGGAAGCGGTGAAATTCCGCCCTCCAAGCGATCGCTTTGAAGTGTGTTTTCCTTCATGATGAACTACCACGTGATTGGATCAGCCATTCAGGAAGCCAAACCTGTTGGTCAGACTACCTGGGCCATCACTGGGAGGTCCTGTCACTGTCCCTGGTGCTTGGTGACAGCCAGCAGAGACATCAGGGGCAGTGTGAGAAGGTGTTAACTGAGGCTGCAAGCCTAATGCAGGGCTCATATTTCGACAGTTATTCCATTTTTAGCGTGTACATGGTCTCACCAGGTTTCATTTACAGTCACACTGTACGACAGCCAGAGTCCCTCCAGTAATGGGTGTGTTTGGGAGGCGGGGACTAGAAGAGCTTTTGACTTTTTTTTCTTTTAGAGAGAGAAAAAGGGAAGGGGGGGGGAACACTGATGTGAGAGAGAAACATCGATCAGTTGCTTCCCACATGCGTTCCAACTAGGGACTGAACCCAAAACCTGGGTATGTGCCCTGACCGGGAATCAAAACCTCTACACGCCACTCCAACCAACTGAGCCACACCGGCCAAGGCACTTTTTTTTTTTTTTTTTGGTACGTGCCCCTAGCGGGAACCGAACCCGGACTCTCCGGTCCGCAGGCCAATGCTCCAACCGCTGAGCCAAACCAGCCTGGGCCTGGCCAAGGCACTTTTGACTTTTCTTTATATCTTGTTTCATTTCTATGCATGTAACTTTTTAAAATATGGTCACGCTAGAAGTTTCAAAATCTAGAAATGGACTGCATAACTCTGAACCTAGGAGGACCTACCTACGAATCAATGGTCTTTGTGGATACTCTCAGACAAACATATCCAGTGACAGAATTTAAAAGCCTCAGTGGGACACAGAGCTAAGGAACATTGGTACAGGGGACACCAGCTTTCTTAGCACAACCAGAAGCAGAGTCTTTGAAGTTCTCAGGGGGACAATGTCTTATGGGTCAGGACTGCTGGGTCTCATGACCTCATTCCTTGTTCCCCGTTACTCACCTTTCCACTGCTATGATGAAACTGATCCTCTCCTCTTTCAAATGTTACAGGCCATGTCAAGTCCAGACTTTGTCCCTAATTCCCCTTAGGGCAGATGGGACAAAGCTAGAATACTTGATCAAACTTTGCTGAAGACTGAGGATAAAGCCCTGGCCAGTTTGGCTCAGCGTTTAGAGCGTCGGCCGGCCCGCAGTCCAGAGAGACCCGGGTTCGGTTCCCACTAAGGGCACATACCTCGGTTGCAGTTTGTCCCCGGCCCGGTTGGGGTGGTGTGGGTGGCAACCAGTTGATGTGTCTCTCTCACATCGATGTTTCTCTCTCTCTCTCTCTTTCTCCCTCTCTCCCTCCCACTCTATCTGAAGATAAATGCAAAAATGCCCTCGGGTGAGGATAAAAAAATAAAAATAAAAAAAGACTGAGGATAATGCCCAGCTGGTGTGGCTCAGGTTGCCAGTTCAATTCCCCGTTACAGCACATGCCGGGGTGTGGGCTCAATCCCCAGTAGGGGGCATGCAGGACGCAGCTGATAGATGTTTCTCTCTCATTGATGTTTCTATCTCTCTCTCCCTCTCCCTTCTTGTCTCTGAAATTAATAAAAACATATTTTTTTTTAAAAAAAAGGCTGGGGATAATGAAAGGGAAATAACAGATCATTGGATTTAAGGAAAAAGCTTAGTGCCCAGCTCCTGGCCACTGCCATGTGACAAAAGCCATTTTTCCCCATGATCCAGGGGTCCCTCAAACACAGCTAGACCTGATGTCAGAACCTTTACTCTGTTGCAGCACACCTGAGGTCCTGTCTCCATCATCCTGTGACATCAGCTGCAGGTGCAAAGTGCCCGCTGTTTCCACCCCTCTGGCTCCCACAGACTAGAATACCAGTGGGAGTGAGTCACTGTGGTTAACTTGGATGACTCTGTTAAGTCACCTTACATGCAGATTCTGATGCAGTGGATTCGAGGAGGAGCCAAGAGCCCAGGTGATGCTGACTTTGGAGGGGCCAGGCTCCAATCTAACTGCTGCTGGCCCCCCACCAACAGGTCCTAGACCAGCACTTTTGTTATTGACATCAGAATTAGAGTGCCTCACATGTAGTAAGGATATATACTGTTTCTTGTTGTTTGTGTTGGGTGTAAAATGTATTTCCGGACCTGCACTCAGCCAGCTCCAAGGGCTAACTCTACAGCTGAGAACTGCCTCCTAGCTTTTCCTCACAGGTCCTAGTTTTAGAGTCACACAAGCCAATGCAGAGACCCTCTTCACCCAACTGAGACAGCTAGTAAAATCGGAAACGTCCACCTCAAACCTACTAAAGATGACCAATATCTAAGGCAAGTTTCCCAACCGGAGTAAGGCAGCCCAAGAACTGATGGCTTTTTCCAAAAGTCAATGTAAACCTTTTCTTTTCAGTTTCCCAAGCCCTGGTCCACTTTCTTCACAAGGGAAATCTCAATCTTGAATTTAATTTGCCACAGTCCTTTATTTGATTATTTTAACATTCTAGGTCAAATTAGCATGGCTCGATGACCCATGGTGTATACACTGTATGTTGCTTAGTCCTTTTTCTATACCAAAATAATTTCCCTTTTGCCAAAATAATTCCCACAAATGGCATTAAAAAATTAGTTGCCTGGCCAGTGTGGCTCAGTGGTTGAGCATCGACTCATGCACCAAGAGCTCGCCGGTTCAATTCCCAGTCAGGGCACATGCCCAGGTTGTGGGCCCATTCCCCAGTGGGGGACATGCAGGAGGCGGCCAGTCGATGTTCTCTTTCATCAATGTTTCTATCTCTCTCTCTCTCTCTCTCTCTCTCTCCCTTCCTCTCTGTCTCTAACATCAATAAAGAAAAAAAAATTTTTTTTTTGTTTAATTAGAGATATTCTTGCAGATGAGAAAAAAACTTCAAGGACAAAGGATTTGCAATGTGCTTCACAACTAACACCGACACATCAGTAGAAGGTCACTTGTCTAAACTACTCACAGCCGTAACAGCCAGGCCTGAGCGAGGCAGAGCCTTCCCGTATAAGGCCTGTCTTCCTGGCTCTGATTTCCAGTCTTGTCTGGACCACTGATGCAGGTGACATCTGCTCTCCCAAGCTTCAAAAGGAGGACCTGTGTGGAACTGCGCAGCACAAAGCTAATGTCCACACAATGAGGCGTGGATTTTATTTCAGCAAAATACGATGGACTCTACCATCTGAAAGGAGAGGAGAAGAAAAATACCTTATTTTCAGGGGGGAGCATTAAAGATCTTAAATTCCCTGTGGCTCTAAATAGCAAATTATAATGAGGTTCCTTAGTAACAGACTCAGGCTCCCTCAGAGGAACAGTTGATTTCTATTCAAAAAAAGTAAAAGGTTGGATCTTAACTGGATTGTTTGATTTTCACCGGCTACTCCTGCATCGTTGATATTCTTAGCAATCTTTGTGCAGAAATTCTGGGTGCCACCATGCTCTTTCATCTGGCAGTTCTGATATGAAATTTCAGAAAATGTCTCCCCTCCATCTTTCCAAACCAGTTTCTTCTTTCAGTATTGCTCATCCCAATAGACTACAGCCACCAAATCTGGCTTCAAGTCCACAGTCCTTTCCCTTAACAATTGGTGGTTTGGTTTTTGATTATCTGAAATTCTTCACAGTATAGTTTTAGGAATGTATGTCATGTTTTAAATGTGGGGTCTGCCTTGGCTGGTTTGGCTTGCCGGTTAGAGCATTGGCCCGCAGTCCAAAGAGTCTTCAGGTTTGATTCCCAATCAAAGACACATACCTCGGTTGCAGATTGGATCCTCGGCCCTGGTCAGGGTCATGATCTCTCTCTCTCTCTCTCTCTCTCTCTCTCTCTCTCTCTCCTTTCCTCACTCCCATTCTATCTGAAATCAAAGGAAAAATATCCTCAGGTCAAGATTAACAAAAAATAAAATAAAAATAAATAAATTTGGGATCAGTTGATTTAAACCAACACTTTATGCAAAGACAGGCTAGCAGTTGCTTAATTTAAGATGCTCCACAAATAAAACATTTGCCAAAAAGCTGGCATTTTTTATTATTTATCGACTTGTTCTTCCTTACACATTTGCTCAGCAAACAATAAACACCTGCTTGGAGCCGGGCCTTATTTAGATGCTTCAATAAAACAATAGCCTGACTGGTGTGGCTCACTGGTTCAGCATCAACCCATGCACCAAGAGGTCGCCGGTTCAATTCCTGGTCAGGGCACATGCCCAGGTTGTTGGCCCAATCCCCAATGGGGGGCATGCAGGAGGCAGCCAATCCATGTTCTCTCATCGATGTTTCTATCCCTCTCTCTGCTTTCCTCTCTCTCTAAAATCAGTAAAGAAAAAACATTAAAATAAATAGCCCTGGCTGATTTAGCTCAGTGGTTAGAGCATTGGCCCACAGACCAAAGAGTCATGGGTTTGATTCCCAGTCAAGGGCATGTACCTATATTGCTGGTTCAATCCCCAGCCCTGTTGGAGTCATGCAGGAGGCAACCAACTGATGTGTCTCTCTCACATCAATGTTTCTCTCCCCGCCCCCCACCTGAAGATAAATGAAAAAATATCCTCGGGTGAGGATTAAAAAAAAAAAAGAAAGAAAGAGTGACCTTGATACCTAAGAGTCAAACACAGACCTGTCCCTGATTTGCCCCATTTCGCACACCTGGGAAGGAGCTTCATGGAAACAAAGAGTCTTCTCAGGCATTCCTGAGTCTGCCACGCTGTTATCAGCCTGTGCTGTGGGCCCCCTGCAGCGAGTTCTTCATTGTCATATAAGTGCCTGGCACCAAGCTTGTGTTTGCACAGGCATTCACTTCAAGGCCAGCTGTTCCTACAAACTCTTTGCCAGCTACACAACTAGATAGAGAGCCAGGTTTCATGTCCCTGAAGTGTCCTTCGTTTTAGAGATCTCTGGATACTTAGATAACTGTCCTTTTGGCTGTTTGTTTCTCCCTTTTCTCACTTTAATTCCTGTTCTTAAGTTTTATATATCTAATAAAGAATAAACCTGTAGCCCTTGCCCGTTTGGCTCAGCAGTTAGAACGTCAGCCCAACGACCGAAGAGTCACAGGTTCGATTCCGGTCAAGGGCATGTGCCTCAGTTGCGGTTTGGTCCCACCCGGGTTGAGGTCATGCAGGAAGTGGCCAATCAATGTATCTCTCTCACACGGATGTTTCTCTCTCTCTCTCTCTCTCTCTCTCTCCCCCTCCCACTCTATCCACTCTCTCTGAGGATAAATGGAAAAATGTCCTCGGGTGAGGATTAAAAAGAAAAAGAAAAAAAAAGAATAAACCTGCAAAACCCTAGTCACCCACCCTTGACCCCCATAAAAGCAGAACTCCAGGCCCACACTCGCTTTCTCCCCTCCCCCACCTCACAACCTCTCTTTGTGGCCCCAGGTATATGTATTCCCTCCAGGATCTGTAAGTAAGAAAACTTGTTTCTGCAAAGTTTCCTGATGGCCATTGCTGAGGGTGTCTTGCAATCATAGTAAGAACCACAAGGGTCAGTCCAGCTACAACACAGATTTCAAAAAAGGAGACAGTGGAGGCTCTCTCCATGGGCCCAGGTGAGTGCCCCCAGGCATTTCTAGCCCATAATATCACTATCGATAGGTTGAGATTGACACAAAACATATCCCCACCCAATCCTATTGGCTACCTGACTAGCCTATCTATATCCGGTTTTTTACCTGGAAAAGAGGTTAAAAAAGACAAGTTAGCACAGACTAGCTGGGCAGGTGAACAAAATGGGGCGGGGGGTAAGATTGGCGTGAGATACAGAGGTTAGTATTCCAGAACTGGTATGCCTAATTGGAGGCCAGAATTTTAGGAAGCAATAAACAACTTGGACAGTCAGTCAGGACACAGGACAGTCCATATGCTCGGGGAAGAAGTGAAGAGACGAGAGTTCCTGTTTGCTTTGCAGTACACTAAATACTGGACGCATCGAAGATCGCTCCAGAGGACAGTGGTACAATGAGACCTTCTTTTTTGCGATTACAATTTGGGGCATTTAAAACACATTCCTTAGAACCATATGCTAAGTTTTATTCCCTGGACATGGTGGTTTCCTGGCCTGGAGACTTAAATCAAAAACATTTGATAAGATCTAAGAGGGAAGTTAAACACAGCTTTTTCAAAGAGAGTAAATGTGGAGCCTGAACCTATAAGGTAAGTATGTCCCTGTTTCTGCTATTACCTTCCACCCAGGAGACATTTTAAGAAGATTTAGAAAGTGGTAGTTGAAAGAGAAAATTAATGTTATAGGCTGTGCCTTGATATTTTACAGAATAAATTCTTAGTTATGTGATGTCAAGGCATGACCTTGATATTGAAACCGCAGGTAATCTCCAAATCCCTTTTTAGTTAATCACCTTTATCCCTGAAGATTTGGCCAGAGCCTCAGACAAGGCCAACCTCATCAGAAGTGTGTCAGCTCTGCTCCCGAGTGAGGGGCCGATGCACAGTGATGGATTACAGGCTGCAGAGGAAGTGAGACAGGACGAGACAACTGCGAGTCTGCCTTCGTCAACATCGTATATTTCTCCCGATAATCTGAAGCGAGTCCACAAGAAGAGAATTCTAATGCTGTCCCCAGTCATTGGTTTGCCAAGGACCCCGATCACACTAGTTTAATGAATGCATAGAGTTTGCTCTGTGTGTGCTGGGACATTATTTTGTTCTTATGCTCCATTGGACAAAGAGCAACACAGAGCAGTGGCAAGAGCTGGGCTTTGGTGCCAGGTTACCTGGGGAGCAGCTTACCTGGGGAGCAGCTTACCTGGGGAGTGAGTCAAGGGCTATCTGTGGGCATGCTCCATGTTCCCCTCCCCTCTGTTAAGGGCTCACAGAACTCTCCACAGGAGGTCAGCCCGTCCTGTGCATCCAAGGTTGGCATCCACCTTCTCCTCAAAATGTGTTCTGGGACCAGAGGTGCTAGCATTCCAAATTCTGTTGGAAAACAGAATTTCAGTCTCCATCCCAGATCTACAGAACTAGAATCTGCATTTGACAAGATTCCCCAGTGATTTCATGCATGTTAAAATTTCTCACACACTGGTTTACAAAACTGAATCAACTGTGAAGAAAAAAAAGGGCATTGGAAAATATTTCCATATCATCAAGGAAGTGAATTGCTAACTACAATGGTGAAAACCAAAAAAAGCAAATTGCGGAGGAAACTAGAGCTATCTGCCGGAGTAAGCAAATGGCTTGGTGGCATCATCCTTAAAGGCAGGAACCCAGTCTGTCTCTGACTACTCCAGGGTGGAGGGGGATTGCAAAAGTCATGTAAAGTACTTGATCGATGTTCAAATCCGGGACTTATGATTTCCACTGCACCAACTGAGGAGGCAATCAGCATGAGCCTCTAAGGATGACAAAGTGGCAGGCCAATATCATGAGTAGGAATAAGGACTAAGGACCAGCAGACCTGAGTTCATTTTGCCACAAGCATTCAGCAAATCTTAGCTGTCATTATTACATTCATTCACTGGTCCTCACACCCTGTGAAAGAGACAAGTCCCTTTCTTCCCCATTGTAGAGGTGAATAGATCGGGGTTTAGGGAAGTGGAGACTCCCTGCAGGTCAGAGGTCCACAGGACTGCTGGCAGAGCTGGACCTCAAACTCAGGCCTCAGCTTCTCTTGTTCAGTGTCCTTTGCAGCAGACAGGCTCCCTTGAATGCTAATTAAGAATCTGATTTGGAGCAGTGATTATCAGGAAGGGGCCAGATGGACAAGCAGACAGCCATCTGCCTCCTACCTGGGTCACCTGGCCCCAGGTCCCTCGTTAGGAATGAGTCACTCTGTCAAAGGCAAAGATGTTATCGGGGGGGAAAGAACCTCTCTGCAAGCAGGAATGCAGGAATTAGCATATCAAGTGACCAAGACCAAGAAAAGGAAGGTTTTTATGAGTAGATAGGCTTTCTCAAAGTGAAACTACAGCCCTATGTGGCAAGGGGAGAGAGAGGGGGAGAGAGAGAGAGAGACAGAGAAGAAAGGGGAGGAGGAGAAAAGGAGAGTAGAGATGGGGGGGTGGGGGGAGAAGCTATCAAGAACTTTCCCTGTGCTGAACACAGAACCCCAGATGTATTATCTCAGGTCACTGTTGCCACAACATTGTGACTTGGGCATTATCACCCCATACAATAAATACGCAGGCTTGGATAATTAAAGGAACATACCCAGTTATCACATGAGAGAGACAATGATTCAAGTTTATCAGTGATATTTTTTTCTACCATGCCACAGGTTGCAATGCCAGTCATATGCAGCTGTAAAAAGAAGGCTCTCTTACCCTTTGAGACAGCATGGAAGGACCTGGAGAGAATTACGCTGAGTGAAATAAGCCAGTTAGAGAAAGACAAGTATTACATGATCTCACTTATACGTGGAATCTAATGAACAAAATAAGCTGACCAACAAAATAGATCCAGAGACATGGAAGTAGGGAACTGACTGACAAATCTCGGAGGGAAGAGAGGAGGGGAGGGGTGGGAAGAGATTAACCAAAGAATTTATAGGCATATACGCATAACCAATGGACACAGACAACAGTGCAGTGAAGTCCTGGGGCAGGGGGTAGGGGGTCAGTGGGGGGAAAAGGGGGAGACATCTATAATATTTTCAACAATAAAGATAAATTTAATAAACAAATAAACTATTTTAGAATAGTTTTGGATTTACAGGAAAATTACAAAATTAGTACAGAGAATTCCCATAAAACTTGCAACCAGTTTATTGTTAACTACATGTCACAATTAATGAACCAATGTTGATACATTAACTAGAGTCCATACTTTATTCACATTTCCTTAGTTTTAACCTTTTTTTCTTTCTAGATTCCATTTGGGATACAAATAACATTTAGTCATCCATCATGTTTCCTTAGGTTCCTCTTGGCTGTGACCAATTCTCAGACTTACCTTGTGTTTAATGACCTTGATAGGTGTGAGGAGTACTAGTCGGGTACTTTATAGAATGTCCCTCATTTGGGATTTGTCTGATGTTTTCTCATTATTAGACATAGGATATGGGTTTTGGGGAGGAAGACCACAGAGCTAAAGTGTCACTCTCATCACATCATATCAATAGTACAAGACTTTTTTAAAATATGTTTTCTATTGATTTGAGAGAGAGAGAGAAACATCAGTGTGAGAAAGAAACATCAATATAGGTTGCCTCCAGCACTTGAGCTGGGGATCAAACCTGAAACCAGGAATCGAACCGGTGACCTTTTGGTGCACAGGACGACACTCAACCAACTGAGCCACACCAGCCAGGACTGAGGTACATGACTTAACCACTGTTGATGTTAACCATGATCACCAGGCTGAGGTTGTCTTGTTCAAGTTTTTCCACCGTAAAGTTACTTTTATCCCCTTTTTCACTCTTTATTCTCTGGAAGGAAGTCACTGTGCACAGCCTACTCTTAATTAGCAGGAAGTTAGGCTTCAAGTCCTTGAGGGCAAAGTTGCATGGGAGATTTGTCTATTCCCCGCCCCCCCATTTATTTATTCAATACTTTGTTTAAATCAGCAGGGATTCGTGGACTTTTTATAATTTGGGTTATAATCCAACACTATTTTATTTCATTTGTTCCTCATATTGTTCCAGCATTGGTCATTGAACACTCTTTCATTCAGCTCCTATGTCCCCTTGACATATTCCCATAACTGTGGATATTTTGAGCACTCCCTTACTTTCTGGTTCAGGCTCATTTTGTGTATTTACTGCCTGAATCTTAGAATGAACCATTTCTCCAAGACATCTGATTCTTGTGTTGGAAAATGGTATTAGGAATTGAGATCTGGAAGCTAGATGTACTCATAGCTACTGGGGTATCATTTCTCAGCTGACTGGACAAGGAAATAAATGTATATGTATTAATTTGTGTATATGCACATACCTAAATATTCTACATGTAACCATCTATATTGAGCTAAACATGAGTTCATAATGGTGTCTCCACTCATCTATTATAACATGGATAATTCTAGCCTTCTCCCACTTCAACAGTGAGAAGCCCAATGGCACTCGTTTTTCATCTCTTTGTTTCATTCTAACTGTTCCAGGGTGGGACCCTCTGCTCAGCAAAGTCCTAAAGAACCTTCAAATCTCTCATATTTTGGCTTTTAATGGTCTGTCTTAAAAAAAAAAATCCTCACTCGAGGATATATTTTTAGAGAGAGAGGAAGGGAGAGAGAGAGACAGAGAGAAAGAGAGAGAGAAACATCGATGTGAGAGAGAAACACAGATCAGTTGCCTCCCATACACATCCCCAATTGGGGAACAAACCTGCAACCTAGATATGTGCCCTGACCTGGAATCGAACCCGAAACCTTTTGGTGTATGGGAGGATGCTCCAATCAACTGAGCCACTTGGCCAGGGCAGCTTTTAATGGTCTTTTGATTATCTCAGGCTCCTGCTGCTTCTTTCCAAACTTGATGATGAATATCTTTATTATAATTCTTCCAGGATTTCACACAGCCAAAGCATGGAAAAACAGTAAGTAACTGACTTAAAGGACAACAAATCTGACCTCCTATGAGAGAGGGAATTTTCAGTCAAAAACTTGAGGGTTCCCATTGTTTCTTTCTTTATCTATTATCAGTTTTAATCTCCAAGCCCTCAATTTGCCTTGTATCTTAATCCTGTTTAGGTAAACTCTGTCAAAGGCAGTGGATTCTCAAATATCTTGCCCCTGCTCCCCAGTCTCCTCAGGTGGCACCTGTGTTCCAGGGTGGCTGGGATCACTTCATGGCACCACGAGGAGGGGTTAGCTTCTGCTCACCAAACCTGACCTGAGTCTCCTGATGCCACTCACTGCCGATGTGTCGACCCCATCTGTTCCTGTTTGTACTCTGGATCAACTTCCTTTTGGATAATTCTTGGAAAGGCCTTAGCAAGAGGGAAAGATTAAATCATCCACAAGCAAATTGTAAATTGTGTATCATGCTGCTTGTATTAGTTAGGCTTCCTTGGTCAGAGGTATAAGAGGAAATATTTGGAAAATATTAATGTAGATTTACATGCACATCACCTGATCTTCTCCATAGTCAGCCGAGCTGTTCACCTTTCTTGGCAGCAGGTGGGGAATGAGGTGAACAGAGAGAAAATTGGATTCTTGGAGAAGGAATGCAAAGAAGGGTAATAGTCAGCTTTTGACAATTTAAAGTAAGGCAATATGTTTAAAAGTCTACATTTCTTTTGTTCCCATTTTACATATCAACTGGATATAGAATTTTTCCCATGGTGTAATTAAGAAGGCCATAAAACTATAGGCTGAAAAGAAAGGATATAAAATAGGCCCAGAGGCATGGAAGCGTGGCACAGACTGACGGATATCAGAGGGAAGGGAGTTGAGCAGAGAATAACCAAAGAACTTATATGCATATATACATAATCCATGGACACAGACAATAGTGTGGTGAAGGCCTGGGGTGGGGCGGGAACTGGGTAGAGGGGGACAATGGGGGAAAAATGGGGACATCTGTAATACCCTCAACAACAAAGATAAATAAATTTTAAAACAAAGAAATTCAAAAAAATTTTTATAAATTAAAATAAAATTTTTAAATAGAAGAAGTAATAGAGAAGCCCGTCACTTTTTTTTAATCCTCACTGAGGGTATTTTTCCATTTGTCTTCAGACAGAGTGGGAGGGAGGGAGGGAGGGAGGGAGGGAGAAACATCAATTGGTTGCCTCCTGCACAACCCTGACCAGGGCTGGGGACCGAACCAGAACTGAGGTACGTGCCCTTGACCAGAAATGAACCCACAACTATTTGGTCTGCAGGCCGAAGCTCCAACCACTGAGCCAAACCAGCCAGGGAGAGAAGCCCATCACTTTTAAGCCAAGATTCTTGAAGACACAATGAGGGCTGAAGGCAGATAGAAGAGAAGAATCAGAGGTGGAGAGGTGACATTATGTTGTGCTCCTCTCCCTGGGCTGAAACCCTGACAAACTGGAGAACAACTAGGGCAGAGGGGTCCTGGCCTGCTCCCTATTTGGTATCCTGGGAGGAGATCACCTGGTTGGCCAGGCACCTCATGTCCATAAGAACTTGGGGATTGTCCCCACCAAAGTAAAGCTCAATAGCACAGCATAGTTAGAAAGGGACATCCGGAGCTCAGCTCTCCCAAGCTGCCCTCTTTTTCCATCCAATCTGTTGGAATGAAAGAGCTTCCACTGGGCACTGAAAAGGGGAAGCAGAAGGTAGCTGAGTCTGAGAGCCAGCTTTCCAACTGTAGGCGCTATTGTGGTGAGGAGTGACTCAGCAGAGAAGAATGGGCTCTACCACACCACTATCCCACTCCAGCCAGAAGCCAATGGAGGACATGCAAAAGCTCAGTGGAGGTTTAGAGCCATCATTGAGGAGGTGAGGTTGGCAGCCAGGAGGTAGTGGAGTGTCTGCCAAGCCTAGAGAGACCAGATTGCAAGTAATACCAGCTTTGACTTTAAACACAAATGCCAGCAGGACAAGCATCTCTCTAGTGGACAAGGAACTTGGTTGCCATGGAAACAGGAGACACTGTTATGGATACCAGAGAGGTCAGCCCCAATATTGTGTAAACCCAAAGAACCTTTCCCTTCCCACTGCCAAGAAGACACAGGAAGCCACAACCCAACCCTGTCCCACTCACCTAAGAGCCTCCTTGATGGGGAGCAGGACTGTAGTCAGAAATCTGTGGGACATATTTTTCACCTAAGGAAACTAAGCCTCATTTAAAAGGAATACTTTAAAGGATTGTAAGGTTCTAGTTCTTTGAGATTGTCCTAAAATAAAATTAAATTTCAAGTGGCAACTCTGATCCATAAACTCCAAACAACTTAGTCAAGAAAGGAAGTATTATGACTCCTGGGCAACTCACAGAGTTGAAGGAGGATCTGCAGCAGAAGCCTGGGGTGGTGATGGGGAGAGGACTCTAACTGGTGGAAATAGAAGAGAGACAACCCTCAAGGAAGGAGAGTTGCTGTTACACTGTTACTAGAAACAGAGGGAAGGGATGCTGAACAGGCAAATATAACATATGTTCACAGCTTTCTCTTAGTAAATAAGGAGGCCTGGTCCAGGAAACTTCATTCATTCATCCATTCATTCATTCAACAACAATCTATTGACCTGAGTGAAGAGGAGCGAGACTACAAGGTGGAATCAGTCATGGCCCCTGGCCTCAAGAGTTTACAATCCAGTGGGAGGGGCCTGCAGGAAAAGCTGTATTACCTGCCTGAAGGATAGAGCAACGTTATGGGCAGAGAACAGCTGCTATTGTAAGAATGAAAGGAAAGAACAACTACTTCTGCATCAGGGAAGTCTGGCACTGGGTCTGTGCCTTGAAAGTATATTAGTGAAAAAGAAAGGAAAGAGGATGTTTGTCTTTTAAAGACTACTTGGTTGATATTTCAGAAATAGAGGAAGGGAGAGGGAGAGAAAGAGAGAAACACCAATGTGAGAGCTCAACATCGATCGGCTGCCTCCTGCATGTCCCCTAGTGGGGATCAATCTACAACCCAGGCATGTGCCCTTGATAAGGAATTGAACTGGAAACCTCCTGGTGCATGGGATGATGCCCAACCAACTGGGCCAGGGCAAAGGATATATATATATATGAATCCAGTAGCATCCCATCTAGGAACCTGAAGGGCACTCTGAGAGGTTGTACAGAATGGAAGGTTTTTAAAGAAAGAAGGGTGTTGCAGGGGAGTTTTTAACCAGGACACTTTGGAGGGGAGGGAACAGCAAGGATTCTATCATGCAGATCGTCTCTTATTCCTGTAGGGGGCAGGGGCGGAGGGGTCCCACTAGACAGATTACCTCATTGGTGTTTACCAGAATACTCCAGACCAGTGGATTAAGATTACATTTCTGGGAAAGTTTGAAACTGCAATCAAGTCAGGTATTAAGTCTAGGTTTGGTATCATGGGCTTTAGCACAAGTGATGCCATGTGAGGGCTCCTGTTTTTCTCTTTAACAGTTTTTGCACAGAATTCTTGATGAAATGTTGAAGATAGGAAGCTGGAAAGAAAGGCTGGAAAGAGAACATCTTAAATGCAAGGCAAGTGAGTGTAGCTTCATCCTGTAAAGCTACTCGGTCTTTTAAAGTCAGATTTGCATTTTGGAATATTCACTCTGGCAATGTTATCATCATAAGTAGCTAGTTATTAATATTTATAATAGGAAGAGCAAAGGGAAGACCAGACATTATAAGCATGGTCATCTGGAGAGCTTCCCCAGGAAGCTACAGCTCCACACTCCCCAGGAAACCATGGGTCCATTCCCTGTAGATCACTGGGGTAAGGGATTGAACAAAGGGGGAGATGGGCACATGCACAGTAAAGTTGGGGTGACTTAAGGAAGGTGTTTGCCTGTCAGTCTAGCCTGGGAAACAATGGATTGGCTAGGAGGGTGGAGTCACTACAAGCACAAAAAAATCTTGAAAGAGTAAAATCCCCAGACAAAGAGTTCTACCTCTCTTGTGCCTTTTGCTCTTACTTCCTTGTTCCCCCTCACTCTCTTGCTCCATGACCTGTACTTGCCCACTATGTAGCCTTAAGCCTCATGGCTCATGGCCTTGCAGACCCCACACGCAATGGACTGCAGCTGGGAACACAAGCTGAGCTAGCCAGGTGCTGGACTGGACTATGCTTTAATATGAAGCAGAAATTCTGAGCAGAGGCCTTATTTCTAGTCCTGCTGAAGACAAGAAAAGACTTCTTCCATGGTGAGATGGACAGAGACAGGATCTTGGGGGAACCCCCTTTATTTTACATAATCAATAAAGCTTCCACAAAACTCCATCCTTCTGTGGGGGCATCAGGAAATTATTTTTCCCATGGTACCCCAAGAATTCCACTTCCATCAATAACAGCAGCAGTGTGGGGAATAAATTTGGGAAGGAAGAGATGAAGACTCTAGTCTATGGGCAAAAACACAAAGGGTGAATAGGACAATGGAATTTCAGTGTTGTTGGAATTTTTCTCAGAAAAGTGCATTGGCAAGTGTCCTAAACCTTCTGCAGCAGCCTAGCAAAGGCCAATTCATCACCCTGGGTCTCTCTACACTTCACTTTTCAAGGGCTACAGTTCTATCATTATTTCCCTGGCTTTTCCTCACTAATCTCTCTTCTTCTTGGTGGTTCACACCAACATGCAAACGTATCCTGGTATCTCTCATCTCTGAAAATATTCTTAATGCCCTAGTCTACTACTGCCCATTACGTTCCCCTTCCTTAACAGGGGCTTCTATCCTCAGGTTCTTCTCATGGTTGCAATGTGGCCACTGTAGTTTCCACCATCCTGACTGTCATCTAGGCAGAAAAAGAGGGAAAAAAGAGCTGAGTCAGACCCTTTAAAAGAGCTTTTATAGAAGCTCTGCCTGATGCCTCTAATTATATCTCATTGGCTTCCCCAAATGACAAGGGAGGATGGAAAACATAGTTCGTTAATTAAACATTTTTGTGCCCCAAGAAAAGGTTAATAAAAAATAAGGAGAGAATGGATATGAGGTAGGCAACCAGGAATTTTTGCAGTATTTTCTTTGATCTCCTTCTAGTACACTAGACATAATTTCTCAAAAGAGGTATCAGCGTACACCACTACTGCTTCCTTACTTTCCACTCTTCCACCAATCTGGTTTCTATCCACATGTTGCTAAATCCATTGGACAGACCACTCTTTCTTATACTCAACTTCTCTGTAGCATTCAAATATTTCTCCATGAAACACTATTCTTCCTCTCTCAGCTTCCTCATCATACTACTCTGTTCTCCCATTCTACTCCTTATTCTCTCACTGACTCTTCTTTATTTAATGTTATTCAATTCAATTCAAGACTTCCTCATGTCTTTTCTCTCTCTACAATCTCCTCTTAAGTAATCTCATTCATTCCCATGGCTTTTTTTTTTTAACTTATCTTTATTGTTGAATGTATTACAGATATTCCTCATTTTTCCCCCATTACCCCCCTCCTCCCCATTCCCGCCCCCCTCCGCCTTTCCCCACACTGTTGTCAGTGTCCATTGGTTATGCATATATACATATAAGTTCTTTGGTTTATTTCTTCCCACCCTTCAACCCCCCTTCCCTTTGAGGTTTGTCAGTCTAACAACCAATTTGTACTTCTTAATCCTTTCACCTTTTTCACCCATCCCCCCAGCTCCCACCCATCTGGTAACCAACAAAAGTTCTCTGTATCTATGAGAATGTTTCTGTTCCTCTTGTTCACTTTGTTTGTAGATTCAATTGTTGATAGATATGTATTTATTGCCATTTTGTTTATTCATATTTTTTATCTTCTTTTTCTTCAAGAAGACCCTTCAACATTTCATATAATAATGGTTTGGTGGTGGTGAACTCCTTTAGCTTTTCCTTGTCTGGAAACTCTTGATATGGTCATCGATTCTAAATGACAGCTTTGCAGGATAGAGTAATCTTGGTTGTAGGTTCTTGCTTTTCATCACTCTGAATATTTCTTGCCACTCCCTTCTGGCCTGCAAAGTTTCTTTTTTGAGAAATCAGCTGACAGTCTGATGGGAACTCCCTTGTAGGTAACTAACTGCTTTTCTCTTGCTGCTTTTAAGATTCTCTCTTTGTCTTGAACCTTCTGCATTTTGATGATGATGTGTCTTGGTGTGGGCCTCTTGGGATTCATCTTGTTTGGGACTCTCTGTGCTTCCTGGACTTGAATGTCTGTTTCCTTCACCAAGTTAGGGAAGTTTTCTGCCATTATTGTTTCAAATAGGTTTTCGATTTCTTGTTCTCTCTCTTTTCCTGGCACCCCCAAGATGTGAATGTTGGTATGCTTGAAGTTGTCCCAGAGGCTCCTTACACTAACCTCATTTTTTTGGATTCTTTTTTTCTTTTTGCTGTTCTGATTGGGTGTTTTTTGCTTCCTTCTATTCCAAATCGATGGTTTGCTTCTTGGCTTTATCTACTCTACTATTGAATCTGTGTAAACTGTTCTTTATTTCAGTTAGTGCCTCCTTCATTTCTAACTGTGCATCCTTCATTTCTGACTGGTCCTTTTTTATGCTCTTGAGGCCCTCACTAAGTTCCCTGAGGTTCTCACTAAGTCCATTGAGCATCCTTATAAGCAGTGTTTTGAACTCAGCATCTGTTAGGTTGCTTAACTCCATTTCACTTAGTTATTTTCCTGGAGTTTTGTTCTGTTCCTTCACTTGGGACCTGTTTGTCTCCTCATTTTGGCTGCCTCCCTGTGTTTGTTTCTATGTATTACTTAGTGAGAGGTATGGGGCTAGCTGAGACCAGATGCTGCTTGTTTGAAAGAATTTAGGAAAAGCTGAAGCAGGATCCAAGACAGGCCAATCCTATGGTAAAGCAACTGGCAACAGCTTGGGTGGGCCTGAAAGTTGGGTGGGGCGGGGCCTCAGGGAATCACCAGGGCGGGGCACACAGTGTGAGCCAGGTTGCTGGAGTCCCAGATATGGCGTCTGCTGGCCCAGGGAAGGGCTCACCAAAGGAACAAAAGCCTCTGATAGCACGTCTGTCCAGGAGAAAGCTGCCTCCCCAGCCCTCGCTCCAATGCCAAACAGCTCAGTTCTTCCCCATATGACTCTGGTGCCTTTCAAGCTGCCTCCCGCACGCTGGAGGGTGGGAGCCTGAGTAAGTCCGTGCACAGGCCCTTTAAGAGGAGCTGCGGGGGCTCCAGCGGCCTCAGCCTCAGTTCCCACTGGTTTTTCCAGCCAGAAGTTATGGGGACTTCTCTTCCTGGCACTTCTCTTCCTGAGCTGGGCGCCTGGTGTGGGACGGGGACCCCTCAGTCCTCAGAGAGGGCCTTCCCAGCTGAGGTATCCTCCTAATTTTTATCCGGCACACGTTGGTGTGGGACCAGCCCGTCATGCCTCCGCCCCTCCTACCAGTCTCCATGTGGTTTTTTCTTTAATTTCATAGTTGTAGGACTTCCATTCAGCTTGATTTCAGGTGGTTTTGAATGATGGTTGTTCTGCAGTAGTTGTAACTTTGATGTGGTTGTGGGAGGACGTGATACTGCGTTTACCTACGCCGCCATCTTGACTGGAAGTGCCACTCCCATGGCTTTAAATACATCTGTATCCCAATGATTCCCAAATCTTATCTCTAGCCAATACCTCATTTTGATCTTCAGTCTCATATATTTAGTTGCCTACATAGCATCTCAAACTACTTCTCTCATAAACTTACCATGCCCAAAATAAAAGTCTTAAATGCCTCTGACCCCCACCCCAAACCTGTGTCCACTCCAGTTTCTCCCTTCTCAGTAAACAGAATCTCTGCCAATCTGGTTTCCAGGCCAAAACCCAGAAAAATCTTATTTTGACCCCTTTGTCTCTCTCACCTCCCATCTATCACCAAGTCCTGCCAGTTCAACCACAAATATCTTGTCAATGTATTTTTATTGGCAGTATCACCAGCTTAGTACATGCTACCATCATCTTTCTCCTAAACTACTACAATGTCTTTCTAATTGTTCATTCTTTTCTCCACTCTCTTCTCCCCTTCAGTCCAATGTACAGAGGGACCCAGAGTGATCTTTTAGTATTTTAGGTTGGATTATGTTATCTCTATTCAGAATCCCATGATGCCTTCTTACTGCAATTATTTAGAATAAAGCTTACTCATAAATAATTCTTATATTGATTGCATGTTAAAATGATATGTTGGATACATAGAGTTACATGAAAATTATTAACATTTGAAAAAAGAATAAAGTCTTTTTGTTACCTAGATTCTACATGGTTCTCCCTTGTTTTCCAGTCTTTCCCTTACCTTATGCTCCAGGCAAATTGGTGTCCCATCAGTTCACATTAAATTCAAACTCATTAAATTCTTTGTCATGTTAGAATCTTGGTATTTGCTGTTCCTTCTGCCTGGAATGCTCTTCTCTCTGCTCCTCACATGACTGGCTTCTTCTCACCCTTCGTGGTTCAACCTAAACATCAACTCAGAGAGGCGTTCCTTTGTAGCCCTAAGATAAGAACTGCTTCCTACTATTGTCTACCACACCACCTTGTTCATTTCCAATATGGCTCTGACCTGAGTTTGCAATAGTTGGCAAAAATTTTGGTTGCAAATTTATTATTCATTAGTTTACTTGGAAGGTTTATTTGCCTTCCAGACTATATACTCTATACATAGTATACTGCCTGCCACTCATTAGATAGTCAATAACTGAATGTTTGTTGAATAAGTGATTGGATCAAAAAGGTAAGCATAGAATATCACATTCAATCTCTCCAAAAACCTCATATTTAGGTATTTTATCCCCATTTTATACATGAGTAAACTGAGGATCAGAGAACTTATATAAGTTCTCCAAGGATTTCCAATGAGTAAGTAGAGAAGCAGGAATTCAAAGCCAGATCAGGCAGGTTCCAGAGCCTCTTCTTCCACACCAGGCTATCTCTACATATAATATCTCTCCAGGACATCAGTGACACCAGTGGGTCATTTTTGTGCTTTGTAGTTGACCAGATTGTTGCTTAATATGAGACAAAAAATTGAAAAGTCATCCCAGATTTCATTATCTTACCACAAGTAATTGGGACTCATTAAAAACCTGATTCTGAAGGCAGGAAGAAATCATTTTAATTAGCAATGGAATGGAGTTTTCCTCAGCAACAAGTCCAGAATCTCAATGTATGCCCAAGGAGGCTTTAATTAACAAGAAAAGTGGCTGTTTCCATAAAGAATGGATAAAATATTGAAGTTCTCCCAGATTCTTTGCAACTTCCTGAAGACATTCTACATCTCTCAAAGGCTGCAATTGTCAGTGGTGGTCAGTGTTACCATAAATATTTCCTGTTAGACTGGTTGCATTTTATTGTCTTTTTTCATACTGATCTGAAGGTCAGGAAGGGCAAAGTTAGGCTAGAAAGCAATAATTCTACTTCTCCCTTCATTTCCTTTTACACTTGCTACCTATGTTATATCCTTCTTGGCACTTCAATTAGCATTTCAACATCTCTAAGTAGTTTTGCTGTTAAGAAACCTTTTTATTGTGGCTTTACAAGCCAAGAGTTCCGTGGTCAACTTATTTGACCATGGAACACTTTGCTAATACTTTGTGTAAGGATGTGTACTGAATCATAGCCAGAATATTTGATAAGCATGGATTTTGAGCAAGGCAGTGTTTGTGTGGTTTAAGTGTTTTGTAGTAACTGATCTGACCCCTGGGTGTGACCCTGCCACCACACAGAGAAAACTACTTGGTGAGCACATATGTGCCCATGGATCACCCCCAGCCACCCAGATAGGTACCAGGTTGAGCAGAAGGATCAGTTTTAGCCCTTCCCTGCTTCCACTTGGTGAGACTTTTAAGGTACTGTAGCGTGGGCTGGGATTGTTCAGGCCTTGAGCATGATTGAACCTTCAGATAATATCATTCTTCTCTATATCCAGACTGGAATGGGGTAGGCAGAACCAACAGAAAGGAGGTGTTAAAATATGATGATTCTGCCCAGCTGGTGTGGCTCAGTGGTTGAGTGTCGACCCATTCACCAAGGGGTTGTCAGTTCGATTCCCAGTCAGGGCACATGCCCAGGTTGTGGGCCAGATCCCCAGTGGAGGACATGCAGGAGGCAGCCAATCGATGTTCTCCCTCATCAATGTTTCTATCTCTCTCTCCCTCTCTCTCTAAAATTAATAAAGAAAAAAAATTTTTTAATATGACAATTCTTACGGCAATCCAGCTGCAAACCGATGGTCAGTCTGAGGCTTGATATCCCTGTTCAATGTACTCAATTTTCTGTGGACACCTTCGACTCATCTGAAACCACTTCAGATTTGTAGAATCTCATTATAAACAGTCAAAACTTCTGAGTGAGCATCTGGCTAAGTCAGAGGCAGCCCCTGGAGGGGTGGGGCTGGGAAACAACCATCAAGTTGCCTGGTACACTCATTGCACAATTAGCTTCAATAAACCATTTATTTGTTGACCTTGGGCTAGTTTCTGAAGAATGATGAATCGAAAAGGATCTACTCCAGTGGCTATGAAGGCAGTTTCTCTCCTATTAATGGATCTGTCTTTTCAACACAGCTGTGATTTCAAGCAAAGGTCTTTGACCCAAGTAGAGGCATCAGCAGAAAGAAATACATTAAGAAGCTAAGCCAAGGCCACATGTATGACATTCTCCTTAAGATATCCTTTCTCATGTTGTGAACCCCATCTTCCCATTTCCCTCCATCTTCTCGACTTCTTCTGGGCCTCTTTCAACAAAGGATGCTTACAGAATTAACTGCATCTACATGGCCTTGAAGAGCTTTTAAAAGTTTCACTTTTTTTTCTTGTCATTTAAGGAAATAGATTTCTCAAGCTATAAGAAAAAATATTTTTTAAATCCTTCACTTTTAAATATTAATGAAGACTTCCCAAGAAACCTAACAGTTCCACCAGAGCCAATTGCAAGTAGAGATAAAATTTTTTTTTAATAAATCATTGCTTTTCCCCATCCACTTTTATGCCTCTGTTTCCATCTCTGTTCTCCAGCAGTAAGTTAGGAAATTTTATTTTACCCTACAAAAACCAACAGCCACCCTGGAATAGTCAGGGTGCCATTTTAGGCTAGTTATATAAAATTAAACCACCATACATATTTTATAATTGAATCCCTGTCTGCATTAAAGTGTTTTCTGCCATCCTGTCTCAATTCAAACCCATCCTGCATCACCATAACTTATATCCCATAAAAATCAGAATCATTAGATAAATGAAAGAAAAAGAAGCTAATTTACTATTTGATTGAGGTTTGTTGTTGTTTTTTGGTGGGAGGGGTGGGAATATCAATTAAATACATACCCTCTCATTTCATGACCTACATCCTACTCATTTAGGCTCAGAAATTTCAGAGTTATCTATCTACCCTCAACTTTAGTCACCGACATGAGGCTTGAAGATCAAGGGTCCCTCCTCCAATTACCCAGCATTTTTACATCAAAGATCACAGAAGGGGAAAGCTTTCTTATTTTAATAAGCACAGCCTTCCCTGGTACTCTTTGCATATGTTCTTACAGCATCTTGAACATTTTTCTACGTTCTACCTCATTGTATTCTAATGATTTGTTTATTTAACCACCTATTCTCCTAGACTGAAATATCCAGGGGAGAGAAACTATATCTTATTTCTTAGTGTCGTCTTTTTGCCTAGAATGGAGGAGGTGCTCAATAAATAACTATTGCACGGAACAGAGGAATTTCTAGATTTAGAAGGCATAGGTTCCGAGAATGTCAGGGTTAATTCAAGCTAAAAATAACTGAACTGGCTACATCATTTGTGGAAATTAGACACAAACTGATTCAAGCAATTCAAGGCATAGTAGAGCAACCACAGTCATTTTGCCCCTAAACTTTTTAAAATTTTATTTTATTTATTTTTTGTTGATCCTCATCTGAAGATATATTTTTCCATTGATTTTTTTTTTTTTTATTCCTCACCTGAGGATATTTTTCTACTTATCATCAGATAGAGTAGGAGGGAGGGAGAGAGAGAGACAGAGAGAAACATTTTGCGTGATAGAGCCACATCGACTGGTTGCCCCCCACACTACCCAACCAGGGCCGGAGACAAACCGAAACCGAGGTATGTGCCCTTGACCGGAATCAAACCCAAGACTCATTGGTCTGCAGGTCAGCGCTCTAAGCGCTGAGCCAAACCGACCAGGGCTCCATTGATTTTTAAATAGAGTAGAAGGGAGGTAGAGAGAGAGAGAAACATCAATGTGAAAGATACACAACCATTGGTTGCCTCCCACATGACCCCGATCGAGGCCGGGATCGAACCTGCAACCCAGGCATGTACCCGTGACTGGGAATCGAACTCACAACCCTTCGGTCTATGGGCTGACACCCTTAACTGCTGAGCCAAACTAGCCAGGGCCTAAACTTTTTTATTATAAGAAAATCATACATTAAAAAAGTTACCCAAACAATAATATAATGAACATTGGTACACTTACAAGCTAAGTAACAAAATGTTGACAATTGTCATAGTTAGCTACATTTGCTTATAAAGATTTGCAGATGTTTTAAAATAACTGTCATGTCTAGTAAAAAGACAGTTTTTATAAAGAGAACTTCTAAAGCAAAGTCATTAAAAGGTCATTCCGTTGCCCATGGAATGAAGACCAGATCCCTGAGAACAGCTTTTTCCAGGCCTTCTGTGATCTGGATCTTATTAACTTCTTTTTGAGATGATCTGTTTCTGCCCCTTCTTCATACTCTTCTCCAGCGAGGCTGAGCTGCTTTAAATTCCAGGATCAACACCCAGCCTCCTCCCTCCTTCCTCTGGGTGTTTGTACATGCTGTTTCGTTTGCCTGGTACATTTCACCTCCAGACACCTTCATCTGGCTGATTCCTACTTCGCTCCAGGTATTCCTGACACACTCAGGCTGCCTTGGAGCTTCCCCACATGCTTCCCCAGTCCTCCTATTATAGCTCTCTGACTGTGGCGGTGACATAATAAGAAACATATTTGGTCTCTGCCCCCGCACCAATTTCCTGGAAACAATTCCTAAAACCCCTGGAATCTCCAGAGTGGTAAGTACCTTTTGTATGACACTTTGTGATGACTGGTAGCTAGGGGCTCCTGGATAGCTGCAGATGAGGCCTGGTTGCCAGGGGAACCCACCCTGTGATTAGAAAGTTGGACCTTTCAGCTCCACTCCCCAATCTCTGGGAATAGGAAGAGGGGCTGGAGTTTAATCAATCACTAATGGCCAATGATTTTTATCAAGCATGTCTATGTAACGAAGCCTCCATAAAAACCCTAACTGAAAATAAATAAAAAGTTCAAATTTGACACTGCTTCCCATGGATGCTAATAAAAAAAGAAAAATTCTTTTTTTTTTTTTTTAATCCTCACCCGAGGATATTCTTCCATTGACTTTCGAATAGAGTGGGAGGGAAGGAGGGAGAGAGAGAGAGAAACATCGATGTGAGAGAGACACATAGATTGGTTGCCTCCCGCATGACCCCAACCAGGGCCAGGGATGGAACTGCAACCAAGGTATGTGCCCTTGACCGGAACTGAACCTGCAACTCTGGTCTGCAGGCTGACGCTCTAACAGCTGAGCCAAACCGGCCCAAAAAAGAAAAATTCTAACTGGAGGGGTTCAGGATGCTTCTGGGGTTGGTGAACAGGTGGAGATGCTGGGAGGGTGGTGTTCCTGGAAAAGAAATGGAAGCTGTGCACCCCTTCCCACGTACCTTGCCCTATGCAATTCTTCCATCTGGCTGTTCCTGTTATAATAAACTGGTAATCTAGTAAGTAACTGTTTTTGCTAAGTTTTAAGAGCTATTCTAGCAAATTATCAAACCTGAGGTGGGGTTGTGGGAACCCCCAATTTATAACCAGTCAGGAGTACAGATGACAACTTGGGACTTGCAATTAGCATTTGAAGTAGAGGAGAAAGCAGCCTGGTGAGACTGAGCCCTTAACCTGTGGGATACGACCCGAACTCAAGGTGAATATTGTCAGAATTGAGTTCAATTGTAGGACACCCAGTCATTATCCACAAAGAATTGGAAAACAGCTTGATGTGGACGTCCACACATCTGGGCAGAGTGTTAAAAGTAGTAGAGGAAGCCCTGGCCAGTGTGGCTCAGTTGGTTGGGTGATGTCCCCTGCACGGAAAGGTTGCCAATTTCCAGTCAGGGTACATACCCGGTTGAGGGGTTGATCCCCAGCAGGAGGCAGCCAATTCATGTTTGGCTCTCACAACCATGTTTCTCTCTCTCTCCTGCTCCTTTCTTCCCTGTCTAAAAACCAATTAAAAAATTCTTGCCCTGGCTGGTTTGACACAGCTGTTAGAGCATCGGCCTGTGGACTGAAGAGTCGCGGGTTTGATTCTGGTCAAGGGCATGTACCTTGGTTGCGGTTTGGTCCCGGCCCTGGTCGGGGTTGTGCGGGAGGCAGCCAGTCGATGCGTCTCTCTCACGTTGATGTTTCTTCCTCTCTCTCTCTCTCTTTTCTCTTTCTCTCTCTCTCCCTCCCTCCCACTCTATCTGAAGATAAATGGAAAAATATCGAGTGAGGATTTAAAAAACAAAAAAAAAATTTTTTTTTAAAGTAGTAGAGGAAAACAGGAATTTCCTTTAGTTGGTGAGTAGGAAAAGCAGGCGAGTTTTTCTTTTATTTGGCATATGCCTCTCTTCAACATTACACCTGACTTAGATGATTAGAACTGTATTTCATTTTTCTCTGCATCGTCCATGGCTACCCAGGGCTTTCCACGTAGTAAGTGCTCCATGAATACTTGTTGAAAGAATAAATTCATGCAAAAGCACTAGACTAGGTAGGCATCACAGAACAGGAGGGACTGAGTGCCTTGGAAGATCTTATTCTCTTTTGGCCTTGGTTTCCCCATCTGTGCACAATGACCTTCAAGGTTTCTTCCAGACCTCAAACCCCACTATTCCACAGTGTAGAAGGGAGTCGTTTCTCCAGCTACTAAATACCTAGCAGTTCCTATGGCAACCCCAGGTTCTGTTGGTCCAGACCTCTGGAATTTCAACCTGAACGCACCAGGCACTACAAAAGTCCAGAGGCCCTCCCTTTCCCCAGGGGACACCCAGAGGCAGATTACACGATCTTTTCTTCACCCCAGGCCTGCTTTGAGGCCCCCAGACATTTAACAAATGGTTGCTATAGAAACAGCATCCTTCCCAGAAGCCATTTCCCACTCTGAGATGACCACTCCTGAAAATACAGATAAATCCCTGGTGCATTCGGGACAAGTTCCTAATAAAACTGACACGACGGGAGACACCAGGAAATAACGTTAAGTATAACATATGGCGTTTGCAGTGAGTTTTCACTGACACCAGCTCATCTGATGCTCATGTAAATCAGGGGAAGTTATTGTTATTGTCTCTGTTTCATAGATGAGGAAACTAAAGCTTAGCTCGGACAACTGAAACGATTTGCTGAGGTCACAAACTTAGTTGCAAAAAGAGTGATTTCAAGCTAAATCTGATTTCAAAGCCTGTGTTCTTAACCACTAAGTGTTTCTGCCTCATAATTAAATCAGGTTCCAGAGACCTTAGCACTTATGTGCTTGGAGAAAATAGGATTCCTGGAACTGACCAAGTATCAGGGCTTCACCAGCAGTCTGACCTCCAAATCTGAAAGATAATTTAAGACTGTCTGGAGCTGGCATCAATGACCAATTGAATGAATAAGACAGAACCTTAGGCCATACCAGGCACTGGCTGAATTCAAGGCCACTGGATTATGAGGACAGCCACACCCTCCCAAAACCTTACTTCTCACCTTTAGTTCACTTACTTCTTGCAAAAGACTCACGAGAAGCAGGTTATCATGCTCATTTTACAGAAAGAGACACTGAGGCTTACAAAGGTGAGTTGTTCAAAGCTACGTAGCAAGTAAGCAGTTGAATAAGAGCTTATTCTAGATTTTCTACTTATAATTTTATTGCCCCAAGCACTAAAATTTTAATCGTCTCTGGTCACAGAAGGCACAGCCAGCATAGATGATAATGTAATGGACACTATTTATTGAGACTTATGTGTCCAAGAGGCTGGAAAGTTGAGGTACTCTCCTAAGGTTAAATATTCTCTCCCATCCTCACAACAAGCCCATGAGTAGATATTACTGAGCTCAGACAGGTAAAGTGTGATGATGTGATTTATAACAAGAAATATGTATATTTGGTCTTTGACCCATTTCTGGCACAAAACTCCTAAAACCCTTGGAATTTCCTATGCGATGAGAGCGAGAACGATGTCTTTTATATTAATGAGGTGACTTTTGGATTGAACTTACGGATGGGGGCTGGTAGCAAGGGGAGCCAACCAAGTGATTGGAGTGTTGGAAATTTTAGTCTCACCTCCTGACCTTTGGGAACGAGTGAGGGGCTTGAGATTGAGTTCAGTCACCAATAGCCAATGATTTGATCAGCCATGCCTATGTAATGAAGCTTCCATAAAAATCCAGAAGGACAGGGTTCAAAGAGCTTCCGGCGGGGGGAGTGGTACACTCAGAGATGAAATGGAAGCTCCTCACCTTTTCTCCATGCCTTGCCTTATGGATCTCTTGATCTGGTTATTGATGTGTATCCTGTAATATCCTTTGTAATAAATGAGTAATCTAGTGAGTAAACTAGTTTTCTGAATTCTGTGAGCCACTCTAGCAAATTAATCTACCCGAAGGAGAGGGTCATGAGAACCTCTGCTTTATTGCCAGTTGGTCAGAAGCATAGGTAACAACATGGGCTTTCAACGGGTGTCTGAAGTCTTGTGGGACTGAGCCTATAACCAGTGGAATCTGATGCTATCTCCAGGTAGATAGTGTTAGAATCAAGTCAAATTATAGGATACCCAGCTGGTGTCAGAGATTTCTTCTTGGTTTGGGACTGCCCCCTCCCCCTTACACATACACACATTGGAATGGGTGCTCAGAACATTTTATGAAGGGACTTAGCCAAGATCACACAGTAAGTAACTGGTAGAAGTTGAATTCCAACTCAGGTATATCTGATTATAATCTGCTCTATAACAACAACAACAATAAAACAGACCTGTAGAGAACTGGCAAAATTTTAATTTCTCTTTACCTTGCTCACATTCTGATAGATTCCTCAGCTCAGTGAGCCCTCACTTATCAAATCCAAAAACTCCAAGCCCTCCCATCTGCTCAGTGTTTTGTCTGCATGTGACCCAAAAGAACAATAGCTTAATGATTGAACGCTGTTTTCTTTCACATAAGAAATTCCCAGAACTAGGTAGCCCGGGACTGGCATGGCAATTTCAGAATGATCAGAAACCCAGGCCCTAGCCAGCTCTCCCCTGTGCCATCTTATTGTGTGGCCCTCACTCTCAGGGCCCAAGTGGTTGCTAGAATTCCAGCCTTTGTGTTCGAGTTCCAAGCAACAAGATAGAGGAAGGAATGAAGAGTAGTGCACTTCCTCTCATTAAGAGACTTCCTAGAATTACTATATAACATATTCACTCATATATTCCTGGCCAAACTTAGTCACACCTAGCTGCAAAGGAGGCTGGTTATTATATTATTCAACAGGGCATTCTGTTACTAGGGAGGAAGGGACAAAGGGTGATAGAGCAGGCAACCAACAGGATGGTCAAACCATCCTTCAAGACTCAGCACTAGTTTCACCTCTTCCTTGAAGCCCGCAGCCCACAAAAGCCCATGTGATCTCTCCTTTCTCTGAACTCTTGTCACACTTACTATTGTGGCTTTTAGCATGTGCTTTACTAGCTTCTGTATTATTTGTGTGCCAGGTATGACAGGTAGAGGAATGATGTGGGGCAGATATATCTGGGTCATAGAAATGAATATGTGTACGGATATTCATAGATCTAGATGTAGATGTAAATAAAAATATAAATATAAACTTTCAGATGGGTAGCACAGTGGTTCAGAAAAAGTGCAGACTTTGGAGTCAAACTGAGGCAGGTTAACAACAAGCTAGGAAAGTTCTGTAGCAAGTAGAATGGGGAAACTGAGACAGATAGCTAAACAAGGCCAAGCAATTTATAGCTAGCTAATAAATCACCAGCTAATAAATCCCGATTTCAAGCTCTATCTCCACCCATAATGTCTGTGCAAATTTGTAGGTTAATTAACCTTAGCCTCAATTTCCTAATCTGTAAAGTGAAAATCATAATTGTACCTACCTAATAAGGTGGTTATGATGGCTAAATAACATAATGCATATAAAGTACTTAACACTATGCCAGGCACATAATAAGCACTCATTAAATATTATCCACTCGCCCAGCCGGTGTGATACAGTCGATTGAGTGTGGTCCTATGAACTGAAAAGTCCCGGTTTAATTCCCGGTCAGGGCACATGCCCAGGTTGCAATCTCGATCCCCAGTGGGGGGCCTGCAGGAGGCAGCTGATTGATATTTCTCTCTCACATCAATGTTTCTATCTCTCTCTTCCTTCCTCTCTCTCTAAAAAGTCAATAAAAACATATTTAAAAGTAAATAAATAGCCCTGGCCAGTTTGGCTCAGTGGTTACAGCATCAGCGCATGGACCAAAGAGTTGTGGGTTCGATTCCGGTCAAGGGCAACTACCTCGGTTGCAGTTTGTCCCTGTCCCTGGTCAGGGTCTTACGGGGAAGCAACCAGCTGATGTATCCCTCTTACATCAATGTTTCTCTCTCTTCTTCTCTCTTCCTCTCTCTCCCTCCCTCCCACTCTATCTGAAGATAAATGGAAAAATATCCTCGGATGAGGATTTAAAATAAATAAATACATAAATACATACATACATAAATATTAGCCACTCATTTCTCTTTCATTCCTCACAATGGCCTTATGAGATTGATATCATCTTCACTTTTAAAAAGCTAAAACTGAAGCTCAAAGAAGTTAAAAACTTGCCAAAGGTAACAACGTTAACAATGGTACTACTGAGACATGAACTCAAATCTGACCTCAAATCCTGAGCTCTTAGTTCAAGATGCCTGTCTTCTGTCTCTTTTCACCCCTGGCATGTCAAATACATAATAGGCTCTCTATAACTGTCTGCTGTAACAAACTCAAATGAATCAGCTGTCATTCTATCTTTTGCTTTAAGCCTTCTAGGCTGTTATCTCCATGGCACATTGAAATGCAGGAAAAAACATTTTTAATTTTCAGGATAAGAATCATTTTCATATGAAATCCATATAGGGTGGAAAATCTGATTAGAAAAATATTATTTAGAAAGAAAATAGCTCAAGGCAGGCTTTTTTGACTAAAAAAGGAATAATGAAAAAAGCAGATGCATCAAAGTCAAACATCAAGCTGCTCTCCCTTGGAGATGAAATGTAGCATTCCAAGATGCATACTTCATTTGCTTCAGGTACAAAACCATTTGAGCCTCTTTCTCACTAAGAATCAGGATATTTTCATAAGCAATAACTCAATTTTGAGAGATAATTGCCCTTGGCAAGGGAGAATTCAGCACACCTACAAACATTTCTAGAAACGAAGAAGTATGTTTAGTCCATTGTAAGTGATAACCAAAGATGAGGGCACTCGTACAGCCAGGAGCTAAGCTGTGATCAGGAGCAGATCAGAATCCCTTCACAGTTCTCTAAGCTGAGTCCTTCTTAATGTGAAGAAGCACAAATTCAAAGTCAAAACTCTAGTTCCAGCCTGGCCAATGTGGCTCAGTGGGTTCAGCATCGTCCCATGGACTGAGAGGTCCCGGTTCAATTCCCAGTCAGGGCACATGCCCAGGTTGTGGGCTCGATCCCCACTAGGGGGCATGCAGGAGGCAGCCGATCAAGGTTTCTCTTTCACATGGATGTTTCTATCTTACTCCCTTCCCCTCTCTCTAAAGAAAAAAAAAAAAAAAAAACTCTAGTTCCAGACATTGCTATGTGGTAGGTGCCTTTATATGCAAGCACGTTTCAGCTTCAATAGAACAAGGGAGTTGGGCTATCTGACCATTTAGATGTCTTCTTGCTGAAACATTATTTTCTAAATCTGGTACTAATTCTGGGCATTTGCAAAGGATTAAGTAAAGTATATTAAATGTTACAGGTCACATTCTAATTTGTTTTGTCTGCAGAATTTGTTTTTTATAAGGTGTATTTTCCCCTTGGTTTTTTTTTGTTTTGTTTTGTTGTTTTTTTTTTTGGCCTTTGAGGGGGTGATCTTAGTAAGGATTTGTACTCTGTACAGACTATTGCCTATTGTTGACACGTTGATGAATGTTTTTTAAAAGTCTAACATCTGTGTAGCATTTTCTGTACTTCAAAGCAATTTCACTGTCATTATCTCACTCCGTTTTCACCATTAACCCCAAAGCTGGAATCATAGCATTGCTGCAGTGAGTAAAGCATGGATTTGGGAGTCCAAGAGCCTGAGGCCAGATTCCAGCTCAACCCTTTACAAGTCAAGAGAACTTGGAAAAATGTCTTAACTTTCCTGCTCTCCAGTTTCTTATCTGAAAAATGGGGAAGATGGTAACAATAAAATGAGGATTTTGTGTAAAACACCTAGCAGCCTAATAGCCGCTCTTTCCCTTTATTTGGGGAAGACACTAGAAGGCTAGAGAGCTAAGAAACTCTGCTAAGGTTAAGAGCTTCCCAGAGCAACATCAAACAAGAGGGAGGTGAGGGGCTGACCAAATTTAAAACACTTGCAAAAAGTGTACTTTGGTTTTCTCATACATTTTTTAAATTTTTTATTGATTTTTTTTTTTTTTTTTTTTAGAGAGAGAGGAAGGGAGAGAGAGATAGAAACATCAATGTGAGAGAGAAGCATTGATCGGCTGCCTCCTGCACGCCCCCTAGTGGGGACCGAGCCCCAAACAGGGCATGTGCCCTGACCAAAAATCAAACCGAAACCTCTCAGTCCATGGGATGACACTCAGTCCACTGAGCCACACCAGCCGGGCAATTTTCTTATATTTTTGTTTGAAAGATAAGGAATGAGTTCATGTAATAGGTGAGGAGGGACTAAGGAAAGCATTAGTCTGCATCAGGAGCCCAGGAATTATGGAACAACTGGCAGCTGTGTTATTCTTTGCATTCAAGGAGCATTGATTGAGCATTTACTGTTTTCCAAAAGAACTGCCAGACCTCTAGGGAAGGGGGAAGAAGTAGAGGAAATGAAGGGATAGAGTGAGGTTACAATGAGGCCCTTGAGGTACAGGGTGTTTTTTCTCTGGGCTCAGGTGATGGACTCCATAGGGCTGGAGTCCATGGTAGGCTCCTGGAGGGTTTCTGAGTCACTGGTTTATTCCAAACTATGCTGAGTACTGGAGACAGCACTACTTGTGCTCTTCAAGCTGCTGGTGGTCTATAGGGGACACAGCAGTGGCTCCAGGAGACATATGAGTGCTCAAACAGAGGTGCTACAGAGGGGGAAGTGCTTCTATGTGGAATGTCACAAAGGCTTCCCAGAGAAGGTGGTGTTAGAGCTGAATCTTTAAGGTAAGCCTTAACAGGAGTTTACTGAACTGACAAGAAGAAGAAATCATTCCAGGCAGTGGTGATATTACCAGACAGGGGACTGGCCCTGAGCAGGTCTGCTTAGGGCCAGCCAGTAGTGAGTGGGTTCTTGACTTCATGCAGAAAAAAATCACAACATGAGTCCAGGTGACTATGAGGGTACATTTATTAAAGCTGGGGAAGTAAAACAAGGAAGGGCTTAGCACAGAAAAAGCAACAAGAGAGCCTAGGCTGGGCTGCCTCAGGTCCCTGGGAAGTCAGAGAAAAAGGGGCCTTGGAGACAGGTTCAGGGGATTAGCCTGGGACGAGCTGCCACTGCTCACTGCTCCCCTGGTTGCAAGTCTCGTGGGGACCCTTAGAGTTTAGGAGATGCTTGCCTGTGGAGGAAGAAGACAGGGAAGAAGAGGGGGAAGGGAATGGCACGCTGCTCCCCAGAGGGAGAGTGCACTCTGGGTCCTTTGTGTTGAGGCTTTTATTTCTCTCTTGCAGGTGGGAATTTTAGGGGAGGTCTCAGGGGAGGGTTTCTGCAGAATATTCATCAGTTTTCCAGGTGTGCTCTTTCAGAGTCGTGGTCCTCACTGATTGGTCAGTGCCAGGGCAGGAGGTCCTTAGTCACTGCAGCTGGTCCTGGTGTTGCCCACCTGGTTTTACTGCTTCACTGGGCCTGGAGCTGAGACACAGCTGAGGCCTAGATGTTATCTCTAGGAAGGTGACCTTCTAAATCTGCTGTAAATTGCTGTCCGTTTGTTCAGCTATCTGTCTCAGTTTTCCTGTTCCACTCGTCCTGGTTTACTGGCCTGTCTCAGTGCAACAAAGCCTAGAGCATTTAGAGAACCACAAATATGGATTTATAGGGAGCAGAAGAGGCAAGACTAGCGAGATCCTAAAGGCTGTTAAAAACAAATTCAACTGAGTAAATTTTTAAGATTTTATTGGCTTTATTCAGCAATTCACGAGTCAGGGAACATCCAGGCTAGCAGAGAGAAAGGAGCTCTGAAGAGCTGTTCAAGGCAAGAGATTTCTATAAACCAAAGTGAGCAGGAACAATGAATATACTGGGCATTTCCTGGTTGGTTAAAGCAGAGTTATTTTCCTTATATGAAGCAAAGGGAAGTCTTGGAGCTGTGTTAAGTAACTTGTGCTGAGCAAACAAGTGTTGATTGGTTGGCCTAGGCTTTCCTTCTCTGAGAGAGCTGAGCACAGAAATTTAAAGTCTTAATTTGCTGGCCTGGGGCTTAGTATGAGTGACTCCATCTTGGGCCTAATCTGAATACTTTAACAGGCTTTGAATAGAATAGGGAATAATACCATCCTATAGGCAATGAGAAGGGGAAATGAGGAAGAACCTCCACTTGGTCTCTGAGAAATCCTACTGGCTGACATTCAGAGATGGGCTTGGGTGGGTGGGAGAGGGAGTGAGCTTAAGGAGGACCAACTGGAAGACCAATGAGATGCAAGCTCATGGAAAATTCCTCATTACCTCAATTGGTGCGAAAATTTTACTTTTTTTCTGTAAGAATTTAGAGGGGGAAAAAATGAATTTTCAAAAACATTCCCCATTCAAGGCAACTGTGGTTTAGTAGGCTAGACTTAAAACAGTTTAAATACTGGCTTTATCATTTATTATCTCTGTGACAATAGACAAGTTGCTGAAACTCCCTGCTTCAATTCTAGAATCTACAAAATAGAAATAATATTTCCTATCTTGTGGGGTTATTGTGAAATTAGGAAAATATATACAAAGGATTTGGTGTTCAGTACTTAACTTGATAAATGATAATCTATTATTACACAAATGTGTCTATTTTAATTTTCCAGAGTCAGCTCTCTGGGTATATTTAAACATGGCTTAAATTAGGGTGTTTAATCTATAAAAATTCAATTTATACATTACATTCTAGGAACACATTTATGTTAAAGGGAGGCTTGCCAGCATCCGCTTTGTAGTTCTCTATCTGTTCCTGAAGGTCAGATTCTTAAAATGTTGCGTGGGAAAATGGAGAAGAGGGAAAATAGGCAGGAAACTGTTAAATCATTAAATTATATGTTTCAGCTAAATCATTTGAATCATATGGTGACACCTAACCTTTCTCCGTTTTCCTTGGATTTTTCTCTTTTTAGATCTAGTCACCAATTAAACTTCATAAACCCATGAAGAGTTATGCATTCCCAGCTCTGCCTCACTTAGAATTTCAAATGAGGTGCCACCTTCTCAGAGAATACTCAATTGTTCCTTTATCAACTCCTGTGATTTCCTAATGTCAGTCATTTCAGCCAGCCTATATTAGGTGATTTCTATTCTTGGTAGGTAGTACAAAGAAGAGAAAAAGACAAATTATTTAGATGCAGAATTAATAGCCAGGGCTTTTTGCAAAACCTCCATCAAAAAGGGGCTTTGTATACTTTGGAGCTGAAAATCACCTTACAGTTTACAAGTCACTTGGCCATTTTTAAGTTGCTCTCAGGTGCATTCTAGTTCTAATCCTCCCAAGAACTCTCTGATGTCTTATAATCAGCATATTTGCAAATGAGACACTGGTGCTCAGAAGGTTTATGACCTACTCAGAAGATACGGAATTAGGAAGCAGAACTGGTGCTTCGACCCAGGTCTCTGACTCCAGGTTCAGGTCTGCTGAAACACAGTGCCTGCAAACCTAAGCAGGAGAAACTTGAATGAAAAGGCAAATTACCCTAAGTTTATTTAAAGACCCTTTGCCACTGATGCAGATGTGTGAGCTACATCTTCTCTAGAGAAAATGAAAAGTAGACTTCTTGAGTTACCATAAAACATAGCAGAAAAAAATGTGTCTCTGTCCACTTAACAACTACAACATGTTTTAAAGGCTTAAAACGTGTATTCATTTGATACATGTTTATTGAGTGCTCAGTAAGCACCCTCATTTAAAAATAATAATAATTATAAAATAATAATAATAATAATAATAATAATAGAACTGGGCAAAATGGAAGGGGTTAACAAGAAAAAACATAAAACATCAATGAAAAAAAAGAAAGATAATTAATTTTGGGGGGAGCATCTATTATTTGTCAAATGCTTGACATACATTGTCTCTATGAATCTTTACAACATCCTAATAGGATAAATCTTATTGTGCCTTATTAGTCTGCTAGGGTTGCCATAACCAGGTACCACAGACTGAGTGGCTGAAACAACAGAAGTCCATCGTCTCACAGTTCTAGAGTCTAGAAGCCTGAGATCAAGGTGGCAGCAGAGTTGTATTTTCCTAAGGCCTCTCTTCTTAGTGTGTAGGTGGTTGTCTTCTCTGTATCTTTAAAAAGACTTCTCTCTATACTGATCTATGTCCAAATTTTCTCTTCACACCACTGATATTGGATTAGGGCCCACCCTAGTGACCTCATTTAATTTAAGTATCTCTTTAAAGACCCTATCTCCGAATACAGTCACATTCTGAGGTACTTCAACATACTGAGACAGCATGGAGACTTGGGCCCAGGAATGGAAAATACCAAGTGGCCTGGAAGCCAACTTAAGACCAGGTGGCCAAAAGGAATGCCAGATATGCTGTCCTCGAGAATGTCATCACTCTTCCACTCCCTACTCAAAAGCACAGAGGTAGCGCCCGGCTGATGTGGCTCAGTGGATTGAGCATCATCCCATGGGCTGAGAGGTCCCGGTTCGATTCCTAGTCATGGCACCTGCCCAGGTTGCGGGCTTGATCCCCAGTAGGGGGCGTGCAGGAGGCAGCCAATCACATTGATGTTTCTATCTTTCTCTCCCTTCCTCTCTCTCTAAATAATCAATAAAAATATATTTAAAAAAGAAAAAGCACAGAGGTACCTAATTTTATCTCCCTTCTCACTGCCAATGTTGAAACTACTGACCCGCATGCGCAGTTGATCAAGGTTTAACTGCCATACAGCCTTCCCAGGGTGTAATGCCATCTTGCCCCACAGCACAGGTGCAGACATAGTTACCAGGCAACGCAGCTGGAAGAGGAAGTCACCCAACTCTGAGATGGAAAACACTTTTTTCAAAAAGCCCACCTTTTCACAAAAGCCCACTTTGTCCCCAGCTTATTAACAATCTGAGTTGTGAGCAGAAAAAAAAAAAAAGAGTAGAAAGATATTGGATAGCTCACAGGCATGTTGGGGAAGTTAAACAATAAGGATCAGAAAATAGGGCAGAATCAAATAAAACTAAGCAGCCAGAACTATAACCAAATTATGCCCAGCCAAGTTGGTCCCATGGGCACCACCAACACCCCTAGTGATGGACCCTGCTGCCAATGCTGGTACTATAGCTGCCAAACACTATACACTTCAGATGCCCCATCTCCACCACCCAGGATGAAGTCAGAACGCCCCTGCCTCTTTCTGTTACTTCAGATTTACAGTCCCAAGGTCGTATCTATGCTCTGGCTGCCAGAGAACTGGGAGCAGAGAATCTGCCACTTCAGGCTGCTAGTCTAGGGATTAAAGGTAGAAATGTTTGCACATGAGACAGCGTAAATGTCATAAATATGCACGACAGGGACGACTCACCTGCACATTTTCAGCAGCGATCAACATATCATAGACCCAATCTTGCTGTACAGGCAAAGGAAGGAGAGCGCCACGTTTGATCTTGATTGATGACACCGAGCACAATGCCGAAAATCAAAGCATGAACATGTGGGCTACAACCCTGCGGGGAGAATGTGAGGTGGAGGCCAGTGTGCCTGTATATTGAATCTATAACCCCAAGTCTTATCTAACACTTCAGAAATGTATAATTTGGAAGCCATGTATAACACCATGAAAAGTGCAATCTGTCTTAAAGAAGCAGAATTTCATTCATCAATTGACAAGCATTTATTCAATGTGCATGCTAGGCACTAAGGATAAAAATATCAGCATGACACAGCCTTTGCTCAGGAACTGGCCACAGTCTGATGAGGGAGGGGACTATGATGTGAGGTAGAGAGTTCAAATGTTACAGGTGAGGTCCAGGTGAAAGGCTTGGGAGGTCACCGGCGGGGAGAATGCGAATGGCAGGGGTTACAGAAGGTTGATTCAGGAAGGCAGTTATGGGACTGGTTCTTTCACTCTGGTGTATACTTCAGCACTACAGAAAGAGGTCAGTAGTTTACCTCTCTTTCTTTCATGAAAATGTTTAGATTATTCCCCCTAGTGATATTTTGGACAATAAAGCATGGACTGTCAGTTCTTTGAAGTCTGGAAACAAATCTAACCCAAGCATCTCGCAAGAATCAAGCACATACTTAATGCTCAGAAAACATTTCTCCAACCAAATTGAACTATATATATATAGGTTAAATCTCTTCCCAGCTTTGGAGCTCGGTTTTCTTCACTATAAAATAAAATATATAGACTAGACCAGGTAGATTTCTGAGGTCCCTGCTAGTGCCATCAGGGACTCCACCTTGAATATGTTTTTTTAGTATATTCAATTTCTTAGCTCAATGCAAGACATTCAAACATTTGCAAATTAATCTATTATAAACTTGTGGATCCTAGCCATTGAAAGTTTGGTCGATGCTGACTTCCTTCTGTCTGGAGTGGCTCAGGCTTGTCTATGGAATGTCAAAACAACCATTGAGCTCTGTTAAACAGCTTATCAGTCAAGGGAGGGCAGCCAACACCCCAGTCTGCAGGGAGCAGTCACTGTTCAGTTGAAATGCTTATCCTTAAGACCTCAGGCAGACACAAATCTCATTCACCGATCTTTAGTGTTCTCAAAGGCACATCAATCTCCCCTCCAATCCCAGGAAAAGGAAATTATGGTAGACACGCATACCTTGAGATCATTTTTGTAAAAGCACTTTGCAACTATTACAGGCTATCAGAATGTGACTTACTATATTATTGCTAATAGTGATGATGCTATAGGAAAGAGAGCTGGAAAAATATACACCAAACTGTTAGCATTATTTACGTCTGAGTGGTGAGATTAAAATATGCTTTCTTAGATTTGCGTCTCTAACGAGTTTGAATTTAGAACAATAAGCTCATATTAATTTTGTACCAGAAAAACCAAACAAGAGAAACATAATGAAATAATGTGATTTCCTCTGTGTGTAGTAATAATTCTAACCCTTTGTCCCTGGGCATTGAGTTACGGAGTCCTGAGGCTGCCATGTGCTAGCTGGGTGGTGACAGCCCAGCCACCTAATCTCTCAAAGTTTATTCCTTTATGTGTAAAATGGGGATAACACTGAGGACTTAAGAGGTAAATCTTAACATAGCAGCATAAATTAAACCAAGGAGGTATTATCTTACTGGATCTTTCCAGCTACCGTGTTGCTTTTGGCTGGATTTCTTATCTCCCAATTTAGGAAGAATACACCAAAGTCCCAGACAGGTTAAGTAAATGGTTTCAGACAACAACACTAGTTAGCCCCAAGTTCGTTTTCAATTTGCATATTTTATGCATATGTTTTTATGCATCTGTTAGTTTGCCTAGGTCTAGGGTATCACTTGCATATCATTTTCTTATACAATCCAGAAAAGAATCCAAGTATAAAAGATTAAAATCTCCGTTAACAAATCTACCATTAACAAAATAGTTGTCACCACCTTGGGGAGCAGTGAAGAAAGAACCACGAATTCAAGCCCTATTAAAGGCTGCCAAATGTAATTTTCCCCAGCTTTATTTATCTCTATAAAGCAGTTAAGCAGAAGGCAGAAAAGATGGGAGAGAAAAAATAGCTCATTTCAAATTGAAGCAAGCTACATTCTTTGTACTATCTCTTTCTCTCATCCAAACCCCTCTTCAGTTTCAGCCTCTAGTAATGCTTGTGCATCCCTAACATATTGAGGCTCTGTCTCATATTTCACGGTTCCTGAAATGACAGATAGTGCACAGATTGTCACTGTGAAAGGCAGATCCCAAGACTGGGGGCTCAGCTGCCTCCAGCATTCAGCAGGGAACTGCTGAGAATTCTTTCTTTACCATTCCAGGCAAGCATGGTTGGCCCTACCACCGGCCAGCTGTTTGACCTTGAGCAAAGCATTTAACATTTTCAAGCATCTATTTTCCATCTGTAGAATAGGTATATTGATATCTGCTTTACAGAGTTGTTGCAAGAATTAAATGAGATAATACATTTAGGAGTAAATGGAATTAATAGTAAAGTACCTAGCATGGGGTTTGGTATATAGGCAGGTGCTCAAAATTACTTGCTATCTATAAGAAACATCATGGTATAAGGGCTGAGTACCTGGGCTCTGACCCAGGCAGGCCGAGTTTGAATCCTGGCTCTGCTATTTATTAGTATGTACTTGACAAGGGCATTTACCCTCTCTGTTCCTCTTCCATAGAGTGGAGATAATGACAGTGCCTATACTATAGGGATTATAAAATGCTAAGAACATTAAGTTTTTGTTAAATAAGTTATAAAGAGCTCATACATTATCTAAACTGCCACGGGGGAAGTAAGGAAGCAGAGGAAACCATCTCAGCCACAGTCATTCACGGCACCACAACTAATGATCCAACAGCACCCGCTCACTTCTCTCTGAACCTGTTTACGTTCCCCTGACAAGCTCTCCCTCCCCACTCTCCCTCTGTCAGCCTCATGGCTTCTGTCACTACCTTCTCTGTGCCTGTCCCTGACTGACACCTACTGTACCCTGCATTCAAATTCTTCAACAGAAAGGGTATGATTGGTGGAGTTACTCAGCCATGGCTCCCCTTCCCTAACACACAGATCTCAGGCCCCCTCAGAAGCCACCAGGCTCCCTCTCATCTAAGTTTTACCCACAATCAAAGTTGCAAAGTCGCATAATTTAAAGCCCAGCAACTTGTGCCCTAGGAAGGTAACCATAGGAGTGGTGAGCACTGTGAATTATGGTTTTGTAAAAACAATCGCAGCAATTAGTAATTCCAATCTTCTCATTGTACAGATGGGGAACTGACTCCAAGCTGAGGAAGTGAGCTGCTGAATGTCATACACTATGTTAAAAGGTAGAGCCACGCCACCCTGGAAGGTTTGGCTCCATGGTAGAGCATCTGCCCACGGACCAATGAGTCTCGGGTTCAATTCCAGCAAAGGGCACGTACCTCCGTTGCAGTTTGTCCCTGGCCCTGGTCAGGGTCGGGCGGGAGGCAACCAGTTGATGTGCCCTTCTCACGTCGATGTTTCTCTCTCTCCCTCTCTCTCGCCTTCCCACTCTGTCTGAAGAAAAATAGAAAATATCCTCGGATGAGGATTTAAAAAAAAAAGTAGAGCCACGCTAAGTCTTCTGACTCCTAGTCCAGTGCTCTTTCCACTCCTCCAAAAGCCCACACCTTCCTCGGACACCACTGAGCCCTCACTGGAGACTAAGCGCTCAGGCAGGTGCACGTGTCAGATAGGGCTAAAGCACACTGCTGGCCTTCTGGGAGCCTGAATTCTGCTCAGGGAGATGGACAGATAGGCTACATCCTTGAGGAGTCTGTAAAGTGCGGGGAAAGCCCAAAGGCAAGGGAGGTGAGCCCTTGTGGACAGAGTCAGGGGACCAGACCCAGAGTGAGGCTCATCTGAGCTGAGCCTGGCAGGCTGAACAGAAGAGTGTCAGAATGACAGATGGAGAAAGCTCGTCAGGCAGAAAGCAAAGGTATTGCAAAGGCAAAGGCGTGAGAGTTAAGAGGACATGCCTATTCAGGAGGAGGATGTGACAAGGGAGGGAGGGGGAGGGAGCAAAAAATGTACCTGGAGGAGGAGACCCGCAGAGCAAGAAGGGACAGTGGGTGCTCACTTCCAAGTGAGTGTCCAGAGCAGCATAATCACACCCCTGATAAGCCTTCACCTCACTGCCTCCTCATTCCCACCCACTCACCTACCCACTATCTCAAAATCCACCTCCTGGAGTCTTCTCTAACCCTCGTCCTCTCCTGTGTGCCCCCACAGGACTCTGTAGATGCCTGTCACACCGCTTATGCAGGATCCCGACTAGGCAGTGAACCACAGAAGGCGGCCCTGTCTTCCTTGCCTGTCACCATCAGAGCCTGGTACCTTGCACAACAATAAACACCTATGGACTAAATAAACGAATGCGTAAAAAACACTAAATGAACAAAGGCTGAATAGCACCTAGGCAGAAGAGAGTCCCAGCAAGGTAAGTTATACAGTAAGTCTCCTTGTCTGAGGCTCTCTGGTCCAAGAATCTAGCAGTTAATTTTTTTAAAATGGTCAAATCTTATTTTAAAAAACTTCATATGTACTATGGCAGAAATGCCGATTGTCCCCAATAACCCTTTTCCCAATCTCTCTTGAAGTAAGAAGACCCAAAGTTTAGCTGGGCATGTGGCCTCCTAGAATAAAGACTACATTTCCCAGCTTGCATAGTGCTAGGCATGGCCATGGGACCACGTTCTGGCCAGTGGGACATGAGCAAAGTGACATGCAGTATTTATCACATCATGTCCAGTTCTTTCTCCTGTCCCTTGGACAGCAATTTTTATAAACTATTCACTTTTACTGAAGCTTTCAAAAAATATAACTCAGCTTTCATGGAAATAAATTTCATCAACTTATATATTGAATCCTATAACAACTACAATGGAAATAAACAGTTTAGGAACAAATAGAACTGACTCTCAGTAAACAATAACTAATAACTAGTAACTCAATTAGTGTGAGGTCAAGTCTACGCGCAAACCAGAAAGTAGCCTATTAGGTGCAAGGACCCCGCCTTCCACAGGTACCAGTCAGAACAACTACAGAGGAAATAGTGAGCCCCAGTTTTCTTGGCAAGGCAGTAACATGAAGGTCAGCTAAGAGAGCTTCTGCCATAAAACTAAGGGCACAGGGATGCACTTGGAGTCTTTGTGGGGAAAGATGAATCGAGTAGAAACAGTAGCACTGGCAGCAGTGACCAGGGCGGGATAAATACATGCTTCTCAGGGGCGTCCTCTCTCCTGGGCACTCCTTGGACTAGTCTCACTGCCTGTTACCATCAATCTGGCCTTTCCCACCAGCCCAAGGTTCTTAAAGAAGCAGTTCCTAGGATCTCCTGCGGGCTGGCTTCCTGCCATCTGGTAGGAGGTGGTGTTGGCCATGGGGCTGGGCCAGTGCACAGCTCTTTATACACCTGGCAGATAGAAGGGAGTTTTGCATTTCAAGAGGGGAGATGGAGAATGGGATCTCTGGGCTCCCTTGTCTTGGCGTGTCATGATCTCAGAAATACTATAGACACAAAGAAGCATGTTAGGCTTGGCAGACACCTGGTCCCCGAGGCTGTGTGCACACAAGAACAGCCTGTACTTCCTGGGAAGCTGGCCCACTCCCTTTATGGGATGTTTGCCCAAGAAAGGACAGTAGATGTGGTCTGTCGCAGTGGCCTGGAAAGGAGGAGCAGCAGGGAACAGAGAGAACAAACAGCGACATAGGAGCCAGGGAGGCACGTGCCTCAACCAGGAGAGAAATGCACATGTCCTGGGCAGGGATTCTGTAAGTGTCTGGTGACTGGATAAATGTGTCACTCTCTTGTTAGGTGTGTGTGTGCCTGCCCTTGGACACCACCATAGCATGGTAACCTGTAATTGCTATGTTAGGGTGAGTCGGTAATTTATAGGATAAATCACAATGCCTTAATGATGTACTTACTTATTTGTAAATATCCACATCAAACTGAAAGCCCCAAGTGGGTAGGGACTATATCTCATTTTTATAGTCTCAGGCACCAACACAGACATAAATGGTCCTAATCACCTGGTAATGAATGAATGACATCCTCGACCATTTACAGCAGTTCTTACAGTCGTTATCTCATCCAATCTTTCCCCTAAGACTCTCTGAGTTAGGCAAAGCAGGCTTTATCATCCCGGTTTTATAGATGAGAAAACCACCTATAGGTTATCTCATCCATAAAAAGGCCGAAGTGGCAGCTAGAGTGAGTGACAAAGCCTTTTCTCAGAGCAGAACTTCAACCTCAGGTCTCCTTCCCAGGGAAAAATAACATGAGGCAGCATCACCTCCTTGTGTGGAAGAGGAGACAGAGATCTCCGCTCTGACTCTGGCTTTGTGGACAAGGACAGTGCGGCCTAGAGAGCCAGTTAGTGGCAGAATAGAGGTGTGAACCCAGGTCCCCTGCCTCCCAGCCCGGCACACTGTCCTGTTCAGCACACAGAGCCTCTCTCTGCCTCTCTGGGTATTGGTCCAGTTGCTCTGGATGCTGGTACTGACAGATGACAGAGCAGGAGAGGAGACAGCGGGGACCTGTGTTGCCTTCCATTGTGCCAAGAGGAGAGAGGCCACGTGCTCCCAGCCCGGCGGTGTCAGTCACCGTTTGGGGCCTCGCAGCTGAGGGACAGACACACTGTACGCGAAGGAGTCAGGCTCCTCTGTCTGGCTTTACTCTGAGGTCTTTGCAGCCTTTCCTTCACTTAAAAAAGAGAGAGAATTGAGTTTATCTTCCCACCACCCACCCATGTCACATCAGCAGATATTTGTCCCAGAGAAAGGGAACCGTGTCCAAGCTCAGTGCCTTGGCCAGGAGGAGGTCTCTCATTGCCTCCTTTCTACTGGGCTTCACCACGAGTATCTATCTGTCCGTCTGCGTGAGGTGCCATCCCTCGACGTGAAGTTGCCATCCGTGAAGGGCTCATCTCAGCCGGTAACTTTCCTGAAGCCTCAGGTGCCCTGCTGGCCTCCTGGGAATGAGGAGTGAGCAGCAAGAACCTGGAACTACTCACAGACAAGCGGCTGCTCTGGGCACAGCGGGAAGGCGGGGGGAGCTGCTGTCAGTCCTGGCTCAAGAGACACCACCTGGAGTCCACAGGGGTCCCTTTCCAGTGGGAGAAAACCTCACCATCCCCACATAACCCGTTCCAGTGCCTGGGGTGGCCACGGAAGGGCTATGTGTATAATCCAGATGCCCCTAGGGACCTAGTCCCCCAGCCTGCAGAAGTGGATGGGACTCTGCTTAGGGTTTTGCCAATTCCTGAGGCTCATGAACTCATGATCCAGCTCCAGGGACCGTGTGACTGCCTGCTGTGCCCCACATGACCCCTGATGCGTGCCTCAGTCCTTTCACTTGTCTCCCCAAGAATATCCACTCATGCTAGACATTTTGTGAGTTTAAGAGAGGTGACAGAGAGAGCAGGCGTCCACTGTCTCCATGACTCCAGTAAGAATCATGTCCTGTAACAGACCCCAGCCCACAGACCCTTCATCTACTCTGAGTCCTCCAACAGGTACAACAGACGGTTTCCAGAGCACTGCAGCTCTCTGCCCGCCTCTCCTCCTCTGCCTGTGGCCTTTCTCCGGCACATAGAGCTTGTTCCATTCATCCAGGGCAGGCCGGAAGTACCAGCCAGGGACAATCTTCAACCAGAGAGGGACAGAGCCTGGAAAAATACTCCAGCCTCCCCGACTCTGATGAGACAATTTCGAGGTATGTTCACTTCAGCTCCTGTCTTTGGGAGTTGTCCACAGTGGAACCTCCTCACTAAAGCACCTTCAGTGGCTTTCTCCCTCCCCTGTCACTCTCCCCTGGTCTTCACTGGTGCTTCCTGGGGTCACCTCCTGGATACATTACCTGCACCCAAGCCCTTGTCTTAGGTTGGCTTTGGGAGAAACCTATAAAAGTAGACCCTCCTCTTGGAGCGCCAGAATTTTCTTTCTCTGTCACTCAGATGGTTCATCCCAATCCTCTGGTAGCAGCAGATACTCAAGGGGACTCGGCTGTCCTGGAGAGTTCACTTTCCCACAACAGTCGCTCTCTCCCTACGAGAATTCTGTACCTACTTCTAGAAAACGTCTCTCTTTCTCTCTCCCCTCTGTTTCTGTCGTGCTCGCTCTCCCTGTCTGGTAGGCATGATGGTTTCATGTGTGTTTCCTCTGCTTCAGGTAGAGCTGATTTTGTCCTCACCTGACTAGTACCCAGCTGCTGGAACCGGGAGCTAGAAGACCCGGCCTCTGGTCCATATACCGTTCACTGTTGACCTTGGACAAGTCACGTGCATTTCTGGCATCTGTTTTAGTCTGTCTTAAAGGGAGTTGGACCAGGAGAGCTGAGAGGTATGTAGGTAGCAGAACCAGAGCCAGGGGTGATACTACTCACCAGAGAGCAAGTCATGTGTCCTCCAGTTGTTACCCTGCGGTTCTTTCCTTGTAAAATTGGGAGACTCCGTCCAAACGGCCTCCCACCTCCCCTAGCTCCATCAACCACAGAATCTCGTCCCTCCCACTGGTGACATTAGGTAATCACCAAACTGCAGAAAAAGAAAAAAGTGAGTGATTGGGTCAAGTTGATGTTGTTTTCAAGGTAGAGCAACCTGCCCTAAGGTAAGTGGATAAGATGGTAAAGCCCTGCTGCTCTGAGGTCCCTCTGCCCACCTGGCTCACAGGAGGGAAGGTGTCGGGAAATACTGGGGTGGTTCTGAGCCACTTGCTGCCGAGTTCTCCACAGCACACAATCCACAAGCATAAGATTGTAAATGAAAACAAAAGAGCACCTTGTTCCCCCGGATGGTATGATCACAACCTCCAAAATACAGGCCACCCTCACAGCTGAGAGCTAACCACAGAAAACAGAGAGGAGAAAAGGCCACTTTCTCTGCTTTGTTACTGCTGTTTGCGGTTAGAAAAGAATACATGTTCACTGCAGGGAACTTTTACAATACAGCACAAAGGAGACCCTGCACCCTGGGTCCCGTGGAGGGCTGCAGGCCGGGCTCTGGGACACTACTGTTGGGGAAATGCCTTCATCTCCCCAAGTCACGGATCCCTCATTTGTCAAATGGTGGCGAGCGCAGGTCTCTCGCTGAGCTGCTGAGAGGATCAAAGGGGATAGTGCGTGTGCAAGTGTTGTTTTTTTCCACTGTGCAATCTGCTTCAGGGCCTGCCGCCCACAGGCAGAGGCCAGGCAATGGTTCAAGGCCACAGTTTGCTCTGGCATGGGGCACTAGGAGAGACCCAGGGGGGCAGGCCTGCCATAAATCCAGACCCATGCATGCAAGAATTTCACGCACTGTGGCCACCCCCTTAGACTCCAGAAGGGAAGTAAGCCTGGTGGTCAAGCACACAGGAGCTGCAGCCTGAAAGCACAGGGTCAGCTTCCAGTTGTCACTGATCTTAACACCCTGAGCAAGTTCTTTACCTCTTGTGCCTGTTTTCTCACCAGCCAAATGAGCATGCTAATAATAACAGCCGACTCAGAAGGTTTGGGGAGATTACATGTGATCATTTACATGAGGCTTTCAGGTCAGTATCTGACCAAGATAAGCCCTCAAAAAAATGTAAGCCAGCCCTGACTGGGTGGCTCAATTGATTGAGCATCTTCCTGTACACCAGAAGGTTGCGGGTTCGATTCCAAGTCAGGGCACATACCTAGGTTGCAGGTTCGAACCCCTGTCAGGGTGCATATGGGAGGCAACCAATCGATGTTTCTTTTTCACATCAATGTTTCTCTTTCACATCGATGTTTCTCTCTCTCTCTCCCTTCCTCTCTCTAAAATTTAATAAATATATCCTTGATGAGGACAAAAAAAGAAAAATGTAAGCCATTATATTTATAATTTAGCATATGCTCCATGAGGACAAGAATGCCACCCTATTTTCAGACCCTTGAACAGTGCCTGACACACAATGAATATTAAGTCGATATCTTTCCCCTTCTCCCTCCCTCAGCCACCCAGGTGTTCTCTTGTCCAGGCAAAACCTCCCTGGTCTCCTAGTTGCTTCTCAGCTGACATGGACTCTGGTGGGAGTGTCCCCACTCTGTTCATTTCTGTTCATTTGTGCCCCTCTTCAAACACGGTGCAGCCTTGGAGAAAGTCTGTGGGTTAAGCGAAGGGCCCCCAAATTGCAGTCCAGAAGCTGGGACCGTTTTCAACACTGTATATGTGGATGCAGGTTGAGTTGAACTAGTGGTATATCCTATCCAAAACAGTGTGACCTTGTTGAGAGGCAGTGACACCGGACCCATCCCTGCTGCCTGGGCTATGAGGCACCGCCCGGAAGTTCTGTCTACAAGCCAGAGAAGCCTCAGTCCAGGGTACCTCTGCCTGTGCCTACAAAGCCTGGAGGAAAATGAAAACTGCCATTGGAGCAACTTGACATCACACAGACAAACAAGTGAACAGAAGAAGTATTGGATGCATTCAACAGGAGCTATGCCTTCCTTCTGAATGCAAGAGGCTGCCTCGTGGAGCATACGAGCACTGGACACGGCCTGGGAAGACTTAAGTTCTGCTACATGACTTTTCTGAGCCTCAGATTTCTTATCTGGAAGATGGGCATAATATTATCTGCACTACTATCTCTCTCTCTCTCGTTGTAAAGATCAAAATAAGGTAATGAACCTGAAGAGCCTGGAAAGTATAAAGGGCTGCTTAACTTTAAGGAAGATCAAAATGTATTTTTGCATTTCTTTTTAGCCATGAAGAACAATAACAATAACGCCTTCAAATTGGCTCCCGCTGTCTTCCCACCTCCTAACACAGGGTCTAGCAATTGTAGGTGCTTAATAAATATCTGATAAATAAAAGAACTAATGGCTACCACCAGCATTCCATTTCTCTAATCTTTAGGACTCAAGGAAACATAATTTTCTTAAGTGAAAAAAGCATAACTTAGTGACTCAGACAGACCTGGGTTCAAATCCTAATCTGACCACTTAATAGCTGTCTAAGGCTGGACAGTTCCTGGCTCTGGGCCTTCACATCCTGTTCGGAAAGCTGTAGACAATGGACCCTCATCATACCAAAGAAATAGATGTACATAAAACTCCTTCGTTGTTATTAGCATGCCTCTGATGTTTTTCCCAATTCCAGAAAAGTTAGTTTCATATTAACTCAGAACCACAAAAATTCTTAAATATATTTTATTCCAATTTTATTAGTGGAAACCTGGGGCCTGGGAGTTAAGATCACTCTCCAAGTTCACCAAGTTCTCAAATGTATCCCTTTAGTTGACTTCCACCTGGGGCAGCTGGGTGATTGGGGAGGTGTCACAGCACTCATGGGGCCCGCACACTCTCCCAGACAGTACAGAGAGCCCCATCTGTTTGCTGCCTCCCTCCCAGAGGACAGCGAAAGGCCGTATTAGGGATTGTAACTGTAGGGGGTTTGTGTAGTTTTCCTTAGTTGAGCTCCTCTGAGCTGCAGATTTCTCTGCAGATATTTGTACTTGATGAAAGAAATTTTAAATGTTTGGGACTGAGCATAAAACCAAAAAGCGTGACCATTATCCTTGGTGGGTTGTCTTGTTTTTGTTTGTTTTTTGCTCTGTGGGTTTTTTTTTTTTTTAATGATTCTACATTTTCTACATAATGATTCTACATAATCTCCATCTGCCTCCCCCCACCCCCCAATTAGAAAGAAAATGCTGGAGCACATATCCTATGACATTTCTCTATAGATACCAAGGACTTGGATTCTGCATAGCTCATTATATTTCCTTAGTAATGCACTAATTTCATTTACCCAAACCATGTGCTCCTGTTCCAGCTGAGAAACATCTACACTGAAAAACTTCTGCAGAGAAGAGCAGGCAGAGAAATGGCTGGCAGAAGAGGGGCTCCTCTGTGGAAAGGAGCCCAGATGCCAATCACCAAACTTCTTCTCTATCACCAAAGAGAATTATGGTGACGGCAGAATCTGAGGTCAAACAACGTGGCAACTTATCTAAATAATGGCAAGGGCATCTTTTGGCAGAACATGAGCAACGTCCCAATGCTGGAAGCTGTGTGAGACATGTTAAGTGGTTTCTCATCTCTGAAGGTCCAAACAGAGCCTGATGACTATTTGGGGAGACAGTGTCATCATAACGATGGTTCTTATTACACGCCACGTTTCTCATCTCTAAGTCTCACAACAGCCCTGGGATAAAAATATTATTCCCCCATATTATAGATATGAAAACTGAGGCCTGGAAAAATTAAATTAACTTGCTCAAGGTCTTACAGCTGGTAAGACACAGAGCCAGAATACAAACTTGGGTATCCCTGGCTTTGAATGAAGACTGTGTATTCTTTCCAACTATCTCATCATGTCGCTTGGGGCCCAGATTGTGTTCTTCCCTACAATGAATTCCAGAGAGAAAGACTGAAATAGGAACAAGAAGTCCAACTTCAAGTAGAGTCTGATGAGCAAGGTCTAAGGATCCGTCCTATTCTGAGGTGCAAATACTACAAGATGATGTTCCTACACGTGTGCTTGCGATCATAAAAGTCCTCTACAAGGACAAATTGCTATGAGCCTTAAAACCTTCTCTGATTCTCAGTGTGTGGAGGCCCCTGATCACTTGTTCCGATTCTTTGACTCTCCACACCTCTGTGTACCCCATCTCCAATGAAAGAAGAACCAAAATGTGCCATAGTCATAAACTTTTTGGAACCAGTAACCGGGTTATTTTCTGTTTTGTTAGGGGCAGGTAAGGATGAAGCTCCCTGACCTGGAGAGGTAGAATAGCAGGTGGTTCCTGCTTTAATCTGGGCTGGAGTAATGTTTGCTTTAGAAAAGTTAATGTATGTATTTCTTACCAAAAAAAACCAACAAAACAAAAAACCCTGTAAGGATAGTACCAAATACTGATAAATAACTCCCTTTTCACTCCCCTCTGCTTACAAATGAGGAAATGTGAGGTCCAAAGAGGTGAAATAACTTGTCTGAGTTGGTAGGGAGCAGAGCTGATTCAAACCCAGTCTGGCTCCAAAATCCAGATGTTTAACCACTGCCATATACTGTCCTTAAAGCATGTGGCTTATTAACACATCTCATTCTCTAGTGGAGACCTTCCACATCTGCTGGTGCCTTGACCTTGGACTTGTAGCTTCCAGAATATTGAGCAACAAATGTTTGTTGTTTAAGCCACCCAGTGTATGGGATTTTGGTCACAGAAGCTCAAATGGACTAGATATCCATCATCAAGTGTCTTAGAAGAAAAAGAGATAGAATGTTTGGGGGAGTGGAGGAAAAATAATCAAATAATAAAGAAAAGAATATTGGCTCCATTAATTCATAACATTCACACTTTGATGCACCCATTTCTTTCAACACGTAGCAATCACAGAGAAAAAAGACATAGCTATGCTCAAAAACCATACATACATTTCAGTAGACCAAAATGAAGAAAGAAAGAAAGAAAGAAAGAAAGAAAGAAAGAAAGAAAGAAAGAAAGAAAGAAAGAAAGAAAGAAAGAAGAGAAGAGAAGAGAAGAGAAGAGAAAAGAAAAGAAAAGAAAAGAAAAGAAAAGAAAAGAAAAGAAAAGAAAAGAAAAGAAAAGAAAAGAAAATACAAAGAGTATATAAGAGGGACCAATGCCATAAGCCCACTAGAGTGCAGTCTGTGAAGCAGGTATGTGGCCGAGTTTGGCCCCTAAAAGACGCTAGGACTGAAATTGTTCATGCGAGACCAGAAATCAGAACCAGGGCTTAAAGGCAGGAGCATCATCCTTGCTTGTGAAAAAAGATGAACAAAACTGGTGCCAATTCATGGCCAGGGGCTAAGGCTGTAAAGGAAATCCTGAAGTTGGAAAGGAGGGAGGACACAGACCAGCCCAAGAACTGAACCAGCAGTAACTAGACCTGTGACTTTCCAAATGCCACTAAGGAACACCAAAGTCCCATCACACGTCCTGGTTCTGGCCTGGGAGTTCCAGGGTGCCAATCGAAAAAAATATGCAAAATTGCTACACAGGGAATTAAGATTAAGCACACAAGAGAGAAAGAAGTAAACAACAAAAAACAAAACAAAACACCCTCATTTTAAACTTGCCTGTGCATCGAAATGCCTAATCTACTACTAAGACAGCCAACAAAATCAATAATTGAAACACACATTTCATATGAAACTTTTAAAAAGATGAAATTCTGCAGAAACCTAAGACTAAAATAAATATGCAGAATATTCAGACATGAATAAAATGACATCCACTTTGTAAAAAGAACATTCAGTGACATTAAAACAGAAGATGGCTATGAAAAATAACCAGTTAGAAAATGTGGAGGAAAATATTATATATTAAATATTTATATAAATATTAAATAATATATATTACTTATATAAATATTAAATAATATATATTATATTTAATATTAATATTAAATTGTATATTACGTATATTATAATATATATGGTGGGCAAAAGTAGGTTTACAGTTGTTCATTTGGAAAATAATACAATAATTAATAAATAACAATACAAGAATAAACTATGTTGCATGTGCTCACAACTGTAAACTTTTGCCCCACCCAGTATATATAATCTCCCTGTCTTTCCCTAAAAAACGTCTAGTAATGCTAGTTGTAAGCATGACTGTGAGGAGATGCCCAAAGCCCGGAAATGTCCACCATGAGTCCCACATGGTACAGAGCCAGCACACTGGGAGAGCAACTGGCAGGGTTTGTTGGAGGGAAGATCCTTTGCCAGCCAGAGAGACTGACTGCACTCTGTACATGGCCCGACTTCCTACACTGCCAGAGACGAGCCAGGGACTGGAGACATTGTAAGTCCCACCACAGATGTTGCCACACCTCTGAGGATATCAGCGGTGACCCAGATGACATGGTGCATGATAGGACCCCTTGCCCAGCACTGCTCATGTAGGAAACTATAGATTTCAATCTCAAAGGAGCAGGTTAAAATTTAATTTTTTAAAATTTCAGATCAAGTCAACAAGTGTGTATAGTCCATTTACTATGTGCTGGGCAATGAGCAAGGCTTTTACACACTTTATTTAAAACTGGTAATACTGCTCATTACCAGGTGGGTAAACTGAGGTCACACAACTGGTGACTAAGTGCCATAATGTGAACCACTTCTAACTGGTTTCAAATCCTGTGCTCTCCTCCCTGCAAAGTTAGAACACGGAGACCCAGAGTGAGGGTCACACGGGATACACAGACCCCTGAGGCAAATCAGTGTGGCACAGATGCCTCAGGAAAGGTGTAGGTGGTGTGTTGAGCAAAGAAAAGAAGGGAGAGAGCCAGCATCACTGCTCATTTACTCAGGGTCAGGCTCGTTGACTCTGTTACACAAATAATGCTCACAAGGCCATCTGGTGTAAGCACCGGTGTTCTGGTTCTACAGATAAGGAAACTAAGATGTCACTTGCCACGGTCACCTAGTTATTAAGGTTTAGAGCCAGGATTTGATGTCAGGTCTCTCTAATTCCAATTCCTTCCTATTATGCCTTTTTTTTTTTTTTTTTTGAGAAATCACATCAGATTTAGGGAGGCAGATGGGGACTTCAGTGAATCATTAGAACATGTTACTTAAGAGGATCCATGGAAAGATCGGTGCGATTTCAAATGGTGGAGGTTGGAATGGAGTCTATGGCAGGAGAGCGCAGGAGCAAAAGCAGAAAAGCTCGGAAAGTGTTTGCAGAACTTGAGCCATGGCGCTTGGCCTGAGCTTGAGGTGCAGGTAGTGGAGAGGGGGCGGAGATGGGAGTGAACTCTCCACAGGGAGGGCCTGGCGGGCAGGATCCTGTCTACGCAGCACAGCGGCAGCAGGACTTCTCTTCTGAGGACAGCAGCTGTTGGGTCTGTGGAGAGAGCTCCAGGAACAACAAAGTGGAAGTTAGCTCAGCAGAATTTGCTCTGCAATCTGTACACGGGTGACAGAGGACAGCAATTCCAGAACCAAGAGTGACTGGGAGATTCCGGTGGGAAGAAACAAAGCTGTCAGTATCCACAGATGACATGTGTCTACACAAAATCCCAGGAGAATCTAAAATCAAATTATTAGAATTATAGAAATGTTGGGCGCTGGCCGGTATGGCTCAGCTGTTAGAGCGTCGGCCCGCGGACCAGAGAGGCCCTGGTTCAGTTCCCACTAAGGGCACGTACCTCAGTTGCAGTTTGTCCCTGGGGTCGTGTGGGTGGCAACCAGTCGAAGTGTCTCTCTCACATCGATGTTTCTCTCTCTCTCTCTCTCTCTCTTTCTCCCTCTCTCCCTCCCGCTCTAGCTGAAGATAAATGCAAAAATGTCCTCAGGTGAGGATAAAAAAAAAAGAAGAAGAAATGAAATGTTGGTAGATAAACAAGATGTGGCACATCCATATAGCAGAATATTATTTAGCCTGAAAAAGGAAGGAAATTCTGACGTGCTATGACGTGATGAACCTGGAAGACATTAGGCTCAGTGAAATATCCACACAATGACCGATATCCACTTATACAAGGTACCTAGAGGAGTCAAATTGATAGAGACAGAAAACAGAATGGTGGTTTCCTGGAGCTAGAGGGAGAGGGAAATGGGGAAGGATTGCTTAATGGTTACAAAATTTCAATTGGAGAAGATGAAATAGTTCTGTAGATGGATAGTTGTGATGGTTGCCCCATAATACGAATGTACTTAATGCCACTGGATTGTGCACTTAAAAATGATTAAAATCATGTTTTATGTTATGCATATTTTACCACAATTTAAAATATATTTTTCAGAAATACAATGCAACCACTATGGAAAACAGTGTGGAGTTTCCTCAAAAAATTAAAAATGGAACTGCCATTTGACCCTGTGATCCTACTTCTAGGAATATATCCTAAGAATTCCAAAACACCAACCAGAAAGAACATATGCACCCCTATGTTTATAGCAGTGTTATTTACAATAGCTAAGATCTGGAAACAGCCCAAGTAACCATCAGCAGATGAGTGGATAAAAAAGCTGTGGTACATTTATATAATGGAATACTATGCAGCTGTGAAAAAGAAGCATCTATTACCCTTTGAGGCAGCATGGAGGGATCTGGAGAGTATTATGCAAAGTGAAATAAGCCAGTCAGAGAAAGACAAATATCACCTGATCTCACTTATATGTGGAATCTAATAAACAAAATATACTCATGTATAAAATAGAAGTAGAGGCATGGAAACACAGAACAGACTGAACAGACTGATGAATCTCAGAGGGAAGGGGAATGGGGGGAGGGGGCGGCGAGAAGAAACTAACCAAAGAATGTATATACATATATGCATTGTCCATGGACACAGACAATAGAATGGCGGGGGACTGGGGCAGGGCAGGAGCTGGGTGGAGGGGGACAATGCGGGGAATAAAGGGAGGACATCTGTAATACTCTTAACAACAAAGATTTTTTTAAAAGAAAAAAATATGTGTATAAACAAGAAACTTGAAAACACACAAACATTTGGTACATTATTGAGGTAGTAAGGTTGTGGGTGACATTCTTCTGTATGTTTATTGCTGTAAAGCATTTGCAGAGAATAAACACTTCAAAAAAATGGGCAAAAAACTTGAATAGACTTTCTTCCCAAAAAGATATACAAATGACTAATAAGCACATGAAAAGATGCTCAACATCATTAGTCATTAGGGAAATGCAAATCAAAATCACAATGAAATACCACTTCATACACATTAGGATGGCAATAATAATTTTTTTTAAATATGGAAAATAACAAGTGTTAGTGAGGGTGTAGAGAAATTGGAACCCTCATACACTGTTGGTGGTAATACAAAATGGTGCAACTTCTTTGGAAAACAGTCTGGCTGTTCCCTAAAAAGTTAAACATTCAATTATCACATGACCTAGCAATTTCATTCCTAAATATATGGTCAAAAGAAATGAAAACACATGTCCACACAAAAACTTTAATATGAATGTTCCTAGCAGCATCACTCATAATAGCCACAAATGGAAACAGCCAATCTACTGATGAGCTATGTATAGGATTCTAAGTTGACAGTTACTTTCTCTCAGTCCTTAGAAAATAATCATTCCACATCACCTGGCCTTTATTGTTGACATTGAGAAGTCTGAATAATCTGTTTTTCCTTCTGGGTTTTGTTTTTTTGTTTTTGTTTTTTTTTTGCATTTAAGATTTACCTTTGGTGCCTGGCCAGTGTGACTCAGTGGTTGAGCATCAACCCATGCACCAAGAGGTCGCCGGTTCAATTCCCGGTCAGGGCACATGCCCAGGTTGTGGGCCTGATCCCCAATAAAGGGCATGCAGGAGGCTGCCAGTTGATGTTCTCTTTCATTGATGTTTCTATCTCTCTCTCCCTCTCCCTTCCTCTCTCTCTAAAATCTGTCCCCGGCCCTGGTCTGGGTCATGCAGGAGGCAACCAATTGATGTCTCTCTCTCTCTCTCTCTCTCTCCTACTCTATCTGAAGATTTTTTTTAAAGAAATATTATTATTATCATCATCATCATTATTTAATGTTGCTTGGGACTTATTGGGCTTCTTTTCTTTTTTAAATACGTTTTTATTGATTTTTTAGAGAGAGAGGAAGGGGAGAGAGAGAAACATCAATGTGAGAGAGAAACGTCGATTGGCTGCCTCCTGCATGCCCCCTACTAGGGTTTGAGCCCAAAACCCAGGCTTGTGCCTTGGCTAGGAATCAAACCAGCTACCTCTTTGTCCATGAGTCAATGCTCAACCACTGAGCCACACCGGCTGGACTTATTGGGCTTCTCAAATCTGAACGATGTCTTCCATAAGTTCTTCCATAAGAGATTCTCAGTCATTATTTCTTGAATGTTACCTATTCTCTGTTTTTGGAACTCCTATTCAACCTATTAAACTTCTTCAGTTCTCCCCATTTATTAATATTCCAACCATATTTTCCACATCTTTATCTCTTAGTGCTCATTTTCTTTGTGCTCATAGATTGGACTCAGTAGATGGTTTTAAAGTAATTAAAAGAACCTGTTTTATCCATCTACTGAGGTATTTTTTAAATTATTATATCTTTAGAGGTCTAAATCATTTGTTTTTTGTTTTTATAAACCCTACTTAGATCTTCCTAAACCACCTCCTCTTTTTTACACAGTGTCCTTTTTTTTTTTTCCATCCTCACCCGAGGACATTTTTGCATTTATCTTCAGATAGAGTAGGAGGGAAAGAGGGAGGAAGAGAGAGAGAGAAACATCGACATGAGAGAGACACATCGAGTGGTCACCACCCACACGACCCCAACTGGGGCCAGGGACAAACTGCAACTGAGGTACGTGCCCTTAGCGGGAACCGAACCAGGGCCTCTCTGGTCCGAGGGCCTACCACAGTGTCCTTTTCTTAGTGTTTTAATTTGTTTTTGTATCTATTTAACTATCTTTAAAAAATATCTATCGTCTCTAAGATCGTTCCATGTTATGTAGTAACATAACTTTTGGAGCTCTAATTCTGTCCTTTTTGTGTCTCTTGATTTTTGCTCATTGCTTTCCTATGGGATTTTTAACTTGTGATCTTTTTTTTCTTTTTTAAAATGTGTTTTATTAATTTTTTAGAGAGGAAGGGGGAGAGAGAGAGAAACATCGATGTGAGAGAGATACATAGATCTGCTGCCTCCTGCACGCCTCCTACTGGGGATCAAGCCCACAACCCAGACATGTGCCCTGACCAGGAATTGATCTGGGATCTCTCAGTCCATGGACGATGCTCAATCCACTGAGCCACACCCGCCGGACTTAATTTGTGATCTTAAATTCACCTCCAGCCAGAATCCTATATAGCTTCAGGTCAGGGAGTGTTCCTCTGGGATGGGATTGTGACAAAAGGACTCTCACTGGACAAAGATGGGACAATTCAACTTCAATTAGAATGATACCTGCAATTGATTGGAATACACCATGTATGTTTAAAGCCATGAGTAATGACACATTAAAATAATTATATTAGTTACCTTTGGAAGATGCTCTTTCCTGTACACACTGTATGTAAAGGTAACCAAAGAGTTGATAAGAAGTGTCTTTTTATAAAAGAGTTTCTCAGCTAATAGACGAAGAAGAAATGATGCAATAAGAAATCACCATTTTGCAACTTCAAGTGATATAATAGGTGTAGTCAATCACCAATGGCTATTAATGTCACCAAGAGGGATTCTAAGCAAGACAAAATGCGTTTTCAAATAGAAAGACACAATCCCATTGTAACTATTGCAACCCTTTAACACAAACTTAAGTGCCACTAAGTTTCAAGTCTTAAATGGGACAATATGATTTTAAGCATTTAAACATGTGGGTAGACTATTATTCTTGCTTTATACTGAGTTATCAGTATAAAAACAAAACAAACAAAAAAGGCAATCTTTGAGAGTTAATTATTTTCTTATAACATAGGGCTACATAATTAAAAAATACAGGACAGGACAAAAGTAGGTTTACAGTTGTTCATATGGAAAATAATACAATAATTAATAAATAATAATACAAGAATAAACTCTGTGTTTCGAGTACTCACAACTGTAAACTACTTTGCCCCACCCTGTATATATCCTATATTCCAAAGGTCCAGTTCTTTGGGTGCAGCAGAAATCTCAGTGTGCTTCCTTTATGTGCTTCACAGGTAATAAGGTGACCACCTGGGGTCCATTGGGTGACCACCTGGGGTCCACAGACATTTAAAAGGCAGCTTTCTGTACTCACTGACTCTGCCCCAAGGTGTATAAGCTCAGCCTTACATAATCTCATATAAAAAAAAATAGGTTCAGAAAGTAGCTTGAAAACTCCCACAAATATCAGCAGGACTTAGTAGGGGTAGAAGTAGTATTATGGCCTCCAAACTTCCTGTAAACCCCAGCATAGTGTAACAATAGTAATTTATTACTACTCATAGTCATGAGGGACACTCAGAGCCACAAATGGGACAAAGCCAGGCCCTTGGTGAGAAACAAAGTCAGGCATTTCAAGATAGAAACCCCAAGCAAAGCACATTGCAAATGTCCTTTTCTCATTACTGACATAATGAACTTTATTAGCTCCTTTCTATTAATGATGTTGGGAACTAAGCATTTTAATCAAGAGTCCTCATTTTTAATTCTCTTTACTATTTGTTTCTGGTACATTGAGTTCCTAGGTCCTTTTGTGAAAAGGCTGGGGATGAAAGGCAAAATGTCACCATCTGAGCGGAAATCAAGCATGAGAACTTATTACAGACCCAGGTGAACTGAAAATAGAATAAACAGTCACTATAGCCCTAACAGGAAACCACTAATTAGATTTTGAGCTCAGCATAAATGCCTCCTAAATTGCATGTTAATACAGGAACTCACTGTATATTGATTCAATTTTCTTGAATCAAAGGATGCCCTGGCTAGATGTGTTCCCAGAGGCTTAATTGTGCTGAGCATCCTCCATCCAGCAATGGTTGTATTGAAATGCAAATAACGTTGTGAGCCATCATCTTTGTCTCCAGTGTTTGGAAACTGGTCATTCTAAATTATTATTTTTATCTTTTTTCTTGTCTTGGCCTCAGGAAAATGTCAAAAATGGCCAGAACTCATCTCCAGGTCAGACAAACAAATACGTCAATATTAATTAAACACAAACCAGGCCCATAAGTTTAAGTCCCTGTACCAGTCTGACATCACAGTCCTCAGAAGGGATGTGGAGTCAACAAGCCTTAGGGTTGGTGACAAGTGGCTGAAAGCATGGCCTGCTTTTGACAACTGTGATATATCAGGGGAGAAGCAAGAAGGGTCAGAAGAGAGCACAACAAGGGCATAAATAAAGAAAGATGAACAGAGGAGAGTAAATGCACAGTGGGAACTATTTGCTTGGTTGTATGGAAAAGGAACAAATTTTCCTTTATTCTCAAGGTTCTTCTGACTGTTCTAATAATTAAATGGACAAGAGACAGATTAGCAAGAGAAAATAACCAAATTTAATACATAACCCTGTATATGTGAGAGAATCAGAGAGCCCACAGGCAGGAGAGGTTCAGAGATAGAAAGGGGACTGTGGATTGTAAGACATCCTGAGCCAGGGATGATGTAATGTACCTGGGGTCTTCAAAGGGTCATTGCAGAAAGATAGAAGATTGCCCTGCCCTATAGATAATTCAAAAGAGGTTGTCTCTGATAATCTCTTATTATGGACAAGGCCCCTGTTTCAAGTTCCCCTAGGTAGTTAAAGGGACGGACAGAAGTTTCTCTTGAGCCTATGGCTAAAGTTGCCTTCAGCTCAAAACAATCTGCATATCACAGAGGCACATCTTGGGGTGACCCATTCTGGACCCCCACAGTTGAAATGTAACCAAGGTAGCTTTTAACACTTGAAGACATAAGCCTAACATTTCATCCTGACACAGCTTGACCCAGTCCACCACCAGAATAAACTGAGAACAATCTGACACACTCAGAGCTCAGAGGATAGGCAAATATTTACATATAGTTCTGTAACCAAAACCCAGGTTCAGCTGCCTGGTGTCATGAAAGCCTAACTTGTGAGACAGGTGCTGGTGGAAAAAAGTAAAGAGGTTTATTTGAGTACCAGCATCTCAAGAAGATGGGGAATTCTTGTCCAAAGCCCATCTCTCCACCTCAGTGCAGGCAGAGGTTTTTATAAGGAAGGAAAGCAGAACAAAGAAATGAAGGGGGTTGAAAAGTTCTCTACATGCAAGCCAGTACAGTTCATTCCCATAAGGACCTCAAAACTTGTTAAGTGATGGTCTGGTGTGCACCATCTTGGTCTTTGTCATCCTGATTCTATGGTTGAAGGTCAGCAAATCTCCTGGATCTGGGATGACTGAAGGTCAGAGTCTGCATCTTCTGAAGTTAGTTCCTATGACTCTTATACAAACATGCTGCTTATCTATAAGCTACATATTATTCAGTCAGCATTTACAGAAACAATGTCAAAAGAATGGTGGGGTGGGTTACATTCCTCACTGTTAGAGTTCTCCTTGGATTGGCTTTATCAGAACAGTTTGCCCCCCAGCATATTTTATGTTTTGAGAACAATAGTGGCTGCCTGATTTTGAATTTCCCCCACGGAAGAAAATGAAATCAACAATGAGACCAATGAGGAGAGCCTGAAAAGTGTAAGAGGCAGAGAGTAGGGAGAAGAGGAAGGAAACCTACAAAAATGAATAAAAGTCAATCAAGCTTCTCCTAAATCAGTGGTTCTCAAAGTTTGGTCCCTGGATTGTCAGCATCAGCATCACCTGGGAACTTGTTAGAAATGCAAATTCTCAGGCCCCACCTCAGACCTACACTCACAAACTGGGTGGAGACCCTGCAATGTGTTTTCCCAAGTCTTCCAGGTTATACTGATACAAGTCGAAGATTGAGAAACATTATCTCCTGAAGACTGTGCCCCTTGGCTCTCTGCTCCTCCTGTTTGTCAGACAGCCACATCTTCCTGAGCAGACACAGCTGCAACCCTGAGACACGATGGTGAAGGTTGGAGTGAAAGGATTTGGCCGTATTGGGCACCTGGTCAACAGGGCTGCTTTTAACTCTGGCAAAGTGGATATTGTTGCCATCAACAATGTGACCCCTCCATTGACCTCAACTACATGGTCTACATGTTCCAGTGTGATTCTACTCATGGCAAGTTCAAAGGCACAGTCAAGGCTGAGAACAAGAAGCTTGTCAACAGTGGAAAGTCCATCTCCATCTTCCAGGAGAGAGATCCTGCCAACATCAAATGGCGTGATGCTGGTGCCAAATATGTTGTGGAGTCCACTGGTGTCTTCACTACCACGGAGAAGGCTGGAGCTCACTTGAAGGGTGGAGCCAAGCAGGTCATCATCTCTGCCCCTTTTCTGTGGATGTCCCCATGTTTGTGATGGGTGTGAACCATGACAAATATGACAACTCCCTCAAGATTGTCAGCAATGCCTCCTGCACCACCAATTGTTTGGACCCCCTGGAAAACTTTGGCATCATGGAGGGACTCATGACCACAGGCCATGCCATCACTGCCACCCAGAAGACCGTGGATAGCCCCTCTGGGAAGCTGTTGCGTGATGGCTGAGGGGCTGTCCAGACATCATCCCTGCTTCTACTGGTGCTGCAAAGGCTGTGAGCAAGGTCATTCCTGAGCTGAACGAGAAGCTTACTGGCATGGCCTTCCGTGTCCCCACGCCCAATGTGTCAGTTGTGGATATGACCTGCTGCCTGGAGAAAGCTGCCAAATATGATGACATCAAGAAGGTAGTGAAGCAGGTGTCAGAGGGCCCCTTAAAGGTATCCTAGCTAAACTGAGGACCAGGTTGTCTCCTGAAACTTTAACAGTGACACCTACTCCTCCACCTTCGATGCTGGGGCTGGCATTGCCCTCAACAACCACTTTATCAAGCTCGTTTCCTGGTATGACAATGAATTTGGCTACAGCAACAGGGTGGTGGACTTTATGGTCCACATGGCCTCCAAGGAGTAAGAGCCCCCTAGACCACCAGCAAGGAAGGAAGGAGAAGCCCTCAGCTTCTGGGGAGTTCTTGCCCAAATCGATCCCCCAACACACTGAAAATCTCCTGACCTCCACAGTTTCCATCCCAGACCCCTTAAAGAAAGGGAGGGGTTTAGGGAGCCCTACCTTGTCATGCACCATCAATAAGTTCACTGTACCTCCCTCCCAAAAAGACTGTGCTCCTTTCCTAACCCACCTGAGAAAACTCCGACAGCTTTTGACTTAGTTGCTTCTATTTCTAACATAACACTGTGAAAATGACTCGTAAATCTGACACTGACCCTCACACCTGAAGCTTTAGGAAAGAACTTCAGATAGAACTTCCCCAGTGAACCCTTACCTCTGACACCCCTTTCCTCAGTGTGTTTGTGACCCCGTTCTTCCTCTAAGCTCAAAGCTTCTAATAACATTTTTCTTCCTAATTTTATTGTCTTGCCTTATAATCAGGTTCTTCAAAGGATCTTTCTAGGGAATAACTAAGTTAACTCCATGCAGATTTCTAGGTTGAATTAGGCAGCACATTGATGTGGCCTCCAGAAAATTTAATTACTAATGTGTTATTGCATATTTATACCATCGACACCACTCTCATAATTTATAAACTTAATTTTATTAAATCTCCTAAAATGAGCTTCTAATAATTATTTTTTCAGAGAATTCCTGGTATTATTACATAATTTTATATGTATATAATTGTTCTGGGGATTTCTGGCTGTTATAAAGACTCTTGGTTTCCTTACCTCTAAAACTAAACAATAATACTAAACTTTCAAGGTCATTTTGAAGAATAGATACAATATAATGTTTGACACCAGTATGTGCTTAATAAAAGGTATCTGGTATTACTGATATCTCAGCTTACTCTATTGTATCTAAACTTCCTAAATAACCCAAAATAAAAATTTCACTCTAATAAACCTATGACCAGCCTGGGAGAATAATGGGAACTTCAAATTTTAATTTTAAGAACATTTAAATACTTGAGAGAATAAACACAGTAAAAGAAACTCTATATTTCTCTTTTTGTTAACCACAATACACCAAGTAGAGTGGTTCTTAAGGGCCTGTGGGTTGTCACCATGTAAGTGGGATTGGAAGAGAAACAAGCACGAACAGAGCGGCCCTCAGAGGGGAGAAAGTACTCACAGAGTGAGGGACTTGAGGACCACTAGGAAGTGAGTGGTTCCATCCTGCCTCCGCTCTACAGAGAGGCAGTAAAGCGTGTGTGGCCTGTGAGCTCACTGCCTGCATGGGAATTTGGGCTCTGTCACTTCCTAGCTCTGTTCTTGCAAAAGTCACAAGTGCTATACCTTTGTTTCTTTTTTTATTATTTTTTAAATATTATTTCCTTATTGATTTTAGAGAGAGAGGAAGGGAGAGGGAGAGAGAGGTAGAAACATCAATGAAAGAGAACATCGATTGGCCACCTCCTGCATGCCCCCCAATGGGGATTGGGCCCACAACCTGGGCATGTGTCCTGACCGGGAATCAAACTGGCGACCTCCTGGTGCATGGGTTAACGCTCAATCACTGAGCCACACAGTCTGGGCATGTACCTTTGTTTCTTCATCTCTAAAATGGAAACCAAAATAGCACTTAAATTGCCTAGCATATGAGATAAAATGTTTCCAAGTGCTTAGTATGAGCCAAGTACCATTCTAAGTTCTCTATATGTACAGGTACTAATTTGTCTAATTCTTATAACAGTCCTAGGAGCTAACATCATTTCACAGCTAAAGAAACCAAGGTACAGAGAGGTTGAGTGATTCCCCCCGCCCCCCACCAGGAGCCCATAGCTAGTCAATTGCAGGCCCAGGGGTCAAATCCAGACAGTCTGGATCTAGAACCTTCTCTTCATCAACTAGCCTATGTGGCTCCCTTGCAACAAACAATTATTATTAAGAGCAATTATTATTACCTCCACCACTGCTTCTACAGATGAAGATGCAATGTACTTGTTCAACCTCCACAGAACTGAAGATATTGAACAAGCACCCACTGTGTTCCCAACACTGCTTCAGGCATGGCTCCCCTCAAAACTCCTAATCTACTTGGGGAGATAAGATAGAGAGGCCAGAATTTGCTCACTACTTATCAGATGCCCAAAGGAAGAAGGGGAGGAAGGGAAGAGAGAGAGAAAAAACTGTGGGCCTCATTTCCTATAACTTATCTCACCTTGCTCCCCCACGCACATACCCTAATGTGAGGGGTGGGGCATGTGAGAGGGAGAGAGTTAGAAAATTCAAAATCTACTTGAAGCTATGATGCTTCCCCTTGTTTCCTTCCAGTTCCTGCTGCCTCTGCTGTGGACGGGTCCATGACTGGCTTGGCCCCACCCTGGATCTCACGGGAACCACTGGTCCTCCAAGGCACCTGAAACTGCTTTGAGGTGCCCAGCATGGTGGCCTGCCCTGCCCTCTGCTATAATATTTCTTTTTTCTTTTTTTAAATTATTTTTTATTAATTTGTTTTTGTTACAGATGTTTCTCCTTTTTCCCCCATTGACACCCTCCTCCCCATCCGCACCCCCCCCCCGCCCCATCCCCAGCTTTGTTGTCTATGTTCATTGGTTATGCATACATGCATGTAAGTTCTGTGGTTTATCTCTTCCCCCCCCCCGCAACACCCCCTTTTCTGAGGTTTTTCTGTCTGTACCCTACCTCTATGTCTCTATGTCTCTGGGTCAATTTTGTTCATCAGTTTGTTTAGTTCATTATATTCCACAAATAAGTGAGATCATGTGATATTTGTCTTTCTCTGCTTGGCTTGTTTCGCTTAGCATAATACTTTCCTGGTCCCTCCATGTCATCTCAAATGATAAGAGATCTTTCTTTCTTACAGCTGCATAGTATTCCATTGTGTACATGTACCACAGCTTTTTTACCCACTCATCTATTGATGGACACTTGGGTTGTTTCCAGATCTTAACTATTGTAAATCGTGCTGTTATGAACATAGGGGAACATATATTCTTTCTGATTATTGTTTCAGGCTTCTTAGGGTATATTCCTAGAAGTGGGATCACTGGGTCAAATGGCAGTTCAATTTTTAACTTTTTGAGGTAACACCATATTGTTTTCCACAGTGGCTGCACTAGTCTGCAGTCCCACCAGCAGTGTACTAGAGTCCCCTTGTCTCCATACCCTCGCCAACACTTGTTGTTTGATGATTTGTTGATGGCGGCCATTCGGACAGGTGTGAAGTGATACCTCATAGTTGTTTTAATTTGCATCTCTCTGACGATTAGTGACATTGAGCATTTCTTCATATGTCTCTTGGCCATTTGTATGTCCTGTTTGGAGAGATGTCTATTTAGGTCTTCTGCCCATTTTTTAATTGGGTTCTTTGTCTTCCTTTCGTTGAGTTGTATGAGTACTCTATATATTTTGGAAATTAATCCCTTATCTGATGCATCATTGGCAATTATGGTCTCCCATACAGTGGGTTCCCTTTCCATTTTGATGATTGTTTCTTTTGCTGTTCAGAAGCTTTTTAGTTGGATGTAGTCCCATGTGTTCATTTTTTCCTTTGTTTCTCTTGCCTTAGGTGTTGTATCAGTGAAAATTCTTCTGCATATGATGTCTGAAATTTTGTTGCCTACATTTTCTTCTAGAATTTTTATGGATTCACAAGTTACATTTTTAAGTCTTTTATCCATTTTGAGTTTATTCTCGTGTATGGTATAAGTTGGTGGTCTAGCTTCATTTTTTTGCAAGTAGCTGTCCAATTTTCCCAACACCATTTATTGAAGAGACTGTCTTGACTCCACTGTATGCTCTTGCCAACTTTGTCAAATATTAATTGAGCATATTGTCTTGAGCATATGGTCAATTTCTGGGTTCTCTGTTCTGTTCCATTCATCTATCTGCCTGTTCTTGTGCCAGTACCAGGCTGTTTTGATTACAGTGGCTTTGTGGTATAACCTGATATCTGGTAATGTGATCCCTCCTACTTTGTTCTTTTTCAAGATTGCTGTGGCTATTCGGGGTCATTTTTGATTCCATATAAACTTTTGGAGTGTTTGTTCTAGTTCTGTGAAATATGTCATTGGCATTTTGATGGGGATTGCATTGAATCTATAGATTGCTTTGGATAGTATGGACATTTTAATGATGTTAATTCTTCCAATCCATGAACAAGGGATGTGCTTCCATTTTTTTATATCTTCCTCTATTTCTTTTTTCAATGACCTGTAGGTTTCTGTGAAGAGGTCCTTCACTTCTTTGGTTAAGTTTATTCCTAAGTATCTTAATTTTTTTGCTGCGATGGTAAATGGGATTTTTTTTTTTTAGTTTCTCTTTCTGTGAGTTCATCATTGGTGTATAAGAATGCCATTGATTTCTTGACGTTAATTTTGTATCCTGCTACTTTGCTAAATTAATTTATTAACTCTAGTAGATTTTTGATGGAGTCTTTAGGGTTTTCTATGTACAATATCATGTCATCTGCAAATAATGACAGTTTCACTTCCTCCTTTCCAATTTGGATCCCTTTCATTTTTTCTTCATGTCTAATTGCTGTGGCTAAGACTTCCAGTACTATGTTAAATAAGAGTGATGAAAGTGAGCATCCCTGTCTTGTTCCCGTTCTTAAGGGGAATGCTTTTAGTTTTTGCCCATTGAGTATGATGTTGGCTGTAGGTTTTTTGTATATGGCTTTTACTATGTTGAGATATGATCCCTCTATTCCCACATTGCTGAGCGTTTTTATCAGGAATGGGTGCTGGATTTTGTCGAATGCTTTTTCAGCACCTATTGATATGATCATATGGTTTTTATCTTTCATTTTGTTTATGTGGTGTATCACATTTATTGATTTGTGAATACTGTACCATCCTTGCATCCCTGGGATGAATCCCACTTGGTCATGATGAATAATTTTTTTGATGTATTGCTGGATCCGATTTGCTAATATTTTGTTAAAGATTTTGGCATCTGTGTTCATCAAGGATATTGGCCTGTAGTTTTCTTTCTTTGTAGTGTCTTTATCCGGTTATGGAATTAGGATTATGCTGGCCTCATAAAATAAGTTTGGAAGTGTTCCATCTTCTTGGATTTTTTGGAATAGTTTGAGGAGAATGAGTATTAGATCTTCTTTGAATGTTCGATAAAACTCCCCCATGAAGCCATCTGGGCCTGGGCTTTTGTCTGCTGGGAGTTTCTTAATACATCTTCAATTCCCTTTGTTGTTATTGGTCTGTTCAAGTTTTCTATCTCTTTCTAGTTCAGTTTTGGGAGGCTATGTGTTTCTAGAAATGTGTCCGTTTCTCCTAGATTGTCCAATTTGTTGGCATATAATTGTTCATAGTAAGTTTTGATGATCCTTTGTATTTCTGTGGTGTCAGTTGTTACTTCTCCTGTTTTGTTTCTGATTTTGTTTATTTGGTTTCTCTCTTTTTGTTTCTTGGTGAGTCTGGCTAAGGGTCCATCGATCTTGTTTATCTTTTCAAAGAACCAGCTTTTTGTTTCATTGATCTTTTGAATTGTTTTTTTTTTTTTGGTCTCTATGTCGTTTATTTCTGCTCTGACCTTTACTGTTTCCTTCCTCCTACTAGCTCTGGGTTTTTCTTTTTGTTAACTTTCTAGTTCTTTAAGTTGTAGGGTTAGGAAGTCAGTTAGCAATTTTTCTTGTTTCTTGAGGTAGGCCTGTAGTGTTTTGAACTTCCCTCTCAGGACTGCTTTTGCTGTGTCCCATAGATTTTGTGTTGTTGTGTGTTCGTTTTCATTGGTTTCCAGGAAGTTTTTCATTTCTTCCTTGATCTCCTTAGTAACCCATTTGTTGTTTAATAGCATGCTATTTAGCCTCCAAGTGTTTGAATTTTTTTGTGTGTTTTTATTGTAATTGAGTTCTAGTTTCATGCCACTGTGATCTGAGAAGATGCTTGATATGATTTCAATCTTCTTGAATCTGTAGAGATTTGCCTTGTGTCCTAAATGTGGTCTATCTTTGAGAATGTTCCACATGCACTCGAGAAGAATGTATATTCTGCAGCTTTGGGGTGAAATTGTTCTGTAAATATCAATGAAGTCCAACTGATCTAGTTTGTCTTGTAAGGACTCTATGTCCTTGTTAATTTTTTGTCTAGAAAATCTATCCAGTGGTGTCAGTGGCATGTTAAAGTCACCCACTATGATTGTGTTGCTATTGATCTCTCCCTTGAAGTCCTCCAGAAGTTTTTTAATATATTTTGGTGTTCCCCTATTTGGTACATGTATGTTTACCAGGGTTATATCCTCTTGTTGGATTGATACTTTTAATATTATGTAGTGACCTTCTCTGTCTCTTATTATGGCCCTCGTTTTAAAGTCCATCTTGTCAGATATGAGTATTGCTACACCAGCTTTTTTTCATTTCCATTTGCTTGGAAAATTTTTTTCCATCCCTTCACTTTCATCCTGTGTGAGTCTTTTGTTGTGAGGTGGGTCTCTTGTAGACAGCATATATATGGGTCGTGTTTTCTAATCCAATCAGCCACCCTATGTCTTTTGATTGGAGCACTTAAGCCATTTACATTTAAGGTAATTACTGATAGATAGTTATTAATTGCCATTTTAATTTTATGCCTGTGTTCCTCTCTCTCTGTTTCTTCGTCATCTTACAACAGTCCCTTCAGCATTTCTTGCAGTGCTGGTTTGGTGGTGGTAAATTCCTTTAGCTTTTTTTTCATCCGTGAAGCTCTTTATTTCTCCTTCAATTTTGAATGATAGCCTTGCTGGATAGAGTAGTCTTGGATTCAGATCCTTGCCTTGCATTACTTTGTACACTTCATGCCACTCCCTTCTGGCCTGCAGTGTTTCTATTGAGAAATCAGCTGACAGTCTAATGGGAGCTCCCTTGTAGGTAACTTTCTGTCTCTCTCTTGCTTCCTTTAAGATTCTTTCTTTGTCTTTAATGTTTGCCATTTTTATTATGATGTGTCTAGCTGGGGTTCATCTTGCTTGGGACTTTCTGTGTTTCCTGGACCTGTGTGACTTTTTCCTTCACCAGTTTAGGGAAGTTTTCTGTCATTATTTCTTCAAACATGTTCTCTATTCCTTTCTCTGATTCTTCTCTTTCCGGTACCCCTATAATGCAAAAGTTGTTACATTTTGTATTGTCCTACAGCTCCCTTAAACTCTCCTCCTGCTTTTTAAACTTTTTTTCCATTTGCTGCTCTATTTAGGTGTTTTTCTCTACCTTGTCTTCTAAGTCACCGAATCGGTCTTCAGCTTCTTCTAATCTACTATTGAACCCCTCTAAGGTATTTTTCATAACAGCTGTCATTCTTTATTTCCTCTTGATTTTTATGCATAGCTTCTACCTCTTTTTTTAAGCTGAAGTAGTTCCCAGTGAGCTCTTCATAATTCTTATTAAGTTGCTTGTTCTCACCAAATTGTTTGAGCACCCTTGAAATCATTGCTTTGAATTCTTTATCTGACAAGTTGCTTTCTTCCATTTCCTGTAGTTCCTTTTCTAGTGATTCTTCTTTTTCTTTCCTTTGGGTGTTGTTTCTTTGTCTACCCATTTTAGCCGTGTAGTAGCTCTAGACCCGGTGAGGGATGTTTGGATGTGTAGGCAGCTCACTGTATATCAAATAAGGCTACTGTGCCTCCCAGACTGTTCTATTGTGTGTTACCTCTTGCCTGCTGTGGATCCTGGAGGATTGACTACTGGGGGCTGGTATTGGTGTGTCCTGGTAAGTGCTGCTGCTGGATTGCGTGGGCCCCTCTGAAGCTGTGTTCCCAGCTGGTTGCTGGTGCCACCTGTAGCTGTATTGCTCAGGCCCTGCTGGAGCTGCACTCCCTGCCTACACCTTGGGCGGCTGGGTCACACAGGCCCCTCTTGAGCCCCAGCTCCCAGCTGGACCTGTGGGCAGCTGTTTTGCACAGGCCCTATTGGAACCCTAGTTCCCCACCGATCTTGTGGGCAGCTGGGTTGTACAGGCCCAGTTGGAGCCCCCACTTCCCGCTTATCCCGTGGGGAGCTGGATCACACAGGTCCATCTGGAGCCCCAGCTCCGCATAGCTCTTGTGGGCCGCTGGGTTGCACAGATCCCTCTGGATCCCTGGCTTCCCACCACTCTTGTGGGCCACTGTGTTGCACAGGCCCCTATGGAGCCCCAGGTCCCACCGCTGGTGGCTGGGGAGTGCTGCTGCCCCATGGGGCTCAGCTCCTGCTCAGCCTTTGCTGTAGTTTTTGGGGTCTGTGCTTCTGTTGCCTGGGGGTATATCTCGACTCTGATCAGACTGCTACTGTGGGGGATGGTGCTGGGCTCCGGGCCATTTGCAATTTCCGCAACCAGCACCTTGACAGTTCCTCCGCTGCTGTGCACTAGTCTGTGTTGACACAGGGTGTCCCCTGGTCTGATGGTACCAGGTGCACTTGTGGGCTCAGGTTGCTGGGCCTTAGCCGCTCCCACTGCCTCCTCCCAGGGAAGACCAGGGATCTTCCAAAATGGTGGGACCTCCCCGTGGCCCAAGGAGAAGCGCCCTGAAGAGCCACTTACCGCGGTAGCCAGCTGCTCCCGTCCACAGCACAGGAATCTTCTGCTCCACCTCTCTGCACTGCACGGGTTTAGTCGTCCACCTTCACGTCCACTCACTCTCTCACACACTAGCTCACTCTCACGCAATCACCCTCCCTCTGGTCCTGCCCGCCACCATCTTCCTGTAGTTACCCTCTGCTATAGTATTTCATCACCTATGGCTATGATGGGACTTCTGAGCGCATCAGCCAGCATCTCCCAAGTGCCCTGATGCCTGTGGGTCACATATACCTTCTGGACGCCCTAGAGACCAAACAGTAGAGAACTGAGGCCCATGTCTTACGCATTTCTTTTAGTAACTCCTACCTATCATCTGGGCACCTTGCAGACAGGGGTACCATGACAAATTCTGGGCTTCCTATGGGGTTTATAATGTCTGGGGCCATGTGTGAGGAAAGCAGGGCAACAGATCATTTGTTTTCTGTCTTTATGCTTCTATCATCCTGTCCACTGGTCCATCACCATCCTCAATATCTGATCCCAGAGAGAGGGAGGGAAGGTCATTTGCACCTGAACTTTGCTTCCATTCTTCTGTTTCACCTCTTCCATCCAGTACCGAGAGGTCTTCCAATTTCATTGTCTCTCTAGAAAGGGGCATTGCTTCTGCTTTTCCTCATTTCAACCTTCTAGTCTAGTTCTAGTAGAGAAAACATTATGCAAGAAGTGAAAATGCAGAGTTATTTTGAAAATATTATCTCTGTGACATGCACTACACATTAAGCTGTCCAAGGGGGTTACGTTAACCACCTGATAAGGTGCAACAAGAGTTCAGAGGAGTTGAAGGGAAAAGCAATCCTCAAAGCCAAGGTAATCCAGGAAGGCTTCACAAATTTGATGGGATTCAAACTGAGTTTTGAAAACTCTATATTCTTTGGACAAGCAGAAAAAACTGAAGCTGGCACTGCAGGAAGGGAAAACCAGGTGAGCACAGCATGGCACCTGCAAGGTTTCCTGGGCACACCAGTTTGGATAGAGCAAAGGTTTGTTTAGGGGAGCGGTGCAAGGCAAGGTGAGAGAGGACACTAATGGCCAGGTTATGATGGACTGAATGCCAGGCTGGTACCGTCACAGATGTTACCTTTTTTATGTTCACAAAACTCTTTTAGGTAGGCAATTTCTGTATCCCCATGTTACAGATGACACAGAAGTTCCAAGAAGTTAAGACCAAAGAACCGTTTAGATACAAAACCTGTCAAGTCTGAATCTTCATACAGGTAAAATAAAGTTACATTTGATGGCCTAACTTTCAGCTTTTCCCATGGTGCCTTGATGCCAGAGTCATTTCCAACCTCTCACGAACACACACACACACACACACACACACACACACACACACGTGCACATACAGAGTTTCTCTAAGGTCAGCATAGATTCCTTGTGCAGCTTGAACTTTCCTCTGTGTGCTGTAGGCACAATAGATACCCTTGGCACTGACCACTGAATTTGCTCCTCAGCCTCCCCACAGGATGCAGTTTACTAAGCAAAGCCCTTTTCTATATTCCACAGGCTCTGAAAACATGACCACGCAAGGCACAGTCATGCAATGTTGCTGTTACAAGCGCTAGTCCACTTATTTTGAAATGTCGTCAAAAATTGCTTCTGTCAGAGTGCAGCAGGCCTTGGAAATGAGAAAGGTCTTTTGGGGTTTTGCTGGAGCTGATGGGCAATCATGGCTGTAGGCTATGGGTGGAAACCAGGCAAAGCATAGAGCCCTGCAGAGAGAGAGCCTTTGGACGGGATAAATATAAGAATGTGAGGGAGCTAACTGGCAAAGGGGTAGTGGATAAAGTGCTTAAAAGGGACCAAGCTAAGACAAAACACTCCTCCCAACCTCCACCCCAGGCTCCCGACTCTTCTCATGGTGAATAAGACTCTCCAAGCAGTGTTCATTCTGTGCTTGGCATCTCCACTCGGAAAACCGATGAGGTCGAGGTAACCTTGAAATGTTTACACTCTAAATTTCCTTCAACCTAATTACAGTGACTTCATCGCAATTAGGTTAAGTGTACAATCTAGTTTCGATCCTAATCAATCTCTAGCCTAGAGGTGTGGATCTTTTATTCACATTTCTATCTTTTCTTTTTGGTATCTATTTTTAGCTTTTTCTCCATAACTTCTCTCGGAAAATGGAGCAGAATTGTCAACTGACTCTGTATCTTAATGGCTACCATTTCTCTTCTTTTTTTTTAAGCTCATTTGTTTATATTATGTAATCATGGTATAAAAATAAGCCCTTGCGCCCTGGCCGGTTTTGCTCAGTGGTTAGAGCATTGGCCCGAAAACCAAAGATTCACGGATTCGATTCCGCTCAAGGGCACATACCTCGGTTGCTATTCGGTCTCCGGCCCTGGTCAGGTCATGTAGGAGGTAACCAATCGATGTGTCTCTCTCACATCGATGTTTCTCTCTCTCTCTCCCTCTCTCTCCGTCCCTCCCACTCTATCTGAAGTGGAAAAATATCCTCAGGTGAGGATTCTTAAAACATAATAATAATAAACCCTTGCTTCTCTAAATCATGCACCAGTGCATTTGAAACAATGAGCAAAGTGTATTAAATGTCAGTGCTTTTTAACAAATATTCACCATAACAGTCTGCTCTGGAGAGCCACACAGAGAAGGCCATCCTGGTCATAGGTGCCTATGGGGAGGCCACAACAGAGACTCAGAGCTCCCCCCACCCCCCCACCCCCCCCACCCCCACCCCCCGCTCTCAAATTCCATCAGGCAGGCCGGTATTTTCTGGGTTTGACAGGAGTGCTGTCTCAACATTTATTTGCCTTGTTTTCAGCACTGGACTCCAGTACGAAATTAGCTTCTTTCCAGTCCTTGGCCCCAAAGAGTCTGCCTGTCCACAGATGTACACAGGCATGTGATTGCTTTTTCTTAACTTTTGAGCATTTTGTTTAATTTCTACACCTTGAATTTCAAGTTTGCACCACTTCCTCCTGCGCAGATGGTCCTCAGAATACATTCTGTTTTTCCACACCTTAGGACCTTTACATATTGCTCTCTCTGCCTAAGACACTGCACTCCTAGAAAATATTTCCTGGAAAACCTTCCCTACGGATCCCCAGTGGACAAATGCTTCTTTGTCTGTGCTCTCATCACAGTTGATACATGTGACTTACCTTTAGGGCAATCTTCACACTGGATTAGAGTCACTTGTTTGCATGTCAGTTTCAAGAGACACTCAGGTGCTTGAGAAAAGGGACTGTATTAGTCAGGGTCTCCAGAGAAACAGAACCAATAGGATTTATTTATTTATTTATTTATTTATTTATTTATTTATTTAAAGAAATTGGCTCATGTGATTGTGGAGGCTTGCTGAATCCAAAATCTGATAGGGGAGGCTGACAGGCTGGAGACTCAGGAAAGAGTTGCAGTTCAAGTCCAAATGCAATCTGCTATGGAACCAGGAAGAGCCAATGTTGCAGATGAAGTCTGAAGGCAGTCAGCTAGCAAATTCCCCTTGCTTGGGAGATGAGGTCAGTTTGTTGCTCTATTCCGGCCTTCAACTGATTGGATGAGGCCCACCCACATTATGGAGGGCAATCTGCTTTACTCGAAGTCCATCAATTTAAATGTAAATTTCATCCAAAAGCACTCTCACAGAAACATCCAGAATAATGTTTGACCATATATCTAGACACAGTGGCCCAGACAAGTTGACACATAAAATTAACCATGACAGGGACTCTGTCTCATTTGTCTTTGACATCTTCAGAACTCAGCAGATGCTTAATATACAAAGTATTTTTTGAATGAATGATGTCCAGTGAATAAAGAAGCAACTTTTTTGAAGACTTGAAACATCCAGTTCAGTATGACCCAGGCATTTTATTTTTGACTTATTAGTATAATTGCAAAAACCTCTTAAAATAGTGGCACTGTTTTATTTAGCAATTGATAAATAATCTTGACTTGTAGGCAAAAAATGTTAGGAACAAATACTGTGAAGAGTTAAAATAAGACTGTGTCCAGGGATGAGAAAAGATATGTCATGCCCATCCCTAAAGCTGAGACCATGTGACTTTTCCTCTTATGGCTCTTCTCCTTCACTGGGCGCCCAAGTGGGAATAGAAATACATCAGCAAAAGCCTTTAAATGAATCCCTGGGCACAGACTACACCTACTCTGCCATCCCTGTTGCTCTTAAGCCACATGAACCACAGGTAGAGATTGTAACTGATGGAGTTCAGGGCTTTGTCCAATAAATTCAGAGAAACCACTCCCATTTTCCTATCCTTTGGTCTGTATTTGACCCTTTAAACTTTGTATACGGCCCCTGAAGCCAGGGTGAGAAAAGAGGGGGTTGGTGGTGCCGCCATAAATTTTACTAAGATTATACTTAAAAGTAATAGAATGTCCTTGAAAGACGTGTAATGGTTTAGCAGAGAGACACATGAGGGCATTCTATCCAACCACTAATGAAGGAAAACACTCCTGGAGTTGCTTGGGGGTTTTGTTTGATTTATTGCACACTTTTTAAATGGAATCGGTGAACTGAGCTCCTACCCCGGGACTCATTTTTGTGGTTTTGATATGGCTCCATAGTTTTCAAGAAGAGCAAAGTGTCTGAGCACTTATTTATTCATTCAAAACACATTTACTGAGGCCCTGTGCTAAGCCACAAAGATGGCTAAGACTCAGTTCCTGCCTTTAAAAAACCCAGAGGGCCTGGCCAGTGTATCTCATTGGTTGAGCATTGACCCATGCACAGAGAGGTCACCAGTTCAATTCCTGGTCAGGGCACATGCCCAGGTTGTGGACCCGATCCCCAGTGGGGGGCATGCAGGAGGCAGCCAATCGATGTTCTTTCTCATCGATGTTTCTATCTCTCTCTCCCTCTCCCTTCCTCTCTCTCTAAAATCAATAAAGAAAAAATATTTAAAAACAAACAGTGGGTGGAGGCAGCCATATTTGAATGGTTTTAGTAGCATTATTTGTGATAACAAAAAGCTGGAAACCAACTAAATGTGTCCATCCGTCAAAGAGAGAATAGAAAAATGACTATGGAGTAGAGCCATAATCCCTAAACTTTGGAAACTGAAAGTGACTTCATAATTTTTTGGCAGGAGAGCCTGACATCAATTAACATGAGGCTAGTTAGTGTCTTTGTCATTTCACGTAGAGTGAATATTTTCTACATTTCAACCTGAAATATCCATGTGTCTGATTATAAATGCTTCCATAAGACTCTAATGAGGGGTTTTATGTAATTGATGGAATTACATTACATATATGTGTGTGTGTGTGTGTGTGTGTGTGTGTGTGTGTGTGTATGTATATCCTATTTTCTTTATAACAACAAGCAAAAAAGCTATGGGCCCCAGGGAATTTTACTAAAGCCTTGAGGACCTGTACACTCATACAGTGGGATTCCACCAGCAACAAAAAATGAATGAGTTACAGTTATACATATCAACATGGATGGAGAAAAACAGTGACGGAGTGAATGGAAGCTACACAGACCGTCTCCCAGGACCAAACTGGAATTATAACTAAAATAAAGACAAATCGTCGGGAAAAAGCAACAGAAAAGCAGCTTGCTAGGACCATACAACCAGGGACACTGAATCGATCCTGGTAGGACTGTGGAGGCGCGAGAGGGGGGCTGGGAGCCCACGGACAGCAGCGGCCCGTGAGCAGTGCACTGCCCTCGGGGTTAAAGCCCAAGCAGGCTCTACAGCGCTGAGGGCCGGGACAGAGCACTAAAATAGCCACAGCCACTCACCTTGGGCTCCAGCAGAGGGAGGGCGGACTGGACTGGAACTGTGTGGGGATACTCGGGATTTGGAGGGTGCTCAGAGCTTTTGCTGAGTTGCGGCCATGGAGGACTGTGGCCTGGCCGTCTTAACTCCATCCCAGGGCTCTGGGGAGAGGCGGTAGCCCCTCCCTCGGATCCAGCCACACCCTGGTGGGCCATTGAAATGCAAACTGCGGCTCATTAACAACCAGCATCTGCCCTACCCTCTGGAAATCCTCTCATGCTGAACATCTGAGGGAAGTTTTCATTCAACTGAAAACCCAAGGCTCTTCAAGCAACCATGACTAATAGCCTCTAGGCAAAAAGCTAGAGGATAACTTAACCTTTTCTGGGATTGCAAATATACCCTGGAAAGTAAGACTCCACGGTGGTGTTTAACGTGGGTCCTCCCACGCATATCCAAACCCAGTAGAGGGAGCCACAAACAGTAGAACACCAACATCCACAGGGAAAATTTGGTAGGCTCCAAAACCCACTGAGATAGCCAAAATGGGGAAACAAAGAAACAGAGCCCAAATGAAAGAACAAGAGACCGCTACCAAAGATGAGATAAATGAAATGGAGTGAAGCAAGTTAACAGAGCTAGAATTCAGAGCCATTATCTTGAGGAAGCTCAACAGCATGAGTAAAGACATCAACACCATGAATAAAGACATCAACACCATGAGCAAAGACATAGAAACACAGAAAACCAACCAAGTGGAAATTAAGAAGCAGCAAGAAGAAATGAAGAATGATATAGCAGAAATGAAGAACACATTGGAAGGACTAAACAGCGGAGTAGAGGAAGCTGAGGACCGGATCAGTGAATTAGAAGACAGGGTAGAAAAAATCAACCAATCAGAAAACCAAAAGGAAAAAACAATGAAAAAACAAGAAGACAGCTTAAGAGAACTGTGGGACAACTGGAAATGTAATAACATTCGCATCATTGGAGTCCCTGAAGAAGAAGAGAATGAGCAAGGGTTAGAGAATATATTTGAAGAAATAGTGACAGAAAACTTCCCTAATTTGGTGAAGAAAGAAGACATTCAAGTTCAAGAAGCACAGAGAGTCCCAAGTAAGAACCCAAACAGGCCCACACCAAGACACATAGTAATTAAAATGCCAAAAATTAAAGACAAAGAGAGAATCCTAAAGGCAGCAAGAGATAAGCAACAGGTTACCTACAAAGGAACCCCCATCAGGCTATGAGCTGACTTCTCAACAGAAACACTGCAGGCCAGAAGGGAATGTCATGAAGTAATCAACGTCGTGAAAAACAAGGATCTGATTCCAAGACTACTCTACTCAGCAAGGCTATCATTCAAAATAGAAGGTCAAATAAAGAGCTTCTCAGACAAAAAAAAAGGCTAAGGGAATACATTAGCACCAAACCAGCACTGCAAGAAATGTTAAAAGGACTAATGTAATTAGTAGAAGAAATAGGAAGGAAAATAGAACCACACTAAACAAAAATGGCAATAAATAAGTACATATCAATAATCACCTTAAATGTAAATGGATTGAATGCTCCGATAAAAAGACACAGAGTAGCAGACTGGATAAGAAAGCATGACCCATATATATGTTGTTTACAAGAGACCCACCTCACGACAAAAGACTCACATAGGCTGAAAGTGAAGGGATGGAAAAAAATCTTCCAAGCAAACGGGAAGGAAAAAAAAGCTGGGGTAGCAATACTCATATCGGATAAAATAGATTTCAAAATGAAGGCCATAACTAGAGACAAAGAAGGTCACTACATAATATTGAAAGGATCTATCCAACAGGAAGACATAACCTTGGTGAACATATATGCACCCAATATAGGAGCACCAAAATATATTAAAAATCTTCTGGAGGACTTCAAAGGAGAAATCGACAGCAATACAATCATAGCAGGGGGCTTCAGCACCCCACTGACATCACTGGATAGATCCTCTAGACAAAAAATTAACAAGGAAACAGAGACTCTAAATGAAGCACTAGACCAAATAGATTTAATAGATATTTACAGAGAATTACACCCCGGAATTACAGAATTCACATTCTTCTCAAGTGCACATGGGACATTCTCAAAGATAGACCACATGTTAGGACACAAACGAAGTCTCTACAAGTTCAAAAGGATTGAAATCATATCAAGTATCTTCTCAGATCACAATGGCATTAAACTAGAAATCAATTGCAACAAGAACATGCAAAGACATTTGAACACTTGGAGGCTAAATGGCATGTTATTAAACAACAAATGGGTTACTGAGGAGATCAAGGAAGAAATTAAAAACTTCCTGGAAACCAATGAAAATGAACACACAACAACACAAAATCTATGGGATGCAGCGAAAGCAGTTCTGAGAGGGAAGTTCATAGTACTCCAGGCCTACCTCAAGAAACAAGAAAAATTTCTAATAGACTATCTAACCTCACAACTTAAAGAACTAGAAAGCAAACAAAAAGAAAACCCCAGAGCAAGTAGAAGGAAGGAAATAGTAAAGATCAGAGCAGAAATAAGTGACATAGAGACCAGAAAAACAATTCAAAGGATCAATGAAACAAAGAGCTGGTTTTTTGAAAAGATAAACAAAATTGATGGACCCTTAGCTAGACTCACCAAGAAACAAAGAGAGAGAACCCAAATACACAAAATCAGAAATGAAAGAGGAGAAGTAACAACTGACACCACAGAAATACAAAGGATCGTTAGCAAATACTATGAACATTTATATGGCAACAAATTCGACCATCTAAGTGAAATGGACAAATTTCTAGAAACACATAGTCTCCCAAAACTGGACCGGGAAGAGAGAGAAAACTCGAACAGACCAATAACAGCTAAGGAAATTGAAGATGTAATCAAGACTCTCCCAGCAAACAAAAGCCCAGGCCCGGATGGCTTCACGGGGGAGTTTTACCGAACATGCAAAGAAGAACTAACACCCATTCTCCTCAAACTATTTCAAAAAATTCAAGAAGAAGGAAGACTTCCAAACTCGTTTTATGAGGCCAGCATAATCCTAATTCCAAAACCAGAAAAAGCACTACAAAGAAAGAAAACTACAGGCCAATATCCCTGATGAACACAGATGCCAAAATCCTAAACAAAATACTAGCAAATTGGATCCAGCAATACATCAAAAAAATTATTCACCATGACCAAGTGGGATTCATCCCAGGGATGCAAGGCTGGTTCAATATTCGCAAATCAATAAATGTGATACACCACATAAACAAAATGAAAGATAAAAACCACATGATCATATCAATAGACGCTGAAAAAGCATTCGACAAAATCCAGCACCCATTTCTGATAAAAACGCTCAGCAATTTGGGAATAGAGGGATCATATCTTGATATAATAAAGGCCATATATGAAAGACCTACAGCCAACATCATACTCAATGGCCAAAAACCAAAAACATTTCCCTTAAGAACAGGAACAAGACAGGGATGCCCACTTTTGCCATTCTTATTTAACATAGTACTGGAAGTCTTAGCCACAACAATCAGACATGAAGAAAAAATAAAAGGAATCCAAATTGGAAAGGAGGAAGTGAAACTGTCATTATTTGCAGATGACATGATATTATATATAGAAAACCCTAAAGACTCCATCAAAAATCTACTAGAGTTAAAAATGAATTTGGCAAAGTAGCAGGATACAAAATTAACGTCAAGAAATCGACAGCATTCTAATACACCAATGATGAACTCACAGAAAGTGAAACTAAAAAAACAATTCCATTTACCATCGCAGCAAAAAATTAAGATACCTAAGAATAAACTTAACCAAAGAAGTAAAGGACCTATTTGCAGAAAACTACAGGACATTGAAAAAAGAAATAGAGGAAGATATAAAAAAGTGGAAGCACATACCTTGTTCATGGATTGGAAGAATTAACATCATTAAAATGTCCATATTACCCAAAGCAATCTATAGAGTCAATGTAATCCCCATCAAAATACCAGTGACATATTTCACAGAACTAGAACAAATACTTCAAAAGTTCATATGGAACCAGAAAAGACCTCGAATAGCCACAGCAATCTTGAAAAAGAAGGACAAAGTAGGTGGGATCATAATACCGGATATCAGGTTATACTACAAAGCTACTGTAATCAAAACAGCCTGGTACTGGCACAAGAACAGGCACATAGACCAGTGGAACAGAACAGAGAATCCGGAAATTGACCCAAGACATTATGCTCAATTAATATTTGACAAAGGTGGCAAGAGCATACAATGGAGTAAAGACAGCCTCTTTAATAAATGGTGTTGGGAAAATTGGACAGCTACATGCAAAAAAATGAAACTAGACCATCAACTTACACAATACACAAGAATAAACTCAAAATGGATAAAAGACTTAAATGTGACTCGTGAATCCATAAAAATCCTAGAAGGAAATGTAGGCAACAAAATTTCGGACATCATATGCAGTAGAATCTTCACTGATACATCACCTAAGGCAATAGAAACAAAAGGAAAAATGAACATATGGGACTACATCAAACTCAAAAGCTTCTGCATAGCAAAAGAAACAACCATCAAAACAGAAAGGGAACCCACTGTATGGGAGAGTATAATTGCCAATGATACATCAGATAAGGGGTTAATCTCCAAAATATATAGAGTGCTCATACAACTCAACAAAAGGAAGACAAAGAACCCAATTAAAAAATGGGCAGAGGAACTAAATAGACACCTCTCCAAACAGGACATACAAATGGCTACGAGACATATGAAGAAATGCTCAAAATCACTAATCATCAGAGAGATGCAAATTAAAACAACAATGAAGCCCTGGCCAGTTTGGCTCAGCGGTTAGAGCTTCGGACTGCGGTCCAGAGAGACCCGGGTTCGGTTCCCGCTAAGGGCATATACCTCGGTTGCAGTTCGTCCCCGGCCCTGGTTGGTTGTGCGGGTGGCAGCCACTCAATGTGAACCTTTCACGTCGATGTTTTTCTCTCTCTCTCTTCCCCTCTCTCCCTCCCACTCTATCTGAACAAAAAATAAAAAAATGTCCTATGGTGAGGATAAAATAAAATAAAACAACAATGAGGTGTCACCTCACACCTGTCAGAATGGCCACCATCAACAAATCATCAAACAACAAGTGTTGGCGAGGGTGTGGAGAAAAGGGCACTCTAGTATACTGCTGGTGGGAATGCAGACTGGTGCAGCCACTGTGGAAAACTCTATGGTGTTACCTCAAAAAATTAAAAATTGAATTGCCATTTGACCCAGTGATCCCACTCCTAGGAATATACCCTAAGAAGCCTGAAACACCAATCAGAAAGAATACATGTACCCCCATGTTCATAGCAGCACTATTTACAATAGCTAAGATCTGGAAACAGCCCAAGTGTCCATCAGTGGACGAATGGATAAAAAAGTTGTGGTACATATACACAATGGAGTACTATGCAGCTATAAGAAAGAAAGATCTCTTATCCTTTGAGACGACATGGGGGGACCTCGAGAGTATTATCCTAAGCGAAACAAGCCAAGCAGAGAAAGACAAATATCACATGATCTCACTTATTTGTGGAATATAATGAACATAACAGTCTGAGGAACAGGGTAGACCCAGAGATGTGGAAGTAGGGTATAGACTGACACCCCTCAAAAGAGGGGGTGGGGGGAGGGAAGAGATAAACCACAGAACTTAAGCACATATATGCATAACTGATGGACATGGACAACAAAGCTGGGGACAGGGTGGGGGGATGGGGAGGAGGGTGTCAATGGGGAAAAAAGGAGAAACATCTATAACATAAATAAATTAATAATAATAAAAAAAACATGGATGAATCCCAAAAACATCTTGAATGAAAGAAAACAAATCATCGAAGAAAATATCAGCATGATACATGCTTCCTAAAGTTCAAATTCTAACAAACTTTACACTGTATTGCATAGGAATGCATACATTTTACCAGCAACTAAAATGGTAACTAAAAGCAAAGGAATCATAAACACAGACTCTAAGTGGTGGCTCTCTTTGGGGGGAGGGGTCCACAGTTTAAAAGTGACAGAGCAGGTGTGCATTGGCAACGCTGTGGCACAAATGCCTGCTGAAGCCTCTGCAGGCCAGGTAAGGGCAGGAGAAGAGAGCCAGTTAGGGTGGGAGATGGGGTTGTGGGCTGGGCTCTACTAATTGGGAGGCTGCTATAGTCCTCATACAATGACTTTTTTGCAGAAGTGTAATGTGGAATCTGTGTCTAAAAAAACTATTGACACAGTTTTCTAGGTTTTTCTTTTCCTTTGTCTGAGATTCAACCTCACATTTCCTGATTACACAAAATAAGTTGGTTCAGATAGGGGCTAAAAATAAAGGCTGCAGTTGTATGGGGTTCTCTAATGAGAAAGGATGCAATTAATTATCTCTACTCAACAGTAAGTCAAGGTATAAGTGATTCATCTCTAAGTTTGCAATCCTGATTTTATGAGCATTTCAAACAGTTTATGAAAATTGCAAATGAGTGTGCAAACCAACTTGATATTCAGAAGAGTTAGCCTCATTAATCACTAATCATAATTTCTACTTATGGTCCCCTACCTCATTCTACTTTTGCACACAGAGGCTACCCTATTGGATCTGACTGTGATGGGTAGAGCCTGAGGAATTGCAAACTTCTTTTTTTATCCTCACCCGAGGACATTTTTGCATTTATCTTCAGATAAAGCGGGAGGGAGAGAAGGAGGAAGAGAGAGAGAGAAACATCGATGTGAGAGGGACACATCGACTGGTTGCCACCCACACGACCCCAACCGGGGCCAGGGACAAACTGCAACCGAGGTACGCGCCCTTAGCAGGAACCAAACCCAGTTCTCTCTGGACTGCGGGCCGACGCTCTAACCGCTGAGCCAAACCGGCCAGGGCAGAATTGCAAACTTCTTAAATATTATAAGCTTGACAGTCATGGCAGTGCCCTCAGTAGTATTTGGGGGAAATACAGGCATGATTGGGAACAGTGGATGATGAAAAATAATATTTATCACATGGTCCTGAAGACATTTTATCCATCTATATAACCATTCATCCACCCATCCACTCCTTCTTTCTTTCTTTTTTTTTTCCAAATTTTTTTGTCTTTATTGATTTTAGAGAGAGAGGAAGGGAGAGGGAGAGAGATAGAAACACCAATGAAAGAGAACATGGATTGGCCGCCTCCTGCATGCCCCCCACTGGGGATCGGGCCCACAACCTGGGCATGTGCCCTGACTGAGAATCGAACCAGCAACCTCTTGATGCATGGGTCGACGCTCGACCACTGAGCCACACGGGCCAGGAAACTCCTTTTTCTTTAGACAAGTTCTGGGCACTATGCCAGACCCTAGACGTTAGAAAGTGGAATATGGTCTTTGCCCTTAAAAGAGTGCCTGTTAGAAAGGGATACAAGCATGAGAATAGGTGATTACAAGCAATATAGTAAGTGCTGCGAGGGAGTGAACACAAGGGTGCCCACTGGACAACTCTATAGAATAAATAGACTATTTATGTACAGAATAAAGTTTCACTGCTGCTCCTGGAGATGTGCGTTGAAGGACTTCGGATGCTGCTGAAATATATGGAAAAGTTGGGCAAGGACAGAGAAGGCGCCATTAGAAGGTGCTATCACCCTGAGTTTTGAAGAATGAGTAGGAACTGGACACATGAAAGAGGGAAAAGGAGATATGCCTGAAGGTACTGTTTTGTTTCTCATGAAATAAGGTTTATTCTTCAGCTTGAATCATTTAGCCATAAAGATGTCATGTCTACTTCCTGTCAGTTCCCTTCGTTCTTCAGAAAATTTCAGGTGTTGACAATCTGCAAATTCCAGTTGTTTTTTTTAAATATATATATATATATATATATTTTTTTAGAGAGAGAGGAAGGGAAAGTTAGAGAGAGAGAAACATCTGTACACACCCCAACCAGTGTCCCGACCAGGGATCAAACTCACAACCCAGGCATGTGTCCTGACCGGGAATCAAACTGGCGACCCCTCAGCATGGAATGATGCTCAACCAACTGAGCCACACCAGCCAGGGCTGTGAATTCCAGTTTTGACAGGAGGAAATGCCATAAGGTCCAGCAGACCAAGCATAGTAACTATCCTGGAGAATCTAGAATCTGAAAGCCTATGAGGAAACAAATACATTGAAAGAATAATAAAAATAATTCTATTGCTTGAGTGCCAACTCTGCAGTAGGCCCTGAAGAGGGCATTTTATAAACAATATCTCAGTGAATCCTTGCAAAAACAGTGAGTGATATGTATAGGCATTGCAACTGAGGCTCAGAACAGTGAATTTACCCGCCCAAAGCCACAAAGATTAATAAGTGGAGAACCTAGTTTTGTTTGATCCCAAAGCTTTGCTCTGGAGGAAATGAAATGAATTTAAAAATGGTAAATCTTTAAAAAATCATGTGAAGTTCTTCCTGTCCCAGATCTCACTAATTGTGGTTTTTCAGGAGAATCTATTATAATTCACTCTACCACCTCCCATGACCCACTTCTCCCATAGATTTAATAAGAGTAAAATAATAGTCTTTTATCCTCTTAAGACATTTATCCTAAGTGATGCACTTTTCTTTATTATTCCCAGGAGTCTCCTTTATTTTTATTTTTATTTTTCAATTACAATATACATTCAATATTATTTTGTATTAGTTGCAGGTATAGAACATAGTGGTTAGACAATCATGTAGTTTACAAAGTGATCCCCCTGATATTTCCAGTGCCCATCTGCCACCATACAGTTATTACAGTATTATTGCCTGTATTCCCTTTGCTGTATCAAGCAAGAGATGCACACTTTTGAGAAGCATTTCTAACACTTTCTTACAGGTTCAATTCATCTGTATAACTTCAAAGAAACCACCAGACAATAACTCTGGCTTTGGTAAAATAATGAGAAGCTATTGTGTGTAGTGGATTTTATTGCTGGTGAGAATTATACAAGTATATCCCACTTTCTCTAATATAGAACAACCGAAGCCTAGAAGGGACAGTGTTCAACAACTCAAAGGAATAAATAAACAACACTGATATTGAACCACAATGCCCCCTGGCATAAACAACAAAAATAAGCCTTCACTTTCTTGTTTAAAAACCCTGAACCATTGTTTCAGCAAAGCATTTCTGAGTCATAGACTTGAATAAAAAGACATCTTTCTGTATTAGTACATGTTCTCCAGAGAAACAAAACCAATAGAATGGGAAGGGAGAGAAAGAGAGATTTAGTTTAGGGAACTGGCTCACACGATTGTAGGGGCTGGCAAGTTCGAAGTCTACAGGACAGGCAGGGAGGCTGGGAAGAGTTGAGATTGCCATCCTGTGTCTGAAGGCCATCTGGGACCTGTCTTGTCTCTTAAGGCCTTCAATTGATTGAATGAGTCCAATCCACTTTATGGAGGGTAATCTGTACTCAGAATTTACTGATTTAAATGTTAATCCTATCTAAAAAAAAAAATCTTCGCAGCAACAGCTAGATTGGTGTTTGACCAAACAACCAAGTACCACAGGCTAGTCAAGTTGATGAAAAAAAAATTGACCATTACATCCCATATCTCAAATCTCAGTGAATAGCAGCACCATGCACCCAACTGTCCAAGTAAGAAACATGGAGTCTTTTAGATCCTTTCTCTTGCCTCACCCTACATACCCAAGTCCCAAAATACTAACTCACAAATTTTCTAGACTTCGTTCCTTCCTCTTCACCTCGTGCATATGGCCAAACCATCATCTCGTACCTGATTTATTAAAATGACGCCTTGCCCTGGCCAGTTTAGCTCAGCGGTTAGAGCATCAGCCCACGGACCGGAGAGGCTCAGGTTCGGTTCCCACTGAGGGCACGTGCCTTGGTTGCAGTTTGTCCCCAGCCCCGGTTGGGGTTGTGTGGGTGGCGGCCACTCAATGTGTCTCTCTTGTGTCAATGTTTCTCTGTCTTTCTTCCTCCCTCTCTCCCTCCCGCTCTGTGTGAGGATAAATGCAAAAATGTCCTGGGGTGAGGATTAAATAAATAAATAAATAAATAAATAAATAAATAAATAAATAAATAAATAAAATGACCCCTTAACAGCTCCCCTCATCTCAAATGACATCGTAATTTTACATTTTGAAACCACTAAATTCATTTTCCATCTTAAAACGCTTCAGTGATCCATTATTTTTATTTATTTTTTTAAATATATTTTTATTGAGTTTTTAGAGAGGAAGGGAGAGAGAGATAGAAATATCCATGTGAGAGAGACATCGATCGGCTCCTGCGTGCCGTCTACTAGGGCTCCAGCCCACAACCCAGGCATGTGCCCTGATGGGAAATTGAACCTGGACCTCTCAGTCCATGGGACGACGCTCAATCCACTGCGCCACACCGGCCGGGCTGATTTATTGTTTTTAGATTAAATCCAGACTCCTGAAAGCATGGCCTACAGGCCCTTTATGATCTGAACCCAGCCTGCCTCTCTGGCTTCATTTCCCACCACTGACCCTTACTCACCCCAAACCTGAACAGCTACTTACAGATGCCAACACCCCAGGACTTGTTCCTATTTCAGTGACAGTTTACGTGCTGCCCCCTCCACTATAATGTCTCATCCATCTGGCAAAGGCCTCCTCCTCCATCAGCACATCCCAAATGTTCCCTGAGCATGCCCACCTTTGCCACCCACATTTCATACAATCTATTTTTTTCTGCGTTCCCATGGTACTTGGTTCATACTTCTATGGATCACATTTATGTACATGTGAAAATACATCTATTTACATGTGTATCATTACCATTAGTATGTGATTTGTTCAAGGATTAGATTTTTGTCTTTAATCATCTTTGTATGCTCAGTTCAAAAGACAAAGGCCAGTATAGTGCTCATCACTTAGCAGCAACACCCAAAAAATGGTTGCAATGGACTTTTACTTATTTGTAATTATTATCTTCTAGATTTAAGATCCTTAAGGAAAATAATTGTGTCTGTTTGGTCTACCTGGTGCCTGGCATGTAGGAGACATCTAATAAAGATTTGTCAAATGAGTGAGCATTTCAGCCATTAAATCCAATCATCTCAACCTCAAATAGTCTCTCAGTTTTTCCTGTACTGACTTTTTCAGTTAGGTATAAAGGCTGTTGCTGGCAGGGACTAGTCTTCTACTTTTTTATTGTTCTTTTTCCTCTCTGCCCCCACCCATCCTAAGACATAGCACAGTACCAGGTACATGCTAGGGACTTGGTTAATATTTGTTGATTAAAGGATGAATATGTTTTACACCTGTGTATTCTTTCCTCTGAATCAGAGCTTGCTCATATCAAAACTCATCCCTGAGACTTTTCAGGTGAATTGTGGAAAATAAGGCTGAGAGCATCTATTAACAAGGTCAACTCTGGCCAGGAGACATGGAGTGCATGTCTCTTGTGATTAACCTGTACATGTCTCAAGAAAGTGCACACCCATACTCTCCAGGATGATTATATTTCATCCATTTGCTCAATGACACTCAGAGGAAGGATGAGGGCTGGAAAAATCAGAGGGTGGAAAGCTGATGCTGGAGAGCTCCATGTGGGTACCTCGGGACTAAAAAGAAGTCAGAGCTAATGGAGTTAAGCCAAGGGAAGTTGAGGCTTCATCTAGAACCAAAAAGCAACAGCTCACCCTGAGCCAAGCAACTTGCTAGGATTTCTTGAGCAAGCAGCACCTGGAAGTGATAAGCCTTTATATCAAGAGTGTTTGGTCAGAGTTCTGGGCATCCCAACCTCACCCCAGCCAGCAAAAGCCCTAGACTCCCACATCTCATTCCCATCTTGACTCCTCACTTCTCTATTCTTTTTTTTACTGTATCTTCTGTCTCTAGATCTAGGATGAATAGGTTTTATATCTGTGTAGTTTTGGTCGACCCTCCAGGACCAGAAACCAAATATGACTTCTCCAATGTGACTCTTGTCCCCTCTCTTGGACATGGTTTTATGGGATAAGCAATGTATCCGAATAGAAACAGCAAAGACTTTGGAGTTATCAGACCTGGACTTGAATCCCACTCACAACTGAGTCCCTTGGGCGTCTTAACCCCCCTGAGCCTCTATTTCTTAATGGGTAAAAGCAGTTTCAATAATATCTACTCCATTGTTAGTTAGTCTGTTCAGGCTGCGATAACTAAATACCATAATTGGGTGTCTCATAAACGACAAACATTTGTTTATCACAATTCTAGAGACTGGGAAGTTCAAGATCAAGGCACCAGCAGAGTTGGTGTCTAATGAGGGCCTCTTCCTGGTTCACAGACAGTCTTCTTGCTGTATCCTCACATGGTGAAAGGGCTAGGGAGCTCTCTGGAGTCTATTATGAGGGCACTAATCCCATTCATGAGGGCTCCACCCTTATGACTTAAACACCTCCCAAAGGCCCCACCTCTAAATACCATCACATTGGTCATTCGATTTCAAAATATGAATGGGGGGTGGGGGGACACAAACATTCAGACCATAGCAAAATAGTTTTGTATATTAAATGAGATAAACAAGATTAGTTATTATCACCATCATTCACCCTCTTTATCTGCGTTTGTTGCTCTTCCAGCCTACAAGTAAATGGTCATATCAACAGATACAGCCAACTATTGTATCCTTTTATTCTGGGCACAGTAGTTAGTTCTCAAATGGGCATGTGCCCTAGGCATAACAAATGAGGTCAATGACAGTGAGGTTTGAAAATGGAAGAAGGGGGGTTAGGTCTTACTCTTCTTTGGAATCATAAGCTCTAAGAATAACAGCAGACTCTAAGAACAAACTGTATAGCCATCTTTACCATCACATAAGGACCCTGCCTGAGAATAAAGCCAATAGAAGAAATCTAAACCAACATATGCAAAGACTGTGTCTTAGTATGTCTGAACTCGGGCAGTACCTAAAGCTAGCTCTGTTCTTAGGTTTTCTAGTACATAAACAATGTATTATCTCTTTGGCTTATTTTAATTTGAATTGGGGTTTCATCACACTGAACAGAGTATAGTACCTATATAGAAGGAGTGCATTCCCTCAGATTCAGTGGCCAGATTCCAAAGGTCAGCTGTAAGGGAAAGGTGCCCAAATCCCTACTCACCACTGTTTTCTCCTCAGGTCAGGTACTATCTGGCCTTTTTGAAAAACCATATATTCTAAAGTGTACTAAATCGTGTGTTATATGTCAGAAATGGGAGGACGATAAGAAGTTTCATCCAGAAGGATCACATAACAGCGCTCAGCTGACTGACACGAAAATCAGATCCTGTCTACAGATTTGTTTTTATATCATTCTGTGTACCTATCTGGGTCTGGTCAGGAAACCAGAAACCACTCTAAGCACTTCAATAGAGGGAAATTACTATAGGCAATTGGTTAGACAGACATTGGAAGGTTGAAAGAGCAAAAAGGGAACTTTTGAGGTACCCAGCCATAGTACCCATGTTAGACGCTACTGCTGCTAAGGCTGAGGGAACAAAGAGAAAGGCTAAGGAAGTGCCTCACGGTGCTGCGTTTTACCCCTAGACTCTAGAGTCTAGAGGAAGCAAAACCTGGCGGCTGCTGATACCACTGCAGGGGCGAGATGAGGCCCACGGCGGGAGTTCCAAAAGAAGCTGGAGGCTAGAACCAACCACGAACACTGGGGCAAAGGGCTCCAGCTGGGTCGACAGTGACCAGAACAAAAAGCAAACAGGAAGAAGAAGGTCACTTCTGCCCTCCTCTCACCTTCCAATCTCCCTCTAATACCTCCTATAGGCAGAACCTAATAAGATGCCACCTGGCAAAGGAGGAAAACATTATGCAGAGACCCAGCACCAGCATCACAAAGCAGAGTACAGAAAGTTGGATTTGGAGCTGAGTGACAATAATTGAATAACCAGCACAGCCAGCTTTCGAATCCTATTTCCAACTTGATTTGTCTCCCCTCTCAACAGGTTCCCAGAAAATTCTCTTGTCAAGGGAATCTTCCCAGCTCCATTTATCTTGACTGTCAAAGGCAGAGCTCAAATAACCCCTGAAAGTTTTTGTGTGTTTGTTTTTTAGGAGTTAGCTACATCATTGCAAGACATTTCTCAAATAGAATTCCAAAGGGAGAACCTGGGCTTGTTGAGCCTCACACAATCTTATAAGAATATTTATGAGTGTTCCAGTTCTCTTCTCCAGGAACTACCAGAGCAACCATAGGTAGGCAGCAAGAGAATAAAAATTAATCTAAGGAAAACTGCTATGGCTACTAGCTCTGTACAAGAGAAGGATATAGGCTGCACTGCTACCCTCTCCTAAAATCTTTACATGTCCTTAGAAACACTTTAAAGTCCACCTTTCAATAGTGTATGCAGTACTAATGCAATGATGCATGGTACTAATTACAGCCCATTGGTCCCTTCAAGCCACTGAATATGCTTTTTTTTTTTAAATTTTTTCCTTCATTGATTTCAGAGAGAGAGGAAGTGAGAGGGAGAGAGAGATAGAAACATCAATGAGAGAGAACATCGATTGGCTGCCTCCTGCATGCCCCCCACTGGGGATTGGGCCCACAATCTGGGCATGTGACTCAACCGGGAATCGAACCGGAGACCACTTGGTGCATGGGTCGATGCTCAACCACTGAGCCACACCAGCCTAATGAATACGTATATTTTAATATCTCCATTTCTTTCCATTTATCCCACAATACACATTAATGTGACCTGAAGACAAGGTCCTAAACTACTCTGCTTAACTTGATTATTTGCCAGAGTACAATGAATTCAGAATACAGCCAAGTACAGAATTGAAAATAAATGGGGTCCAACAATTGATCTCTGACAATTGGAGATCTGAAATTTCATGATAAAATGCCTTGAAGTAGGGTGTTTTTTGTTTTTTTTTATTCATTGTGCTGAGCACTCAGTGAATTCTTTGTATCTGCAAACTTATATCCTTCAGTTTTAGAATTTTTGTTTTCTCTCTTGAATAATGTTCTCTCTCTCCTTGGTTCTGAATATATTTGCAAATAATATCCAGGATACTGAAAACCAATTAATCAGCTATTGAAACTCTTGACTTATCCTCTAATGACATCTCTTGTTTCCTCTATATTCCATCTTTGACATTCTGTTTTTTAGTAGCTTAGTGGGAATAAGACAGTTTGTGCCTCCCTATCCAATATGTAGACTTGCACTTAATCCTACTGTTTTCAATAAGATGTCTGTCCTCCACTGTCTACAGTGTATTAAGTGCAGAGCCTGTCTGATTTAATTTCTCCAAAGAATAAACTCCTTCCTCTTATCTGCTGGGATGTGAGAGGTGGCTGCCTGATGGAATAGGGTTCAGAAAGGAATCCAGCAGTTTTCCTTTTCCTCATATAATCCTGTCTGGGGCCCATCCATCACCTCTACCTCGTGAGGCATCTGGTACTTCCAACTCCTCAGCCTTTCTGGAGTTCTGGGTTTGAACTGGCCTTACTTCCTCTTGTCATCTCCTTTTGCAGGATTCCATAAATTGTCTAAATAATACAATAAAGCATTTAAGAGCACAGGACCTATATCCAGACAGCCAAGGTTTGAATCCTGGCCCCTTTACTTACTAGCCATTTGACTATGGACAAGTGATTTAACATCTGTGTTCCAGTGTTTTTATTTATAAATGGAGGCCATAACAGTGCGTATTTCTTACAGTTGTTATAAAGATGAAATAAGACTTTTAACACTTTTAGAGAGATGAAAGAGTTGTATATTGAAAACAGAAAATATTGCTGAAACAAATCAAAGAAGACACAAATAAATGGAAAGACATCCCATGTTCATGAAATGGAAGACTTAATATTGTTAAGATATGAATACTACCTAAAGCAATCTACAGATTAGTGTAATCCTTACCAAAAGCCCTATAGCATTTTTAAAATAAATAGAAGATTCCATTCTAAAATTCATATGGAATCTCAAGGGACTCTGGAGAGCCAAAACAATCTTGAAAACAAAGCTGAATGTCTCATACTTCCTGATTTCAAAAGTTATTACAAAGTTACAGTGATCAAAACACTGTGTTACTGGCATAAAGACAGACTTATAGACCAATGGAATAGAATAAAGAGTCCAGAAATTTGGACAAGGGTGCCAAGACCCTTCAATGGTGGAAAGGACACTCTTTTCAATAAATAGTATTGGGGAAACTGATATTTACATGCAAAGAATAAGTTAACTCCAAGTGAATCAAAGACCTAAATATAAAACACTAAAACTATAAAACTCTTAGAAGAAAACATCAGGGAAAAACTTCATGACATTGGATTTGGCAATGATATTTTTGGATATAACACCAAAAGTATAGGCAACAAAAGTAAAAAAACAAAAAGAACTGGACTGCATTAAATTAAAAATCTCTATGCATCAGAGAACATAATCAATAGAGTAAAAAATCAACCCATGGAATGGGAGAAAATATTTGCAAATCATATATCTGATAAGTGGTTAATACCTAGAATATATAATGAACTCCTACAACTCCAAATAATATGATTAAAAAATGAGGACAATACTTGCCCTGGCTGGTTTGGCTCAGCAGTTAGAGCATTGGCCTGTAGACTGAAGAGTCACAGGTTCGATTCCAGTCAAGGGCACGAACCTCAGTTGTGGTTCGGTCCCAGCCCTGGTCAGGTCGTGTGGGAGGCAACCAGTTGATGTGTCTCTCTCACATCGATGTTTCTCTCTCTCTCTCTCTCCCTCCCACTCTATCTGAAGATAAATGGAAAAATATCCTCTGGTGAGGATTTTTTTTTTAAATGAGGAAAAGACTTAGACATTCCTCCAAAGAAGATATACAAATGGACTTTCCCCATCTGATGTCAGTTCTAGAGCAGCAACCCTGCCTTCTCAGTTATCTCTAGTGAGAAATAAATCAGACAGGAACTTGTCATTGTTGGTTCCTTAAAAAGACCACCATGCTCTCTGTAAGAGTTTTAAAAACTTGAGCACTTACTATAAACCTCAGCGAACAGTCCCATCTACCTTAGGGCTCTTGAATGTAAGATGAGGCTCCCTGGGTGAGAAGAAAATCTTTCCTTTCCCAAATAGGGTTGAAAGCCCAGGACAGCCTGCAGGCCGCACAGATTGACAGACATCCAATGGCTGCTCCCTCCCTGCTGTTTAAATCACAGCCTGCAGAGTCTGACCTTCCAGCTCCCCAGGTTTCTGGCGTTAAATCACAGTCCCTTAGAAAACCAACACTCTGAGAGGCATTAATCATTTCTCTTCTCAGGGATAAAAACTTTTCTCTACTGGTCCTCGGCAGGAATCTCTCTTAAAAATGATCTGTATTCTAAGGTGACTCTTTTCAATCTTCCTATCTCATGGAAACATCTTTCTATCCAGGTTCCAGTCAGCATCCGGGTACATCTCCTCATGATTTATTCTGGTATTCAGACATCTTAGAAGTCATGTGATTCACCCCCAACTTCGTTTATAGAAAGAAAACTGAGGCTCAGAGAAGGGATAGGGCATGACCAAGAGGCAGACTGTCAGGGCCTGACTCAAGTCTGGATTCCTGTCTAGCTGCCTGTCCCACCAAAGGGCAACCATGTATTTTCAAGACCACCAATAGAATGCCTTGGAAGCTGCCAGACAGTCTTCAGAAAGTAGACTTTAAGGATCTCCTTCTTTTGTGTTATGTGATCCTGAGTGGGTTACTTACCTTGCTCAACGGTTGGTCCCCAGACCAGAGGTCTTGGTGATACCTGGGAAATGCAGAATCTCAAGCCCCACGTCAGACCTACTGAATCAGAATCTGATTATAACAAGATCCCCAGATGATATATATATTAAAGTTTGAGAAACACTGACTTAAATTATCTGTCTCAATTTCTTCATCTGTTAAGTGGGATAATAGTACCTACACCTTGGGAGATCGTTCCAAAAAATTAACAGTAAGATATCTTGCAAGCAATAAGATGCTTTGTTTTGAAACCTCAGAGATTCTCTTCAAGGAGCTTTCAAGCTCAGCCATCTGGCAGAACTAAAATAAATGAAATCTCCATACACTGCTTCAGTTGAATCCAAATATCTTATAACTTATGGTAATAATTACAGCAGGAACCAGAAAATAATTCAAATTAAGAAACAACATATTTAGTTGTTGGCTCCTGGGGGAGACTGCCTGGGTTTTCTCATTTCCTAGAGAGGCAACCTTGAGAAAGACATTTATCTTCATTAACCCCAGTTTTTGCATCTGTAAAGAGAGGATAATAATGCATCATGGTTCAGAGGAAGGGGGAGCAGGAAGAGATAAACCAAAGAACTTATATGCATATATGCCTAACCAATGGACATAGACAACAATATTGTGAAGGGGGGGGGGGATGGGAGCGGGAGGAGGGAGCGAATGGGAGAATTAAAAAAGAAGAAACATCTGTAACAAAAATAAATTAATTTTAAAAATAATGCATCATGGGATGGTGAGAATTCAGTGAGATAATCCATGTGAAACACTTAACACAGTCTGGCACATGGCCTTTCCAGAGAAGGTCAGCTCCCATCACCATCATCATCATCTTTGTTATCATCATCCATGATATGTCCTCCGTTACGTCACTCAGTGACCATGACTTGGGAGGATCTCACCACAAATGCTCCCTCTTCAATGTGAATAACTGAAACCTAGTTTCCCTTTCATGAAGATAATCTTATCAGTGGCAAGTAAACTCAGCTTTCTCACATTTAAGCCAGACTTCTTACTAGTTCCCTTTGTCCTAGCTAATTAAGTAAAATTTTCTTTTTGCCAAACATTTTGTGGGGAAAAGCTCAAGAGGGTTGCCTGCAGCCTGCTAATTGTCTTTTTTGTCTCCTCCAACTGAGCACAAATGATAGCATTTCAGCAGTTGAACAGCTTCAGCTCAGAATTACTAACTAGATTTTCACCAAGTTTTCATGCTATCTGCAATGTGAACTCTCCGTATGGGCTTTGCAGGATTCTAGTTACCTAACTTATCCTCCTACCCCACAAATTATACAAAAGGAGCATCCTCTATCGTCCATATCAGAACATGTTTCAGAAAAGGAGATTCAATTCAGCTCACATTTTGGTGTAATATATACACTATTACCTCAATACAACCCCTAGGAAGTAACTGAGGTCTAGAGACCCCTGATAACTTTGTAAATGGTAATTAAGGGACCTTGGTAACTTGCCCGAAGTTGGACGGTTGAGCTGATGGGATAACACCCAGGTTTTAGAAATTCCAAGGTCACACAGTCAATGTCTCCCAACCCTTAAAACCAGGTTTCTTCTTCCCAATGTCTGACCTAATCTCTCCTCCTATTATAGTCCAAGCCTATTTGCTCTTATCCTGTCATCTACAGGGATTCCATTTTAAGTCTCACTCACCTTGCCCTTCCTACAGATTCTTACTGGGGAAAATGTGTTCAACCCCTTTAGCCTCAAAGTCCATTGTCTTTGAATGGGAAGAGGTGAATCAAAGTTTAGTACGTTCACTCCCTTGAGAGTTGGGGTAAAGAAAGAGGCGGCTTGTGAATTGAGAGCACCCTGCAGTAACAATCTAGGTCTCTGTCTCCAAGCAACAGAGAACACAGGGAGTAATTACAGGCTCCTGGCTTTGTACTGCACTTGACAATTTTCAAAGCACGTCCAATCCTATTGAGCCTTCCAACCATCCTATGAAGAGGGTAGAGCAGGAACTATGATGCCTCATATGAGGCTCAGAAAGGCTGAATGACTTTTCCAAAGTCACAAAGCTAGTGAACAGCTAGGTTGGGACCAGCCAGAATCAAGACTAGATATTTTCCCCAGGGTTTCTCTCACACCAATTGGGAAAGAAATCTCAGAATGGAACATGCTCTAAGCTCTTTTTAGAAATTCTCTGATCATTAGTTGATTCTTCATTGGGAATGAGCTGAGTCAGCGGAGAACAAGAATGGTACACAAACCCACGATCATGGAAAAGGAAGCCTAGGGTGGGGTCGGATGGAGGAAAGCGGAGGAGAGATGGGTTCCCAGACAAAAATCTCAAACTCCATAGTTTTACTGAAGATGAGATCTGACCAGGCCAAACCAACCCATTTGCAAGCTCTTTTGGCTCTGGTCCTAGACCAGGTCTCTGGGGGACAGGGACTTTATGTCTCCAATAGCCAGCACTGTGCTAGCACAGAGTAAATTCTCATACAGGTTTGATAAATAAATGAATGGATGACTCTGTGTCCATACCAACTCTTGGGTTTTGATTTTCACAAGGTTGTTGCCCTCACCTGCAGTGTTTTCCCCTGTATCCTCTCTGATCTCTCCAGCTGGGGTCAGTGTCAGGGCTCCTAATCAGGAAGGGAATTCAGCCCAGCACAGAGTGCAAACAGCTCTGGTCCTAAGACAGCAGTTTTCAGTTGAACCAAGCAAAGCAGGTCTATTGCTCATTCCTCTCAGACACATCAGATTTGACATTTCTCCCAGCAGAGGGATTTCTTGTTGCAAAACAAAATGAAATCAATACAGTTTTATTAACCATCCAGTGTCATAAATTTGCCTCAGATGACAACCTCTAGGCCTGATTCTTACCAATTCAGCCTGAGTCGGAGATGCAAAAGGAATGTGCCCAGTATTATCCATTCCTCCAGCCCCACACCCCACCCTCCACCCCCATCCTGAGCACCACCACCCCAATTCCATCCTTTATCACCTCTGCCTGAACTTCTGCAGTCTCTTAATCCTTCCCCAGGGCTCCAGGCTTTCTCTGCTCCAGCCTTTCTTCACCTGATCTGAACGTCTCCCTTTCCTGTGGCATTCAAGGTCCTTCACCTCTCCTGGTTGGTTTCTCACCACTCTTCCCAGTCATCCTACAGATCAGAGGACCCATTCTCCAGACAGGTGAACTTCCCCACCTCTGGACTCTTGCTCATGCTAGTTCCTCTGCCTAGAATGCCCTTCCCTACTCCTTTATCAGAACTCCTACTCATCTTTCAAGGCCCGCCTCCTCTGGGAGGTCTTCTCTAAAGGCCTCAGAAAGAGGCAGCTACTCCCTCCTCCATGCTTTCTCAGTATTTTATTTATAGCCTGATACCCGGGTCATTATTTTTACATTTCCATGTACTTGTCTTCTCCCACTTGTAAACTCTTCTAAGATAGGTATGGAGTGTTATTCCACCTTTAGACACCCTTGAATACCCCATGCCTACTCTAGTACCTGTACCAGGCACACAAGAGTGTGTTGACCTGCACCAAAAGAGCTACTGAGGATTCTCCAAATCTCTGGAGAACTCAGGAGCTATTGGTTCAGGTAATTCACATGTTGCATGCTGACCAGAGCCATTGAAACTTAAAGAACACCCTCATAAAAGTATACAAATGAGTGAAATTTAGCAACATATTTCAACATTTTAAATTTTTAGACTCTTTGACTTGGTCATTCTACTTCTAGGAATTCTTCCTATAAACATTCTCACATACATATACTGAGAAATATCTACAGAAATGTTCGGTGCGGCTTTGTTTATAATAGCAAAAAAATTTGGATACAACCTAGGTACTCATAAAAGGGAACACTAGTTAAAAGGAAAATGTTTTACCTATCCCCTGTAATAATATTTAGTTACTAACAAAGATGAACTGACTTGGAAAGATGTGTGAGAGAAAAGCAAATTGCAGCACAATGGAAAGGCAACGCACCAAACTATGAACAGTTTTTATCTTTAGGACATGGTATGAAAGAATTATTTCAGCCCTGGCTGGTTTGGCTCAGTGGTTAGAGCATCAGGCCTACACACAGAAGTGTCATGGGTTGGATTCTTGGTCAAGGGCACGAACCTAGGTTGTGGTTTGGTCCCCGGCCCTGGTCGGGTCATGCAGGAGGCAACCAGTCGATGTGTCTCTCTTTTTTTAAATTTTTTTTTCTATTTATTGATTTTAGAGAGAGAGGAAGGGAAAGTGAGAGATAAAAACATCGATGAGAGAGAACATTGATTGGCCGCCTCCTGCATGCCCCCCACTGGGGATTTGGCCCACAACCTGGGCATGTGCCCTGACGGGGAATCGAACCAGTGACCTCTTGGTGCATGGGTCGACACTCAACCAGTGAGCCTCACCAGCCAGGCCAATGTGTCTCTCTTACATCAGTGTTCCTTTCTCGCCCCCTCCCTCCCTTCCACTCTATCTTTAAAAAAAAAAAAAAAAAGCAACGGGCCCTGGCTGGTTTGGCTCAGCGGTTAGAGCATCGGCCTGCGGTCCAGAGAGACCCGGGTTCGGTTCCCACTAAGGGCATGTACCTCGGTTGCGGTTTGTCCCCGGCCTTGGTTGGTCGTGCGGGTGGCAGCCACTCAATGTGTCCCTTTCATGTCGATGTTTCTCTCTCTCTCTCTCCCTCCCACTCTATCTGAACAGAAAATGAAAAAATGTCCTCGGGTGAGGATAAAAAAAAAAAAAAAGCAATGGAAAAATATCCTTGAGCGAGGATTAAAAAAATAAAAAGAGAATAATTTCATTCTCAACTCTAAAGACTTTTATACTTTTATTTCCAGACAAGCAGTTCATTTATAATACAATACATGCTTTTTTGTTTTTTAAAGCAGAGGCCCCACCCCACCCTCCCAGCTTCCCAACTGGATGCTCTGGAAGATGAGCCGGGAGCTGTTCAAGGCTAGAAAAGCCAGAACCTGCTTCTCTGCAGGTGCTGCATGAGGGGGCACAGCTCCTCCTGCTGCTCCCTCCCAGCTCCCAATCACCCCCCTCTTCTTCTGCTGGTGCTGGGGGAGGGGGGTTGCAACAGAACAGGTAGAGAGGAAGGCAGGTAGGTGGAAGAACTGTGACATCAAAAACTGCCTCTGCCTTTCTCTCTTACCCCTCAAGGCTGTCTTGCGGAGACCAGGATGAGCAGGGAAATGAACTGCAGGTACATCTATTAACTGCAGAAACAGCCCTCCGCCTTCACTTCCAGTGGCACCGCTGGTCCTGAGCAGGGTCTCCCACAGCAGGGAATTCTACAGACACCGGGCCTGGCCCACCCTGCACTGGCTGCAGAGGCAGATGGGGACACAGCTCCTGGGGAAGGAAAAGGACAGAAACAGTTGAATGCATTTCATGAACTGGTAAATTGCCTAATGTAATCTTTCTCTCTGAATGAATGTCCTTTGTCTCTGCTTTAAGGTGGAAAAGGGCACGGGGTGAGGCTGCTGCCAGCTCTCTTCTCATTAAATGACAGGACCCAGGTCTGACATCAGCAGTATTCCAGAAGCCTAAGAAAGGACATTACAGCAAATGAGCTTCTTCCTCCCTCCTGCTGGGCACGCCCTAGATGTGAGCCAGGCCAGGAGGGCCTGAAGTAAGCATACGTGGTAAATAAAAATAATTCTAGTAATGCTATGTTATTAGTTCTAATAATGCTATTATTATTAGCTATATAATAAATATTACCTTTTTACTTGTTAAGCACTGTGCAAATGCTTGATATGCATAATCTCACTGTAAAATAATCCTATAGCAAAAACTATTATTATCCCCATTTTACAAATGAGAATACTAATGCTGTATTAAATAACTTTCACATCACCATTCTTAAACCAGTGTACTACCGTGGCTGATACAGTAGACTCTCGGCATTCATGAGGGATACACCAAGATAAGACCAAAATATTCAAATGAGCATATACATTTACTTCCCTGTTAAAATCCTATAAAATTTCAGGGATGATATTTTGAAGGAAAAAAAAGTAAACCAACTAACATGAGAGGCAGTCTAGTACTTTGGTGAAGCACACAGCCACTTGAGCCAGACTACCTAGTTTCAAATCTCACTTCCACCATCTACCAGCTGTGTGACCTTGGGGAAATCACTTAACTTCTCTGAGCCTCAGTTTCCTCACTTTTTAAATGGATTGTTTTGAGGATTAAAGAGTTAATATAGTCAAGTGTATTATTTTCCCATTGTTGTAACAAATTACCACAAACTTAATGACTTAAAGCAACACACATTTATTACCTTACAGTCCTGGAGGTCAGAAGTCCATACTGGTCTCAAAGGGGCTCAGAATGGGCTAAAGTCAAGGGCTGTGTTCCTCCTAGAGTGTCCAGGGGAATATTCGTTCTCTCACCCTTTCCAGTTTCTAGAGGCCACTCACATTTCTCGGCTCATAGTCCACGTTTGTGGTTCAAAGCCAGAATTGCATCATTTGTCTGACTTCCCTTTGTCCGACTCTGACTGTCCTGCTCCCCCTTCTCCCTTATGAGGAAGGAGCCCTGCTGGGTAATCCAGGTGATCTCCCGTCTCAAGATCCTTCATTTAATCACATCTGCAAAGTCCCTTTTTGCCACATAAAGTAACGTATTTACAGGTTCCAGAGATTAGGATATGGATATTTTGGGGGGCCATTATTCCACCCATCACAGTAAGACTAGATAGATAGATAGATAGATAGATAGATAGATAGATAGATAGATAGATAGATAGATAGATAGATAGATAGGCGGGCGGGCGGACAGACAGAAGCAGGCACCAGGGCTGGCCCCTGGGAGTGAGTCCTGTGGGGTGATGGGTCAGGAAACAAGCTCCCAGCACACGTCTTGCCCCTCTCCTGCCACAGTCACAAAACCTGAAAGTATAACTTTTACTCAGAGGCCCTCAAACACAAATTGTTATATGTAAAAATGAGCACTAATCAAGAATCACCAACATCTGAGGAAAGCAATATCCATGAAGATTAGAACAAGATTCAATTAATAAGAGCTAACACCTAAAGAGCTGGGAGAAAACTTCCGTTCAGTTTAATTACTCTCCTCAGGGAGATTTGAGAAGATACTCCTTCCTAGAAAAAAGAAACAACACAGGACCCTGAAATAAACAAAATTAGACATTAATAACAACAGGATGAAAAATATATATTTGTCGTGTTGAAAATTTTCAAATACCCTTTAAATTATTCTTAGATTAAAGAGGGGAAAATTAAAACTACAAATTATTTTAAAAGTAAACAACAATGTCCGGCCAGTGTGGCTCAGTGGTTGAGTGTCGACCCACGCACCAAGAGGTTGCTGGTTTGATTCCCAGTCAGGACACATGCCCAGGTTGTGGGCCCGATCCCCAGTGGAGGCATGCAGGAGGCGGCCAATCGATGTTCTCTCTCATCAAAGTTTCTATCTCTCTCTCCCTCTCACTTCCTCTCTGAAATCAATAAAGGAAAAAAAAAATTTTTTTTTAAAGTACACAACAGTGAAAGTACTAGATATCAAAACTGTAGAGGGAGACAAACCCCAAAAAAGTAGAAGACAGAAATTAATAAATTTAAAAAACAAGCCCTGGCTGGTTTGGTTTGGTTCAGCAGTTAGAGCATCAGCCCGCAGACCAGAGAGTCTCAGGTTCAATTTCTGTTAAGGGCACATACCTCGATTGTGGTTTGTCCCCAGCCCCGGTCAGGGTCGTGCAGGAGGCAACCAGTCGATGTGTCTCTCTCACATCGATGTTTCTCTCTTTCTCTCTCTCTCTCTCTCTCTCTCACTCTCTCTCCCTCCCTCCCACTCTATCTGAAGATAAATGGAAAAAAGTATCCCCAGTTGAGGATTAAAAAACAAAAACAACAATAGAAACAAATAACGCTGATTAATACAATCCAAAGCTGATTCCTTAAGGGGATTAACAAAAGAACACAAATCTCTAACAAGTTTAGTCAAGGAGGAAAAAAGACACCAAAAAGTAGCATTAAGCTAAATGAAGGGAGACATTATCTATAATGCAGAGATTATTGAAATATAAGACAATAATACATTTTCTAATAAATTTGAAAATCTAGATGAAAGGAACTACTCTGTTAGGAAATATAAATTGTCTAAAATAATTCAAGAAAAGATAGAGTTTCTGAATAAGCCACCAATAACCAGGAAAGATATTGAAAAGGGTCTTAAAATATTCCTATTCAAAAGATTCGAGGTGCAGGTTTTGCTGGGGCGGGGTTGTCCCAAAGCTTTAGGGAATAAGTTAACTGCAGCAACAGTAAAGAGCTATAAAATACCTACAAATAAGCTTACTAATATTTTTAAAACCCACTGAATGACATAGAAGAAGGTCTAGACACACCATATTCTGAATTGGAAGGCTCTGTATTATAATGGTGTCAATTCTTCCCAAATTAATCTGTAAACACAATTCATTTCCAATAATAATTCCAGTTGAAGTTTTTATGGAGTTTGGAAAGAATGAGAAACACACTGAAAATCTTTTCAATCCCCAAGTTACAAATATCACCCTTTGCTTGTGATTTTCTTTATGAAACAAACTTGTGCTTTCTAGCTAAAAATCACCACTTCTTTATGTTCTCTTTATTTCCGTAAGTGCTGATTGGCTTCCTCTTTGGGAATACTATTTTGCAGAAAAGAAACAAAATTCATAATAGATATAAAACAAATACATGCCATACTTATACCTCACCCTCTGTGTGAATGCATCAGGTATGTATTACCTCATGTAGTTCATGCAACTGTGCATAAGACACCTTCAGTTATATGAAGCATCACCGATTTACGCACCACTGAAAAAGGGGAATCCCTACCATTTAATCTACACGTCCCAATTTTAGAGCTGATAAAATTTAAAAGAAACTATGTCTTAGAGTCCATGAAGGATGGCATTGCCTCCATGGTGCAGGCATTCAGAGATTTAGGTCATTTCTCCTCTGTCGGTTTCTCCTGTGCTCTGGCTTGGAAATATCCTGCGTGGGTGGTGTTTCCCCTCCCAGCCTCATCCAACACTTAGAGCTGACTTAGTTTGTTCATTTGTTTGTTCATTAAGCATGTGCATAAAAACTACACGACACTTTTTCTACTAGAAGCATCCAATTTACTTGAACGACACCAGAAAATCCATGACCATTTAGAGATTCAACCTGGCCGGTTTGCTCAGTGGTTAGAGCATCAACCTGCGGACCAAGGAGTCACAGGTTCAATTCCTGTCAAGGGCACATACTTCGGTTGCGATTGGTCCCTGGCCCTGGTCGGGATCGTGCTGGAGACAACCAGTCAATGTGTTCCTCTCACTTCGATGTTTCTCTCTCTCCCTCTCTCTCCCTCCCTCCCACTCTATCTGAAGATAAATAGAAAAATATCCTCGGGTGAGGATTAAAAAAAAAAAGTAGAGGATTGGGTTCTCAGTGTTTAAAGAAAATTCTCATGTTTCATATGATGTAAAGACAGGACCCCTCACTCAGATAGACTATTTTCTGTCTTTCTTTCTTAAGGGTTTGGGGGACTGGCTGGGAACACTTGAAAAGAAAAGCAGTATGACTTAGTAGAAAAAAAACACTTAACAGAGACCCAGAGGCCTCGTTCTAGTTGATTTTCCCTTTAGTCCACCAGGATTGGTGTGAGCCGGTGAGGGGCAGCAGCCTCCCTGCATTTCCTCCTTCACCATTCAAGTTGGAAGGGATCCCAGAGGACCTCTGCTCCAACCCCCATGCCAGTGAGGAAACTGAGGCCCTGACAAAGGGAGTGACCAGCCCCCATCACACAGTCCATCGAAAGAGCATGGGCTCTGGGGTCTGCCCCAGGCCTGGGCTCAAGCCCAGCTCTGCCATTGACTGTCCGTGCAAGCCTGGGCAGGTCCCTTAAACCTCTGGAAAAAGAGGTGTAGTAATTCTTCCCTTCACGTGGTAAGGATTAATGCGTACCTGACATGCAGCCTGGCATAAAGAACATAATCAGTTAATATCCCTTATTATTTACCACCTGCACTTCCCATCATTTACCCTGGCTATGTCTGCTCGAGCTGCGCAGAGTAAATCTGATTCCTCTTCTACACGGCAGCCCTTCACATAAGTGGGGAACACAGTCCTGACTCCCAAGTCTCATCCACATTAAATGACACAGTGCCTCCTCAATCCCACTTTTTGTGATAGATATTCTGGTACATCATGGACCCAGCTCTGCTCGTTGAAAAACTGCTTTTCTAAATGTTTCTTTTTAAATGATGCAAACTACTGAAGAGTCAACATAGAAAAAGTGATAGCTCATGAAAAAATATTCACAGCATGTATTAGAGGAAGGATTACTATCTCTCTAGTATTTCAATGGGAAAATAATTCTATACCATACACTACACAATTTTTTTAAATTTAAGAACCCAATTGATAACTAGACCAAAGGTATAAACCCAAAATTCACACAAGAAGATTTACAGGTAGCAAACAAACAGCTAGAGAAATCACCGATCTCATTAATAAATAAAGACTAAAGATGATTGGAGTGTCATTTTACATGTAAAATTAGTAAAATTAGTAAAGAAAAAAGGATTTTGTCATCATGACATCTAGTGCTAGTGAGGGTACAGGGAGATGCGGCGTTCAAAAGTACAGATGCTAGGATAAATTTATACAACCTATTTATTTAAAAAAAACAATTTGGCAATATATACAAAAAGCAATAATGAGGGGGAGGGGCTGGGGGAGGTGCAAGGGGGTATAGGGGCATAAATGGTGATGGAAGGAGACTTGACTTGGGTGGTAAACACACAATACAGTGTACAGATGACGTGTTGTGGGATTGTGCACCTGAAACCTGTGTGATTTTGTTAACCAGTGTCACACCAATAAATTCAATAAAACGGGGGGAAAAAGAAAAATTGTTTTGGAAAATAAATACCAATGATTACATTGGAACATTTAAAGAAAAGAGAGCAATAATAAATGTTTCTATTCTGATCCAATAAACTCAATTCTGGAAGTTTATCTTTAAACATGAAAACATGTTGTATTGTTTGTAAAAGAAACCTCAATTGGCCAACGATAAAAGATTGATTTAAAAAATTCAATCTACATTGTCTAAAATAATGGTTTAAAAGTCTTTGAGAAAATGACAATAATATATGATTTATATTAAATAGTTAATAAACAGTTAATATTAAGTATTTTTAAAAGTAAGCTATAAAATTGTATGTATTATTATTTATGCAACTATGTTTTAAAGAAAAGGACTCAGCCCTAGCCAGTTTGGCTCAGTGGTAAGAGCGTCGACCTGCAGACCTAAGGGTCACAGGTTCAATTCCTGGTCAAGGGCACGTACCTGGGTTGCAAGTTCAATCCCTGGCCCCAATCCAGGCCATGAGGGAGGCAACCAATCAATGTTTCTCTCTCTCTCTCCCCTTCCCTACCTGCCACTCTCTGTAAAAATCAATGGGAAAAATATCCTCGGGTGAGGATTAACAAGAAAAGAAAAGAAAAGAAAAGAAGAGAAGAGAAGAGAAGAGAAGAGAAGAGAAGAGAAGAGAAGAGAAGAGAAGAGAAGAGAAGAGAAGAGAAGAGAAGAGAAAAAAGAAAAAAGAAAAGAACGGAGGGAAGGAAGGGAAGGAAGGGAAGGAAGGGAAGGAAGGGAAGGAAGGGAGGAAGGGAGGAAGGGAGGGAGGGAGGGAGGAAGGAAGGAAGGAAGGAAGGAAGGAAGGAAGGAAGGAAGGAAGGAAGGAAGGAAGGAAGGGAGGAGGGAGGGAGGGAGGAAGGAGGGAGGGAGGGAGGGAGGGAAGGAAGAAGGGAGGGAGGGGAGAAAAGAAGAAGAGGACTCATAAGAAAAAAAGACTGTAAATAAACACAAAGATGTAAACAACAGTTACTTGGGATGGTGGGATAATCTGCAGGTTTCTGCGCTGCAGCTCGGTGGCTCAGGGGCCCTCGAGGACGCTGCAACTGCAGAAACAGCTATTACCTCTGCAGGAAAAGTCAGCCAAGTGAATCTTTGCTTTGATGAAGGAATTTCATCAAAAAAAGATTTTTTAAATGATAATGCATTTATTTCAAAAGCCAGTGTTGCCAAAACCAATTTTCCTAAAACCACCTTCCTCCAGGATCTGGAGGCTGGTAAAAATCTGTCCGTTTGTGAGGGATGCATATATATTTGTATAAGAAGATGTCATGGCTATTTTCATTTGGGACCAAATCTTGCTGTTGAAATGATAAGTCTGTGCTGTTTTTACCAGAAGAAGATAAAAATAGTAAAAGGACAGCCAGTGTAGTATCTTGTTAGGCATAGCACCCCAAACAGTTCCTTGAGAACATTTTGCCTTTTTCCTTTGCTGGCTGTGGTGGAGAGGGTCTCCCCTCTAATCCCAATTCTGACAGTAACGACCTATAAGACTTTAAGCAAGTTACTTAACTTCAGTTCTCATGTCTGTAAACTCGGAATGAGTCCTGAATGTGGACTCAGATTGTAAGGAATAAATGAGAAAAAGTGTATATTTCCAAGGACTTATCAAAGCCCTGGGAACAGAAGGGATTACGAGGGAGATGGTTGGGCATCGAACCCCATCCCCCCAATAACCCACAGGTTCCTGAGGGAAATACAAGTGTGGACAAGGTCTGGCAGAGGAACACCCTTCATTACTAAGAGGCTGGGAATGCTGGTGCGGACTGTGCACCTGCATTGCCCAGAACCCCTTTGTCCAGACAGCCTGGCTTGTGCATTCCCTGGGAGCCCACATGAGAATCCTATCCTACTGCTCAGGCAGGAAGGACAGACCAAAGCAGAAAGCGCACAGGCAAACAAAAGTCTGCATGCACAGAGCCAGGGCCAGAGGGCCTCTGCGGGCCTGGCCTCAGGAGAGCTGGTCTGGGCTTCATAGGCGGGTGGGAAAAGCAACCCCTGGCCTGTCTCACCTTTACACAGCACAGAGCAAGATGCTAAAGGAGCACAGGAGAGCAAGAGAGACGGCTTCAGTGTTCCCTGAGCAAGAGGACTCAACCCTTTTGGAAGAAAGAAGATCTCAAGAATGTGTTCAGACGCGAGCGATCCATAGGAAGGCTCTTCCTATGAGGTGGAGAGAAAGAGGCGGCAGCAGGACTGTGGAGCACCCCCTCAGTTGCTTCAAAACTCCCAGCTGGGGCACATCCGCCATTTCCTGCTGGGACCTGGACTGATCCTAAGACTTACAAAGAGAAATAAAGAGAAGTCACCTCACTGGTACAGCAACAGAGGGAGGAGCTACAGAATCCCACTCCTGAGGCCCTGGATTCTGCAAGCACTTCCTGTCCAGGCTCCATGATGCCCGTGCTACTAAGGATACCCCCTGCCTCTGAGCTGAGGCCTTGTCTTTCAGCTTTCCAGGGCTGGGCTCACGTGTCTATTTTCCTTATGACAACATGCCTCTTCTATCAATGCCCTGTCTTGTTCTCACAGCACTTCGATGGCCAGGAGGCTGGAGGGGGGTGGCCCTCACACACTGCTGGTGGCCCACAGAGCTGGCACCGAGTCTGCAAATCCCTCTGGGCTGCAGCCACCAGTAACTGAGTGCTTGGCTCCATGAGAAGAGGAAAGAACCACTCAGAGCGTGGATGTAGACTCAGACTGGGGCCCACAGACTCTGCACTGTTCTCTACACAGCAAAATACACAACGTAGGAACCATTTAGGCCCTGTTAGCACAAAGGAAGCTCATTTACACACATTCTCTTCTAATTCAAGCACCGTCCTCTCCAGCTCTTCTCTAGGGATGATTCTTTTCCCATCTGTGTCCTGCAGAAAGGACCTAGAGCACAGCCTCACCTGTGTTCACCTTAACCAAGCGCAGTGGGAACCAAGCTCTCCGCATTCCTTTGTGTCCTGATTTCATTAATATTTTTAAACTCGCTGGTACTTCATTTTTCTGTTCTTACACCTGTTCACATATTTTATCTGGCAGGCAACCTGCCACAGGTTGACCTATAAAATGAGAACCTGAAAACTAAAAAATAAACCCAGAGCCTGGATAAAACCAAAAATAATTTCAATCAGTCTGCAGAGATGCCGGAGAGGAGGAAGTGTGTGCAACCCCCAGTTAGACTGGCTAACCTCCAAGGCCCTTCCAGCTCTGAGAATCTTGGTGAGTGGCTTCTGCTGGGAAGGGAGGTCTCCTGCAGGTAGGCCTAGCCTCATTCATTGCCAGGATCTGTACCCCTCTCCTCCAGTGGAGGGGTCCAGGGTGCTACCTGACTCCTACCTGCAGCACCATCCTCTCCCAGTCTCTGGAGCTAATCCTATCTGGAAGCAGGCAAAAAAAATTTCATCCTGACCATGTTTGTATTGTTCCTTCAGCCTGTCAGTGCCCAAGGGCAGGAACTGGGCCTCTGCACTTCCCCTGGCCCGGGTCCTAAACACACTAGGTTCTCAGCAAATGTCTGCTGAATAAATGAGGGACCACGGCTCCCTGTGCCTAATCCCTGTCCCGGCGGCCTTCCCAGCAGCCCCACTGGGGCAGACTCTGAACTGGTGTGTTCAGGCCCTCGGTGGTGCTCTCCACAGAGGCTGCAAAAGTAGAAACAGTTTCCAAAGCTGCTTCTTATCTAAGATCTGAATGTGATGAAGTTTCTCTATCAGATGCACTGGGCTGAGACTTCATTCAGAGCGGAGTGGCGTGGGGAAAGGGACCAGCCTGAGGCACCGAGTTTCCTGTGTGCAGGGAGCTGCAGGCACGGGGCAGCGGCGTCCCTCCCGCCGCCTCGGGGCCTGGGCGGAGCCAGCAACCCTGCGGCGCGATTGCGGGAGTCGGTCCTGGGAGGGAGGCTCCCAACAATGCTGTGAGCCATACTGCTTTCCAAAAACCCCTTTCTGCTTCATCAGGTGGAACAGATTCCGTTTTCTCTAACTGCAGCTCTCACACCCTGGCAGACTGCTCCTGGTCTTCCGCTTCCAAAGTGGAAGTGAACCCCCGAACCCCAGCTCCCACGCTCTGCGCCACGGCTCAACTTTCCTGAGCGATATTAACGACTGCCGAGCTCTGCTCAGGGGTCCTGGGCTGGATGCTGGAATTACTGACATAAACGGGACCTAGTCCCTAACTGTGGAATCAGAGTTTTATCAGAGATAGGAAAGCCAAGGTTGTTAAATGTTGCAGGAAGCTCATCTCCGTTCACAGGTGTTCCCTGAGCACCACTCTGAGCAACTTCTGGAAAGTGAAACAAGGACCAGAAAACGTCTCACGAAATGAGGATTTTTTAAATCTCCCATGAGCAAACCACACTGGTCACCGCAGTCAGGCTGACTTCCATAAGGACAAAACACACACGGCCCCCCCAACACTACCCTATTTCTTCCTAACAAGGGCTCCCGCTCACTGCTTACAACAGTGCAGTGGACACTCGAAATCTTACCCACACGTGGCTGCTTGTCTTGGAGATTTCAAGGACTTTGTGCCATTCCAATCTCATCTCCTATTAATCCTTTCATTCATCCGGAGGCTTGGGTAAATCTAACTTCCACCATCCCCAAAACATGGCCCACCCTATATCCCTTCAATCCACCATACTGCTCACTCGACTTGTCAAAATCCTCCCCATCCTCCGTGGCTCAGCTGAATGCCACCTGCACCACAAAGCCTTCGATCATTCCTGGGATGCAGGATTAGCTTGTTGCACATCTGAACCGTAGACCCTTGACATTTACAGATTTTAACATCCTCCACTTTGAACATTTTTTTTTTTTAATATGTTCTATTGATTTTCTAGAGAGAGGGGAAGGGAGAGAAAGATAGAAACATCATTGTAAGATAGAAACATCAATCGGCTGCCTCCTGCATGCCCTCTACTGAAGATCGAGCCCACAACCCAGACATGTGCCCTGACTGGGAATCAAACCGAGACCTCTCAGTCCATGGGACAAGGCTCAATTCACTTTGAATGTTTTCAAACCATCCTAACGGTCCAGGACAGGGACTAATTTGGAAATCTGTTGAGGAGAGAAGTTGAAGCACAGCGGCTGTGAGGCTGGTGTATAGGAAAGTGTCACTGTGCCAAGAGGCTGGTGACAACATGGGGTATAAATGAGGCCCTGGAGGCTAAAGAGGACAGAGAATGGTGGCGCTTCCTATTTCCACCCTCACCTTTACCCCACTCTGTCAGAAAAGAAGGGCTGGTAAGGGATTGGAATCCAGTCACTGAATCCCACCAAAAGGGCCTGGGGCATCAGGAGAGGCAGGCCAGGCTCTCTAACAAGGGACAAGGGAAAGGCTGTGTAGGGGAGTCAGCCGGGGACCCAGGGAACAGGACGGAAGCACTGCCGATCAGAAGGCAGGCTCAGCCCCGCCAGTGTGGCTCAGTGGATTGAGCATCGTCCCATGGACTAAGAGGTCCCAGTTCGATTCCCAGTCAGGGCACATGCCCAGGTTGTGGGCTCGATCCCCAGTAGGGGGCATGCAGGAGGCAGCCGATTGACGCTTCTCTCTCACATCAATGTTTCTATCTCTCTCTTCCTCTCTAAAAAAAAAAAAAAAGAAATCAATAAAAACATATTTTAAAAAAGAAGAAGGCAGGGCTCAGACACCAGTTGTCAGGTAGGAGTTCAAGGTCTTAGGGCCAGAGAGCTGACCAGGCAGCGAGGAGCCAAACATCGTATTTCCATACTCCTTTGTTATACCTATTGATCGAGCCTGATAGGGTCACAATGTTTCTACTATATTTTTTCTGAATCCTATGAAGAATAAAGAGCATCCACCAAATGCAGAGGTCCCAGAGGCCTTGATATGTGTGAAATGTGGAAGTCTACTGCACTCGAGGAGAGCCTCCATCACAGCCGCTGTCCCCTGGGGGAGTTGGGGAGCCCGCCTTCTCCTCCACTGGACTGGCCAGGGACTTTGTCCAGGTGGTCCTTGTCGCCAACCAATGGGACCACAGATCCAAGTGGAGCAATCACGGCGTTTGTCCATGTGACCATGCTAACTGGTCCAGGAGTGAAATTGAGTTCGAGCTGGCCTGTGATCTTGTCCCTTAGGATGCATGAACTGGGAACCACAGGAAACCTGGTCAGCCTCTCTCTGGTGGCGAAGTTAAATGTAAAACTTCAGAGCTGTCAGAGGCTGTCTTCCTATGACATGGAAAAAGTCAGCCTGCAGTCAAATAATAGAAATAGTACTGCCCGGCCGGTGTGCCTCACTGGTTGAGCGTCATCCTCTGTACCAAGAGGTTGCCAGTTCGATTCCCAGTCAGGGCACATGCCCAGGTTGTGTGCCTGATCCCCAGTAGGGGGCCTGCAGGAGGCATCCAATTGATGTTCTCTCTCATTGATGTTTCTATCTTTCTCCCTCTCCCTTCCTCTCTCTCTAAAATCAATAAAGAAAAAATATTTAAAAAGAAATACTAGTACTAACAGCTAACACTTTTTAAGCACCTTCCACATGCTTAAACCAGGCACCATGCTGAGCCCTTTGTGCGCATTCACTCATTTAGTCCTCATAACAACTCCAGGAGGTAAATTATATGACGGTCCTTGTTTACAAGTGAGGAAACTGAGGCAAAGCAAGGTTAAGTAACTAGCTCAGCATCACACAGCTAGTAACAAAGCCTAAGGCCATCTGGCTCCAGAGCCCATCCATCACCTTACCCAATGCTCTGCCCTGCAGGGCTGGCGGGCAGAGGGGACAACAGTGCGAGATGGCAAGAGGCCTGGTCATGTCCGAGCCCTTGCTCCAGCTGCTCCAGGCTGCAGGAACTGTCCTGCCCTGAGTCTGTAGAGGAGGACATCTGTGTAGCCAATGCAGGGTTGGTTCTCAAGGTGAGTTTCTGTCACTACAACCAAAAAATTCCTGACAAACATAATGTCTCCCCAGCATGCAGCATAGTGCCCACCTACAACCTTCTTACTCTGCACCTTACTCATCCCATCTCAACTGGACAGCCAAAGGGAGAGTCCAACTCCACATGAGGGTTTTATTCCTAAAACCCTCCCATATCCTTCGAGAGCCCTAGAAGGAAGTTGAGACCTCTCTGTGTAACATACAAAGTTCCTCAGGGTGTTGCTCCTGCTTCATTTCTCACCATCCCCCTGTCCCTGCCCCTTCCCACAGCGATCTACAACTCAAAAGGGAGAATGAATTCCTGGGCTCCCTTGCGCTCTTCTCCCCCAACGCTGCCCCCATTTCATCTAAGTTCATCCAGTTGCTCACAAGTAGTTCTTAGGACTGGTGTCTGTTCTGGGTCCTGCTGCCCTTCCTTCCTCAGGCAGAAGGCAAAAGGCAGAAGCTCAAGACCTTGGCCCTCCCAGGCAGGACTGCTCACCTGGCTGACTCCCAGCACTGTTCTCCCATCATTTCTTTCCCCTGGGCTTCTGCTGCCTGCTGAGATGACATAGGAGAAAGTATCCTGCACAGAGCCCAGAACATAGTGGTTGCTCAATATGTGACACTGTCCTTCCTTCCTCTCTGCCTCTCTTGGGAACCCTATCATTGAAGTGCTATTGTCCTCAACATGTCCCCGTGGAAACCTCTCAGGACAGACTCCCCACTTCCTATGCCCCATGGCATATCTGAGAATTGTGGGGCCTCCTGTCCAAGTCCGGGGACTGACAAGAACGGTGCAAGTTCTCATGCCTTAGGTCGGGGTGGGTGCTGCTTTGGGGTCTGAGTCTCAAAGGGCCCAGCTGTGAAGAGGGGAGCTTCTGAGGCTGGCGCCCCAGCAGACCCGATAGGGCTTGCGCACACAGCGCCTTTCCCTGACCCCGAGTCACTATAAAAAGAACAAGCTCAAAGCAAGCTGTTCTGCAAACACTGTTCCATCTTCACTGCGGTTCTATTTGTGTCAGCAGAAGAAAGAGGGTTGGAGCATCCCATTCTGGTATAATTGGAACAATTACCCCTTAAATGCGATAATTACAGTTTGATCATCTTGTAGGCAAAGGGAATATTGGTTCCAAGATTTTCTTCTCCTCCTTGTTGGAACTTTCTGTGAGGAAACTGCTTATGTTCCCGAGCCACCGGCTTCTTATTTCAGATCCAGATGTGGCTGTCTTCCAGTGCTTACCTTACCAAAAGAACATAAATTCTAAAATGTCTCTGCTGCACTGTGCTGCTAAATTTAGGATGAGCCAAGGCAACTGTCTGGATAATTTAAGCCAGAAGAACTAGACCCTTCACATGTGCCCATCGACTTAAGAGTTGTCTTGTCAGAAACCATACTGACATCTTGGCATCCTTTGACCAAGGTGGCAACATAAATAGTGTCTCTATCAAGACCTTGAATACAGGAAAAAGCTATAGTCAAATCACATTTTGTATCTGTAAGCTGCATAACTGGTCTGCCTATTCTAGACATCAGAACCTTATCTGCATGATTCAAAGTCTTGAACCTTATCACGGCTGCTAAAAGTTGAGAATCAACAAACCCAACCTATAGAATAAGTGATACACAGATTACTGTGCATATTATCAATTATAACCACCAGAGCGGGACAGAAAGGTACCTTCAGGAGTGGTGAAACGCTCTAATCCTTAGCCAGGTATGTCTAAAGAAATACTTCTGCCTTCTTCCTGTCCAGAGTGGTCTTCATGTATCATCCTGATTTTGCGTTACGATCCTTTTCCATCCACAGGGCCCATTTCCCACACATGTCTGCCTTCAATGACTACCTCCTGCTCTGGAGGTGTTGAGAATTCTCAGCCAATCAAAGCAGTTCCAAATTCATGCCGTAAGTGCTGACAGAATCACTCTGTCAATAGTTTTATGTTTCCAGTGGCTGTTATTCCTCACACACCAACATGAATATCCACAGATGCTCAAACTGAAGGAGGTTCACCATCCTGCTGGCCTTTCTGCAGCTGCTTGGGGCTGAGCGGTGTTCCACGTGTCCCCTGGGCTCTAGAAGGAAGAGCATCACTTCCAAAGTGCCATTGTCAGGAGTCTGGGCCACCCAGAGGTCCTCTACTCCAGGTTACTTTTCATGTCTCACAAATAGGCCTGTAGCAGCCTAGGGTGTCTTCATTTAAAATCATCACATATCTAGCCTACTCACGTCCTTGTGAATCTGTAGAGGATGCCCTCTGTCATCTCCAAGTCTTCTTAGAGATGGTGCTGGGGAGGGCACATGCTGCCCCTTCCTGCTCCTGCAGCCACAGCACACAGTGCCAATCAACACTGACATTCTTTCCTGCTGCGCCAGGATGTTGCCTCACGTGCTCTGTTCTGAGCAGTCAGTCGAAGGGAGTCGTCATGAAGATGAAACCTATTTTCACCTCTGTGCTAGATGTTTGGTTTTCTTGAACACATGAGAAAACAAAACAACACACACAGCCTCTTGAAGGATGAGAGGTCATATGTCTCAGAGTAGTTGTGATGTCACAATCTGTGCCCTGTGCCCCAGGAAAACCAAAGGTAGAAGGGAGAGTGACAGAGGTGACTTCTCTGTACAGCGTGCAGTATGTTCGATTCTGAGCTCCACCACTTACTTGCGCTGTGATCTGGGACAGGTCACATCAGCCTTCTGAACCTCAGTTTTCCCATCTGTGAAATAGGAGCAATAGTACCCAACTCATGGAGTTGCTAAGGAGTTCACATGAGCTAAAGCACATGAATGAGCTCATATAAAGAGGTAAAGGAACACCAGAGTATCAGTTCTTCAGGGAAGAACCATGGTTGGGGAGGGGAGGACACAGGCCATGCTGCAGCTTTGGTGAGATCTGCCAGCTCTCCTATATCCCCACTGCAGAAACTGGGCCCCAACGGTGAGGAGACCCTGAAAGCCTATGTCCCAGCAGGTCCCTGTGAGCGCCAGGCAGCCAAGCCGCACAGTGAGGAGGGCGGCTCTGATCCCGCACCTTGATGCGAGCTGCGGACTCCTTGTGGACTCTGCCAGGGGAGGGTCATCCCTGGCCAGGAAAGGGGAGTCACGAAGGTCTCCCAGCTCAGCATCTAGGACAGGGGACCTAGGTGAAATACTTGGCAATGACTCCTGGAAGTCCAGACAGAAGTGAGCAGAGAGCAGGCAAAGACCTTTTCAATGCCACGCCCAGCCCAACGCACTTCGGGGACTCCGCTTTTCCCACGGATGAAGTCAGAGGGACCTTGAGGGCCAGCCCGCCTCTGCCAACCTCACCATCCGAATCCCTCTGCCCTCCGCCCATTGCTCTAGCCGTTCTCGAAGTCCTGGACGGGCCAGGCTCTCTCGCACACACTTCCTGGCTTTGGCAAGTGGTGTCTTTTGCACACAAACACCCACACCACTGTCCACCAAATCCACTTAACTGAAATGCTTCTCTAGTCATCCTTCCACACGAAAGCCTTCCCAGGGCTCCCTGCTTCGGGGAGCGTAACCCTCCTTTACACATTCCCTCGCTGGCCTCCACTTCCCTTCATCATAGAACTGACTAGTCAGACTGACAGCAACCTGAGGGCAGGACCGTGCCTCCCGTCTGCCGCCTCGTGGCTTAGCACGTTGCCTGGAACCACAAAGTGTCTTCAGTAAGAATTAGTTGAAGGAATAAATGAATAATCAACAAGGGTCACTGTCAGATATGATGTAACACTGCAAAGTATATAATGTTTTAACAGTTCTTTTTTTTTTTTTTTTCTTTTAATCATCTTTTCCTTTAATTCATTGCAATCAACAAACTTGTAATTAGGTGTTACTGCCAGCTCCCTAGTACAATGCAGGAAAACAATTTTCCCCAGATCTGTGGGGGATAGGGGTTGGTGGTCACTTTCAAGCCATGATAATGTGACATTAACATAAAGTAACACATAGTTTTTGTGACAATGGGCTCCTCTGACTCAAGAATAAAATGAGTTGCAGAAAGAAGAGCAAAGGATTGTCCTGTCTTCTGTCCTCATACTCCCTCTGGTGTCAAGAACTCCAGGTAAGCTGAGAAAGGAAATGGAGAACGCTGGGCCCTGTGCTGTCTCTCAGCATCTCATTCACCTGCTCCAAAGAGCCCCCTGGGGTTCTTTCCCACCACCTCCTCCAAGAGAAGAGGCCTGCCTCGTGCGAGTGGTCCAGGCCGCCTCTTCTCTCCTGGAGTCACAATCACTGTGCTGGAGGGCCTGTCATCTCACATAACTGTGTCCAAACTCCCCCAAACCTCTGGGCCTCAGAGGAAAGAGCACTGGGGTCCTTGGAAGGGTTTTAGAATTGTCCGGCCGGTGTGGCTCAGTGGTTGAGTGTCTATCCGTGCACCAAGAGGTCACTGGTTCAATTCCCGGTCACAGTGCACGACCAGGTTGTGGGCCAAATCCCCAGTGGGGGGCATGCAGGAGGCGGCCAATCGATGTTCTCTCTCATTGATGTTTCTATCTCTCTCTCCCTCTCCCTTCCTCTCTCTCTAAAAATCAATAAAGAAAAAAAAATTTTTTTAAAGGAAAGGGTTCTAGAATTTCAAAATGTCTAAAGAAATTGTGCCATCACTGGAGGTAAAACTGGAAAACACCCCCCCCCCAAAAAAAAATTGGTAGTGCCTTCGCCTTCAGCTGAAATCGATCAGCTCAGTGTTGGAGGAGCACGGCTCACGGCACTCAAACTGTCTTGGATTAATTGAATATAGTAAAATAAATAACGACTTCCTACATGTGGTTGAGTATAAGATATGTTTAAATTTTGGGCTCATATGAGTAAAAAAATAATAACAGTGGTCCTTCCCAATGGAAAATCCAAGACCACGTCTCTGCCCGCTGTGGGCGTCTGAGGGGTGGATGAACGAGCTGCTGTCAGACCGGGGCATTTGTCAGGACCAGGCCACCTCGTTGGACCTCTGGAGGAGAAAGGATTTGTTAGTCTGTACCAGTGAATGCCAAATAGTTATTCTGTGGAAAGGCACTCAAACCGGCTTTGATCACTTTGGGCTCGAAAACGAAGTCTCCTGAGTCTCCTGTAGAAAACCCAATTTGTTGGTCTTTTCTGCTCTTTTTTTTTCTCAGCTTTCTGCCCTCCAGTTCCACCCAATCTTCCAAATAACTCCTATGTCCCAGTGCATCAGGTCTCATTACATTACGACTATGTGTTAAACATTTACTCATTCGTTCAGCACATTTTTACTTACCACAGGCTCACTGTGGGCCAGGCATTGTGGGAGAAACCAGCGACAGATTGGTCTCCACCATCACGGAGGGGACAGACGAGGACTGCGGAGACCTGGGAAGGCTGGGTTGCTATAGGCACCCGTAACAAAAGCACGAAATCTACATGTGGGGGCTGGGGGACCTCCTAAAGAAGTGGCATTTAAACCGACATCTGAAGGACAGGAAGGAATTAACCGGGTAAAAAGGAGGAGAAAGCCCTCCAGGTTGAGAGAACACCATGTGCAAAGGCCCTGAAGTAGGAAAGAGCTTGGAGATTACGAACCCTTCCTTGCTCACTCCATCCTCTCTCCTAGACTTCTGCCCTACAATCTCGACCTAACAAAACCCCTTAAAAACAGGGCTCAAACCTTCTCTCTTATTATAACCATGACTGAAAAGTATTATTCTCAACTGAACCAAAGGATTTATTTTCTGTAATCGTTATATGACACTAATCTATTACTGCCTTGTGTGGAAGCTATGGGTATATTTGTTCTGTTCTCCCAGTTATATTACAAGTACTTGAAGAGCAGAAATCTTTGCACATAGGAAGAAATCAAATAGTTATTGGACTGAGTTACATTTCTTTACATTCCTCACGTTAACCTTAAACCTAGCTGGCACTCTGTGTGTAAAATTGAAAGAATGGAAAAAAAAATTTAAGTCCTTGCCCTGGCCAGTTTGGCTCAGCAGTTAGAATGTCAGGCCCTCGGACCAAAGGGTCATGGGTTCGATTCCTGGTCAAGGGCACGTACCTGGGTTATAGGTTCCATGCCTCGGCCCCAGTCGGGGTTGTGCAGGAGGCAACCAATTGATGTCTCTCTCACTCATTAATGTTTCTCTCTCTCTCTCCCTCCCTCCCTCTCTAAAATAAAAATCAACAGAAAAATATCCTCAGGTGAGGATTAACAACAACAACAAAAATTTTTTAAGTCCAGAGTTGGGCAGTGATTGTCAAGAACTGTGAAGGGTCTGAGATCTTACCCTATCTGCAGGCTAACAAGTTAGCCTGTCACAGTTGCATGGATGTTGGCAGAAGACATGAGGATCCTCGGCCAGAGACAAAGGACACATTACTCACGGCACAGCAAGCTGCATGAGCACCAGCATATCTGGCCAGTTCCGAGTCTCATAGGGCTGATGCAGATGGGCCCAGGAATGTACCTGAGTATGCAGTGGATTGCATTACAGAGAGAAACCCTGAGCTAGGAAAACCCAATTCTTTTATAACAGGCAGCAAGAATGAGACCTATTGCTCAGAGGGATATACTATTATTTCCCAAGGCTGTTCATTACACAAACTTCCTCAAAAAGAGACTCCATAACAAAAGGCAGAGAGGGCCTCTGCATGCGAGGTATGAGAGTCCCATGGAGAATCATCTCCCAACACTGAGCAAGGTCAACAGGCATTATTAATAAAAATAGCTACTGTGTTTATTGGGTGTTTATATGTGCCATGTACTGTGCTAAGCATTTTATATGTATTATCTCCTTTATTCCCTCAACACACATAAAAAACATTAACAAATTTATGGGAAAATAGTTTCATAAATTAAGACTTTCAGCATACAAATAATAGCAACAATGGAGATTTTTTAAACACACAGAAACATCAGAGAGGTCTCAGGGAGCAACTAAATCTATTAGCTCCAGTCTCACCCCATCTGCTCTCCCTGCCGCTGCCCCTCTGCACTTCAGCCCAGGGGGCAGAATATGGCTGTTCCAGCTCCTGAGGTCACTTGCTATCATTCGCCAGGCTTAGAAAAATGATTAAGAATCCCTGAATCCAATTGCCAGTTCCATGAAAGAGAACATAACTGGTCGAGCCTTGGTCACATTACTAATCAACACTGCTGTATTTCTTTCAGGGAGAGTTTTACAGTAATACAAATAATAGCTAGTATTAATAAATAAAGAGGTATTTTTTTTATCATTACTTAATTTAAAGTAAGTAAAAATATTGTGGTCCACCTACTGGTCTGTATCTTCCAGGGTCCGTGAACTCCTCCAGAGTAGGGATCATATCATTTACCAGAATTATAATCATATTGGAAATATACAGTTGACCCTTGAACAACACTGACTTGGACTGTACCGGTCCACTTACACACAGATTTTTTTCAATAAGTACAGTCAGCCCTTGTACCTATGGGTTTCACAACTGCAGATTCAACCAAGCTTGGACAGAAAACAGTATTTTTGCATTCACAACTGCGATTCCCAATTGCAGATGGAAAATACCATGTTTGGTTCCCAGTTGGTTGAATCTGTGGATGGGAAGGATCTACTGTAGAGTCAAAAGTTATATACAGATTTTTTACTATGCTAGGGTCAGCACCCCTAACCCCAACCCCATTGTTCAAGGGTCAACTCTGTGTGTGTGTGTGTGTGTGTGTGTGTATAAATTTTCCTGTCCCTAAAAATTTGTTTAAAAAATACTTAATGGTTGCATATTATTGCAACCTGGGACATTTCTGCAAGTTACTGAATCACTTAGAATATTTAGATTATTCAAACTTTTTACTATTATAAATAACACTGCAAGGGCTATAAATTTTAAAATCTTAGCTACAAATGTGATTATTTTCCTCTTAGGATAGATTCTTATTAAGTGAAACTTTATTCACTTATTAGAGTTTTCATATATATTATTAAATTGTTTTCCAAATATGTTGTGCTAATTTACACTCCTGACAGCAGCATGAGCGGCCCTAATTGCATATTTGATAGCATTAATAATGATCACTTTAATAAATCTTTAATGGCTATTCTATTATTATTATTATTATATTATTATTATTATTATTATTATTATTATTATTATTATTGATTTTAGAGAGAGGAAGGGAGAAGGAAAGACAGAAACATCCATGAGAGAGAACATCAATTGGCTGCCTCCTGCATGCCTCCCACTGGGACCGGCCCCACAACCTGGGCATGTGCCCTGACCAGGAATCCAAAGGGGACCTCCTGGTGCATGGGTCCATGCTCAATCACTGAGCCACATGGGCCAGGCTTTAATGACTATTCTTAACTGGTGAGATTAAACTGTCCTTTCTTATTTATTTTCCATTTTTAATAGCCATTTATATTTCTTCTCCATGAATTATCTGTTAAAGCCCTTGCTGGCAGGAATCACGTGTTGTTCTTTTCATGTGCTTCAGTGGTTAGAATCGTGCTTGTTACGTAGCTGATGTTCCCAGAGCTTTGAAAACAAATAGGTAAGAAAATCTAGTGGTAACTGTTTGGGTATTTGTGAGAATAATTAAGCCACTAAAAACTAACGATTGTGTACCATTTTAAGATCTACAAAAAAATGTATGAGCCCCGCAACTACTGTGCATTGTTATTTTCAGCATTTTACCATGTGGAGCAAAGCCTGGAGTAACTGAGGTGTGAGAGGGATAAGTGGTATCAGGTATACACTAGAAGCAAAGGAATTCAGTTTCCCTGAAGAGGAACTAAACCAACTAAAGTTCCTCCTCCTGTGCACCAGAGGGCGAAGCTGCAGGATGTAACGTGCAGCAAGAGTGAGGAATTCTCTGGACTACATTTCCCAGAAGGCGTCTACGTGACCCCGCCCCAGAATGCTCAGCAGCTGAGGACTTCAGGTCCCAAGGTGCTGTGCGGCTGAATGTGACTCCATCTCCCACCGACCCAAACGCGCAATGGTCGCTGGCTCTCCGGGGTTATTCTGCTGTTGAACTGTACGTTATTGCCAGGAAGCGGGCGCAGGAAGGTTCAAAGACAAGATCCCGCTTTCTTAGGGCGGTAACGGCGTGCACGGGCTGGGAACGGGTGGTGGGCGAAGCGGAGCTGCTCTGAATCATGCTAGTGAACTGCGGGTCCGTCTGTGAAGAGGCCCAGCTTTGCGGATCCGCGGTTCGAGCAGGCGTTGGGCAGGGCTGTTGCCACAGGTCGAAAACTACATTTCCCAGCATCCTCGCGGAGCCAGAACTACCTTACCCGAAAGCCTGAGCGCGATTCATTTAGCTTTTCGCTTCCTCCCATCCGCCGGGAAACTGAGGATATGTGGAATCGCAGTGTTTGGCGGCTCCTGCGCTCTGAAAGCCGTGAGGGCTGCCGTGTTTCAACCCCCCGCGGGCGTTCCTCGCCAGCCCTGCGGAGAGGTGAGAAAAGGCCCCGTGTCACCGATGCCTGAGTGCGTTCTGGAAAGACCGTGCTCTTGCTAGCCCCCGCGAGCCGGAGGCCAACGTGCCACGCCCTCCTGCCCAGCCCACGCCGGGCGCTGGAGACCCCGTTGCCCGGCCTCGCCCCGGAGGGCGCGGACTGCCTTCCTATTCCGAGAGCGTGCCTCGGAAGGCAGGCTGCTCGCCTGGCTGCACCACCGGAGCCCCGCCGGGCTTCTTTCTGAGCTCGTTTCCTTTTCACTCTGAAATGAGGCTGATGATCCCCGCCCTCTAGTAGATCTGTCAGGTGCAAGCGTACGGTAGTCGGTGTTTGGAGAGTCCTGATTTCTTTCGTGGCCTGTCCAGATTTAGACTCTTACTTAGGTGCTGGCCTCGAGCCCGGGTTTTTGGCAGACTGCAGCGTACGTCAGGTCTGCTTTATTCTCGCTGTAATTTTCAGTACTCTGCAATCATCGGGTCGCAGCCAGTCAACAACGAAGCGGAACGTGAATGCTGGGACCTGTAGGTGTTGAACTAGTTGGCACCCGGGTTAGCAGTGTGCCTGAAAGACATCTGACTACTCCGACAGACGTTTTCAGAATCCTCCCCCCCCCCCCATTTTTTAAACAGAGTGGGCACTTGGTACTAGTATTGGCATTCTCTGTTCACCGTGAATTTTCAGTGCCAGGTGAAATGAGCCAGCCAGTACCCACGGTACTTTGTGCTGTTTTGTGCATTGCTTCGTTTTACTCACACAGGAAGACCACAGTTGTTGATCCCCCATAAGAGGGTCCTTCACAACGTCTTCGGCTATGTAGTAAGGTGTTTAGCATGCACACACATTAGGTGGCCTTTACAAAGAGAAGGTAGCATTTTTTTTGAACCCTGGGAAATCACCCCAATCTTAATCCTATCTGTGTAAACTTTTAGAGGTGAACTTTGTTTATATATTCAAATGAGAACAACATTAAACATTTTTAGAGAATGAACTTTGAAGTGCATATAATACTGGAAAATACATCACCATTAAGTAAACGATAATGTTTTAACATACTTGTTGAGTTACCCCTCTTGACTCTGACTGTTGGAGAAACCTTAAGGGGCCCCTTACTCTTTATTTAGATTTTTTTTTAAATCTGTTTCCTGCCTACTGTCTGTAAAGTAAATGAAAACATGTTATGTCTGGTTTTGCTCATCATCCCCTGTGCCTTAAAAATTGGTAATTTATTGAAACAGGACATATATTTTTTAAATGTGAAACTTTTCCTAGGGCTTTTGTGTTAATAGTAAATAGTCTAGCTTTTAAAATCAAATTCGTTGATTCAACAATAAAATAATGTAACCCATCTATTTGCCAAGCACTTTTTTCTAGGTATTGAAGATACAGTAATGAAAAATAGTCAGGGCTTCATGGAGCTTATAGTGTGATTCAGAGAGACAAATAGTAAACAAGATTAGCACAGAACTATGTGGGAAATAAAGTGAATATGTAAGAGTGGGAGTACAGAAAGCTACTTTGGATGCGATGTAAGTATAGAAAATTACCATAGCTCTGTAAACAACTGAGCACTGAGGAGAGTTGGGCAGTTTATGTTCTCCAGTAATTAGAGATGTGGCAGCCATAGTCGAAGCTTTTGATGTAAATTACAATTTTAGACTGACGCTTAACAAAACATTTCTGAATACTAAAAGAAGGAAAGGAAGCATTTATTGAATGTTTGCTATACCGAATAATGTTAGACACTTTTGGATAAAAGAGGGGCTCAGAGGAGTCAATTATCTTGTCTGAAATTACACAATTCCTAAGTAGGAGAGCTGGAACTGTATTACAAATAAATGGGGAAAGTGCTTTAGAAACTAAAGTGTGATGCTTCCATTAGTTACTACAAGGAATAAAAACATTGTCTTCTCTTTTCAGACTTCTTAACCACCACAACCAAGGAAGAACATGATATAAGGCGAGTGGACATAACTCCTTTAGAACAAAGGAAATTAACTTTTGATACGCATGCATTGGTTCAGGACTTGGAAACTCATGGTGAGAAACATGGGTATCTCTTAAAAGAAGTAAATTAACACCACTCATGATATATTACCTAGTCAAGACAATATCACTATTAAGAACAATTAAAAGTCACTATTTAAATAAATATAAGTGCCATCCATACAATGGAATATTTTACAGTCATAAAAATGGTATTGCTTGAATATGAAAAATGTTCAAGGTATGTGAAGTGAAAAAAGCATTATATAAAATTACATGTGAATGATTCCAATTATGTACAAAAGAAAAAAACTGAAGTTTCTAGGCTGATACTGAAGTCCATGTGGAAGTACAAGGACAATGTTTAAGAACAGCAAAAAATAAAATTAAAAAAAGCATAAAAAATGACCAGATATCAGAACAGTTATTTAAATTATATGATACCACGTAGAAAAGTTGATTACAGAATGGGAATCGGACACACACATATGTATGGATTTAGCAAGCAATGAAGAAAGCATTACAAAGTGGGAAAGAAAGGACTATTTAATAAATGAGTTATGGTATGATCCCCTTACTGAAAAGTAAATTCTAGATTAACTAAAAGCTAAGTATAAAAAGTGAAAAAACTATAAAAGAGTACTAGAATATAGAATATTAGATTTTTAGAGAAAGCAACACATAAAACTCTGAAGCAATGAAAGTAAATACTGACAGATGTGACTACAGAAATATTTAAATCTGTATCTCAAAGGATATCATCCATAAAGTTAAAATTGTTAGCAACAAACTTGACAGCTTAATGCTTTAATATACAAAGAGTTCATATGAATCAATAAGAAAAAGTTCAGCAATTTTACAGGAAAATGGACAAAAGCTATAAACAGCTTACAGAAAAATAAATATCAATAACCAATAAATATATGTAAAGATGCTTGACCAGGAAATTTTAAGTACAAATTAAAATAACAATGCAGTACCATTTTTTATGACAATTATACACTCAAAAACAAAAAATAAACTAAAGAGACACCTTGAAGGAGAACGACCCATTCATTTCTGTTTTACACCACTATTTTGAGGTGGTTTGCCATGCAGCAAAATATAACTGGAACAGAGGCTTCTCACTGTTTACCCTTTATACATTTCCAACTTTATATCATGTAAATGCATTTCCAATTTAAAAGTAAATAAAACTAAAATGATCTCCAAAAAAAATGTACAGTTAAAATAATAATAAATAAATTTTATAAACTAGTAATATCCAGTGTTGAGGTAGATTGGGGAAATGGAGCAGAGAGAATTAAAATGGTAGAGTGCTTAAAGAGTAATTTAGCATAATCTCAAATTTTTTATTATAACCATTTTTTTATTATAACCATTTTTTAAAAAGAATTTATAGGGAAATTTATATCAGCTGTCTATTCTGATAAGAATGTGCAATTTTAAAAATATATATCTATTTGCTGCCTACAGGATTTAACAAAACACAAGCAGAAACAATTGTATCAGCATTAACTACTTTATCAAATGTCAGCTTGGATACTATCTATAAGGAGATGGTCACTCAAGCTCAACAGGTAATCTTTTTATGTTTATCACTTCTAACAGTTTCATTAGACAATCTTTTTTGTAACTGCATCTCTGTCTACCCACTGACCTTCCAAACTGACCTTGTTTCTTCCTTATTGTTCTCTCTGAAGGGATCAAAAACAAACAAACAAAATCTAAAGTCAGCATCTAGAGAGATTAAGGAATTAGAATAGTCATAACAGAATTATGGTAACAGAGAGTGAAATTTTGTCAAATCTTCATTGTGAGATAATTACATTATTTGAATCATGAGACGGTGGTAGATTGTTAGTGAAACAACTTTTTCCCTGTTGAAAGCCCACCACAGTAGAAGAGCTAACCCTTCTATATAATAAAAATATTTTACTGCAGTCATGTGTATATTCTGCTTAATTTTCACAAACTTAGAATGCTGGGAAGGACTTCATAAATCACCTGGTGAGATGCTTTAAGTTGACAGGATACACAAATCCTTTAAGTCAAATAATGCCATTTACTAAGAACTTAAGATGCAAGAGGCACAATGTTGGGGACTTCTCACATATTATTTAACCCCTCTAACAACCTTGAAATATAGGTAGAATTTTCTCTTTTGCCACTAAAGAGTGATCAGAGAGGTCGAGTAATTTGCAAGAGTTGTCATTGTGGTGCTATGGACAAAAGCAATGATTTTATGTAAAGATAGAATCCATCATGAATTAATTCACTATGTTTAAGAATCTTATGGTTATATTTTTTTAATTTTTCAAATTTTGGCTTCCTTAGATAAATATTTCACAGCAAAGAGAAATTAGGGTTTCTTTCTTATGCAAAACTAGAAGCTCTTGCATAAAATTTCATTACATTAAAGGTCATGAAGGATCAAAAGCTTTTTAAAGATTTTTACAATAATTTCTAATTAGACATTTAGAACCAAGAGGATTCAACCCCTGGATTTAGCTTCCCTATAAATTTGTGTGTGCATTACTTTAGCTTAATTTATTCAGAATCATAACAGACTACTAAATCCACTAAAGAAAAATCATTTAATTCTCTCAAACCTCTGAGCTATCCTGAAAGAGCTAATGGAGCTACTGATATTTTTAATAAAGTAATATACTCTTAAATCAAATTTTTAAGTTTACCTGTTATATAATTAGAGAGTTAAAACTGGTTTGAGAAATTTTTATGCTGCCAGGACCATTTAATCATTTATTCAAAATGTAGGATTGGATGTAGGAATATTACTACTAAACTTTTGATTTTTTTATTACTGGTGTGTAAAATTAAAATCCCATTCCATCCTTGAGCCTAATCCCCTTGCTGACCCCACCTCTAGGATAGAATAATGCACAAGGATGTCATGAAAGGTGGGGCAGAGGCTCAAGGCGATCAGACTAACAAGCTTCGTACTTGATCACTTCAGGAAGGGCCATACTAAGTCCAGTGTGCTTCATGTAATAATATGGTTATATTGTGAATTCATTTATAATTTGAATTCTATTCATATTCTCTGGTGGCTCCACAATAGTTACAGTGATTACACTTAATAGATTTTACTACTTGATACTGGATTATACTTTTCCATGTAAAGTTTTTGAAGATGGACACCTGTGCTGTTTTGTAGGCCTTTTTGAGTCACAAACTGTATTTAAAGGAGGAACTGGAGCTATAAAGAGGCTATTAGGGTCATAGTACAATTCCTTATCTCAGATTCAGACTCCACAAGAAATCTGTAATTACATTTTCAACTATTCTCTATATAGTCTCAGTAATAACATTTTATTAAAGATTTAAATAAAGATAACATTATATTTGCTGTTTTAGAACTCCTTCATAATGACATTTTTGGGG